>JAWRVZ010000121.1:382500-982500 GCA_037043235.1 Rhodeus uyekii
TAATTAATAATTTCTTCTCTTGTTACTGGAAAGCCAAGAGAACAGCCTACGCTGCTAACATGTATCTTTATGCAAAACCCTTCACAATATTAATAAAAAACACACTTGTCAATGACAATCATCTTGCTCAACTCATGCATGCATGAGTATGACATATTTTCCGTTAATTGAAGTAATGCCCTTGAATATAGTAATGTACACTCGTATTGAAGCGATTTTAATTATGAAAGTATTAATTGGACTGTTGATTTGAATAATTTGCCTACATGTATCATCAAAATTCAATAACGAATCGGTGAAAATATCTGTTAATGATAATGAAAATACTGAAATGATTGCAGGAGCGTCTGTAATTGTTCTTCTCTGAAAGCCAGATAGGCCACAACGATGCTTCTCTCATTATTTTCAGCAACACAAAGCCAATTGTTTGGTTATTTCAAACTTACAAGACAGAATATGAAATATTGAACGGCCTTTAAATGTTTGAAGGCTAAAACATGTCAGGCCACTAAAACAGCATTTCTCCTGTCCCGTATGCTCGCAGTGCGGAGTTCAGGGCAATAAGCCCACTAGTCAATGTCTCAGAAGAAATCTTAAATATTTCCCAAACGATTCACTTCTCTATTTCCCCTCTATTCTCTCTTGTTATGTTGAAATATGAATGAACCATCGAGTAATGAATAAATTCATCCGAAGACAACATGAGATATGATTACCCTCTGGTCATATTAATCATGCATCTTTTATTTTAAAATATTGCCCACATAAACAAGTAAACGAAGTCGCTAATATTGCACCTTGCACTATAATAAATAGCCTTGTTTTATTCGATTATTATTATTATCTTTCACAGATATCAGTTTGGAGTAACTTCCTGATAAATAGATTGTATCTGAGGTAGTGGGGCAGATTTATAGATCTTGATGTTGAAAATAAAGATCGGTTTCTGTGGCATGACTGCAGAAATGAGCAGCTTCCCGTATATACAGACGGTCGCTCCATAATCGGAGCTACGGGCAGCTCATACATCATGCAAAATGGGCCCGAAGGGTTTTCTTCAAATGAACTGTCTAGGTCTGTGGAAATAATATCAGGGGCTTTCCGTCAGAATGAACTTTTCCAATGTAGCCAGCCGTGAAATAATTTGACCCGACACTTTAAACCATCTGCGCTATCCATCCGCCTTCTTATTTATGGCGAGCTGTAGCTGATACTATTCCACAGTTTATAGATATATATATATAATATGCATCTCCACGAATTTAATTTTATACCCATCGCCAAAAAGAACTCAAAATATTTCAGTGACGCAAATATGAGAACGGTTTACAATCAATGTAAATATGAATAAAAAGTAGGCAAATAACTTGAACTAAAATATTTGTTCAAAATCGCCTGTTTGTTTTCAGTGATTCTATTTGAAGTGGTCGATTATAAGTGATTACGCAGGCTGTTAATGGAGTCTTTAGCCTTCTGGTTAAAGATCAGCAGACTCGTATCCACGTGCAGCTGGAAGGCGGAATGATTTGTCCAGTTATGACTCGTTTCGTACTCAACAGCACGATATTAAACTTGACAGGCCAGTGACTGTTGCGCTGAGTTGTCAGATGTTTACGAGCTCATATCGTTGAACGCGTAACCGAACGGATCTTTCTTAATTTGTTTCCTTTTTGTGTCAGTGGTCGTTATCCTTCACAAGCGAGACTCGAGAGCTGACGAATGAATTCTCCACTGAAAATCTGCGCAACACACGGACGATCTTATTTACTGTCACTTGTCATTTCTTCTCATGTCGCGCTGCTGCCGAAACGTCTGTGGAAACGTATAGAGGAATCCCTCTTTGGAATGCTAAAAAGCTAATCACCTCCTGTGTTTAGACTATAAAAAGGCAGACGAGTGACAGCTTAAACCACTTCGTGTTAGATGAGACAATGCTGTGCTTTCTATCAGGCGTTGAAATGGTCGAAAAGTTTTAAATGTGAGGCTGAAACACGCAGTGGCGCGTAGTAGGAACTCGGCAGAAGCAGAGGTCGCTGATGTTTACATCGAAAAGGCGCTGTCGAGGTCTGGGAGGTGCTGAAATCTACTCGAGCTCCTTTCCGCGTGATTGGCACGCTTGACAGTGATTGACAGGCGTCCGTGGAAACTACGCAACCAATCTGCCAAGTCCAATAGAAAACCAGAAGGGGCATCACGTCTTTTCCCTCCTCAAAAAAAAGAAAATCTTCATTCTTGTGCTATAATCTCGCGTCCTCGAACTCTCCATCGGAGGCATCCTCGGACCGACAGCGACATCTCTACTGGCCCGCGCCGTCGAGCCTTCATCAGCTGACTCTGGAATCGCCTTTTCGCCTGGATTCGGCTGGGGGGAGAGAGAAAGAGAGAAAGAGGGAGAGGGAGAGAGAGAAAGAGAGAGAGAAGCCACATAAAGCAGGGCGCTTTACTAGAGGTAGAAAGGACTCCGAGGGGGGAAAGGAAGCCTTCATGTTTCAGTTGCCAATCTTGAATTTTAGTCCCCAGCAGGTAGCGGGGGTATGCGAGACTTTGGAAGAGAGCGGGGACATCGAGCGTCTCGGCCGATTCCTCTGGTCGCTGCCCGTCGCGCCGGCCGCCTGCGAGGTGCTGAACAGAAATGAGTCTGTGCTGCGAGCTCGGGCCATCGTAGCCTTCCACACTGGGAATTTCCGTGAGCTTTACCACATTCTGGAGAACCACAAGTTCACCAAAGAGTCCCACTCCAAACTGCAAGCGCTTTGGCTGGAGTCGCACTACCAGGAGGCAGAGAAGCTCCGAGGCCGCCCGCTAGGGCCAGTGGACAAATACCGGGTACGGAAGAAGTTCCCTCTGCCTAAAACAATTTGGGATGGGGAACAAAAGACGCACTGCTTTAAAGAAAGAACCCGGCATTTACTCCGAGAATGGTACCTCCAGGACCCTTATCCGAACCCAAGTAAAAAGAGAGAGCTTGCACAAGCTACGGGACTCACTCCCACTCAAGTGGGCAATTGGTTTAAAAATCGAAGACAAAGGGACAGAGCCGCGGCCGCTAAAAACAGGTGTGTTTTCAAGATTTGATTCATGCGGCCTGTGTTGAGCAAATAGTTCAGATTTTAGGAATACAATGGCAATAGACTAAGATGAGATATGTCTATTAAATCTGAAGGAAAGTCTAAATGTTTGATAAAGGAACGGCTAGGCTAATGTAGCCTAGTATAACATAATCTGTCATTGTTATTTTTTCTGTAACAAAACAAACAAATAAACAAACACCAACCTTTTCTAATTGAAAAACAAATACCAATGGATTAATCAACAACAAATGTGCGCGGTTATTATTTGTATGTGTAGCCTATAACCTGAGCTATGTGTTTTTATGCTTAAAGCAGAATTTTGTAATAACAGCCAATTGGAAATCTATTTTTTTAACCTATTAATTTCGAAAAGAAAGGAGAGAAACGAGAGCGGGAAAAGAATGTGTGCAAAATACCGTTACTTGTCTCTTTTGACCAAAAAAATCAATGGCTAGCTTTAGTGTGGCTATGTGTTATGGTTTTGGGCCTTGCCTGCATCACTGGATAAAAGTCCTTACAGCCAGCTGCAATTTAAAAATGATTGAAACCCTACGATGTTTAACAAAGATTAAATTATGATTATGAAAGGCTTTATCTGTCTCGACAGCTAGGCTGAAGAAATTCCACCGTGATGGTAATGGGCGTTTTATTTTGTTGCAAGGAGTGATGCAAACAAGGACAGTTCCTTACAATTATTTATCCACTCCATCAAATTATTTTCTATTTTGTGATCGACGTTAAATGTAAAAGCGTTCATAATAACTTTTAAAAAAAATGGCCCTACACCAATTCAAACATCATCAGCAAAATCAGCCTTTTTGTTGGTGATTAAAACTGTTTCAAACTTTTTTTTCTTTCTAAATTGCCATTCATTGTATTAAACAGAGCAGATTAAAAAAATAGAGTTTGTGTAAATTGGCTTCAGCCTGATGCGCTGGCATTGTATGTTCTTCCGGGGCATTCCGATAGGATCAACCCGACGCATCATTTCGTAATATGTTCAAATTTCATGCATATAACTTACAGTTTAATATCTTTCGTTAGCCTACATGTTTTTTGTTTTTACATGTATCGCATGTTCGTATTTAAAAATTAAGCAACACTTGAGAACCACTGATTTAATTTTGGTTCTGAATTCAATTTAGTGTTTTTTTTTTTTTTTTTTTTTGTAATATACATCTAAAACCCAGCTTTTTTCTTTTTTTAAAGGTTACAACAGCAGGTGTTGTCTAATGGCTCGGTTCGGTCCTTAACTGGAGAGGATGGTGCTGTTGACCGACTGGGGAACGCGTCGAGCCCTGAAGCGAGCCTGTCGAGCAAAGCCGCAGCGTCGGCCATCTCCATCACTTCAAGTGACAGCGAATGTGACATCTAACATCGCACCACGAGCCGCCCCGCGGGCTATAAGGGAAGACTATGAGAAAATTAACACATACGAAGGAAATCCAGACAGACAATCAGCAAGATACACAAGCACATTAGTGCCTGCCTTAACGTATCAGAGGCCGTGTTTTTATTATTTTATTTTATTTTTTATTTGGAGGCTGTTATACCAGCCCGGAATCTTGGGATTTATGGAATGCTTTATCTTTAAAAAAAATGTATTTATCTTTTTGTGAAAGCAAAGCGGTGGCAAACACGAACAAATGACATATGGGGGGAAAATACGATCTGTGTTAAAGCTACTTTTGTAAGCAAAATCGGCTGCCTCAAGCAAACAAACAAACCCTACGGAAATGATGTTCTCACTTTTTATTCATTTTGAAAAGGACTTCATGAAACATTTTACCTCCCTGGTTTTCTAAGGTGTTTACGCATTAAATTGTTGTTCTTATAGAATCTGATTTTCATTTGCTTGGTCATTTCAAGTCTGGTCATCGATCGACTTTCAAAGTGTGCGCCGATAGTGAAGATGAATGAAAGACTTACAGCTAATAAAATCTTGATGCTCAAAGTAACCATACAGACTTATTTTCATCCATTAAAGTAGGGTATTAATTCAACTTCGTGTTTAGTTCTGATATGCATTTTCATGATCATTTATTATTAATAATAATAATAATAAAAATGTGTTGGATTTTGTAGTCTCATATTTTAGGTGCCCTGACAGCCAATTTTGTTAGCCTTAATTGCATTAACATATGTGAATGCATTCACCCTTCATTTCGACAGACAAACCACTTGAACTTTTGCCTCTGTATTCCTGGTGTAAATGGTGTGAGGTTCATGCACAGCCAGTAATCGGTAAATGTAGGCTGTAGTGGTGTGTTTAACCTGATGGCTCGCTGCGTGTCCAGACGCGTTAACCGCGCCGCGTGATTGGCTTTGCCTTCATGTAATGCTTTCTGACAGCAGAAGGTCAACGAGAGGGCGAAGCGCATTGGTATCAAAACGAGCAAGCAAGAGAGAAAAAGCTTGGAAAATACTCAGCCGAATGCTATAATGTATTAGTTTATTTATTTGCTTACAGAAACGATGAGAAACTGATCGTTTATTGAATAAATCGTAATATATATATATATTTTTTTCAGGCTAATCTAAGCCTCAAAACACTTAGCTGTTGAAGATTTTGTTTATGTCTAATCATTATTTTAATTATTACAATCATGAATATACTCATCTGGTGGTGGTGCGTTTGTTTCTTATTTGTTTAGTTTCGCATCGCGTTTAAATTCCTTTAAGGTCACTTTTGTTCCGGGAAGGAAGGACGAACTGTATGTTTAAGGTCTGTTAATAATGCTTGGCTAACAGACTGTTATTGGGGGGAAACGAGGCGTAGATGTGGTAGGGGAAAGGAGAGCAGGCTATTGAGTTTGTAAAGGGACAAAAGCGGAAAGATTAGGTGAAAAGAGTGTTTCTGACAGTCAATAAGGTTGTCAAACTCTTCAGCGCTAATCAGCGCTAATGACCGCTTCTCAAACCCCACTGGAACAATAGTGAGCTCTTCAAAGCTCTGCTGGGGTTAAGGGCTGCTTTCTCCACAACGAGCTGCACAATCTTTCTCACTGCATATTTATTGCAATATCGACCATACTACGAATAGATGTGTGTGATATAGTTTTATGCTATTATTGGTATCATTAGGAAGTCGTAAAAATGCTAAAATAAAAATTGTCGTAAAAATGCTAAAATAAAAATGCTAAAAATGCTAATGGCTCGAATGAAATTTTATTTTTTTCTGAATATCACTATTACAATTGAGCAGGGGCCTGCATTCACTGACACGAATGAGGCTGTGGGCTACTAATGAGGGGTGTGTTCAGAAATCCTGGGTGCCTGTAACAATTGCCATGGGTTTTTGTCAACGTGATACAATGCAAATTTGTGTGTTCAAGGCCAACGCAAGAAACCGATATAGCCTACTAAAATTGTGTTTGGAACAGAAAAAGTAAGCCTCTCTTTTCATAACCATGTATGTTAAATATCTCTATCTTTTCTTAAATATATAACCAGAACTTGTGTCAAGTATATACACACAACATACAACCAGCTGCAGTTTTGTGTGGCTTAGATGAAGTGACGCATATAGCAAGCATCTCTACCCTGATAGCCCACGTCCATCTCACTATATCTCTATTTGATGTGTGAAAGACGGTTTTTTTTAAGAGAGAGACTTTGCTCTGCTGGGACGTTTCTTGTCAGACATTAAGAAAATGTCTTTAAGATGTTTTTGTTTTAGAGTGTATGCAAAACTGGCATTTTAAAGACGTTTCTCGGATGTTTGTACATAGCAGATGCTTTCCAGAGGAAGCGCACTTTAACAGACGTCTTGCAGACGTAGGCTATGTGTGTTATCTGGGTAGTTTCTCATTTCCCGATTAAGAAATGTTACACACTCTCGAGTCCAACTGATGGACCAAGAGGCACTCTCACAAAAAACAGTCCAGATGTCCTTATCTATTCTAGGTCAACCCGGAGGTTATAATAAATACATAAAATTATCTTTTATTTAACTGAACTGATTCAGGATAGTTTTGTTGTTGCAAGGACAAGACTAGTGCGATTATTGGAGGACTAAACGCTCAGTCCATTATTTTTGTTCTTTTAATATTCGTGATTGATTTGAAGCACAATAGGTGGTGTTTTTGTGTGTGTGTTTTTTTACATGTATAAAATCGCTAGAGTGTTTTTGTGGAAAAACAATTACACCCATTCTGTCAGAATCACTTGAATTCGTGTTTGCCATCGGGCGCTGGAAATGTAAAACGTTTTGACCAGCATAGAATTCTTTCTTTTCTATTAGGCTATCTTCCTTTATGAATAGTGGAACACAACAGAATACAAATACAACAATACAGCATTGCAATACCATAGTCCCAATTTCCATCACCGTGTTTACCATATCTATTTTCACCCTGATAAAAACAAGTTGTGTGCTGCACATGCCATTTGTTTCCAATCGAATACAGTTTGGATACAGTTGGCTATGGCACTATTGAAATGATCAATGAAATGTCTCCATTCATTGTATTTGTTTATTTGAAAAGGGCAAGCTCCTTTGTGAGGAAATGTATTTTTGAACGAATTCCAAACGGTGTTTTTACTCGCTTCAATGGCACTTCGTGACGCGTTTCAATCGAAAGTGAACAACTGAATTCCTTCACGAACGCCCTTTTAGTCCGTTAGGGAAGGGAACGTGCGATGGTCACTTCAAGGGAGTCATTTAACCGTTAATGGTCATGTGACCTAGGGTGACGAATCCTCACGAATCGTTTCAAATCTAGATATGGCGGGAAGAGTTGGAGTTAACGTTTAAACAAAGTAAGTTGTGATACATTCTCGTAATGCTTTTCATATTTACTTTTAAATATTTCATGGGTAAGAAATGTGTTTAATGCTTTATTTTACATTTATTTTTTAGGCTATATATCAAATTAGCAGTAATAAGATATCCCTGTGATTGTCGTGGTAACATGAGGAAATTACGTGGTCTTCCATTGCTCCCTTCGCCAAACGGCTTCATTATGACACAGAGTCTCCATTTCAGGGGTTCTGCCCTTCGGAGTGAGTAAGGCATAGGGATACTCACTTCCGTTTGGGATTTGCCCGTTATCCGTCGAAACTGAAGACAGGGCAGGAGAGGTAAGTGTGCTTGGATTTGTTAGACAAAAGCGCCCTCTGCTGTTCAAATCGTCTGCTAATCTTCCCACTCCATGGTCCAACTTCATTGACAGGGCTTAAGAGCAGCTATCAATTCAAGCAGAGCCACAGAGTTATCTGGCATAAATCTTTACATTTGTTGTAGAGCATCAGCATTGTCATTGTTTGACGTTGTTTGACGTTAATAGACAGACACAAGGTTATACACGTGATACTAATTTACTGTATGTGAGGTTTCTTTTCTTGTAGTCGACCAATAGGCTACAATTATTTATCATCCATTCCAGTTAGTCATCATTGCCTAATTACCTAATTATATAGCGTACCATAATGTCTATTATGTAGGTATGTGGCAAAAATTTTTTAAGTTCTCCAGATACAGTGGAAATGGGCTCATTGGAAAGGGCTTGGATAGACGATTCCAATGACACCAAGATCAACTCAATCGGACATATATTAAGGGAGTAATGAGATTTTTTGTCCCATCAAATTTGGAAAATTAGCGGCCATTGGCTTAATAGAAAAACAATAGGAAGTCTGACATTCGTCCGTGACCCGAAAGCGACGTTCAGAAGAATACATGTAACTTCCTTATCCTCTGTCTGATTCTTTAAAACTAGGTATCACTGGAAAGCTTTTTGAATGCCTAAGCTGCCTGTTTAACTGAAAAGGAGAAATAACTATGTTTTAAAGTTTATCAAAAACATCCCATTCAGAGGGGATTTCCATAATCCAAACCAAGTACCGTTACAGTTACCGGGTACAGTTCGCGGCGGGTTCAAAAACGACGGTTGGTAAGCCATCATTTTTGCTCAAATTTCGCACACACAATGGAAATAGATTAATAAAACATACATCAGAATATCAAGTCATATAAAACTCAGCTGTTGATGTTCCAGGGGGGTTTATAAGGGCGATTTCTAGTCAAAAAAATCTACTTCAATCACAGGCGAACCGGGAGTCGGATTCACAAAATTCCAAAACGTGTCAGATATCAAAGCGGTGTACTACCTCATCAGTTCCTGTGCTCATGTACGAGACTTGCGCAACACCTCTTAAAAGCGGTTTTAAAACATAATGCGGTTCGGGGTTCCTCGCCAAAGGAGAAAAACGAAAACGAGGCTCGAGGCCGTAACGAATGGACGCCAGATCGTGATTTTGCCACATACCTATATTATGTATCCTGACGTCAGGCCACGTAACCTACACAAACGGCGGAGTATCGTTTTTATTTTATTTTTTCTGAAATATAGTGTAGGCTACAATGGCTTTGGTATACCAAAACAGGACATCATTTCATTTATTTTAGGCCGTTTTATGGATCGCATTGTTACATATTGATTACATAGTCTACTGTAACAAAGATAAGTGTCATATGATGTCCAAAAATCAAATAATGTCCATTATAGATGTTGTAATATTATGACAAAAAAATGAAATCTGTACAGAGGTAGCGGTTAGTAAACTTCATTCATTCACGTCAATAGGTGTCAGTATAAAGTCCACTGAAGCTTTTTGGGATGAAACAATTAATAACCAACTGAACAAGTGCATGTGTGGCATCAGTTATTAGATTTTCAGTTATAACACTTTAAATTGGTTTGGACTAATTGGTTTGGTTATAACTCTGTAGTTTATGTCCTGGTGTTTGGGTATTTTTACAGTAACCACACCTTTAATTTAAATGTTTTTTCCCTTGTATTTGGATGACTGATAATGATTTTTATGTTAGGTATAAATATTAGGTTATTTTACTGCAGATAGCACCCAAAACTGTTATTGTAGGTTAATTTGTCATTTTATTTTAAGTTTAAAATCCCAAACCACCAGAACAATGTTATATATGTTTATTATATATTATACATGTCCTGTATATATATATATATATATATATATATATATATATATATATATATATATATATATATATATATATATATATATATATATATATATATATATATATATATTTAACTCACATTATCCTAAATATTTCTAACAAAGTTTAAATTTGCAATTTTCTAACCAGTGAAAAATTTTTTACAGCCCATTGCATTAATTGCCGATCAGTGATGTCATATCTGCATTACCCTAGATTTCTTGATTTACTTTAGTGGAAATCATGGAAACACCAGATACTTTGATATATTATGCATTTTATTACATTACACTGTTTTTACACCTTTATCGTCAAAAATAATTATTGTTATTTAGCTCAACAAGGTTAGTGTTATTGTTTGAATCTCATTAACTTGATTTACCACGAGTACCATGTTTTTACCATGATCAGAGTCAACACTATTTTGCAAATGCATCATGCCATTTAGTTTCACAAGTCATCCAGATTTTATTAATATGATATTCTAATATCGATGTAGATTACTGCAATGTGCAAAGTAACGTTATAACTTTCAAGTGTATTTTTAATGTGATCGTTTTGACCAAGTAAAACAGCGCTGTGTCATCCCACAATTTTAATTAGTGAAATAAAGTGACCTGTATGAAAAGTAAAATAATAGATAGTAGATAAAAATAAATAGATAAAATAATGTGAATTTAAGTGATCAAACTAACTGTAACAAAGTTCAATGTCAGGGAAGAAGGAGGGGGATATTAAACTTAACTTTAATTGTAAAATATACATATTCAGCAAAACAAAAGAAGCAGCAGTGGCCGACTGTGGCATATAAGCGTAATAAAAGGAGCTCCTCGTGGGACACTCAGTGTGTTACACAGATGTCTCTCAGAATTCACTCCACCGGCTTCATTCTGCTTCCACGGCTCTCGGCCTTGCCCTGCTTCATACTACTACAGTAACTGTAATAAAACTTTAATACATAAGCTCATCCGTGAACATGATGAGTCCCGTTGGATTGCTTTCCATCAACTGTGGCGGTAAAGATGACAACTCTCATTGTTTTAAAGAATCTGTGATTTTAAGTACATATGATATTGTATCATATGTCTCATTTTATAATTTTGTACAAGCTAGACACCTTCTTTACATTTAATTGTCTTTTTATTTATCCTTTAATTGTAGATGGCACTAAATATCAATTAGCAATTTTACTGAATGGCTTTGGTCCTCTTAATTTCGACTTCAACAAAGCATCAATTGTAAGATTCATGCATTGGACACAGAAATTGAATGAATGATGGATGATTCCATTTTAACAAATTATTTTGAAATGAAAAGGAAAAATTGTATGGTGCAGGTATCATTTTAATTATAATTCAGAGTTTTTATATTTTATTTTATTTCATTATCGCATCTGTCACAGTCCTGTCTTGTCATTGTTCCCTTTCAGGTCCCTATATGTATCTTCCAGGTCCTTCACGATCCCTGTCTAATCACTTACTTAAAGTCTTGTATTTATACACTCCTGTATTCCCTTGTCTTTGTCAGTCGTTAAGGTTGCTTGTGTGTTGTTTAACTGTGTGTGTGGATGCTTGCCTTTGAGCCTTCCGTTTTGCACTATATGAGTGTCGTTTTCAGTTCTAGTTCAAGTCTTCTGTTTTTCGGTTGTAAATAAAGTGGAGTATCTGCACTTTCGCTTCTCCGAGTAAATGTACTAAATGTACCTCTGAATGCAATTTAGTGTTTTGACTGGTTGCTCCAGTTTTTCTTGAGCTTCTTCAATGCTTTTCACTTCTGAGCTCTAAGAGGCACCTCAACTTTTTAGGAAGTTTTAGAAAGAGTAAAGCCTCTTGGTTGCTCGCTCGGTGATGTCTTAGCTGCAAAGTTGGCCTTGTCCTTGTGTAAGAATGTAAGCATAAAGTCAAGGTTATGTTAAGAATTATAGATTACCTTACTGATTGGGCAGCCACAATTTTTTATTTATTTTTTATTTCTCCATATAGGCAATTTGTGAATGACTATCACCCTTCTTGTAAATCGGCTTTCCCTGCTCTTGTGGTTCATTAGTCTTGTAGAGTTTCAGCACCATGGCCAGTGCCTTGCAGTCTTCATATGTTTTTTGTTTTTTCGAAGCGTTTTACAAGCTTTTACATTTGTCTAACAGGGCATTACTTCTCTTTCTCTAAAATCCTTGCTCAGCCAATGTTTTAACACTTGAGGGCTTTTAAAAAGAGTTTTAATCTGCTTTGGAGAGTAGTTTCCTCGTGATTGCAGCTCACCCAAAAACAACAACAACATCAACGAAAGTGTTGAGGAGAACAGGAATCGAAAGTTACTGTTTTCCCCTTCATCTATATCAAAGACTTATCTACTGTGGGGAAAAGTCCCTTAACTGTTAAATCCCAACATTTCAGCTAAAATTAAAGTATAAATCTAGACATAGTCTGCTCTTTATGTAACTTATCAGTTACTATTAGAGCTACAGTTATGAAATAGATATATGCTCTTTATTAAACAAAGAAGACATGATTTCTGACACAGTATTTTTTTTAAACCAAATTACCAATCATGTATACATATATAATCATAAATACAATATGGACATTCTTATTTTAAATTTCTTTAAAACATTTTTATATAAAATCTGGTGTTGTTATATAATTAATCACTATTTAACTTTTTCCCACAAGGCAGATTATGTTGAATGTTATACAAACTCACTCCACTAGAGGACAGCAAATATAGCAAAATGCAGCACTTTCACAATTTCTTCTCAACCAAGCCTGGTTCTTTCATTAGTTTGCGTTATGCCCATTTCACCTATTAAATTGGTTGCTCAATCAGAATATTTTAAACTGCATGCTTTGGATTCCATAAAAGTTAATGCGTCACTTTAATCATATCTAGAATATTCGAATGTAACTAACTCAAAAATGCTCAGACTCATGTAATGCTCAGTCATAACCAAAAGATGGAGGTCTAACATTGATATGGGAAACTTTTGGCTTCTGAGAAGTGATGATCTGGGGCGGGAAGCTTACAATCACTTTGCATCTTTATTTGGGACATTTTGCCAGTCTATATGACATCCATTGATCTGCTAATGTATAAATCAAATACATAAGCATTTTTGTGAGGATTGTTTTTACACACTGGCTGTAGCTACTGACTAACCATATAACTGACTCGCACAGCCAGACAGATATGAAAATCACAAATGCCACAATGAAACAAAACAATGGGTGGTTGTCTCTGAATGCCTCAGGAGAAACAAGTGATCCACAGTAATCCCACCTATAGATTGCTAAATTGTCCAATGACGTGACTCCCCAAAAACCCTCATTTATATTCATCCATACTGACTCTTTGCTCTTAATGAAAAAATGTAAAATGACTCCGGGTGGAGACACTACCTCAAACCTGCAGTCCAGATGGCATGTGGATTTAGAGCTTCTTGTTAATATGGCAGCACATTAATGATGCAGTGACCTGTCCTGAAATTGTTTTTTATCCCTCGACCGATGCACTGATGGGAAACTAGCATGCTTATTTTCTTGTTTGCTATTTTATTTTATATACATACATTTTTTTTTTTTTTTTTTTTTTTTTTTTTGCTTGTTCCCACTTTTCCCCAAATAATTTTTGGGAATGCAAATATCCAGTACAAATTTTCATGGAAGCTCAGGAGTTTCTAGATTCCTCATGTAATGAATGGCACCAGTTAATAAGTGCACTTGTCTGAGGAGGGATGCTGACTTGAAATGTTACAGTCGAGGTTTTATAAATAACTCTGGTCTCTGGTTTCTGCAGCTGTCACCATAGTTAATTCCTGTTCCTTGTATCTCTCCGAGGACGCTCTGTAAACCATAGCAAGTCTTGGTGCTCCAAAACTTGCTGTTATAATGGAAAGGCCACTGAGAGGCATGAAGTCCCATAAAGACTTGGGTTTTTAACTTTTTTCGGTTTTTGAATATATTCAAAGATTATTATTCTTTTAATAGAACACTTCTATATCATCCTGCTTTTAAATTTTGAATATATTCAAAGGAGATGCAAATGATGTAATTTTCCTTGTAGAAAGGCCTGAACATCCTAAACATTAGGTTTGATCTTTAATGTTTTCTACTTTTGATTGAATAGTTTCCTTTGCAGTCTCTGGAAAGAATGGAAGTGCCTTTTCATTCCAGTTTCTTCCTGTATCCATAATTCGAGGCTTATCTTGCAATGTGAAACAGATCCTGGTTAAGGTGTCTTAAACCCTCATGCAACTCAGTAATTCTGGTTGAGGAGCAACGGATGCAGACTGAGCCACTGGATCTCTGTCCTTCTTCATTATTATCCCTTTCCCACCCACTGAATCCGACGGTCCTTTAGATGAGACCGGGTGCTAATGAGGCTAAAGTGGCCTCTTCCATGGGGCTAGAGCACCAGTGGTCTGGTCTCATTCTTCTGATATCACAGCGAAATAGCTTCCACAAGTTCAGATGTTAAAGTAAACGAGAGGACATTGGTAGAACTGATAATCAGATGAGGAAGTTTATTTTCTTCTGACATGTATTTAAATAAATGTGTTGATATAAATTGATGTCACTACATGGATGATTTGTGGGGGTTGATGGCAGGTCAGGGGATGAACAAAAGGAATGGAAAAAAATATTAGTGCCTTTTAACAAGGAAATAATATATAGATATAGTAGAGGAGGAGGAGGGCGACTTCAAAAGTAAAATATTAAAATACTATTTTTATATATATTTATATATACTCCACTTCACGTGTTCACACTTAATGATGTTTTATTAACAAAGTTCGGGAGGAGCACGTTCAAATGATTAATACAATCAATACGTCATCAGCAATTACTCCTCATCCTATCAGCAGGAGAGGAAGTACGTATATATAGACACGTTTGACTCACCTACAGCTCTTTGACATTTTTCGGCATCCCTCCACCACCCCAACTCCTCACACTTAATTGTTCCTATCAAAGTCAGGATACGGGGGGAGTGCTCCAGGTTCGGGCTAACACCGAGCTCGGAGCCCTCTCCTCGGACAGCTCGCCAAATACGCTTACCATCCATTGCTCCTGAATCATTCGTAAGTGTGAACTCGTGAATCAATGATTCAGGGGCAGTAAAAGGTATGCGTATTTGGCTTGCTGTCCGAGGAGAGGGCTCCGAGCTCGGTATTTGGCCCGAACCTGGAGCACTCCCCCCGTATCCTGACTTTGATAGTAATGATTAAGTGTGAGGAGGGTGGTGGAGGGATGCCGTAAACCGTCAAGAGGTGTAGGTGAGTCAAACATTGCCTTCTCCATTGCCGCAGCAATGATGTTCCCTCACACGATGTTCCCTCACACACTTCCTCTCATGCTGATAGGATGAGGTGTAATTGCTGATGATGAGTTGATTGCTTTCATCCTTGAATGTGCTCCTCCCGAACTTTGTTAATCAAACATCATTTTTCAAAAGTTTGGAGTCAATAAGATTACGTTTTTGTGAAAGAAATGAAAACTTCATACTTTTCAGGAATGTTGTATTAAATTGATCAAACAAATTAAAGACATTTGTAATGTTACACAATATTTTTATTGAAAACAAACAATGTTCTTTAGAACTTTCAATTCATTTTAGAATTCTAAAGGAAATGTATCACAGTGTCCACAAACATATTAAGTGTCACAACATTGATAATAATCTTTCTTGAGTAGCAAATCATCATATTAGAATGATTTAGGATTGAAAGATCATGTGGAGTAATGATGCTGAAATTTCACAGCATGACTTGACATGACAGGAAACAATTACATTTTAAAATATATTCAAATATACGTTTTTTTTAATTGTAGTATAAATGTTTTGCATCACTCAGATCATGTTTGTGCATCTAGTCTGAACTCTTGCTGTTGCATGTTCAGCTATACACAGCTTATGGATGGAGATTTTGGGGCATCAGGCCAAACGTTTGTTACAAACTTCAAACATTAAAAACTAAATTTTTGCTGCCATGACTTGTAAGGATAATCCTTAACCATTATCAGATTAAGAACCAAAAAGAGATTTGCTATTGAGCACAGGATGATAAACTCTGATCCTTTAAATTGTGTATTTTCTGTTAGTATACAATGCAGAGACAATGAAGGACTAGTGATGATTTTATTTCTAACACACAGCTGTCCAGACTTGCCTCAGCAAAAGAGATGCAAAGGACATCAAAGATGTTTCCAGTTTATCTCACCTTATGAGTTTATGCCTTGTCACTCATTTAACTCTCACGATATGCCTCAGTGAAGCATGACCAGCTCTGCAATGAGCAGTGACAGACAGCACTAAACATTCCAAGCAGTGGGGAACGGGACAGCTGCGTGGACTAGAACCGAAAAAAAAGAGAGCTCACTTGGTTTTGCGACATGTGACTGCAAAAGCTTTATTAAAGTAAGATTTATTACTTGAAAACATCTAAATGCATTGCTTTTCTTCTTCTTCTTCTTTTTCTTCTTCTTCTTCTTCTTCACTTTGTCACCTTCTCCCTGAGTCAACTCTCCGGCATCCTTGTCTTTTTCCTCCCACTCCTTCATCTCACTCTTCCCTCCATCATCTGTTAGGTGAACAGTATCCGGCAGGTTTGTGAGCCTCTTTTGTCTTGGAGCAGGAGATATTGGCGCAGCCGGATCATGTTTCAAACTTTCATTTCCTGAAATGTTTGAGGGAACATCCAGGGTTTTATCAGTGCCTGTTACACGGAGTGAGGGGAGGGGAGGAAGGGGGAGGGAGCTCGAGTTACCTGGCCAGTCACTTAGCCATCAATGAACAAACGACTCTCTCTTTGAGCTGAGATCAGGGGGCTCGTACGGGCTCGTACTCAGCGCTCACTCGAACACACACATGCATATGCAAGATGTATCGTGCACCTACTGTAATAACAGCAGCAGTCAAGGTCAATAATATGGTTCGTCATCTAAACTATATTGTGCTTCATTTTATGAGTAAACCCAACAGCCTTACAAGAAGCTGAGGTTAGTATCTTAGTATCTTATCCCAATATCTTAAAGGGATAGTTCCCCCAAAAATGTAAAGCGTCATCATCACTCACTGTCATGTCTTTCCAACCCTGACTTTCTTGGAACACAGTGAAGTCAGTGGGTTTCAAAAACAAACGCTACGGACATTTTGTAATATATCTTATTTTTATGTTTCACGGCAGAGGGAAAGTCATGGAGGTGAGGAACAACATGAGGGAGAGTTTCTAAGCAAAGACAATGTGAAGATTGACCTTCACAGATCAAGATATTATGACTGGGTGTCTGTCAGCGCTGGTCACCTGTGACTCTCCTCCCACAATGCCCCTCTTCACCTCTGTAATTGTGCGTGTCTTCACCTCTGCACTCCACAGGAAGAATCTGTGTTTGTCAAGTCTACTTTAAAAAAAAACAGTATGGAAATGTCCAGTGGGAAGAGACCACTTGGTTTGGTCAGTTTAGAGCCTCAGAACATGTGCATAAATCGTTTTTCTTCCTCACCTTGAATAATCTCTAGGTGCGTCCCAATTTGCGTACTTTTTATTTCCTTTTTTTTTTTATAGTGTGAACACACTGAAATTCCACAGAAAAGGTACACTCTAAATACCCGGATGATGCACTTAATTTACCGAAAAAGGAAGTGTGGATTGTTGGACACTTCATGCACTTATCTTAAAATCATGTAGCGGAGGGGGAGGGGCTCTCAGACTCCTACTGTGGATGACAAAATAACATTATAATATTCATACACTATGCAGATAATGACATAATGCATGAGTACATTTTGGCTGAGCTTTCCTGTGTTTACAATGCCATGGTCATGGGTTCGAATCGCAGGGAAAGCAAGAACTGAATACAATATCAATATGCATCTTGAAAGTAATGCAAGTAGCTTTGGATAAAAGCGTCTGATAAACGCATGCATAAATGTTTGTGAGACTTTGTAAGATCATTATTTTTGTAATGACTTCCAGATCAATATCTTGCACAGGAATGCACAATATTATTTAAATTCTGTTCATGATGTGCCGATAACCGATAAATGGCCAATAAAAGTCTATAGTATTTAAAATAAAATAGAAAATTGGAAAGTAAATTTAAGCATCACAATATTAAAAAAAAGTTTTTTACTTGAGATTTAAATTTGGCAGTGTTATGTATAGATCAAGTTATGTTTCTAATATCTAAAGTCTCTAACTCAGAAAGGCTTCATTTATTGATCAAAAATACAGTCCAGATGTATTGTGCTACTTAATATCTTTGAGGAAATCTTAATGCATTTGCAGGATTCTTTGATTAATATAAAGTTCTAAAGAACAGCAGTGTTTAAAATAATTTTCTGTCACTTTTGATAATTTTACTTACCCATGACTTTTGAGTAGTGGTGTGTGAATATATTTTCTAGAATTTCCTTCCATTCTCCCCGCGCATGAATTGTCTGTGTGATGGATAGGTCCATGTTTCAACTTTCCCTTGCAGGACAGACTTCTGAGTGTGGTATGTGTGTATGTGAGTGTGTACATATTAATGTCCATTTATATGAGCCTGGGCATTCTACACATGGGCTCCTCCGTGGTCATCACCCTTAAATACCTGCTCTATGAACCCTGGAGGGACTGACGCCAGGCTCACAGCAAGTCTGTGAAAAACCCCTGCCCTCTTACTCTTCAGACACTGCTGATGGAGGACTCCCTGCCTGGGTGACAACTGCCTCCACTCGTTTATCAGTGGGGCTTGGCTTTGAAACTTGAGCCTCTGTGACCGTTTGGGAGTAATCCGTTACACAGCGCTGCAGAACCGACCATGACCATCGAGGGTGCTGGGAAAGCGTGTGACCTTCCAGTTTTTACTGATAAAAGCGTGAAGTCATGCCAAATTGGTGGAGTAATATTGCTGTCATTTTGACAAATCTATAAAAGGCAATAGCTTCCCTAGACAGGAAGCTCATCTGAAATCAGGTGTGCAGAGAGATGACGCACAGGCAGGTGTGTGGCTTAGGTTTAGTCTGCCTTTTATGACGTGTGTTTGCTCGAGTACAAGTGTTTGTCAATGCATAATGGAACGTCGCATCTGTTTGTTGCCTATCACAAGTGATGCCTTTTTGGGCTTCCTACATTGACAATTAGTTCCCAGGAACACCGTACACACTGAGTGTACTGAAGTCTAAAACTCTGAGCATGTTTTCCACACGCTCCAACATGAGATAATTGTAACTGTATTGTTAATGTTAACGTTGATATCATTGTAATGGAACACAATGCCGGTCGATTGGCAGTCAGAGAAACGCACAGTCACTGTGGTGATGCCATTAGTCATGACTTCCTGTAAGGTGATACAATGTGCTCGTTCATCTCGCTTCATTCTGTTTAGTTCAGGGGTGCAAAACAGGGCTACAGCCCTGCAGAGTTTAGCTTCAACCCTGTCCTACAGGTACGTGTGGGTTGGAGCAGATTTGTAAGTAAATGCTCCAGTTTCGCACCACTGGTTTATAGCATGTTCGTGAGAGAATGAAATGGGCTAATAGTTTTAAAGCTGTCTACGAAGTTTTGAAATTTACCAAACAAATTTTTATTTTTGAAGCGATTGGTTACCTTTTCTTCTCTGGAACACAAAAGTAGATACAGTATTTGGAATTTGTATTTATTTATTTGATTGTGCAATGAAATTCATTGGGTCCAGTGTTTTTTAGGCTTTCATAATTCAAAATATCTTTTTTTTTTTCCACAAAAGAAATTCAGTCATATACCGTGGGTTTGGAATGATGATGAATATATGATTTTCCTTTCTTTGGGTGAACTATTACTTTAATAATTAAATAAGAAAATATAATATTATTTAATAATATTGATGCATTATGTTTCTTTGATTTATGATTGTGTATTGTAATAAATTCTCTATTGGGATTACAGAGTCCACTTCTATGTTAATAAGGGATTCTCAGCATCTCTCTAAGGCCATATTCTTTGACACACAACCATATGGAAAACCACTTTCACAATATTTTTTTTTTTTTTTTTTTTTTTTTGCAAATGCCTAACCATTCCCAAGCTTTTCAGTGATTTATTATAAGCTGTTAGCACAAAATAACATTTGCCTTCAAAACAGAACCATCTTAATCTTCTAAATTCTACGGTTTGTTTAAACAGTTTATGTCTAACTTTTCTAACCATCTGTATGTTAATTTATCATATAGTTGCTGTAGTCTCTTTTCCATTTGATATTTCAAAACATTTCGGTCTTTACAGCTTCCAAACATTTTGCCTTGTGTGTGTGTGTGTTGTTTGTCCCGTCCTGTAATCCCATGATGCCTCACTGAGCCGAACCTTGAGGCGAAGGATGACCTGAGCTCAGGTGACAAAAGGTAATATGGGGAAGGGCAGGGATCCATGAAGCCCACCTGTTCTCTCTTACCCC
The DNA here is from genome assembly GCA_037043235.1 of Rhodeus uyekii. Taxonomy (NCBI): domain Eukaryota; kingdom Metazoa; phylum Chordata; class Actinopteri; order Cypriniformes; family Acheilognathidae; genus Rhodeus; species Rhodeus uyekii. Next base: position 402,960 of record JAWRVZ010000121.1, read on the forward strand.
CCTTAACAACTCCCAAAAGTCTCAACTATTATCTGTGAAGAAAATGGCACTCAGTCATTCCCCCTCCTAAACCCCACAAAGGGTGCTCACGTTACAGCCGAACCCTTTTCTTCCCACATGAGAAACACTCTATTTGTCTCATTCACATTTAGCACAGGCCTCTGCTTTGTGTGCTCACCTTGGTTTACAGTGCTGTAGAGCTTGAGCTCCGAGAGGGAATGGGGGACTGGAAACCTGAACCCTTTAAAAAGCAGCCTTATGGATCACTATAGAGCTCCAAACACTCTTTTCCCAACCTGCCCGCTTCTTGCGGTTTGACTATATCAGCGAGCCTTCTCTTAAAATTTCCTAGCTTTTCTTAATTTTCATTATTACTTTCTCACTCTTTATTCGGTTCTTAACTTATTATAGTGATAGTTCTCTGAAAATGTCATTGACTCTCCCTCATGTCAAATCAAACCTGCGTGACTGAATTTTTTCCATGGAACACAAAAGATGATATTCTGAGGAATGTTGAGGTCATCTATGGTACATAACATTCACTGTTCACTTTCAAAATATCTTCTTTTTTATTCAGGGGTTTGGAAAAACATGAGGGCGAGTGAATAATAAGGACAGAATTTAGTTTTTTATTTTATGGACATTACAAAACATGTTTAAATTTGTTAAAATTATGTAATAGTAAAATACATGAGACTTTGAAAACAAATTTGTTTTTGTTTATCAGTCTCTTAACACTCATAATTGTCATGGTATTTATTTATATTACTATTCCATTTTAAGAGAGATCTCTAAATCCAATAAAACTTAAACTTTACAAATACGAAATAATAAATTAATTTTAGAAAGTTGGTCTGAGAAGCTAATAGTCTAATATCTAATAGTTCAAACAAAATAAAGAGAATGTGGTTAAGAAACGAATTTTAAAACGGTACCCACGGCTGTCAACAAATGTTGCGTTCAACGTCAAACTTTTGGTACCCTTGGGTCAGAATTAAAGTTGCCCCTCTATGGGCGGTTCTGGGCCTCAAGTGCTCTAATGCGAATCAAGCGCAAGCAACTGGTTCCGATTAGCGACCGGAAATCCTCGGTACTCTCTGTTAAAAACAATTACACTGACATGCGTGCGTGCGTGGAAGATGGGTGGGAGGCTGCCGGGTTACTGGACATTTCGCTGGTCAAACGATCAGGGCTCCTTCAGATTGACAACTATTTAAATGAGCCAACATTGTAGTTATTCTGTAAGGGCTAAAGTTAGGGTAGGACATTGTCATAGTTATTGTTGTTGTTGTTAGTGTTGTTGTCTGAAGATCATTATGCCAGTGAAACCACAAGAACGCAGGTCAGCTGGCCCCGAAACCCATGTTTGCGGGGTTTTTTTTTTTTTTTTTGCTCAAATGAAACTTCTGAATGAAGCCACGTGAGTTTGCCTCCCGCAGCTGGTATGTCTTCTCTTTGGCCCAGAACCACCAGAACAAACATTGGGAGAGCGCAAAGTAAACACCCCACTACAAACCTAACGATGCACTGCGACCACAAAAGCAACACGCGCCTCCTGAGGCTAAAGGAAAATCAACAACTCCCCGCTTTTTGTTGACCCACAATATTAAGAGGACGTTTGTGCACGAGTGCATCATAAAGACGAGCTGGATGAATTGGCCTAGCCAATAGGAAAGAGGGCTATTATCATGAGAAGATAAATATTAATAGGTCATTTTACCAAATGCCTACTTTTTATGATTCGTTATTTATTGTTACCAATTGTAATTTGCATTTTTTCTTCTTCAAAGCAGTTGGACTCATGCATTTCAAAACGAATTGTTTGGGTTTAGCTTTAATATTTAAGTTAGATCAAGGAATAACATAAAGAGCGGGAAAATATAATATTTGCAATAATTTCCAAACTCTAGTATGATTTTTTAAGAAGGCTACTTTTGTAGAATAACTTATATAATGTGTCTAAGATTGATAGATTTGGGGCCTTTGTTCTGATGCATGAAGTGAATATTAGAGTCTGTGTTATTTTCACCCTTGATTTAAAATGTACCTTAATGAACCACTTTTATTATTTAAATGTAATGGTTATTATATATTTTTGAATAATATAGGGTTGCATGATGTGATGCGAAGACCTGGTTTCATCTGTGAATATTTTTTCACCATTGTTATGTCACAGATTTATGGCGCCCTTGTATTTTATTTTTCTATTTCATCTTCGTATTTTATTGGTGCAAAACAGTGTGATGAAATGCTAGAAGAACGTCTTATGAGTTTGAAGAAAAGAATCGCTTTATTAACTGCTTTTGGTTTGTCTCCTGACCAGTTTAACGACTTGGCAAATGTCAGTCCGTAATAGTCTACCACGGTGAAGCGAACCACTGAGTATTTCTCTGAAAACCAGAGAAAAACTAAGGATTTTTATTTAGATTTATACTGTTCATTTTTCCTTTATATATATATATATATACAGTAAAAGTGGCAGATCTCAGTCTATATTTGGTACAAAATAAACAAAAATAAATAAAAGCTCAGTCGTAATCACTTAAGAACCGAGATCCACTAGGCTCGAAGTTAAAGGTCCCAGTAAGGAATCCTGGAGTTGATGTGGGTGTCCTTGCATGCCGTGTACCGACTGTGCGGCGCCGAGGCCGGTCATGGAATAGGCGGACGCGCCGGGGTGGCTCATGTTACCCTGGAGCAGGAGCACGGAGTTCTGGTCCGGACTCTGCGGGGGCGAGAACTCGTCCTCCGAGCTTGACATCAGGGACTTCCCGCCGTCCAGCGGTGACAGCTGGTTCTGTTTGTTGGCGCCCGTGTTGTTGTTTTCGGTGTTCTCTCTGTCACAGATAATGAGACGGGGGGGTTACGCAGGCGCATTTACGTTATATTGTAGATCAAATATGCAGTGCAAAATATAAAGTCGTAGTAAATCTATAAATCTAATTTGGTCGTGACTGATGGCAATGCGGGAGGAATAACACGCTCTCACACTTGAAATTTAGTTAATATCCAGTCGGCATGGTCATCGAAATGACACCAACAAATTCATCTGAAAATATAGAGATTTTATAATTAAGTTGGAATGTTCTCTTTTATTCTGACTGCTGATAAATATAAAAATGTAAAAACAATATATCATTAGGCTATACAATCTATAAAAATGTTTACAGCCCACAAATATTAGCCTAATATTTATTTACTATATAGCCTAATATTTGTATATATAGCCTAATATTTCACATAGCATGGCTATGTGCTTAAGGTAAATAGAAATCGGAAATAGATCCTTAATGTAACAATTGTGCGTTTTTACGCTTATACGATGTTAATGTTTTAAGGACTGACCAAAGCAGCGCTCTTGGTATCAAACGGGTGATCAACAGCACCATTAGCTGTGAACCAAGTGGGTGAGCGACTAAACTGACAGTATGAAACGCATTTTTATTTGGTTCACAGGTGACTGAGCGTACCTTTCTTTCGCCTCCGCTGCGCGATCCCTCTGCCGTCTGTTTTTAAACCAGTTGCTCACTTGGGTGGTGGTCAGCCCCGTGGCCTCAGCCAACTCCCTCTTTTCCCGAGGAGATGGATAGGGGTTGTGCGTGTACCACTCCCGCAGCACGCCGCGGGATTTCTCCTTAAAACAGTAGCTGGTCTCCTCGCCGTCCCATATTGTGCGCGGCAGAGGAAATTTCCTCCGCACTCGGTATTTCCCCACCGCTCCCAGCGGTCGCCCCCTCAGCTTCTCAGCCTCAACGTAATGGGCCTTGAGCCACAGCTGCTGCAGCTTCGGGTGGTTGTGCGGAGAGAACTGGTGACTCTCTAGTATCTTATAAAGTTCCCTGAAGTTCCCGCGATGAAACGCGACTACAGCCTTGGCTTTGAGGACGCTCTCGTTCTTGTGGAGATGGTCGCAGGCCGGAAGAGACCACAGAAAACGTCCGAGACGCTCAAGGTTCCCCCCTTGTTGCAGCACCTCACACACGCACGCGACTTGCTCCTGAGTAAACCCGAAAGAAGGCAACATTGACATGACGTCTGACTCCCGCTACCAAACCGCTCTCCTCTAGATGCTATAAAGGAAGCGGAATGGGTGACACCCCGTTTGCCTTCGTTCAACGGGAGCGATTATGTCGCTTGACAAGATTTTTTGGGGTTGGAGATGTCCTCTGCGCGCGCCGTGAAGTTTTGGGTGTTTGTTGAAGACAGTTTGTTCACTATCGACTCATGTCGCGCTAAAAGAGCAACGCGCGACTGCTGATTGGCTCTCGGGCTGCCCTATCCCCAGCAGCAGTGCGGAGAGACTCTGCTTCCATTTCCTCCCACGGGGACTCGGTGGTCTGAAACCGGATCCCCCGTCTCCAGTTCTACCTGAGGGAGCCGGGCACCTCGATACTAATCAATTATAGCAACTGTCTGAAGGCAGCGTTCATTTGGCACCCAAAGCCATTACAGCGCTTGCGTTTTATCCTAACAGAGTTTAAGTGAACAATATTACCCATCTTAAGTAAACCGAGTTAAATTAACGGCATTATCTTTTTTATTAACTTATGAAGAAAAATCGTTCCTCAGTTGCATTTTAGTGCTAGGTAGATCCGCAACAAAGAATCATTGCAATTATCTCTTTTTTTGCCACACAGGTATGTTGACGCTTGTGCCATTGTCAAGGGCACGCGCTCTGCGCAACGTCTAGATGCGCGCGGTGATATTTGGAGTTCCACTAAAAACAATCAGCCTCTCGAGTTGGTAAGATAACATAATGTTAGTCACTAGATAAGTAGCCCCCCCGGCTCTTCAAACTATTCAACCGAAAGTGCAAGGCCAATAGAATCCACGAAATGACGCTGGCTACACAAACATGAAAGATTGCATTTATTTAGGAGGATAAACTGAGCCAAATCCAATTAATAGCGACTAATTACCCGTTTCAATTGCTGTTATTTGAGTTCCGCAAAATAGATGAAAAATAAAAAGGAGAGAACATTATTGAAAACAATATTTTAGAAACAAAATTTTCTATGCTGTTTTTTTTCTGTTTTACGTTTTTGCTTTTACTCATTTTACTTGAGATAAAAATCAAACATAGCCTATAGCACTGAAATGATTTGTATTCTTTAGACTCCGAAAAAAATGCATTCTTTCCAGCTCTTTCTTTCTAGCCCTCTCCTCTCCCTCTGTACAGTGAAATCTAAAACCGATGCATTAGTAAATGAGTTCAGTGTTCGTCGAGGTCTTTGCCATCCAGACGCTGTTTTAAGGCATAGATCGCGTTTCTTTATCTTCGTAGAAATCTGCAACGTGACACCGCGGCGACGCGAAACTCACAATCACTCACCCAGAATGGAGCACCTCTTTTAATTTAATTTGAGAAGCGGCGTTCAGTTTTAAGTCGCTCTTTACGCACGGACCCGTTAATGTAGACTATTGCTACTTAAGGAGCGTCCACCGTTCCCTCTCTATGGGGCTGAAATGATCTTGCAAGCCTCAAGACACTGGGATAAAACGAGGACTCAATCGGTTTTAGCAGCCAATCCGTTACACCTGTGAAAACAACTTTTTGCCCACTGTCTCTGAAGGGTCAGAGGAACAGGCTAATGAAAGCTGCCCCATCCATCTGTCCTGAGGGATCACCCAAGGCACAAACAACTTTAAAGAAGGACCACTAATTATTTTCTGCGCTCGCAATTTCTTTTAAAATGCAAAATAAATACCTTGCATTACATTCTGTGTGATAAAGGTTTCATAATAATTTAGTCTCCTTTTACAAAATTTAGCAAGGTCTTACAAAACTACATTAACGTGCAGTTTTAAATGCGTCGCTTATTTTTTTTTATTTTTTTTTACGGATGTAGGGTGTTGTGGACTAAATTATTTTGACTTCTGTATCGCTCATCATCTCATTGGATTAAATGAAGTTTCATAAGTTTGTAACGGTGGTTTATCCTTTCGTAACCAATTTCCATTGCCGTGTGTGACTGTAGAGTTTGTTGAATTTAACGACATTCAGGTCTATTTCGTCAGCAGGCTCAAGTATCCGCTTCAGTGTAACGGCACACGGGCCTGTGATTGACGGCGCTCGGGTTGTCGTAATGTCTCCACCACATTGCCGCGCGCCCCCTCCTTAAACCTCAGAAATCGAAAGGCCGTGCCCGTTCTCAGGCCTTGATCATTTCAAGATGTGCTCTTTTATGGCCTAAAGGCGAGGGTTGGCAAGGTCGACGCGAACTCCGGCACACATACCAATGGTAAACACACCATAAACTGCTTCCCTCAAAAAAGCAATCATGGCAAGCTATACAATGAACAACAATGAGGTCATTCTCTTAAAGTATACGTTTCGGTCATGTTCAGAACTCTCCAAGCGTACTAAACGGAATAGATGAAATGTATATTAATGTAGGCTATAGATGGATGCAGAAATTTCTTTCGTAAACACGTAATTCTTAAACTGCAGCAGGTTTAGGAACATCTAGTTCTATTTTACTTATATTTTAGTTAAGTCTAAGGAAATGTGAGAGACTAATCCAATATTAGACAAAATTATACCCAAGAATTAATATTGATTAAAGGTTATTAAAAATAAATAAAACAACGCATTTCTAATGTTTGGCATTAGTAAGGAGAGAGAGTCAAAGAACAGGTTTGATCTGTAAAGTGATATTTACATTTAATTATTTAATTAATATAGGGTGAGTAAAGGTAATTGGGTAATCTGTTATACTCTATACCTTTATATTATTTCATGATCTTTGTAATTATATTTGATTGCTTTCCCCCACCGCCAAGATTGTTTCTTGAGTTTTCAAAGCAGAGTTTAATACAGTAAACTGGACATCAAGTCCACCTCTCTTTTCTCTCTCTGTATGTGTGTGTGTGTGTGTGTGTGGTCCAGGTAAACCCTATACGAGGACACAATATTCCCACAAAAATGGCAATATCCAAAATCCTTGTCCATGTGGGGACATTTTTTGGTCAGTTTATAAATCATACTACATTCTGTTTTTTAAAACTGTAAAAATGCAGCAAGTTATCTGTGGTTTGGGGGTGTAGGATTATACAGTATAAAATCAATATGTCTATGGAAATTTTCTATAAAACATAAAAAACAATGTGTTTGTGTATTTTCATCTGCTTAGAGACAGCTGATAAATGACATACTTTATTAATTACATTCTTTTGAAAGATAATTCTTTGGTCCTTTTTTTCTTTTTCTTTCTATTTTTTTAAAGAAATTTTGCCATCTGTTTATCATATCCCAAACACTATTATGAAAACAAATAATCAGAAAAGTTGTTTTTGCTGGGTTCCAAACGTCAATGATAATGACAAATTCAGTCATTTCAGAAAATAGCTTAAAAATAGCAACTGCTGTCTGCACAAAAATGCAATATAACATGTTTTTTTTTTTTCAGTGGTATGTTAGAGCTTCATTTTAAAGCTGTCATGTGTGGGATCAAGTCTTTGGTTTCCTCATGCCACAGACCCATCTGCATTCTTTCTTATATTTAGCCACTGAGATGAAGCTAGCAAAGTCACAACAGACCCAGGCCAGAAAGGTCTACAGCACTTGAAACTGCCTCATGATGAGCATCCCTTACTTTTAATGGACTATAGATATTGAAGTCATTCTGCTGACCCCTGCTGGCTTGGATGTTCTAGTGATTTGCCATAAGTTGATAATGATGAAAATAATGATATATAATAAAATGATTGTCATCAACTATTAGCAATGATATATTTTAAAGCATTTAAAATAAAATATTTTTTATAATACCTTTACTTAGTATTATGTATGTGTGTGTTTGTGTTTATGAAACTATTTGGAAGACATCCATTCTCTAAAACACAATGTCCACACATATATTTTTGTTCTCTAGGTTGAAGAGAGGGTGTGTACAGAAGTGGTGGGTCTCAGACCCAGTTGCCCTTTGAACTCACATTAGCACAGTATATAGTGCTGTGGTGCAGTGGGCACCAGGATCCTGTTACACATGCTTCACAGTCTGCTGTGCTTGACTAAATGCCACACTTTGAAACCTCCAGAAAAAGTCAGGGGTCAGGTTCTTTAATAAGCCTACTTCTGCAAGGTTTCTTTATTTTTATAGCTGGTCTTTCCCAGGAATTATTAACATCTTCACTTTGTTAAAAAACAAAACAATGCACAGAAACATGCTGAAAATTTCTGCCTTCTGTAGTGTGAATCTGTTATTACTCTCTTCATATCTGCTAAACCATGGAAAAATATGATTTTGATGTACAGTACATTTCTCAAAATATATATATCTCTGGTTTACTTAATCCACACAGAGGGACTGTTCCTTGTGCTTTACATTCTTTGGGTGAAACTGGAGAGCGAAATAAAAAGAAGGTGCTTTTTCGTTCTCTTTTGTGCCTTTTGTTATAAAAGATGAACCATCCCATTCCCGGTACAAGGTGATGGAGTGACGCATTTTGTATAATACATAGAGGCAACATAACACCGCTTCCCATGAAATGCAGTGACATAGTCTGCCAAGGGGAAATTGGGACATAAAACACACACACACGTCCCTCTTTCTTGCGCCCACCATTTCTTTGCTTAAAGCCGCAGACAATAGTGCTTTCTTACCCTGCAGTATTCCAGGAGGCGCCATCTGATACCTGGCAATCAGCTAATCTGGTGCCCTAGGCGACAGGGTCACCTTTGGGCAGGTAACAATAGATTCTTTACCCAATGTACTTTTTGTCTCCTCCTTTGTGCAAGCGAGCAAATCCTACCTGGGCGCCATTCAATTAGCGCTGACTCAAACGGGCTGGCGTAGACAACTGTGCGGCAAGAGAATTTAATGTTCCCACGGCAAAAAAAACAAACAAACAGACTTTGGATGTACTTCCTCCTACTTTCACACTTTCTTGAGCAATCAAAATTTGCATAAACACAAGTCTCATTAATTAAAATACCCGCTGTAGTATTCTATTTAATGTGTTGATGTGCGAGAACAGAGAATGTCTTTGTAAAATCCTGGTTAATGTTATTAAGAGCAGTGTATGTATCTCCTATCGCCCTTTCATAATCTACAAAACGATGATCCTGCATTTTTGCCCTGGAGTCCGGGCCAAAAGTCTATTCCTGCTAGATCATGTGAGGACGGTTCAGGAAATTTAATAAGGATATGTAACTTCTCCTCATATACTCTGGCTTTTTGGATGACCTTTACTTTGAGTAATGTCATGACAGGTACCATATGACACTTTAAGAGTGAGCGGGGCTTATTCAGCTGCCAGGTTTTGGCTCAAGATCACAGAGGACGCCCCTGGTGAGAACACAAGCTTGATCTCCACCGTGGTGCATATGTGTACATCCATGCATTAGTAATGTCTGAGATCACCGCCAGCCATCCAGGGGGTCCAAGTTGTAGCCTGATCTGGTTAAATGGATAGTCTTGGATGTCCTTTAGAACAACATCATGCCTGCCATTGGTTAAAAACATATAGCCGACTTTACCTGGTGCTTCCAGTAAGAGATGATTCATTGAAAGTGATGTCATTCCCTTTACTTATTGAATTATCAGGCTTGGGACTCTAAGGTGAAACACTGGTGTCAGTGACATAGATAATCCTCGGATCATTCATTATATATGTACAAATATAAATATTTAATAGGGTTGGGGTTTAGAAAAAATTGTTTTTCAAGCAGGACTGACGTTTTAGGTTTTCTCTCGTGGTTCTTGAAGTATATACAGCGCTCAGGTTTGGTGTAAAGGTGCAGTCACATTAGTGAAATGTTAGAAAAATGGAGACAGTGAAGGTCATTTATCTATTTTCAGGATTGTAGTGATGTATGAAGTCACTTTCAATGTAACGAATTTGCATGACTAATTTAAACCTGTTGTGAATCTGTGTGGGGAAACTTTTCCCCCTCGTGCAAAATTCCCAATTGTGCATTTCTAATGAAATTATTGCATTCTGCACATAACAGTTTGCTGAAATACAATAAATGTGACCGCACCATAAGAATATTCTGCTTGTCCTGCAAGGATCACAAAATTCAGCGCTGGGCATTTTCTAAAGATAAAGTAAATGATAGCATATGCCCAAATCTTTTAAAAACAGTCGGCACACAAATCAAGAACAATAAACACTCATACTTCAGTGATTTCGGATCAATTCAATCAAACAAATGTCTTGTTGTCTAGATTGGCTACTTAGTATATTGACAGTTTATGAGGAAGGCACATGTAACCAGTTTATGGTCAAGATTATATACTTAAAAAAAGTCCACACTGGGATGATAGAAAGAGGTTCTGTAACATAAAATTCCCCAAGTCAAACATCTCAAAATATGCTTTATCACATTTGCATCGGCACACTCAAAGAATTTAAATACAAAAGACCATAAACAACAACAACAACAAAAAATCTGTGCTCCAGTAAAATCCTGTAAGATGAAAACAATCACTATAAAGCTGCAGTTTTTGATTCAGAGCACATTTGTTTTGTGCTTTTTAATGGGTCTTTTCGTACATTTTGTGAGGTGTGAGTAAAGACACTGCAGCCAAATAATCTTCAAAAGGTCAGTGCATTGCCTGGTACATTCTGCAGCCCTCTTAGTGCAAGTTGGGATATCTGAGGACAGAAAGGCACTGTTCGCATTTTATATCCATCGCTAGGGTTCATTTGAGAATGATTCGTGCTTACAGAGTCCTTAAGAGCACAATGCGGTGCAACAAAACTGGTCCAACACGAGGGAAATGCTGCTCGTAATTGCTAATGACATCATCAGAGGTCACTTCCATCATCGTCCATTTGTACAGTCTGCAGCTTGGCCAGCTCTTTCCCTTCCATGTCCAGATCCCCACAAACAACCCTAACTGGACCTTCTCCTGCCCTAGAAGCAACGTGCAGGCTGTTGGACAGCTGGACATCTTGAGACCTGTAGTCTGAAGACAGTGCTACATGTCCAGCTTGATGTACCTCGGAGCTGGAGAGGGCAGAGGTGACTGTGGCTGTTACGGTAGGTTGAAGAGAGCCACCAGTGGAGGAAGACGAAAGGAAAAGGGAGGCTGTGTAGCCCAGGTTGCTGCCTTGTTCGAGGGGAATTTCAGAAGGATATGTGTAGCTTCCGGACACATCCAAAGGCTCCTGCTTGACAGTCTGGGTGTAGAGCAGGGTTTGGCTCGAGTGCTGGGAAGAGTCACTGACCACATTGCCCAGAGCAGAAACTGTATGGGGAATAAAAGAGAAAATGAAATCCAGGTCAGTAAATGTAGTTCTCCACGTCTAAGTTTAATAAATTGTTGAAAATATGTGACGCACACAACTATTTATTTGACGATTACGATTACAGTGATTTATCGCGGTTAATGTGGACCGGAACCCCCCGCAATAGGTGAAAATCTGCGAAGTAGGATCAGCCAATCAGCTCAAGGGATACATCCACTCGTCCACATCGTCAATCTTGCGCCAGGAACCAATCACATGCCTTGTCTGAGTGCCTGCGGGTGTGTACAAAGCCTCTGAGAAAGTTTCTCTTTGTCTGGCGTCCTGGGAAACCGTTTATCTCGCACATCACAATAAAACAACGCTGCTTTCCACAATACGGTTGCCGATATGCCGATATATTTGAGTTTTTATTTTTCAATGAATGTTTTGGAAAAATCTGCGATGCACTGAGGCCGCAAAACTTGAACCGTGAAGTGGCGAGGGGTTACTGTATTCAGCTTTACCAATTACAGTACGAAATAAACATGACTGAACAGCAGAAGATATGTTAAAAGCTACTATAATACTTTCTCTTGTGTAAGCACTCAATAAGTGTTTCAACTTTGGAAATATGTTAAAAAAAACAGCTTCTTCATTACATTTACCTCATTAGTCAGCAAGAAAAATTATATTTTAGAGAACAGAACTTTGCAAAATTCGTAAATATATTGTTAAATATATGAACTATATTATGTAGTTTTTTTTTACATGTTCTCTGATTTCTTAATTATTTTATGTATGTTTGAATAAATCTCATAATTACGATAAATAGTTAACACACTTCATTCTAAACCCCGGCTAAATTTAATCTTCACTTTTCACAATGCTCATAATTTACCCGGATTTAATAATTCATCCTGGGTATTCATAAACTCACAGTTCACATTTTACCTTCATAAACCCTGGGTTAATTTTCTTATTCAGTGTCATTGATTGGATGAATATATTATGTCAATGGTAATTTTACAAAAAAGCAATAAGAAATTTAAAAAGCAACAACACAATATTATGTTTACGGACTGCAGGATGAGGGTTGATTGAAGAGGCAGCAATATTGCAGCAAAACTGTCATAAATGTCACAAAAAAGGACATATCTCTCTGCTGCAGAGAAAGGATAAAAGAAGAAATCAAAGGAAGAGGAAAAGAACAAAAAGATAAAGGTATGTTAAGAAAGTTAATGTAAACTAAACTAAGCTAATGTTATCGGGCTAGTTAATAAACATAGCCTAGGTCGCATATCTTCTTGTTTTGTTTGTGAGATATCACGATTTTACTTGTGGCTGATTAAAATGTCTCTAAAATCTGCTTTTGAAGAAATATTGTAGTTTCGTGCAGTTTCAGCACATACTCTATCAGTTGCAGTTGTGCCTCTTCGTCCCAATACTGAAGAAACTGACGAACATTCATTAACTTCATGTTAACGCACCGGAAGAGTTACGCTCACAGGACACTTATTCGCAATCACACAAGTTCATTATTTGTATGTGCCTTGTCGGTTAAACATTTCATCCACGTGCTGTTCTGACATGTGCTTTTTACAGTAAAAAGTAATACAGTAATACTGCCAAATACACACAAGGTTTACTGAAACACAGTTGGTTATGTCTAAAGTAAAAGTACACAGTTGAGATAAAATCAGATGCATGTCTAATGTTAGATTTGCAGGTCTTACAGTGACAGCAGCCTAATAGAAAACATGTCCTTAAAGGGATAGAAGAAAGAAACTTTAAGGTTAAAATTCAGGTTTAAAACAACTAAATGATGTAAGATTTTTCATTTTTGGGAGAACTATCCTTAAAATGTTTTCCTGTTACAGGCCCATCTGATTTGTTAATTTTTTTTACTTTTTTGAGCATTTAATTGACTATTGTCCTTTTTGTACATTTATTTTTATATATTAACCAAAAGCAATTAAAGTGGTTGTCAGTACATCACCTTAAGTATGCCACTTAAGAGTTTTAATATTAAAGTGCAAATTAGCACCTGACTACAGTTGTGGGATTGCTGCTTTTAAAATTACAATTAACAATGTTAATTATATAATTAAAAACCTTAAAACGGTAAAAACATGCCAAGCAGACATTAATATGATGTAAGCAACACGGTTACAACTCATACAATTGATAATGGGTGTGTTCGATTTATACTGTAAGTATAATCAAGCATTGAGAATAGTCAATCGTATTGGCGGCACCGAGGGCCCCCAAAATAAAATTCTGCTTAGAGTCTTATAAAGGCATGGGCCGTAACCTGTTATCATAAAAGCTCTAGCACTGTGCATCCTCATATTGCCGACTGTACTATAGAGTTCATACTAAATGGATACTTCGAACTACAAAAGTGTCTCCTTAACTCAAATTGTCACGTTTTCTGTCAGAAATGCTGAATTTAATGTTTATATGCAATATGCAGTGTTTCCGTGAATGTACAAAGTACGCAAATATGTACACGACGGGCTATCTTGTTGCTAAGCATCTAGCATGGTTTCACACTGTACACGTTTGGCACTTCAATATGTGGATAACCTTGGGTAAAAAGTGGTGCTAACCCCGCTTCTAAATTGCAAGTGTGAAACAATGCTTTACCCGGGGTTAAAAGTGGTGTTTAAAATGAAGATAACCCAGGGTTAAGCAAGTGTGAAAATCCCTACAAAGACCATTTTCTCAAAAACAGGACAGCTGGAGTTATAATTATTATATTTTGTATTATAATACTCATTAGAAAACACAGACTTTCCTTTTTCATTCAGTGCATAAAACGTTCAGGGTCAAAGCGACTCAAAATGATGGAGTAGTTCACGTATTGTGCTGTGACTTCAAGGTAACCCCAAACACTTTGGCCGAGTGGCCCTCCCAGTTTAATATAATGTTCTTTTCTTTTAGCTGGCAATAGCTACAGCTCATAACAACTGAGTTGAGAATGGATGAGAGAGAAAGGACAGAGCGTGAAGGTGTGATCTGTTTATCCAGATGGGACTCCTTTGTAGCTATCTCAAGAGGTTTGCTTCTTTTTCTCACTCTTTCTTTCTCGGTCATTCTTTCAGTCTGTCTGTTTGTGCCTCCATTCTTTTCTTCTGAACTTTTTAAGTGAACTGTAAAATGAAACACCTTTTTCATTTTCTGTTTGTGGTTAGACTCGCTATGATTTCCTTGTAACTCTAGAATGTGGTTCTTGGCACATCTCTCTTGCAGTGACAGCCTCTGGCATTCATCCAGACACTTTTCTTCCATTAGGCTTGCACAAATGTCTGATAAATAATCAGAGTCCTCCCCCCCCCCGCCCCCCACACCACCCTTACTAGCTTACATTTTCTGAAACTACAACCCAAGTTTTCTTCAAGTTTTCTTTAGCTTCCTGCAGACATTGCGTGTGAGGGTGGGATGTTGTATAAAGGGGGGACGGGGGTTGGGTCAGAAACATTTAAGCCACTATGGGACAGAAAATTCTGAAATTATATCTCTCTAGCTTTGACTTCATAGTCAAGAATGGCACTGGTAGAACATTGCTGATGTTTCTTTGTATTTGTGAGGCACTGGAGATCAGACTTTGCATTTTTATGAAGACATATTTTATTGAATTGCCTTGAAAATTATGAGCACAAGGAAACAGGGTTTTGGCTAAACAATTTTAATATCGTCTTTTTGTTGCTGGATCGTTTGGGCTCAACTGTTTTCCTTTTAAATCAAAAGTTCAGCCAGGGGTGGGTTTGTTTTTATGTGGCTCGTAAACTGCATATTAAAGGATAAAACAGACGAGCGAGAGAGGAACAGAACGAAGCTAGCCTTGCTGTTATTGATGTGGCCATAAAATATTCATGGAAAGAACCATTAGTGAGTGGTTAGGGCCATGAAGGGGAGGTGGGGACCGTGTTGAGAGGCCTGCGTTTGGTATGATCTTCTAGCCAGTTGACCTGGACCCCCACATGCCTCTCACAACAATTTGAACCACAATACACTCCAACTGTCCATGACCCACAAGGCTCTCTTGCAAAACCTCTGCTTTTTTTCATCTAGCTCTGCGGTCACTTTTGGCAATCTCAACCACATAAATGTCTTAGTATTCTCCAAAGTGATGATGTAATTATTCTGGCTCTTATGAGCTCAGTAGAAGTGCTCGGACTACTTTAGGTATTGTTGTTGTTGTCTCATCAAAGACATATGCATGGAAGTGGCGGGAAATCTTTATGGATATACTCAATTTAAAGAGGGAGCTCACCAAAAAACTTAAATTCCGCCATGGATTACTTTCTCATGTTGTTCCAAACCTGAATGACAACAAAAGATGATTGTTTTTTTTCTATGCAATAAAAGTTAATGAGATCATAAACAACGTTGTTGACAATCATTGAATCCCAAAACACCAAAGTATTTTCTTTTGCATTCTACAGAAGAAAGTCAGTCATACAGGTCTGTAACGACATCATTTGCATTTTTATAGTAGCATCCCTTTAAGTAATATCTAATGAATAAGGTTCTCCTACCATGAGTGGATGATGTTGAGGATGGTGGCAGCATTAGAGGAGGAAGACCCATGGTGGTTTCATTTCCTGGGAGATTGACCACACTGTAACTGCTGAGATGAAGGGCTCCTGAGGTAGTGGATGGCATGGACGTGGCTGAAGCAAAGGAAACCACTGAAGAAATGACTCCATCTTCAGCATTGGAAACAAGAGTCTGCATAGCGTCTAGCTTTCCAGTGGGAGGTTCCATTGAGAATGGAGCATAAGACACAGAAGACCCACCTATCAGCCTCTCCTGACTGTGATGGGATACCCTCTGGGGATCGAAGGTCAAGAAATGGCCACTTGTGGTGCCAAGTCCATTCAGGAGAGCATTGCTACTATGGGATTGAACGTAGCCTCCACCGTTGATGTAGTGAGCATTCACACTCGCTAGGTCACCGTTAAAACTCATTCCTCCTGCTGTGTGTGAGGGCATTTTGACATCTCCAATTTGTTGGATGACGGTTGTTCCTCCATCTGAGTAAACTGTAGGGGGGGCTGTTCCATGTGCGACTGAGCTAGAAGAGCCGCTGGAGAGGGGACGTGGCGACAAGTCCTCCTGGCCTTTGCTGGACTCATCTTCTGTACTATGATTTCCATCTGACTCGCTGGAGAAAAAAACATTTGTTTAAGAAATGGACCCATTGTTTTGTGGGGGGGGGGGGGGGGGGGTTTCTCTGCATGGTCATCCAACATTTGCACTCTTTTCAATTTAGTCTTTTCATTTTGAATTGTTGCAGTATATTTTATCATTTCCAGAAAAATGCAATGACCATACATTTAAAAATGTCCATTATCATTTCATAATGGCTTAGGTGTACTGTCCAAAATTTCTAATTGTAATCTTAAAAAATACTGTGGAATTTCAAAATTAAAAACAAAAAAACGTGTAAGTAAAGCACTAACTGCTTTATCGATAGCACTATATGCACTTCTGTAGATACTCTTCAGGAAATTGCATATAATCAATCGGTTTATAGTCTATGAAATCACAGATAGGCTACTATAAAAGTCAACATTTTGTGTGCTTCTAAAAACAGACTGTTATAATAAAAATCACTTTCTGTGAATATCTCAGTCATCATTTCTGAAGTGGACTTCTTGCTCCTGGGGGTCAAAAATCTGATAAAAGGATCTGAGCTCTTGGAGGCATTTGGTGGGACTCTTTACAGACTATGACAGCTGCAGGTGAAAAGTTCAGAGTGACTCGAAAGAGACGCATCTATCCACAAATATCTTAACACGACAAGTCGTTGATTTTTTTTTTATCCACAAGGCTCACATAAGGAGTTCATGGGCATCTTCGTTTAAACAATGAATAATTATCTTTGTCAGGGCAGGGTAACAGTGCAACATCAAAGCAACGCTCACAGTCTGACCTCTCTTATTTACGAGAAAAAGATTTATTTATGATAAAAGCACGA
The DNA here is from genome assembly GCA_037043235.1 of Rhodeus uyekii. Classification (NCBI taxonomy): domain Eukaryota; kingdom Metazoa; phylum Chordata; class Actinopteri; order Cypriniformes; family Acheilognathidae; genus Rhodeus; species Rhodeus uyekii. Next base: position 420,124 of record JAWRVZ010000121.1, read on the forward strand.
TTTTACAATGGTTAAGAGTTATTTCCAACGCAGCCTGAAACTCTGTGTCATACCATCAAGGTGCAGGCAAAAGTTTACAAACACAGAGCTGCTTCTTATCTGCCTCAGATGCCTCAAGCTGTGAAGAGGATTTTGGCCACATCAGGAGATTGAGTGTAGATCCCTCTGAATGATTATCAGGGTGGGACAATGGCTTTAAAATCCAGAAACAAACATTGACAATGGCTATGGTAATGTAATGGCTGATCATATCTAAAGTAAACTGACGGTCTGTTTTGGTTGTATTTGAAAGCAACTTACACATCTGTTAAAATGTCAGCTCTTTGTTTCCCACTTCGAATTATTAATGTGACCCTTTTAATTAAATATGCCAATTTATTAAAGGCTGAACTGATTATTCTCAAAATGTTGCCAAATAAGAACTTTTAAATAACTCTTCGAATAGCGTGGTATTCTCCAATTCTTTAGAAAATCATATGAACTTCAAAAATAGGTTTTTAGAAACGGACAGACTAATCCGAATAAATTATTATGCAACATCGGAACCTTTTTTTTAATCATATGGCCAACTCAAGAACCCCATATACAGCCAAAATGGCTTGGAATAAGATCATAATTCATTGATAAACCTATGTGATTTTAAAGAACCACAGAATAAGCTTTATTTAAAAGGGTGAACTCGCTGCGGTCTCCGCGTTCTTTAAAACTACTCCTCATCTAAGCGCTCAAAGCTTCGTATTTCAAAACATTGGTGAAACGTGTCCTCCATTCGGTCTCGCGCATTCCATCGTGCGTTTCACACTCTTTAAGTACAACTGTAACTGCGTCCTACCTTTTTGACTGCGCCTCGGATGGATTTCTGTCTCTCTGCCTTCTGTTTTTGAACCAGTTGCTGACCTGCGTCAGAGAAAGTCCTGTCATTTTCGCCAGATTTCGTTTCTCGGCTGGAGATGGGTACCGGTTCCGCTTGTACATATCCTTCAGCGCGTTCCTGGACCGTTCTTTGAAACAATACACGGTCTCCTCTCCGTCCCAGATCGTCCGAGGCAGCGGATATTTCCTGCGTAAGCGATACTTGTCCACAGCACCCAGCGGTCTGCCCCGCGCCTTCTCCGCCTCGGTGTAGCGCGCCTTGTACCACATATCCTGCAGAGACGAGTGGTTTGACGGACTGAAACTGTGGTTCTCCAAAATGCAGTAGAGCTCTTGGTAGCGGGCCTGGTGGAACGCGACTATCGCTTGAGCTTTCAGGATGCTCTCGTTCCCCTGCAGCAGGTCACTCTGCGGCAACGACCAGAGGAACCTGGACAGGCGCTCCACGTTCCCACCCTGGAGCAGCGCTTCGCAGACGCACGCGACCTGCTCTGGGGAAAAGGCCAGAGAGGCCGGCGAGCAGTCCAAAAGTTCGGCATTCTCCATCGGCAACTCCGCGGGGTCCAGCATTGACAGCTTGACACTCCCACGGTTCTCCCTCTTGATCTCATCGGCACTAATGACCTCGCTTGAGGAAGAAGACATTTTGAACGCGTCCCGATAAGTCACTCCTCTGGGTTTCAGGCAGCACATCAGGCGATCGGGTTTCGCCCCTCCATCCAAGCGCGATCGGGTATCTGGCCGCTGTGTGGTGTGGATAAGATCTGGCGTCCCCCGTTCCACTACAAGTTTAACTCCACAGCCCACGTTGGAAAGGAGTCCAAGTCCTGAGCGCATTTTGATTCGCCGCTCTGGCCCTGCGGGGTGGAGCGACCGGGATGTGAAGACAAATGTTTGCGCTGGGAACGTCCATCAAGCGTGCCATTTAGAACGCGGGTACCTGCTCAAGGTAATGCAGGCGCCGCTCACACGCGCACAACGCTGAGTATGACTTTTCACATTTTCAAATAGTTGCTTTCTGTTCAGATTGTGTCATCACTAGTTACACTCAATAATCGTTGTGAGGACAAAACATGCCTTTTCTTAAAGAATGAGAAGGAACAGCATATTGGAAAGGAGCTTATTGGACTTAATCTATAATATATATATATATATATATATTATATTATATATATATTATATATATATAATATATATATATAATATTATATTATATATATATAATTATATATATATATATATAATATATAATATATATATATTATATTATATATATATTATATTATATATATATATATATGGGATAAGAAAGTGTAATTTAATTTCATGATCTGTCAATTAGTATGAAAACACTATCATCTGAATAAGCACATCTGGCTGAGTTTGATCAATATAATCCACATTTTTAATTGTTCATTTAACTACATAGAGAACTGCTCAGTTACGATAACTTCACATTTCGAGTTGACAAAACTTAGAACAAAATAGACATGTGAAATTAACATAATTTTAGTTAAGACAACTTCCTATTCAAGTCCACTAAAATAAAAAATGTAAGGCAAGGTGAACTATGTGTGTGTGTAATATATATATATTTATAATTGCTCAGCAAATGAGGAGGGTTGAAACATTTTCCAATGATTCATCTATTTGTTAAAATTGTATATGATAGATAGAAGCACACACAAAGTGTTTTTAAAATTGTTAGCCTATTTTATGTAGTTATATAATAAATTGTAAACATTTAGTAAGTATTTTTATTTTTAATACAAATGTTTAAAATCAAATGAATTTTGATTACCAGAATTTCATACTCAAACTTATAATAACAATCTTTGTACTTGACATTAATTTACACAGTTTAACTTCATATATTTACAAACTTCTTTAATTTATAACAGATAAATATCAATATAGTATATATATCAAAGTTTGAGACACAAAAAGTAATAAATTGATAAATAAATAAATCTAAGTTGCAGAAATTGACACAAAATTTTCTACAACACTCCTACATTTGATTCTTAGACAATTAAATATCCGAGCCAATGATTTGCTTATTGCCATGCTCTGTTTATATTGATTTCAGTGAGATACTGTATACCATTTTTGTCCAGAAAGCTTCACCTTCAACCAAGATATATGAAAAATAACTAAATGCAATGCTATTTATTTATTTATGTTGTGTAATTTCTGAGTCTCAATTGGTGCAAAGTATACAACTGTTTATGTCTGTCCATTTGTCAGACAGGCACTGACAATCTGCCTCCTGATTGCACTTTTTTTCAGTTTGTCATGCTGTTTACTGGAAACTGAAGGTCTGTATGAGAGCCAACAACCGCAACAGCTGACGGGAGGCCCCAGAAGCCTCCCACAAAAGCAAAGGGAAGTTTGACATGATTGCATCCCTAAAATTAAATCCAGCACAAACAGAATACCTGGCAGCAACTCTGTGCACAACCCTGCATTCACGTGCTCTTTGGTATGAAGGTGGAATGAAGGTACGCAAGTACCAGTCTTTATACTGTCCAGTGCTTGAAGAAGCCGCGGGGGAAAGGCAGTAAACTATGTCTGGGACATTCAGCCATATCAGGAATGAACTTTGTAATGAAGTGAGCTGTCATGAAGTTGTGTTATGGTGCATTACAAACATCAGGAAAAGACCTCTGTATAACATTGGAAGCTGACCGTAATGCAGCTGTATAAGTGCCACGTTTATCCCTTAGATTTCCAGTTTAGATTAGATGAAGTGTTGCCTGTTGTTGTCAACATGGCTTTTGTTAGGTTAAACCAGATAATTGGTTTAAATTGTCTGTTAGAAACTATTAGAGACAATTGAGGATGATTTATAGGTTGTTGTTTTTTTGCACTTTGTTAATCTCTACAAGGCTTGTTGATAGAAATATCAACTTTTATTTTCCTCATTTCTCCTTACAAGGATGTTATCTCTAATCAGGGTATGATGATATGTTGTCATATGAAGCGTTTCTTCACAATCCATCATTGTCAATTGAGCTTATTGGCCTGCACACGTGCACATCCACATGTGCGCACTCCGAAGTTTATTGTGATTTATGTCTTGCTTTTTTAAGTTTAAAATGTTCCATTCCCATTGTTAGTTTCTGTTCCCTAGCTGCTTGGGTGGCTTGTGAAGATTTTGCTGGTTGAATCAATGTGTAAGAGCGGGATGATAAGTTTGTCATAGGGGGCAGGGTGTTGGAATTCAGCAGAGAATTTCCTGCCAGTTTAAATCCTCAATATACCTGGAGCTTCAGCAGATGATCCAAAACACATGCAACCAAATCCATCACAATGCTTCAGTCGACTGGCCAAAGGAGACCAAATAGAGAGAGAGAGAGAAAATGAAGGACACCCAAGATCTTTTCTCTGATATTCATTCATTCATTCATTCATTCATTCATTTTGATTTGTATTTATTTTATATTTTGTTGATCAAATTTCAAAGCTCCCTGAGGGGATTTATAGAAGTTCATAATTCACTGAATTACTGTTGTTTATTAATTTATTTATTTAAATTTTTATTAATTTATGTAATTTTAAAAGTTTTTTATTTCATTCCAGATTGATCAAAACGTCAAAGCTTTTACGGGGGTTTAGATATGCTCATCATTCATTGACTTTTTATGCCTTGATATCAAGGTATTATGAGTGGATCCTATTCGTCTAAAATGTGGTCACCACCCGCTGTCCGTTTCATTGCTTGTGGCATCTCCACATGTTCGACACTATTTCAATGAATGAATCCTTTGTGGCACTGCAACTGCACAGAAGCAACCCAGCACAACCCTTCTTTCCCTCCATATGTTCCCAATACATCTAAACCTGTGGCCTGGGGGGCTCCTACTAAGCACCTGCCCCTGCTCTGGCTACAATGGGGGGTATTCTTCATGATGGATAGACAAGCTAAGACAAGCTTGATGAAGACTAGGGAACATCAGCCAGATAGAAAGGAGTTGGACACATGAAATTTCACATTGTTTCTGGTCTATGAGAGTGCGAATGTGTGCATTTGTATGAGTGTGTGTTTGTATATGTGCTTTGTGCATCTGTTTGTGCACGTCTTTTTTTGGTTTCCCCCATGTCTGGTTTTACCAGTCTTACAAAGGGGATTTTTTTTTCAGTTTGTTCGCACCGCGCACTAAGCTGTTATCTATGAGATCAGCATGCTAAATGTAGGATAAAATGCCCTTGATTTGACTGTAATGCTGAGTTTCTGTTGGAATGTAAGCAAAACGAGTTAGCACAGGCATTTTTTATTTCTTCTGACTGAAGTTTGGCACAGAATTTTTTTAGATATGCTTGTCTTTAAAAACAATCAATTTACCATCACAGTTTGAACAGAGTTCAGCTTCCTCACTTTTCCAGAAATGACCTCATCGTCATGACTGTATGTTATACGGTTGAGCGTTCTGATGAAAATGATTCGTTGCTGGGATGTTTTGGGTTTGTTAAAGTTCATGCTAAGTTATTGATAGCCTAATAGTTTTAATAATTGTTCTGATTCTATGCGAATAGGGAAGTCCACACTAAAGCTAAAACAATAATTACACAAAGTAAACTTTAAGAATGTTTCGTTTTTCCAGCTGATGAATCAGAATCCACACAACTTAAAAGAGCTCAAGCATTTAAAGCAGCATATGACATAACTGCATAACTAATAAACAGGATGTTACGGTGTGTTGGTGTGGACGCTGATACAGTTATCGTAATAGTTATCTTTACAGTTCTTGTCCTTTTGTGAACGTGCCTTAAAGAGATAGTTCATCAAAAAAAAATTTAATTCTGTCATCATTTACACACGCTCAAGTTGTTACAAAACTTTATGAATTTCTTTCATCTCCTGAACACAAAAGAAGATATTTGAAGAATATGGGTAACCAAACACTTGATGTGCCCCATTGATTTAGTATGGGGAAAAATGCTATGGAAGTCAACTCTTTGATGACAGAATTTCATTTGAGCTATCCCTTTAAGAGTGTGCATGGTATGTGCATTAGCAGGATGTTTGCATTAGTGTGAGTATCTGTATGCTTAGGACCTGTTCAATGGGTAGTTCTGAAAGACAGGAAATAAACAGAAACCCGGAATGTCACAAAGGTAAACGCTCCTTTAAGATGAGACACCCCACTACAGATGCTTTCTTCACCTTTGTCTTGATGTCAAAGGTGACGATGGCCACTGTTTTTGAAGACTGATTGCTCGGTATCAAATATAATGTGTAGGTGCTTATATAGGTGTTACATTTTTCACTCCTTTTAATTTAGTTACAAAGAAAAATGTGTTGCCGAATGCTGCAGGCAAACTGTCATCTTGATGCTCTTACCTCTGTGCCTGTGCGGCAGGCATACATGTGTTTAACCTAGTTGTCACTCTCTGCTGGAGGGGGAAAAAATGATTTCTTCTAAGAATGATTGACAGCGGAATAAATCATAGCCTTGAAGAATGCGCTTTTTGTTTCTGTCATATTACCTTTTAGGTCGTTGCAGTTTATCATCAACAGCTAATCTTGCACAATGTGTATCAGGTTAAGAGTCTTGCTACTTTTTGGCAAGAGTCCTGGTTTCTATCATCATTAATTGACCCTTAATGATTATCATTAAATGCATTTTCAACTGTCTTATCTGAGGATAGAGAGGTGTGAAGATAAAGTTCAAACAAAAAGCATTGTTGTGAGTCAGTGGAAAGGGAAAATCACTCTAATCAGTCCCAGTATTCAACCGTATCGGATTCCACCTATGAATATGAACAGCCGCAGATGAGTTGTTAAGATTATGCCTTTGGACATTGTAATGTCATACATTGACATACATTCATTGTCAAGCTGAGTGATTTTTCCCCATGTTACTTATGGCAACAAGTGAAGCTAAAATATTAAAATGACAAATGTGACACTTGTATTGTATTGTCTTTGTCATCTGTGATGACTGCGCAGTATTTTGTATTGCCAACAAATCTACCATTCCCAGGCTTCTCTGTCCAGGGTGTGTCTTAACCTTGTGTACTGTCAACAACGGAGGAGGGTCACACACACACACTTGGTTTTCATCTTTTATGGGGACTGTCCATATACATGAAGATTTTAATTGTGTACAAAATTCTGTCACTTGACCCTTTAAATATTTTTTTCTTAAATGTATGCTTTATAAGCTGTTTTTCCTCAATGGGACCACACAAATGTTCCCTCAAGGTAAAAAATGACTGGTATTATCATTTTTTGTAGGGACATATGACCCCCATAACATAGGAAACACACACACACACACACATATTTAAGTTTACTGCTGAATAAATTGATATCTATGTAAATATAAACTATTCTCTGAACTATTTTTAATATTAATTAATGTACTATTATAATACCAATGACCATATTTATAGTATTTTATTATCAATAGTAATTAAAAACATATTTGTTCCAGATTTGTAAAAAAAAAAATGAATACATTAATCAATAATAATAAAAAGTATAATAAACTAGAAAAAAATATTGTGTACTTAGTTTTGTGATAATTATTGGGTATGTGTCAAATCTATATTCAACAGTGCCCCGTCACTCACATACACACAAAGTCTGTGTACACACACCTTCACACCTTCACAATGGATAACGGCCACTCTACGGTTTTGTTGTTTTTTGTAATTACTTCTAAAGAGTGTTCCTCAGTGAGGGAGCTTAAGTATGTGGAGTGGACCTTGTCTAATTCTGTGTTTGAGAATCTAATGCTTTGCCGACAAACAGGCTTTAAAAAAGACAGACTATTAAAGATGAAGTCAATGAGGTATAACTATTCTATATTTGAGTTCCTGTCCTCAGGGGGGAAGACTGAGGCCAAGAAAAACACATTTTCTCAAGCAATTCTTTAACAATAATGACTGATAATGACATGTTTGAGAGGGAGAAATACCTGTGAAAGGTGGAAAGATGCCAGAGGGTTGGACAATACAATACAGCGAAGAGAGCCAACTATGCCAGGAGCTAAAGCCCTGACAGGGCAGACTTCACACCTGCAAGCTCTCCACAGCAACCCCTATGCAAACACTGCAAGCTCAGGGAGAAAGAGATAGTCAACTGCTGATAAGATAAGACAAGACATTTCCCACATTGATGGGGCAAGAAGGAAAACTACTGTCTGAGCTTATTAGATGCTTTAATGAATTTTCCAAGGTCTTTCCTAATCAATACATTGCCTCTCATTTGGAGACTGAAACGATTTAATGTAAGGCAAATTAGATCTTCTGTAGCCGTAATGTATAAGAAGATTTTAATCTAATTAAATAGGCACATCAATCCAAATAGCTTTAAATAACATAATATCAGATATGTATTTCAGGTTAACCTTTGGGAAGACAAGCCCATCTGACTCCAGTCAGTCACGTAGTCATCAAATCCACATTAAAAGCCATTATAGATGAGTGCCTGCATGCTCCCCATGAGGATGATTACTCTTCACCAGTCTGCTACATGTTTACATAAGCAAACAGACCTGCTGTTTAACAGAGCCTCCTACGGTGATAATATTGACTAAAGGCGAGTTTTACTTAATTTGTTCCTCCGTGCGTCTATTTTTCAGTTTTGGTATTGCCGTGTGTTTCATCGGCTACCTTTACAGGTTTGCAGGGTCGTTTGTTTTGTCCGCAGGTTGAAGCCACCATTATCAACTCCAAGGTTGCCTTTTTCATCCAATATAGAATATTAGAGTTTAAAATATTCTTTTAATATATTTTATTTTATATTATAGTTTCCTGTGTCTGTTGTCATGGACTCTTATTTTGAAATTCTGTTGTTGCTTTGTTCACCTCATGTTTCCCTGATGCTCTGTTAACTTGTTTGTCGCCATGGACACCATTTGACCACACCCATCTTGATCGGTTTCCATAGTGACTCATTAGTTCAATTTTTCCATTAGTTTGGTTGTCAGTCTTAAGTACAGTCTCTGATTTATAGTGCATGCTCCTGTCCCATCCGTTGTTGTTTGCTCCAAATTACTTTGTTTTACTTTACTTTTTGGGTTATCTTAATAAATCTCACTGCATGGGATCCGCTTCCCAGCCTGCATGACAGCCTTAATTTTACAATTAAAATGGGAAATTATATTTCTTCTTATTATAAATGTTAAAAACTGTTAATATTTTGGTGGGAATCTTGTTGTCTTGAAACAACAAGAACTCCATAGAAACGCTCTGGCAAGAACATTATAATCGAACCTTTTGCATTGGTTTGCACCATTTTCACTTTCTTCAGATGATGCCATTTGGTGTTGTTGGTGTAATGGTGTGGAAATTAGGCACTGCACCTTTAAACTTTGATTCTAGAAAATGTGCATGCCATTGTTTTTGTAAAAATAGTTGCTGCAGCATTTAATGGATAATGCAGACAACCCCAAAGACACACATGGACTGACTTACGCAACAACCTTATTACTCTGTTAATAACCTCACAGAATTCCTCTTTTAAAGGCTACGTTATGTCCTCATGACAACCTTAATCTGGCTTGCTCCTTTGTCTCTGATCAATATTCTCCAGAAAGATGAGCAATGGTTAGAGAACTGGGGAGTAAGTGCTTTCTTGCCATTACTATTGGCCATTATCTCTGCCTCCAGTACTTTATCCTCTCCCTCTCTCTCTCTCTCTCTCTCTCTCTCTCTCTCTCTCTCTCACACACACACACTCACACACACACACTCACTCTTTTCTTTACTTAGCCATGATTTTTCTGTCCGTTTTTTTAAGCCAGCTGCAGGGGACCTACGTCAGCTCATCATAAATCACCCAGCGTATTACAGTGTGAATATGGAATTCGAACCGTAGATGTTGCCAAGACAGCTGCCATATTTTGGGTCTATGTTTATTATACAGGGACAACACTTGTCCTTTGATAAGAATCGAAAGGAAAAATGTTTTGTGGTTAGTTTTTTTGCTGCACAAATGTTAGGAACTGGTTTTCAATTATGTTCCATTTGTGTGCATATGTACATTACCATTCAAAATGTGTATGTTTGTGAACTATGTATGTATGTGTAAATAAATACACTGCCCGGCCGCTTGTTTAAATTTAAATCGGCAAATGCTTAAAAGTCTATGATTCGATCATTACTGCAGTGATTATTATGTTTCCAGTGTGTTATATGTTTTGCAACAGTTCTTCTAACTCTAATTGATGGAGTGTGTAGATTTTCATTTCTTCAACAACCATGTAGGAAGACACATCATGGCCATATTCCAGAATGACCATGTCAAGATTCATCAGGCTCAAACTGTGAAAGTATAGTTTGGTAGGGAGAATGAAGAATCATTTTCACACATGAATTGGCACCTTTGAGTCCAGACCTTATGGTGACTTACTGCTGGACTCGAAATGCAATAAGTCACACAGACATAAAAGATCTTGACCAAAACTAATGCACATCTTGATCGTCATTTATTTCCATCAAGAGATTTGGGCCAAAGATCAATTTATGGTCAACCATGTATGTGTGTGAATACAAGAAGAACTGTAACGACGTCTCCAAGATGCCTGAAGAAACCTTCCTCAAAACCTACCTGAAAATCTATGCGCAAATGAACTTGGTCAAAAGCTTTTCTAAAGGCAAAGGCTGGTCACACCAAGTGCTGATGTGATTTAGTTAGTAGCAGTTAACTAATAAATAAAATTCATGACATTATTTTTGAAAGCATCCTTACTTTACAGCATATTTACTAAGTGCCCAAGTGACTAAAACATTTCACAGTACTGTAGCTTTGCAGGAAGCTGATGTCTTGGAGATGTTGCCATAGTTCTTCTGGATTCAGTCTGTCTCAGTTTTACTCTTTCTTCATGTAATCCCAGATGGACTCGATGATGGTGAGATCAGATCTCCATGTGGAGCACCGGCTATTGCCAGACTCCTTACAAAAAAATGCAAAAATCGTACAAAAATCTCACTGAAATATTACAATCAATGGCAAAAGGAATGATTGGAAATGTAAACTGATATTTCCTACTGACACACTACATACATACAAAACATACTATATATACAGTGTATATATATATATATAATCAAATAATGATAGTTCATAGGTTAGTCACTGGTGAAGATCAGGATTGATCCTTGCCAAATTAATGCTATATGCTTTAAGGCTACATTATAGAAGTAGAAAGCCATTATGTTTATATAGTCGTATGCAATTTATTCTCATCAATAAGTGCTGCAAAATGTATTTGAGTGCCCTGACTCATATATTCTGATTTGCTGAGATCAGATTTTTGCTTTGTGAGTGAATGTTTTCGTTACACATATCTTGGCAGCCGGTACCATGCAGTGTATTAAGAGAGAAACAAAAAAACTCAAAAAAGAGTTTGCAGTGCAGTTCCTCAAACCTTAATTAAACCTCAAATGCTGAGAGCAAGAAAGAAAGAAAAACAGCAAGCGATCTTGGTCTTGTTGCTGTTGGCACAGCGTAAGAAAATGACTTCATCTCAGAGAGATGCAGATTTCTCAGCACTAACTGTCAATCAGGAAAATATTCCAAAAACATTTCCCCTTTTTCGGGTTAATTGGTTGGATAACCAGAAGATTGTCTGTTCATTTGTTTTACTAAGGAGCAGTTGTTGGAAAATCATCTCTCATCATCGGAGGAAGAAGAGAAGGACAGCAGTGATGCGTGTTTAGTGCACTCCCTCCCACTCTCCAAGCAACAGCAACAAGACGGCAAAGCAGGAAGTTCAGCCTCTGCACACCCTCCTTATGGACCTTCGGGAATCTGAGTGGTTGGAAAAGGTCTTGATAATAATTAATAATTTAATGTTTATTAGTTTAGCTAACGCCCTTGCTTCACTAACAGGGGAGCTTCTCAAGTGGCTACGCTCTCTGTTTAGAACCCATATGATATAGCCACGTGGTTAGACCATGTTTTCATGAGATGTTTTTTTTAAATGTTAACAATTTGTGATCTACGACTACAGTTGTCTACTGAGTTGTAAATGCTCACAGTATGTGGATGCTACCGAACTAAGAGGGAATGTTCCCAGAATTTTAGCTGACATTCTGGGAAAGTTCTCTTAAAGTTAGTAACAAAAAATTATAGGAACAGTAACATTCATTCAAACTTATCTGGTCTTTAATAACATTCTCAAAACATTAACATGAAAAAATATGGACCTTTAAATGTAACATTGCCGTAATGGGAACAACTTTCAAAATTCAAAATATTCTTATAACATATTTTTGTAGCTGTAAGTGTTGTAAAATAAATCCTAAAAAATAAATGAATCTGATCTGAATCTGAATCTGATTTTCTTTTTTCAAACCGTTCAACCAGATATCCTAAATGCTTTCGTCATTTTTCCCTCTGGGATAAAGTCCCTTTCAGTGTTTTTCCTCCAAGTATATTGCACTCAACACAGTTGGAAACTCCTAGATCAGGTTTCACACCAAAGCATCATGAGCCCAACGCTACTGATTCTTGTAAGAGAACGCTCGCACTGACATACATTTGCTTTGATAACGCAATGGATGAGATCCTGTGATTTCTGGTGACACAATGTGGGTGTGTCCAGCGATGCAACAAAGTTAAGAGAAGTTGACCTTCATGTAAATGAGCAGAAACTTGATGCAGCGGCTACCAATGGGAGTGAAGTCAGTGCTGCTCACCTGATCTCCTTTCGGTCATTACATGCTCTATATTATTTATATGTTTACTGTATATCACATTCAGTGATGTATATAAAAAACTCTGTATAGACAAAATCATCTCAAGTTATGTATGTAACCATATTTCCCTGAGTGGGAATGAGACGCTGCGTCACAACGCTAGAGGAATGCCTTTGCAAGTAGTCTCGTGAAGCACTATGAAATTGATCGAACGAGTGTGTGAATGAGCATCGTGGGTCAGTGACGTCATGAACAAGGATGATAAAAGATGATAAAAATCTCCTCAAAAGGTAAAAGGGGGCCTGGGACCAGCCCAGTGGGACAGGTCCTGAGCCAGCTTTGTTGTACCACAGGCCTCAGCCTCAGAGTGCTACAGAGGGAACATGTACTAAAGACATGCCACCCAGAGGTTATGTGGTAAGCCCAAAGCAGGCACGTAAACCTTCTGGGTGGTCGGGGATAGCTCTGCAGTGAGGCTATCCTGCAGAAACTTCAGCACGATCTCTGTGACAGGTAACTGAGTTCGGGTGCTTTTTACTGCCCCAGTAAGTGAAAAGTTTCCACTTCAGGATGTACGGTTTCCTCATGGCGGGGGCTTTGGAGAGCAGAGTGGTCTCAAACTCGTTTGAGAGACTGGAAACTATGAGCTTGGCCCCCTTGGGGTCCAAGCCCACAGAAAACACAGTTCTGGGCAGGGAAAGACTATACAGCCCCCTCTGCCTGGGACGGAGGACATCCCTGACCGGAGTCTCTCAGGGGACTCGAGGGCAAGGTGCTAGGTCCGAATTCACCCAGCCCAGATAGCATGGGGCAATAAAGGTGAAGTGTTTTATTTATTCCCTGGGCCTCAGCCCCTGCCTTGACAGGATGCCTACTCCCAAATTCTGGATGTGAAGTGATTGCAGAAGGAGCAGTCTCCCCTGGGACCAAAAGGGAGTCCATCGCATGAGATTACATAGTGGTCGCCAACCCTATGTGACCTTGATAGTGCGGAAAGGGTTGCCCCTCTAGAAAAAAAACCCCTCTGAGCCACCACAGCAATGACCTCAAGTTCAGCAACCCGAGTGGGACACTAGAAGCTGCTGCCCTGAGATTCAGCTCTCTGAGAGTGCTTCCAATGAGTGTCTTGCCTATTTTGTATGTTTTTGACAGCTGAAAGCATGGCATCGATGCGCACGGGGGGCGCCGTGCTGACATCGACACTGAATCCCAAAACACCTAGGAAGGTGGTCCTCTGAGAGGAGAAAGCACAGTCTTCTTGCGTTCAGCCTCGACCCCACCTCTTTCATGTGTGCGAGAACGATATTCTAATGTCGAACTGCTAACTATGCCGACTGGGGAGAATAGCCAGTCATCGAAAAGATGTTCTTTTTTGAACGCGTATGCCTTGGGAGCACAGTGCGGAGAGCTGAGGGATTTCCTGCTTGAAGAAGGATGGAGATGTGGGAAAAAGCGTCTTCAGGTCCATGGTGACAAATCAGTCCTTGGATTTGATTTGAGACACAATCTGTTTCAGTGTTAGCATTTTTTAATTAGAGTCGCATTACTGTTGAGAAGATGCAGATCTAAACGTGAGATCTATCATCCTTACTTGGAACAATGAAGAGATGGCTGTACATATTCTATGGCCCCTTTCCTCAGCAGAGAGTTACTTCCTGTTCCCTGTTCCCTGTTCCTGAGACCCGAACTGAACAGAATACCCTTAGATATTGTGCGCAGGACCCGTTGAGAGACATCTGGTACGCATATACACGCAACCAGAAACTCTACTAGGGGAACCAGCCTCTCAAGCCACTCCATGGCCCGGTTTCTAGGGGTACGCCTGGGGTGAATGCTCTTAGCGACTTCCCCAGAGCAACCCGAATCATAGGCGGTAGCTGAGGAGGATTGCCAGTGTGAGGCCGGACACACTTGGCATCAAGACCTCTTGCCTATAGCCTTCTTCGCGAGGAGGACGGTCCTCAGATCCGTCCTATCATTTCGACGCAGCGCAGCGCAACCTTGAAAGGGAAATACAATTAAATCAATGAGAATAGAAAATGTTTGGTTACCAGCATTCTTCAAAATATCTTCTTTGTCATAGCAGTCCTACAGGTTGGGTAAGACATGGGGGAGTAAATAATGACACAATTTTCATTTTTGGATGAACCATCCCTTTAATTTATACCTACAGGTTAACCAATCACACATTAGAGACTCGACTACCTTACTTGAGCAACATTTCTGTCTCAAAAGGCAAAGAAAATCATGTAATTTGCATCAACAAGTATCAAGTTTAAAAGTTGCAAGTACAAGTACCAAGCTAAGAGTTTTGTCAATTTGTCTGGACGTAAAGTTTATTATTGTCTCTATCTGTCAGTTGTCAAGTCAATGCTTATAGGCACAGCAAACTTAAGAAGGAATGCAGTCCTGTCAGATAACAGTTTAATTCGCCTTATATGTCTCTGCCAACTATTTCACATCACACTGTAATTTCAACCCTATATGGCCAAATCTGAGAGAATAATATATACTAATATATTATATACATACAAGAACATTTAGCAGCACAACTGTTTTCAACATTGATTATAATAATAAATGTTTATTGAGCACCAAACCACCATTTCAGAATGATTTCTGATGGATCATGTGACACTGAAGGTGTCACGGAATACTTAAGGTGTCACGGAATACTTAAGGGAGGACTCAGGGATGCAGGGAAAGGATTTATTTATAACAAACATAAATCAAAACTCACAAAAGAAAAGAACCCACGAGGGGGAAAACATAACAAACTATGGAACAGAGCATATAAACGAACAAACCGGATGGACCGGGGAGACTCAGGAACAGGGAAACAGTACACAGGCTCAGACATCAAATGACAACGACACGACACAGGACAGCAAACACACTGGGATTAAATAGGGAACACATGAGGAGAGGTAACGAGCTGAGAACAGCTGACAACACTCAAGGGAAACAGGGTAACAAGATGGGCGGGGTTTACAATCACAACACACAACAAAGGGGCAGTGTCAGAGCTCCGTCAAGCAACACACTAGAAACCCAACTTAAGTGACAGAACCCTGACAGAAGGCTGATGATGCTGCAATTTTATCTTTGCCATCACAGAAACAAATTACATTTTAAAATGTATTAAAATGCAAGAGTTATTGTAAGTTCTAATATTTTTTCATAATTTCATAATATCATTTTTTTTATTAAGCAGCCTTATAAGAGACTTCTTTCAAAAACATGAACAACAATTATCTTTGTCTTGGTTTGTATTCTCATATATGCATTGCTCTCACATAAATACCCAATCTAAATGAAACAGCCACAGGAACAACAGGACAGGACACTCTGTGTTGTGACACACACGTACACAGAGATGTCTGAAAACAGAGCTGTGTGAGGAATGTTGGGGGTGATCAGGGGTGGGCAGAGGAGAGGTTGATTGGTGTGGGCAGCTGAGATTTGTCCCCCAGCTGTAATGACAGATTACACAGCAGGTGTGCCACTCATCCCTTATAGTAGAGCCAACACAAGTGCTGGACTGCACAATTTAGCTCTCAGGCACTTTTCTGGTTCTGCAAGCAATACATGTTCACAAATGATGTGCATATATTGCATGCAGAACCAGAAAAGTGTCTGAGAGCTAAATTGTGCAGTCCAGCATATTTAAAGCAACTTGTAAACACCATATATATATATATATATATATATATATATATATATATATATATATATATACAGCTAGCTCCTAAATCAGTGAACAGTTAGGGGTAGTCAAGAGTGACTTAAGTCACTAAGACCAAATCACAAACAATCCTAATGGCTATTGCCGGCAATTCGCCTCAGCAATAGGCAATAGAGCCTTGGGTGCCGAGCCTTTTCTTTATAAATGCAATAAATATTTTGATTTATAGATTTTAATCTGCGATGATATAGCACAAAGGTTCATTTATGTACAGGCAACATGCATTTAATGAAGGAGAATAAAACAACTGTCCCTTCGGGTAGACAGATTCCGAGTTCTGGCTTGTGGACCTTTTTCTCTCCCACTTCGCTTCCTGTCTACTCACTGTCCTATCACAATAAAATCTATCCCTGAACTTGATTTTAGCTTGAGACTTCTCTCTGTTGCTCAGTAAAAGTTGGTCTCAGCAGTTTTGTGAATAGATTTTAAGAAGAAACTCTTACCTAAAATATTTTATTCTAATTTAGGAGAACTCTTAGTGGTAAAATGTTTTGAGAATAGGACCCTTAATGTTTTGTGAATCCTTCCTTCTCATTGTTACACCAGTAGGTAGCAGCAACATGTACTTTCTTTATGAGTGAGTCACTAAATAATTCACTCAACCAATTTAATCATAGATTCCTTCAGGAACAAAAAAAGGCTTGCAGTCAAAGTGGTATTACCTAACAAAAGTGTGGTCTTATGTGATATGTTCAATATTATTTATATTATATGTATGAAGCCATGGGTTCATCAGCCAAAGTGCACAGTAAAGAATGGCTTGACATTTTCATATCAGTCAAACACATTTACTGATTGAGGTTGTGGATCAGATTGAGACACAGGTACTGCAATAGAGGGAAAACTCAAGTTTATGTCTTCATGCAGAGCTGCATTTGTGTGTGTGTGTCTGGACTCTCTCCAGCCCATTACAGCCCCTTCAGACTGTCACAGTTTCATTTGATGGCTCTTTACAGCAGGGCGGGCTAATGCCACAGGGGGGAAACTTGGCCTTTGATAGTCTTTATGCGGAACACATGTGGGACAGAACCTGAAGCAGCCCTGCTGAGAAGACCTGGCCCCCAAAAGTCACTCTCATGTTCATCACTTTCCATCAGTCGCTCACAGGCCCCCATCTTTATCCTCAACACTTTCCTTTCAATCACAACCTAAATCACCCTGTTATAAGCCCACAAGGATTTTTTTTAAACAATTTTTCATTATTTTGTGCGAAATAATTTGTGGATTGTATTGGCGGCACTTTGAAAGCGAGTCAAGTGGTACTCAGAGCTGTGAAATGCTAATTATCTCAGCGAGAGATCTGTATTCCCTCAGCATGGCATTCCAGCAGGACTCAGCCTCACTGCAGTTGGATTATGTGGATGAGTGGGAGGGAATGTCTTCACAATAGGATTAGATTGATTTGTATCTTCATTATGTCCCTAATGGAGCTTGAGAGTGTGTCTGCTAATGTGGGGCCAGCCTACATACTCTCTTTGTTTGAGTAAGACGGCTTCCTATAGAGTTGCTCATTCTCCCTTTTACAGCTTAGACAGAAAGCCAACATAATACACTTTAAATTACACTTTTGCTAAAGTATATCAACAACTAACATAATGTTTTGCTGCATAAAGATCCTAAAAAGCTATAAAAACACTTCTGTTTTCTCTTTCTTTGAATTTTCTCTCCTCTAGTGCCCCCTGTAGAACAGACCGGTCATGGCAGGCAGGAGGCCCTGTATTTATCCAATAACAAGGCTCTGCTTGAGGGCCCAGATCAAGTTGCGTCTAATGCTATAGCAAGGACCTGCTGCTGAGAGACATTGCTATTTGAAACGGCTAAGGTTTCAAGGTGCCTAACAAAGCCTGTGGAAAGGAAATTATATAGAGGGAGAGTTGGGAAATAAAAAGAGAGGGCTAGTGTAGGGAGGGGGAAAAGAATAAGAAAGACACTTGAGCAGGAGGGAGTGAATAGGGAGACAAAATGATTTAAAAATTAAAATAGTTTGAAAAACTGAACGGTGGGAAAAAGACTTAAATAAAAAAATATAGGTTGAAACAAGGAAAAACTGAACTATTCATTGGGGGTATCCAGCATTAAATTTGTGTGGGTATTCAGCAAATTAAATTTGTTATTTACGCCCAAAATCTGGGCGTAAATAAGTTTGATATGGTGTTATGCTGCACAGTATTAAATTAGCATAATTTTTATGAATTTATGGATGACAAACAAAATAGATACAATTGTTTATAAAATATTTTTAAAATGATATATTAATGTTATTATTAGCCTATTTAAATGTTTATTACTGATGAATGCCAAACTGTCACCTTCTGCTAAAGAAGCAAAATCTTAACTTTCTTTTCCTTTTTCATCCATAATGTACATCTACCCACCCACACACACACACACACACACACACACACACACACACACACACACACACACACACACACACACACACACACACACACACACACACACACACACACACACACACACACACACACACACACACACACACACACACATACACATTGGTTTTTCAGGGGCCCCTGGTGTTTGGTTACACATTGCTCTCCATTTTCTGGAAGGAATGACCACATCGGTTGCCTAGGGGATCAAACCAGGAAGGACAGCCGCCCGTGTTGAGCTGGAAATAGCCTTGAAACTCTGACAGAGGAAAAAAAAAACCTGAGCAAATCAATACGCTGATGGCCTCTCAGAGATAATCTCCTTTTAAGTTTTGCTTACCTTCATGGCAGCCTCTCTATATGTTCGATCATCGCCCTTGTGTATTCATCCATATGTGTTTACCCCCCTCTGGCAGTATGTGTTTTGGAATTCCCTCACGTCTATCTGCGCTAGGAGATGAGCTGTAAGGAACACAGGAAGTATTAGTATAATTTGTGGTCAAAGGTCAGTTGTTGTCTGGTTTCGATGAGGTGAACCCTCAGTTTGATGTGAAGCATGTGGGGTCCCATAGCAACATTTGAGCATTATTCTTTATTCATTATTACTCTTTTTTGCAGTAGTAATATTCACTTTTATATACACTCAAATTTAAGCCAATTGTTGTTGTAATATTATTATTTAATTATTTATATTTTATTATATTAAACAATATATTTATCTTATTCGTATTCTACAAAAAGCTGACATAGCAATGAAAGATTGTACATTTGTTCTATTGAATTATTATTAGCTTTATTCCTGATTGTAAAATATTGTCATGTCTGGGAACTCTTTATTTGGTCAAGCTCAAATATAAAAAAAACTATTTCCAAGAAAATACATATTAGATTTATTTAAACAATTAAACCCAGATTTCATATCCTGGTGAGTTATTTCTTCTCTTCTCTGTTTGCTTGTTGAGTCTAGGGAATAGTGGAAAGAAGATTATTTCCCAAGGGACATTGTCCTACTTTGCTTATCCGTTGTCTATTTTCTTTTTGTGCATTCACTATTTATTTCACTGTTATTTTTTGGACAACTCTCAAGTGAGGCAATTGATGTCCAACAGTTAAGATAATATATAATAGTTCCTCAGTTATGAAGGAATTTTGTTTCTGTATGTAACATTAATCATATTTTATTTTAATAACTGAACTATAACTTTGAGAATTTGAGCATGTATTTAATACTCTCTTCTGTGGCACGGGCAAAAAGTGCCACCAAGTTGGTCAGTTACAGTGAATCTCTTTACTCTCTCTGTACGGTGCCAACTCCATTTGCACTGTGCCATGCTGTTCTCATCTTACTGCATCACCCTGTCAGCATTTTCTTCTCCCCAATGCTCTTCTCTCTCCAAACTCTTTCAGTTGTCCTTCAGAAGGGCAGCAGTATAGTAGCCCCTCTATCCCCACATGTCAGTGATCGTAAGCTCCAAAGGGCAATCCTCATGAACGCTCTAAACACATACTTCCTCAATCTTGGCAAGGGTAGGATCCTCAAAAAAGCCATTGCTAAGCCTCTTACTCCCTTGCGGATGGTAGCCATACAGAATATTTGTCTGTCAACAAGACTAATAACACACATCCTCCAAGGAGAGGTTGTGATAGAGGTTCTTTGATTGTACAACCACATAGAACAACTACCAGTGACAGGTAGTTGCTACACACTTCAGATACGATTTGAACTCAAAGTATTTTCTAACATTTTCATAGCAAGAAATAACAACTTTTCATAGCAATAAATAAAGTTCACTGCACAAAGAAAAAAATATATTTTGGAGTTCTTTGTCCAGTTCCTTGATTATACTTTTTACTTTTTTGACCCAACACAAGCCTAAAGGCCACAAGCTTTAGTTTATTGAATGGAAAATCATTTTAGTGGCCGAAGAATATTTTCTTCATAGTCAATTCCTTTGGGTCTCTGAAAAAGGGAAGGAAAAAAGACACTGGTTAGTTATTCTGCAGTCATCAGAATTTATAATATGATTAATTTGCTGACTAACAGAAACGGAAAAATACTGAACGTTGCAAGTCCAGGAGCACAGAGGGCATTTCAGTCTATTGTTCTCCCTGCTCCCAGAATCCCCTTGTTCTTCTTCATCTCTGCTCCTTATAAGCTCTGCTTGAAGAATCCCTCTCCCATGCTTTCTATTTGAACAGTGCAATAGTTACACACAGATAAAGGTAATAGATGTAATGTCTTGTAATCAACAAGACAACACAAACAGCCTATCCTTTGGAATTATTGCACAATAAACCCATTCCAAGGTTGCCCAGTGTGTGCTTTGCCAGAAAGAGCAGGTGTTGTGCTGGTCCGGATCTGTCCAGTTAGAGGAGGATCACTGAGTCATTCCACCCCAGGCACACAAGACAGCTGCAGGGGAGCTCGGGCTCACTGTTGGCCCCACAGCTGTCACTGTTCCCTGGGTAAATGGAAAAGAGCAACCCTGTCACAACCACACTGATACTGAAATACACTGTTTAACATCAGTCTTTTTACTATTGATGGCAATACGGAGCATATATAGAGAGCACATATATTGAGATATATGTATTGTCACGTTTGGGCTGCCATAAAGCGCATGAAGAAGGGGTAAAGAAACAAAAACAGACTTTAATGGTAAGTCCAAAAAAGGGAAGTAGATCGTGAGAGAATAACGTAACAATAACATTAAAATTGACAATACCAGACAAAAAAATGAACAAAACATAGGGAGTGTAATCAAGGATAACACAGAACAGTAGGAAGTGATTAACAGACAGGGAAATTAATTAAAGAACTAAGGCAGGTAAAACAGGAACTTATTTTTTCATTTGTGAACTTGATTTCACCAAGTACAACATGTTCCTAGAAATTTTTTTGTTGGTCCTGGAACAACATTCCAATCATCCAATCAGATTTGAGGGACAAGCGTACTTGGTCCTGTCTGTCTGTGTCTTCTTTGTCACTTCCCTGTCTGTGAGGTCATGGTTTCACTTCCTGTTGTCACTTCCTGTCTATTGTGTCAATACTTCCTGTTCACTTCTGGGCCCTTCTAGATCGTTCCACACCCGTCTTGTATCACTTATCTCGTCAGTGTCCTCAGGTGTGTCTCATGTCCTTGTCTTTATAAGCCCTCTTGTGTCCTGGTCTTTGTCAGTTGTTAATGTTACGTCATGAGCCTGTTACATGCCTCCATGTATCCTATTGCGTGTCGTAGTTTCCTGTGTGTGGATGCCATCTCCTAGGTATCTCCAAGTGTTCCTAGTTTCCAGGTTTTGTACTGTCAAGTGTCGTTTATGTTCTTGGTTAAAGAGTTTTGTTTCTTGAGTTAGAATAAAGAGAGTTTCAGTTTTAGAACCTGTTCTCCTCGTCCTTCCTCTCCGCAATTCACCTATCATTTCCCTCTGATTTAAGGAATAAGTCATGGGTAGAGTTTAGGGGTAAGTTTAGGGGTACGGATAGAATTAAGATAAAAAATAATGTTTTTCCAGGATCATAGTGACAAAATTTAACCACATAGAATAGAGCTTGAAGCCCCTTGCTGATTACATAGGGTGGATTCAGATTCTCAAACCTCTTGTCCCCCTAGGGCCATCAGGACCACCGCCATCAGC
Organism: Rhodeus uyekii; assembly: GCA_037043235.1. Lineage (NCBI taxonomy): Eukaryota > Metazoa > Chordata > Actinopteri > Cypriniformes > Acheilognathidae > Rhodeus > Rhodeus uyekii. Next base: position 442,426 of record JAWRVZ010000121.1, read on the forward strand.
CTGGGTAATCCCTAATAGCTTTACTGCAGACCTATCCCAAACTATCCAACAACAATCTCCCCTCTGCACTTCCATCTACCAAGCTTACCATATGTCATTCAATTGGCCCATGGTGAGTAAACATCACTTAACCCAGTTTAAAGCTGATGAGCTAATTGAGTTTAATTACAGTCCCACTGTTATGGCAAGACAGCCTGGAGGGAAGGCATTTGTTCTAATTAAGAGGCTGCTGTTTGAGGTACTGGTGTGTCATGAATTCCACTGCTGGGATGAGGACCCGTATAGCACTCTGAGAGCTATTGTTTTAATCATTTGATATCACATCTGTATGTTGTTCTCATTTACAGTGGAATCAGAAACAGCTGAGACGTCCATGCCAAACACAAACATATTTATTTGTATATTACTTTGTGCACATTACTTATTATTGCTCTTAGGCTTAAACAATCGTATAGAAAAAATACTGTCATCACCCTCATGTTAATTGATTGAAGTTGTTAAGATATTAATTGATGTTTTGAGGAATGTCTAGTATTTTTTTGTTTTGTTTTTATTAAATATCCCTTTAACATTCTGTGTTTATTGTTGTACAGATGCCAGAAAGTGCAACAACAACAAAAAAAGCTAGAAGTAGCAAAACATTTTGAATTATGCTGAAATCAAACATAACATTCATAATTTAATAGTTCACGAGTTCACACTTACAAATGATTCAGGAGCAATAAATGGTAAGCGTATTTGGCGTGCTGTCCGAGGAGAGGGCTCCAAGCTCGGTATTTAGCCCGAACCTGGAGAACTCCCCTCGTATCCTGATTTTGATAGGAACAATTAAGTGTGAGGAGTTGGGGTGGTGGAGGGATGCCGAAAAATGTCAAGAGCTGTAGGTGAGTCAAACATGTCTATATATACATGCTTCCTCTCCTGCTGATAGGATGAGGTGTAATTGCTGATGACGTGTTGATTGCGTTAATCCTTTGAACTGGCTCCTCCCGAACTTAGTTAATAAAACATAATTTATTGCTCAAATGCACAAACATATCATGGAAAATAATTCTACTGTTACACACGGGATGCAATATGGAAATTCTGTATGTATAAAAATAAAAGTAGAGAGAGAGAGAGAAATGACACTAGACCACACTAGAAAACTTTCTCCATTAATTTCTCCAGGAACACAGTGTGCACAATTTTTACTTTATTGCTCATTAACAGAGAAAATACAATACTTCACCTCACAGAAACAGAAACAGATTTCATTTAAATTAGTTCACTGACTTCAGCTATGAAGACGTTCTAAAAGTTGGTGCTCATTTTGTTGTGTGATTATCAATGTGCAACCCACTTTACATGTTTAAATATAGGATTTCTGAGTTTAAGAAAATTTTAAATTTAAAGGATTGAAATTTTGAAAGAAAGTTGTCTGTAAATGGATTGTGTTTATGTTGTTGCTGCTGGATGTTTGTGCTGAAGCAATGCATATCTGTGTTTGTAAATTAAATCTAATCCAAGATGTATTATGAAGTTTCGATTACACTTTATTTTTATGGTCCCTCAACAGACATTATATTGACTTTAAGTAACTCTGCAAGTACATGTCAAGTTATTCTACGAACCCTCGTCTTAACACCTAAGCATCACAGCATACTAATAATCTGATGAGAGTTAATTGACGTGTAATAAAATTAAATAAAGTGTGACAAAATAATTTTAATCTCTCATTCATGTTTTTGTCTGGTAAGCTTGAGCATTTAACATTTTCAACACACCATTTTTTTTGTGACCTGTTCCAACCGCAAGTGCGTTATTGATGCCATTTAGGTAATTCTGCAATGGCCTTGAAACACAAACCAGGTCCAGATTGTCTGTGCTGCATGGAACCGTGGCTGATAAGATCCCTGGGCGGCAGCTGGGCAGAGGCTGAGCTGTTCGCGAGGGTCCACCCGGCTCAGTTTACAGTGACAGCTGGCCTGCTGATGGTGGGGAAAAAGGGAGAGGCCAGGGCAGGAGGGCTGTTTCTGAATGGGACAGTGTAAGAGGACTACTTGTTGTCTAAGGCCGGGGATTACTTTGCTGAGACCTGGAGTAAAACATGCCCGAGGGATGCAGTGCTGTGTTGTGAAAGCTTAAGGCTCATGGATGATACGAAGTTTATGGGGATCGAGTGAGAATTGCCATGTAAATATGAAAATATGTGTACAGGTTCAGTTGCAGCAAACAAAGTTAATTAATAAATCAACAAAAATGCATAAGAAATGCTAGGAGACTTATGCTTTATTTTAACTTTTTGTCTCGCTTCATATTATTTTGTTCTTTCTTTTCCATAGTCTCAACTCCACGAGAGGGAAGAACAGGAAGAAGCGTGAGCCCTGAGCTTTAGGGCATCCGGTCGAGGCCTGCATACTAATACTCAAAGCTTTCCAAGAGATTTCCTGAACTTACTGGTCTGTCCTGTGAATAAGATGAGGAAAATGAGTCTTGGCTCAAATTCAGATTGTTTATTTGGACTTTTTTCAGATTATGGGTTCTCATTAGGTCTCAGAAGAGTTTTTGTTTTGGAGCAAGCTAGTCAATTATTTTAGACATGTTCCTGTCATTCTTACCAGAAATAGTCATTCACCCTTGGGCTTGCCCTCAAGGCCAAATTTACTGCACAAACAAGAGGCACCTTATTTGCCTACCTTGACGGTGAAGAATTTGTCACTGGAATTTGCCTTCCCATCTAGGGTTCATATAAGCCAGTGTTACTTTGATAGGCTTGAGAGCTAAGTAGTATTAATTGTGGCTAAAATTTATTACATTGTGACTGTGATTGGATGTGTTTGTTGTCACACAGAATTTGGTTTTGTGTTTAAAGTGTTTAATTAAAACAGATCGGCTCAGGTTTAAAACTGGATGGTGTGTGATGCAGTGTACAAAATCACAAAACATTCAGAATGCAAAAATTATTCAATTATACTAAATATGACATAATATAGGCCTACTTGTTTCTGCTCTTTTGCTGGTAATGATACTTGGATTAATAGTGAGTCATTTGAACTATTTACTCAATCGATTCTTTCAAAAGCACTGAATCTTCTGACAACTTCTCTTCTCTGATCATGTGTTTGCTGGCACTAGGGTGGAACAACTTGTAGTAAACCACAATAATCCAATCAATTTGTGATGGACAAATTGAAGTCTCGATATACATTTTTTTCTTGTTCGAGAAGCTGTTTGACTCAGATTTACGTCACAACAGGCTATAAAAGCAACCTAAATCCGCAAATTAATATCGAAACACTCGCAATTGCTCTCTTGTGCAGGTTCACTTCCGTACAGATAATAATGCAAACTTGCTTATGTCACAGCACTACTCACCCGGGACTCTTAGTTTGCCTTTGTCACATGTTCCTGTCTATCACTGGCTTGTTTCCATGTACACTTATCCTCCCAGCCGTTTGTCATTTGCTAATCACTATTTATGTATTTAGTCATCACTGTTTCCTCCTCTGTTGTCGGTTCTTGAATTTGTGTTCACTTGTTACGTGTGCACTTCTGTTACGATCTCCTTGCAACAATTAAAGAATTCATCTCCATCCGGCTTCAATGACTACCAAAGAATTCATCTCCATCCGGCTTCAATGACTACCGCCCAGTCGCACTTACCCCCATCCTTATGAAGTGCTTTGAGCGGCTAGTCATGCACCACATTAAATCTGTCCTCCCCCCCTCCCTGGACCCCTACCAATTTGCATACCGGTCAAAACGCTCGACCGATGATGCCATCACCACTGCCATCCACTCAGCACTCACGCACCTGGACAATAAAGACACTTATGTCAGAATGCTGTTCATAGACTTTAGTTCAGCATTCAATACAATCATCCCCCAACAGCTCACTCACAAACTGTCTCAGCTGGGACTCAGCACTTCACTGTGCAACTGGTTGCTGGACTTCCTGACAGGAAGACCTCAGGCAGTACGGGTCGGCAGCAACACTTCCAGCACCATCATCATGAACACTGGAACCCCTCAGGGTTGTGTGTTGAGCCCACTCCTCTTCACTCTGCTTACACACGACTGCACACCCACACACAACAGCAATTTAATAATCAAATTTGCGGACGACACGACTGTAGTTGGTCTCATTAGCAACGGCAATGAGACAAACTTCAGGAGTGAGGTGAGCCGCCTGGCCAGGTGGTGCGGCGACAACAATCTCTCTCTGAACGTGAAGAAGACGAAGGAGATTGTTGTTGACTTCAGAAGAATGCACACCCAGCATGCTCCTCTGACTATCAACGGTGCGACCGTGGAAAGGGTGAGGAGTACCAAATTTCTGGGTGTTCATATCACGGAAGACCTCTCCTGGACCACCAACACCACAGCACTGATTAAGAAATCGCAGCAGCGACTATACTTCCTCCGTAAGCTGAGAAGAGCCGGAGCCTCAGCCCCCATCATGCGCACCTTCTACAGAGGCACCATCGAGAGCATTCTGACCAGCTGCATCACTGTGTGGTACGGCGCCTGCAACGCATCCTGCCGCAAGGCACTGCAGCGCATAGTGAGAGCAGCTGAGAAGATCGTTGGTGTCTCTCTCCCACCCCTCCAGGACATCTATAACACCCGCCTCTCCCGAAAAGCCCTTGCTATTGCTAGGGACCCCACCCACCCATCCCACAGCCTCTTCAGTCTGCTGCCATCAGGGAGGAGACTACGCAGTCTCCAGGCACGGACCAACAGACTGAAGGACAGCTTCATACCCCAAGCTGTCAGGGCATTGAACTCTCTCCCGACTCTGCCACCTCTCCCCTCTTCTGCACCAAGGACCTGATCTCTGAATCCCCACCCCCTACCCACCATCAGTTATTCTCTTATTCATCCACCTCATTATGTTGTCCTTGCATTTCTCTCCTATTACATTTGCACTGCCTTAATTTGTAATTTGCACTATTACTATTTACTATTGTTTGCACTATTTGCCATCGCCACTTTACCTCCATAACTCACTTTATCCATCTAGTTTAATTTTATTGTATTTTATCTTCATCTTCTGTTGTTGTTATTGTTGTTACTGTTACTGTTAAATTATTGTTGTTGTTAACTGTATTCGCCTTGGGTCTGAGAGTAACGGAATTTCAATTCTCTATATGTATGCACTGTATATATTGCAGAATTGACAATAAAGCTGACTTTGACTTTGACTTTGACTTTGACTAAAGTTCCGTTGGATCATATTTTCTTGTCCTCGTCCTTGCCTTGCCTTTCCGTGACAGAAGAACCAACTGGGTTAGTCGCCCCAGAGCAACTTTCCAAGATGGACTACCACATCACCCCAGCCATGGGGTACACAGGCTGCACAGGGCCACCCCTGAGCTGTCAATCAGTGCCTGAGCCCACGACGGTCCATCAGTCAGCGCCAGAGCCCGCAATGGCCCGTCCATCATGACTCGTCTGTCCACGCCTGAGGTACCGCTGCCCACCCTAGCCTGCCCTTAGTCTTTAACTCTTGTTCCGTCGTCTGCCTGTCCTCCAGCCCTGCCTCCGCGGGAAGCCGTCAGTCCTGCATTGTCACTAGATGCATCCTGCTGGGAGGTACAGTCGCAGGTCCTGCCGCCTCCAACCTCGTCGGCAGTTGGGGATTCCTTGTCTCCACCTCGGCCTGTCAACCTGTCGGCTCCACCCTGGCTCCTCCCACCCTCGGCTCCACCAGTGACCCTCAACCTGTCAGCTCCACCGGGTTCCCTCGTTCCAGCGGCTCCTCCTCAGTCAGTCGTCCCTCCACCCCTTCGGCTGCAGCGGGCTCCTCCATCCCTGCGTCGTCACCCTGAACCTCGGTCACACTGGCTCCGCCCCAGTCCTCGAGCACACTGGCTCCACCTGGGGAGGTCGTCGCCAAGCCTTCACCTCAGTCTCCTAGGCCAGCGCGGTCGCTCAGGTCCATCGGCTCTGCACCTACATCCTGTGATCCATTGGCACCTCCCTCCGTCCACTTCACCTTGGCCTGTCAGCTCGCTCTAGGTGGGTCGTCTCAACCGTCCTCCTCCTTAGCCTTCGGGATTGTACCACTCTGCCATCGTCCCATCATTGCCCCCAGACCTCATCCTCCTTTGGAACCTAAACCATATTCTCGGCCCGAGGTAGCGCCTTTTACGGGAGGGGGCGTAATGTCACAGCACCACTCACCCAGGACTCTTAGTTTACCTTTGTCACATGTTCCTGTCTGTCACCGGCTTGTTTCCATATACACTTATCCTCCCAGCTGTTTGTCATTTGCTAATCACTGTTCATGTATATAGTCATCACTGTTCCCTCCTCTGTTTCTTGAGTTTGTGTTCACTTGTTACATATGCACTATCCTTGCTACAATTAAAGTTCCGTTGGATCACATTTCCTCATCCTCCTCCTTGCCTTGCTTTGCCTTCTCGTGACAGCTTACTTACTGTAAAGTGTGTATTGTGTATTTATTAAATCGCTAAATAAATCACAGTTCTGCCGAGAACTACAGTTTGATTAATAACAAACCAAGGAACAGCACTAAACCAAGCATCATCTTTCACTGCAAGACAAGACTAGGATTTTAGCACTGCTTGTGGGATGGGGAGAGGCTTATTGATATCCGGGTTGAGAAAATCATGTTTCGCTCTCAGTTTCTCCCCTCTGGTGAGAATCAGTTCACGCAGTGCCTGAAGCCTCATCCTCAGAGTGGCGTGTCCATACAGCTGGCCTGAATTATACTTTAGTGGTCAAATGTTTACCACGTGTTCCACAGGCATTCACAGGCGTACGGCTTCATCTCACAAGCGTGGAAATTGTAGCCCACAGTAAAGAAAGGTAACTTTGGCTTTTAAAAATATGATCTCGCATATCCACAGCTTTACATTACTGCTCTGTGTCCAGTTTTTATGGTAAATCCTATGGTAAATCCTAGCTTTACGAGTTTTACATTGGCTGTTTGGTACTAAAACAGACTTTAAAGTCATGCTAATACTTCTACTATCAACATTTAATATTAATACTTGCTTGAAGTAATACTTAAAGATGAAAACAGACTAAGATGCATAGTGACAGAATTCACTACTAAAGTAAAGGTTTCCATTTCCAGAATGCTAAATGGATGTGCCTGTATTTGGGTCTATGTGTGAGCACTAAAAGCAGAATAAACCTCTTCCTTGGCGTCTGTAAAATATGTATATTGATTGAGCACAAACTCTCATAATAATTTCTAATTTAATCATACCTTTTCTCATTTCCCTCTCCCCCTCTCTCTCTCTCTCTCTCTCACACACACACACAAAACATACAATCTTATTTGCCCTTGAAGGAATAACTGAAGAAAATAGATGAAGCTTTTATTGGGCACTCTCAATCATCTGAAAGAGCAGCAGGGAGCTAGGGTTACATGTGTCCGCATTATTTCCTAAATCGGATCCTTAACATGCTGTTTTTCTTCCTTCAAAGGTGAATTGTGGTGACCTGGTGGAGAGTTTATAGATGAGTTCGATAACTTTCAAATAGGAGCACTTTATATCAGAAGCTTCCTATTAATGTGATCTGCTGTGAATCATTGCTTAAAGGTCGTAGTGTGAAATTACTATCATGCTCCTTAAACAAATAGAAGGTGGTTAGTGTAAACACCATTGTCCACATAAGAATGACATGCAGAGTTAATTACAGGCCTGTTGCAACACAATAGACAGAGAATTAACAATGCTACAAGTTTTTACATGTATTATAAGTTCTATCAGCCAAATTAGACACACATATCTAAAGTTAATCATGTTATAACAATGAGTTTAATTGTAATGTGCTGTCATTGTGGTGGAGAGAAGAAGCAGCATCAGTACCGTGGTTATATCGTATAAATTTTAAACACATTTTAAAGATGATATCATCTCAATAATACCAGATGAAGATGAAGGTGAATTCAAAAAGTTTCTTTAATGAAAACAAACTGAGGTAATCCCCAACAATGACAACAAAAGTAACAGTGTGTCTACACACGAACATAGACGCAACCAACATACAGATTGAAGGTGGAGAACTTAAATACACATGGCGATGAACAGAAACGACGAACAGCTAAGATGATGATTAGTGTGGGGACTGATGAGTGGTGGGAAACACAAACAAAGGAACACATGTGACTGAAGATAACAAACTAAAAGTCTGTGAAGTGTGAGGATATGACAGAACGCCCCCACCCGGAAGGCGCATCCTTACGCTGTGGGACAAGGGGACGATTATGATGGCGAAGGGATGGAGAAAGGGGCCAGAGCAGAGATGGCACATGCAGGCAGAGGGATGCAGTAGAAGGCTTCGGAGGAGGACGCCAGGAGGAGGTGAAGGGATGGTGATGGTGAGACAACAGGGCCCAGGCGGTGATGATTTCAAATGTCCACTACCGCAGACCCAGAGCAAAGGAGGAAGGAAGGTGTTTCTGTGGTTGATGGCAATTGGGGACAATCGACTGAGATGAGGCCGACTGATCCAAGGGTGCAGACGGAGAGCTGGCACAGGAGGTCTAGACGATCAGTGGTGGAGCCAGAGTACAAAGGGCTGAGGTGGAGTGAGTGTGACAGAGACAACGCCGAAGGTAAGGAAGAGATCATTGGAGCCGTAGGAGTGGAGCAACAGAGTGGAGCAAATGGCCTATAATCTGTGACAGAGGTGGAGTGATGACTGACCAACGGGGAGCCAGTGGGACGAGGGAACCCGGTGGAGCCGCAAGGTCAATGGCCTCTGGTGGAGCCGAGGATGGGAGGAGCCAAGCTAGAGCTGACAGATTGACGGGCCGATCCAAGGCCATAAGCGAAGCCACAGGATCCTCTTGCTCAGAAGGCTGGTGGTTGCATGACCTGAAGCTTCATGCTGCAGCAAGGAGTTTCTCTGAGGAAGACAATGGGCTGTAGGCATCCAGCAGAGGTCAGACAGATGGTACCAGGTTGAATAGGTTGGGAGGCAGTACCTCTGCACTGAAGTGCATCAGCCAGTCCTCAGTCTCTATTTCCACCAGGATACCCTCGGCCACAGGTGTTGCAGGCTTACACACCTGGTCAGACTCACTATGGGGCTCCTTTTCTGAGGTGAGAGTCAGGCTCAGTCCTCTTCTCATCAGGTTCAGTAGCTGTCAAAGGTGATGGGTTGGGCTCTGGGTCTGGCTGTGTTCCGGACCAGGGTAGACATTCTTCAGACAACTGAGGATCACCTCACTCTAGTCTCATTCAGAGGTGTATGGGAGGTCAACTTGGTGGTGGCAGTTCGCCCAGATCCAGAACAATGACTTCAAGGTTTCGTTGTTGAAGAGGCTGGTGAATTTGGCTTATCTGAGCCACAGCAGCATATTTAGCAGCATATTCCATTTTAGGCTGGTTGTTCTGTTACCAAATGTAGACGAAGGCGAGTTCAAAAAGGTTCTTTATTGAAAACAAACATGTGGATTACCTCTTTATTGAGGTAATCCACAGTGATGACGACAAAGTAGCAGTGTGTCTACACATAAACATAGACACAAACAATGACCAACAAACACAGAGTGAAGGTGGAAAACTACATGGTGATGAACAGAAATGACAAACAGCTGTGATGATGATTAGTGTCCATGGTGACTGATGAGTGGTGAGAAACACAAACAAAGGAACACATTTTTACGGACAGATACTCGGACAATGGAAGTTAAGGCAAATAAACATTTATTAAACAGGTTGATATATAAGCAAGATGACTAAAGCTGGTTATTGAGATTAGTCTTGGGGTGAACAGGCTTACATGATGACGTGGTGTTGGAAAGTGATGGTGGATGGTGAAGCACACACGAAGAAGTGAGTCCAGGGAGATGAGGCAGAGTGGCAGGTTGGAGAGGAAGTCTTGGCGAAGCTGTGGAGAACTATTGTAATAAACTAAAAGTCCATGATGTGTGAGGGTTGACACTTGTGTAGCGGTCAAAAGTTATTGCTTTTTTATTCAAATTAATATAAATGTATATTTTAGCTTGATAATGGTTTTTTATTGAATATTGTGTATTTTTATGGGATTTTATGGAATTCACTCATTTTATGGAATTCACCCATTTAAGTAAATATTTAAATTAACTGGTTTTATACAAGTCAAAAATATTATTTAATATCATGGAACCAACGCAACCTTTTTTTTTTTTTACCAATAAAGCAAATTGTTATGTATGAAATCAGGCAGAAATAGTTCTATAAGGTAACAATTGCAGGTAACCACTTTTTACAGTGTATAGGCAAACCGGGTAGAAGCTTGCAGGTGGATACACTTGAAAATTCCTCTTGTGAAAATCACAGAAGTACCAGCAAAAGCCTAGGTTCAGTTTCAAACAACATATGGTACAATTAAGACAAAAGAACATGCATGAGCAGTCTAAGCAGTCTACTCTCATGCCACTTAAGAAACATATTAGGCGAATCCTCAAATCAATATGTCCGGACATGTATACAAAGGTGTTTTGAGAGATGCTTTGTAAATCTGCAGTGTCTATTTTTATGCATGTGGTTATGGTGCACGTGTTCCCTGGGGCTCTTTATGAAGCATGATGAATGAGGTGTTATTCACAGTTTGAGGCCTGACTCGTTCGGCTGCCAATATAGAAACTCGGTAGCCCACTTGCTGACATTCACATTACAGGGCTGTGATGGAAAAGCAGGTGTTGTGTTTTCAGATATTTTAGTTTAGTTATTTTTCTTTGCTTAATGTCACATATCACCAGTGTTGTGGCAAAATTATTTTTAAAAGTAATGCATTACAATACTGAATTACTGTAATCCCTAAAATGAGGGATTACAACATTTTTGTTTAATTCAGTGTTTCTTGCGGAATTGTTTTGTAACTATTTGTAAATTTTACTAGCAATTTTTGAGTGAAAATAGCTTGTATAGCAAATGGTATATTACAATATTGACAGTTTGACACTATAATTCCTTTGTAAAGGACTTGTGTAATGAATTTAATGAATTTCCAGGTTGACCATTCCACTTTCAGGGTGAGGTGTTTCAGGTGTTTTGAGGAAGAGGCAAAAAGGTGTTTGCCAGACTGGGCCAAGCTCCTGATTGTCCAGACCCACCAAGGCCCCCTTATGAAGCAGGACCTGGTAAATTAATTTCATGGATTAGCTGTATGATTGGCCAAAATAATGATCATAATTATTAATTGTCATATTAATTATTATGACTCTTGTCAATTATGATAATACATGTAATAATAGCTTTTACTCAGAAATGACCAAAATATAATTTTATATTTATAAGATAACAATTTTAACTTTTCATAAATCACATAGATTTGTATTTGCAAAGCAGATCTTAAAATGCCTGGAAGCAGTGGCAGATCCTGCATTGGTAATATAGGCAGCAGCATATTGGCGACATGGGCCTCACGACTTCTCTCCTCTTCTTTATTCTCCCTTCTCTATTGTGTCCTTTTCTATGGCACTATTTTAACGACAAATGTCGAGAACGTGTCCATGCACGGATTTTCTTCACTCTCGCACAAAACCGGACGCGCGGTCTCAAATAGACAGTGCGATCTTACGGCTCTGATCGCGTGTGCGCGCTAAAACTTTGTCTTGTGCACCACAGTTCTCTTCTCTTCTGGATCTAATGTTGCCAGAAGCTATCAACCATCAGGACTGACTGATGAAATAACATGGTGTACCTTTAAATTGAAAATAAATGAAGGATCCATCTTTATAGTCGAATACAAATTTCACAATATAACATTTTCAAGCTGACTTTAGTCTGCCAGTGCTCTGGTTATTTATGCTGTTATTTAATTTGTATTTGCGTTACGTGCTTATTGTAAATAGGTATATATTAAATATTTTATTTGGTGCATTTTACATTTTTAGATAGTTATAGCCTACAATAAAAGCGCATAACGTATGTGCTGTTGTTGGGGAGATGGGGTGTGTTGGGATGTCTTATGACATGTCTTTTTGACAGGTCTAATTTCGCCTGGCGCAACAAATAAGCCAGAAGTGCTCAACAAGAAACCTAAATTGGTGAGGGCGACGTTTAATGCCAGCGTAATGCAACACCGACCTCTTCTGGACAACTGGGCATTGCACTGCTGCAGAACTGTGTTGTTGTTGTTGTTGTTGTTGTTGTTTTTGTTGTTGTTGTTGTTGTTGTTGTTGTTGTTGTTGTTGTTGTTGTTAAAACATTAAAGCTAAAACATTTTTTTTATTGTTAACTGACAAAGGTAATATGAAATATAAATTTTGGGTATACCTGATTCTGATCTTGTCTGATGATCAGAATCAGGTAGCTTAAACCAGTTTACAGCTTTGCCCGACACCAGGTCTAATTGTGGCCTACTGTGAAATTTGGTAACGGATTGGAGATTATCTGGGGGTTCTTTAGTAAGGCTGGAATAATATGCAAACAAGATCCCTCAAAGTCTGGTTGCATCTAAATATCAAGTCTGGCAGAATCGCAACATTTTGAAGCATTAGTAAACCAAGAACTGAACCCCGAAAATAGTACCGGTACCCTCGACTACCTGGTTCTGATATGTGTGATAAAGTGTGTATATATACAGTGGAATCCGGTTATGTCGATGGCCTCAGGGGGTTGCAAAAAAGCGTTGAGATAACCGAGGATCAAGATAACTAAAAGCCAATATTGCGATTTGTTTGATGAAGCGATCGGCATCCTGTAAAAATTTACATACACTGTATATGTTTGCTAACAACAAAAGGCATATGTGCACCAACTAACAATAGAGATTGTAATGGCTGCTTTGTTTATGTTGGGAATATACCTTTAAGATGATGTGTGTTGTTGTGTGCACTGTTCTGGTGTGAGCGCGCGCGGGGAGGAGAGCGTTTTTGAGTGAAGAGAGAGATGGCCGCTTTACCGCTGACTGTTATATAGCATAATCTATTGTTTCTATATTCCTTTTATTTGTGATGTTTGCCAGTGTTTTCTTTTTCCTAGTTTGTACTTACGCTCTTTACATGTTTAGGAAGAGTGTGCTGGTACAAAACCCATCTATAGAGCTTCTGTGACCAGTTTAATCGCATCGAGTTTTCTTTAATTTCCATTTAATATCTGGGCAGTCGTCAACCACTCTGACAGCCGTTATAAGATTTACTAGTATTCGATAAAAACCACCTTCGATTCTCAATACAAAACTTTAATTAAATTCTCCAACATATATGTGGCGAGCAGGGCGGGGTCGAGGGACCACGAGAGAGCGTCACGAGAGCCGGTGGCGTGACTGATAATGTGCGTCAACTCACGGAGGAGCGGAGGCATAAAAGGAGGACCGACGACAGTGAAGGACGAGAGAGGACTTATTGGATTTATGTTATGTGTTTGTGTGGGCGGCAGTCGTCCGTGAGGGGCGACTAGAAAATTATTAGTTCTGTTTACTATTCTTTCTTTCTTAGCCAATCAATATCATTTAACCCTCAGTAATGATGTAGTTAGTAGCATAGTATAGTAGTTAGTATAATTGCTGTAACAATGTAATTGTAAGGGGGTGGTGGGGGGGGAGCAGCCTACAATCTCCTTGAGAGACTTGGACCTTCTGCTGATGAAACTGCAAGCTATTGTCTATTATAAGTCAGGGAGGACTTTCTGTCCCAGGCAGCAGGCTTGATACGTCACCCCTTCCCAGAACTGTGAAAACTTTGGGCTTGGCCTCTGAGGGGGCCCAGCTCATAAATTCTGGTCTCTCAACCGAGGTTGTTGAGACCATCCTCCACTCCAGAGCACCCTCCACGAGGAAGCTGTACGCCCTGAAGTGGAGACTCTTCACTTCTTGGTGTAGCGAGAAGCAGGTGAACCCAGTTACTTGTCAGATTGGCAAAGTACTGGAACGAGATGCTGCGTCTTTAGCCTTAGCTCCTCGCTTGATTCAGACATTCCTCTAAGCTGCCATATTTATCACCCTGATTCGTGCCGTCACCGACTTGTGACTGTCACACACACTCGGTTGATCAATCATTTATATAGTGCTTCACGAGACTATCGTCAAGGTATTCCCCTTTAGACGCAGCGTCTCGTTCCCTCTTCAGGGAACTATGGTTACATACGTAATCTGAAACGTTTTTCCAGTCACCTGTCTAGTCATCATTCATCTTGTTTGTCTTGTCAGCTGTTTCCCATCATCTAATCATCCTGTGTAAATCTACCCTGTGTTTTCCGGCAGTCAAAGTCTGTCTGTGTCATTACAGAGTTATTATACCTGCTCCTCAGGTTTTTTTTTAAATGCACACACACACACACCCACATATGTATGTTCACACATATATACACACACACTTATGTGTGAAAAAGAGTTTCCCCCATTTCTGATTTCTTACATATATATATATATATATATATATATATATATATATATATATATATATATATATATATATATATGTGTGTGTGTCACACTTAAATGTTGCAAAAAAAAAAAAAAGTATTAGTCAAAGGTAACACAAGTGCGGTAAACACAAAATTATTATTTTTTGTTATTATTAATGGAAAACAAAATCCAAACCTACATAGCTCTGTGTGAAAAAGTGTTTTCCACCCCCCCTGTTAAAACACAACTTAACTGTGGTTTATCACACCAGAGTTCGATTTCTCTAGCCACAACCAGACCTTATTACTGATTAAATGTGATCTCAATCAAGAAATCACTTAAATAGAACCTGTATGACAATGTGAAGTAGACAAAAAGATCTTCAAAAGCTAGATATCATAACGAGATCCAATACAATTCAGGAACAAATGAGAAAGAAAGTAATTGAAAGGTATCCGTCTGGAAAAGGTTATTAAGTCATTTATAAAGCCTTGGGACTCCAGTGAACCACAGTGAGAACTATTATCCACAAACGGTGATAACATGGAAAAGTGGAGAAACCATCACAGGAGTGGCCGGCCGACCAAAATTATCCCAAGAGCGCAGCAAGGACTAATCCAAGAGGTCACAAAAGACCCCACAATAACATCCAAAGAACTTCAGGCCTCACTTGCCTCAGTTAAGGCGAGTGTTCATGACTCTAACAAAAGAAAGAGACTTGGCAAAAATGGCCTGCATAGATGAAAACCACTGCTGGACATAATCATATTCATAATAATAACTAATAGCTAATGTCATTCCCCACGCTTGAGAAGGAGCAACACAAGACAAAATCTGCCCAAAAAATCAATAATTTGCTTAAATTACTTAAAGTAATTTAAATTACTTTCTCAGTCACTGGCAGGTCACGTGACCCGTCAGTGGCGGCTCCTTCCAGCCAGTTTCTGTCACAAATGATAAATATATCTATCTTCCACTTTCACTTTCCTCTTCAAGATCTGCTCTGTGTTCTTGGGAAAGTTGGTTTTGGCCAGTTGGTGTTGATGCTATTGTTACATATAGAGAGAAATTTTGATCCACACACGGAATGAGGATTGTATTCATGACGCTCTACGTCGCATAGAGAGAGAGAGAGAGAGAGAGAGAGAGACAGAGAGATTTCTGAAGGACGAGAGCTTTCAGTTTTTATTGACTTTTTGCCAGTATGACTTTGATTTCTCTGTTTCTTCAGAACGTATTGTTTTGTAGTTGATTATGATTTTGGGTTAGCTTAAAGTTGGACTCTTTAGTTTTATTACATCGGATATTAAATAGGCAATTGGAGCTACTATGAAATTCAACGGATATTTGAGGCTTCGTATCGGGGAGGCGGTGGATTTAAAGCCAACAGTTAAGTCAGTTCGTCACACCTTTCATAAGAAAACCCACATGGATCCTTACATCGTTGTTAAAGTCGATAATCTGATAGTTGGACAAACCGCCGTAAAATCGAAAACTGACAGGCCGAACTTCAATGAAGAATTCTGCCCATACATCCTGAATGGAAAAGAGCTGGAACTGGCTGTTTTCCACAACACTCCTATAGGATACGACAGTTTTGTTGCCAATTACAGAATTCAGCTTGACGAACTGATAGTGCCATCAAACACAAGACAAACTTTTGAAGGATGGGTGAGTTTTCTCTGTGTGTTACAGAATGTGTCTTGCCTATAACTTAACTTGTGACTTAAAGGGACAGTTCACCCAAAAATGTCAATTCTATCATCATTTACTTCATGTTGTTCTAAACCTGTATTAGTTTATTTTATTTTTTGAAGAATATGAGTAACCAAACAATTGATGGACTCCCTATTTTTGTCAATGGGGTATATCAACCCTCTGGTTACCCATATTCTTCTAAATATCTTCTTTTGTGTTCAGCAGATGAACAAAATTCAAACAGGTTTGCAACATGAGGGTGAGTAAACGATGACAGCATTGACCTTTTTGGATGAACTATCCCTTTAAATTTTATATTCACTGAAGATTATTTTGAGTTTTGACATGCATACTTTGATATAAATGACAAAGTAAGAGATGTGGAATGGAAAGCATTGCTCACTTTTCTTTTATAGTTTTAGTCTTTTAGACTACAAGTGTATACATCAGCGCTCTTGACAGAGGGTCCTGTCTCTTTCACTTGTGCAATAACTAGGTCGTGCTCAAAACCACATGTTGCACCCCACCATGCATCACGGAAACTCTCAGAGCATGACATTCTCTTACATCTACTGGGTAAATGGTGATGTGTGGTTTGACACACTCCTGCTCTCTTTTTCCTTTAGTCCAAATGATAAAATGTGGTCAAATGAGCCCTTGCAAGCAGTTATGTTTTTTTCTAGTTGTGTTTCGAATCTGATTATGAAGTTTTTTGTGGGTGTTTAAGGTTATATTTCTTATCATAAGATTTGAGATTTATACGTTAACATTTCTCAAGGTTACAGATTTGGCACAAAACATGAAATCATTGTTTTATTTTGCATTAGCAGTATTTGCTTTAGTTTTCATTTGAACAGTATAAGAGTTTTAAAATATGGTAACACTTTATTTCAATTGTAACTGCAAGTACATATTATCTAACTCTCATTAGAGTATTATTAGACTGTCTGCTTAATATCTGCTAACACTTTGTTTCCTCCAGAAGACTGACATACCAATTTATTCGACCTACCCAAACTGTAACACCGAACCCTAACTTAACAGTCTGCTACTATTCTAATTAATTAAGTTAATTGACATGTAGTTACAAAGTTACATATAGTTAGTAGATTGTCTAAAGTGGACCATCGAAAAAAGTGTAACCTAAGATATTCATCACGGTCACAGTTTCATGTCCCAATTTTTTTAATGTTACCATCATGCCAATATAGGTTGCAGAAAATGTGCCTATAATTTTGCAAATGTGGTTCTCTCACCCTGTTTGCAGGGGACGTGCTTGCAAACTCACGAACCACCAGTGCAGACATGCTGCTCAACCAAACAAGCCAGATTCCTCTCTTTGACCCATATACACCTCCCATATGGGTGTACATTTTAAGCTTTCCAAATGTAAAACTAGTAATACCGTTCACCAGAATTCAAGTTGACATTTAGTTACTTTTTCCATACGGCTGTGTTGCCAAACTTAACTGAGTGAGTTAACTGAGTAGGTTGAACCTTTACTTTGGCTTCACAGCTGAGAGTTTGAAAAGGAAATACTTGTTATATTTGCATCTAGTTTGCTGGGACCCTATATATTGTATATTTTAAATGGAATCGCGATGCTGCATTTTTTTCTTTACTTTTTATGTTTTTTAAATAATATTCAATTGTCTTAGGTCAATGGTTGAACCTTCCAATCCCTAAATACTTTGTTGTGCTTCGTGGTGCGTTCTGTAGACTCCCTGAACCAGCTCGTCCTGCTTTCCTCGTCTTGCCTCGCATTACAGGAATTCCTTCCAGATCGCAGGGCAAGCTAAATGATAGCATGCGAGAGAATAGCTTAGATGGCAAGATCAAATTACTGAGACTGTGATAGGTCAGTGTGAACAGAGAGAGTGAGAGATATGACTGTTTATATGTTGCAATGAAATATGATTTTCGTAGTAAATCAAACATCTTAACTCAGAGCGTTTTCTTTTACGAGGTCTATTGCGACCTGTCACGGTCTTAACCACATCAAACAGTATAACCACATCCTTCAGTTTAAAAAAACATTTCCATTTAACTAAATTAATCACCTTTAACATCAGTGTTATCAGCTTAGTGGAAAGTCTGTTAGTGTGTAATTGGTTAAATATTTTCTGTTTAAGTGTGCAGCCGATCATTATCTTTGCTTAAGAAACCCAACCTAGACCCCTCCATTATATCAAACTTCCGCCCTATCTCTCATCTATCATTTCTGTCAAAGCTGATGGAGAAGCTTGTTTACGCTCAGCTCCAGGCTCATCTCCAACTGAACAGCATTGGTGATACATTCCAGTCTGGTTTCAGGACCAGGCACAGCACTGAATCTGCATTACTGAGGGTGCATAATGACATTCTTGAAGCAATGGACAGAAAAAGCTCTATGGTTCTGGTTTTACTGGACCTTACCGCTGCATTTGACACTGTGGATCATGCTATTCTCATCTCTCGTCTACAACATGTTGCTGGTCTGTAGAAAGCGGTGCTGAATTGGTTCTCCTCATACCTCACTAATAGAACCTTTTCAGTAATGCTCAATGACTTCTCCTCCTCAGTTGCCCCTTTGTCATCTGGAGTACCACAGGGTTCCATTCTTGGTCCTATTTTGTTTTCGCTCTATATGCTGCCACTTGGTCAACTTATCTCCAAACACAATGTTCATTTTCATTTCTATGCCGACGACCTCCAGATCTACCTTCCTGTGATTCTGAGTAATCGTTTGGCACTGGACCCTCTCCATAATTGTCTTCAGGACATCAAACAGTGGCTTTCACATAATTTCCTTCATTTAAATAAAAATAAGACTGAGTACATCCTGTTCAGCCCGGATTCACTCAACAGTGTTTTTAGCTCTGGTCAAATGACACCTCAGTTTGCTCAGTCTGTGCGTAACCTGGGTGTTATTTTGGACAAAAACTTGAAGTTTGATAAACAGATTGGTGCAGTAGTGAAGGCGAGTTTTTACCAGTTAAGACTTCTTAGTAAGGTCAAATATTTTTTGTCAAGAGCCGACTTTGAAAAAGCAATTCATGCATTCATCAGTTCGAGGATCGACTACTGTAATGCCCTATACACTGGACTAAATACATCACTCATCAGTCGCCTTCAACTGGTGCAAAACGCTGCCGCACGTCTCCTCTCAAACACTTTGAAAAGGTCACACATCACCCCTGTCCTCCGCTCGCTTCACTGGCTCCCAGTGCAGTTTAGGGTGGAGTATAAAGTCCTGTTGTTTGTCTTCAAGGCCATTCATGGCTTGGCCCCAGTATACCTCACTGACTTAGTAAAAGTCTATCAGCCAGCCAGAACTCTCCGCTCCTCTGATCACATTTCTCTGGTGATTCCATCATACAGATATAAAAAGTTTGGAGGCCGGTCATTTAGTGTTCAGGGACCAAAGTTGTGGAATGCTCTCCCTGTGCACCTCCGAAGCATCACGGTGCTGAGTGTTTTCAAAGCACACCTGAAAACCCACTTTTTTAATCAAGTTTTTAACACATAGCATTGGACTTGATTCTGGTTTCATTTCTTTAATTTGTTTTCTTTTCTTTTCTTTATGTTGTCGTTTGATGTTTGTTTTTGTTCTTTTGGAAAGCGCCTTGTGCACCTTTTGGCTGTTTTAAGGCGCTATATAAATAAATTTGATTGATTGATTGATTGATTATATTTGTACAGGTTATATAATCACATTGTGAACTAAAAAAGGTGATTATTTAAGAATTTTTGATGTTTGTTTGTGCAGAACTGCTAAATATTGGACACTAATTTTTTGAAGCTCTACAGGATATTATATTTGACATAAAAGTGATATTTTATCATAGTGTCAGCACTTACAGTAGGCTTTTTAAAGTGTAATGTATAGTATTTCACTGTTTATCTCCTCTTCCAGGTGAATCTGGAACCAGATGGAAGTGTGTATATATCCATCTCGCTCACCGGCTCCTTTACAGATGGTTAGCTGTTT
The DNA here is from genome assembly GCA_037043235.1 of Rhodeus uyekii. Taxonomy (NCBI): domain Eukaryota; kingdom Metazoa; phylum Chordata; class Actinopteri; order Cypriniformes; family Acheilognathidae; genus Rhodeus; species Rhodeus uyekii. The sequence continues at coordinate 462,395 of JAWRVZ010000121.1, forward strand.
TCATTAAATATAGATTTGTTACTATAGATGTTTTAAATATAAATATGTATTTTTTTAAATATTAAAATCAGCTATATATGTGTAATTATAATGTGTTTGTTTATATATGTTACAAGTCTGAAGCGAACATTTACAGTAGACAGTTAAGCTATAAAAATAACCTGGTGAGCTGTTTTTCTCATAGACTGCTGTTTATTTGTCTCTTAATAAAAATGAATCTCAACCAGCATTTCATAATTCTCTGTAAATGTCCCACTTACATGTCCACCACATACCCACAACACTTAGTTTTAACTTTACACTTAATTTTAGCATTTTAAATGTGCTGACTGGGTGTTGCCATCCATTTCAGATGAAGCTGTGAATGGATTGAAACTCCATAAAAAGTTTACAAGAAAGAGGCAAAAAGCTTTAAAGAAAAGAAAGGTCCACCAAGTCTACGGCCATAAGTTTATGGCAACCTTCCTTCCCCAGCCTACTTTTTGCTGCCATTGCAAAAGCTTTATTTGGTGAGACTTGCATAGAAAACACACCTTTATGCATATAACAACTCAGCCTCATTTAATAAATGGTATGCCATGTGATAAATATATAATCTTTCCCAGGGGTGTTATTGGAAAGCAAGGCTATCAATGTCAAGGTGTGTATGGTTATTAATATTAGTGTAATAATAATGGCATACACCCGGATCAGCAACATTAACCTTTTGCCTTACTTTTCGCCTAGTGTGTGCGTGTGTGGTCCATAAGAGGTGCCATAACTTGGTTGTAAGCGAGTGTCCCCGTATGAGGAAAGATTTAAGTGAGGTAAGTTTGTGTGTGTGTAAATGCATGTTTGATGACAAAATTATGTCTTGTGGATCCGTTTCCTGTACATGTTATTCTGTGTACAGGGTCAAAGACAGGGCTTCAGCATCAACTTACCCCACCAGTTCAGAGAGCACAACTACAAAGTTCCCACATACTGTAACCACTGTGGATCTCTCCTTTACGGCCTGATGAAACAGGGTCTCCAGTGCAAGAGTAAACACTCATTTACTTGACTTATTGGAATACATGTGAACATGGCTGCTTTGTAGTCAAAGATTGTTGTCTGTGTGCTGTGGATGTATTCAGGTTGCAAGATTAACATTCACAAACGCTGTGAACAGAATGCTGCACCAAACTGTGGGGTGAACAGTTCTGAACTGGCCATTAAATTGTCAGAGATTGGATTGCTCAACACACTGTCCAAAAAAAAATCTCAGGTATTTTCATAATAATCGTCTCAAAAATGTTGCTTTGTTGCACATTTATTGAGATATTGCTCCAAAGTTGTGCACGATGGGTACATTTCTCCATATTTTTTTCTCAGAGTTCTCTGCACATGACTGGAACACAGGGTCAGAACTCCATTCAAAACATACCAACAACATTTGAGGAGCAAGAGTCTGAGACTGTTAAAGTTGGTCTGGAAGATTTTAGTTTCTTGCAAGTGCTGGGAAAAGGCAGCTTTGGCAAGGTAGACGCGTTTGTATCACACATTGCACACATTCTCACTGTCTTCAGAACTTCCATAGCAGTTGCAGGCACTTTTAAACCACAGATGTGTATGTGTGCGTATCTGTAGGTGATGTTGGCTCGTCTAAAAAGCGACCACAGAGTCTTTGCTGTGAAAATGCTGAAGAAGGACGTTATACTGCAAGACGATGATGTCGAGTCAACCATGATTGAGAAGAGAGTGCTGACTTTGGCCCACCAACATCCATTTCTTACACAGCTCTACTACTGCTTTCAGACCGTGGTAAGAGTCCACATATGGATTCAAGATGCTAATAACATTTCAGATAATAATACGTTATAATACTGTAATACGTTACATTTATATAGCATTATATTATCTAGAAATTCTTCTCAAATAGCTTTTGGGAAGCCAGAGTAAATGCCATAATTTGGTCAGGGTCAAATTTATTCAGTGTTTGATCTGATGACATGTTATCGGGTAGATAATCTGTAACATGAGCGTAGATGAAATCACACTAGATGTTGTAGTAGAGGTTAACGTCATCACAGTTTGCACATTGAAAAGTGTTGTTGAATGTAGAAACTCCATTTCCTTCAATCAACCAGGAAACTCGATGCTTTTTAGCAAATCCCCTTGGCATCATATCAACAAATTGTGTTTACATAGCTTTGACTTTATCTTCAATCTCCTGAAATATTTCCTGGGGTTAAAAATCTGACAGCTGAATAGAAGTAGGTTTCTTTAATGGTGTCAAATGCTACTTAATAACTGTTTGATACTTGATATGCACTCCATAAGATTAATGTCATTTCTGGGATCATAATTTGAAATAAAAGCCACCCAAATGCCCATTTTAGAAATTAAAATGAGCGATGACTGTTACAATACCAAATATAAACAGTAGATGGAGCATCTGGTTTATAAATGTGAGGTACAGTATTCACTTCCTGCTCTGCATACTGAAAGTGGGAGGAATCTTAACGGGAAATGAGGCTGATTGAAGTTCTTTGTTGACTTTTACATTTTACCTCACCTGACTCAGACACTACACTATTGAATTTTATATATTATATATATTGTACTTCATAGTGTACTTATATATATTTATAACTTGATAAAAAGTGACAGTGAAGACATTTATAACCTTGAACAGTAGTGTAGATTAAATGCATTGTGTATATATATATATATATATATATATATATATATATATATATATATATATATATATATATATAAAATGTAAAATATAATACATAAATTGTCATTTATAGTTTAACCATCAATGTGTTGTAGATTCACAAGTTCAAATACTACAAGTAATACAAGTACATAATACAAGTACATGTTACAGGTTTACATGTTTACTAATGCTGGAAAAAATTGAAAATATGCCTTTGTATTTGATTTTTTTGTAATTTTATAACATTTTTCCACATAATGTTCCTATGCATTAATTAACCTGTGCTCTCCATTTCGTAGGAGCGATTATTCTTTGTCATGGAGTTTGTGAATGGTGGTGACCTCATGTTTCACATCCAGAAGTGCAGGCGTTTCGATGAGCCACGAGCACAGTTTTATGCCGCGGAGATCATTTCGGCTCTGAAGTTCCTTCACTCCAAAGGCATCATTTACAGGTGAGGAACACTGTGGCGCATGTTAATATCGCAAATTTCCTGTTAATTATTTTTGAGTTAGCTGTCCAAGTTAAATGATCTTTCCTCAAGGTTTTAATGTACACAAAATGTGATTCCTTCATTAGAAGAAAAGAATATTTGAAATTCAAAATGCTCATCTGAAACTACTGTGGATTTTCACACCCCAGGGCAATTGCTTTTCAGTTGTTTGCTTTGACATGTCTGTGTTCAGCCTACAAAATTGAATCTGCGCATGTCCTGTCACACTTAGTCTGATTTTACAGTCAGTCTCCTCCCTTTGCTTAATCTTTCTTTTCCTTGTCGGAACATTATGCTCTTCCTAGCTGTAATCACATGACCTGTGCTTACCTGAATAAGCTTTCCGATCAACTTTGTAATAGAGCCAAGCAAAGCCAAAATATAAACTGTTCTGACAAACTGCTTTCCCTTTCAAATTAAGTTTACAGGATTTACAAGCTTCTCTGTGGAATTCCAATTAACTTTGCTGACCATCTGTCATTTTTACAGTTATATGGGCCTCTTTATGGCCACTCTCACCTTTCCTTGTAATTTTATTGGGCCTAAAACTAATTATTTTAGGGTAATTATCGCGCTTCTGTGAAGTGAAGCTTATGGTTAGAAGGGTGTAGAGTCCTGGTAAATATGGCAGTGTTGTGGTGCAAGAGGACTATCGATGTGGACTTCAGCTGACATCTCAGGCCATGCAATGGAGTTGTAATTACATAAGTTGTTTACTCAGAAAGACAGTGAGAGCAAGGGAGGGTGCGGGGAGTGGCCTGTGCACTGCTCCGATTTGATCACATGTCTCTTTTCTGTTACAAAGTTCAATATAGCATACATGCACATAGATTATTCTGAATAAATCTTTAAAAATCCCACCACAACATTTCAGCATTGATTTTGCAGGGCCATCTGTAACACACCTGTCATAAAACCAGCAATACAACGATTCTGACCTCTGGGTCATCAAACTGCTTCTCTCATTTCACCCTGATCTAATATTAGATGCTGCTGTAATGCTGTGTAATCTGGCTCTGCTCTAATCTGAGGACTAGACTATACTGGATTTCAAAAAGAACGCACAGTGCATGACGAAAACGAAGAGTCCATTAGTAACTTTAGTGTTTTTCCAATGTTGGTTTCCAACAGGGCATCAGAAATCATGCAGTTTCCTTTGTTGTTTTATACTTTTAAAAATTAAACGATAAACCTGTTTATTTTTTTATTAGAATGCTTGGTGTTTGAAGACTTTTGTTGCTACATTGTTTTGTTGCTACGTTGTTTTACGCAGAGAAGAAAGCATTCGGTTACATCATTGGTTGGGCAGAAGAGAGATTTGCCCACTTTGCAGACTCAGCAATAGTTCTGCCCGTTCTCCAGCTGCAGATTTGGGCTGGTGAGTTTGACATGCTGTCATTTTTGCCAGCGCCAGCCCTTTGAAACTGTGAGCGTGAGTCTCTGCATGTCTCTTTGCTTGTTCATCATTTGAGAAGAAATAAGAAGACTCAAATTGTCACACACACACACGTTGTGTTTTCATATTTTATGGGGACTTTCCATAGACATAATTATTTTTTATCCTGTACAAACTGTATATTCTATCCCCTAACTCGAACCCTACCCTTAAACACTTAAACTTACCCAACACAGAAAACTTTCTGCATTTTTACATTTTCAAAAAACACCACCTAGTAAGCTTTCCCCCTCGTGAGGACCCAAAAATTAGGACATTTTGTAAGATTTACCTCGACCACATACACACACACACACACACACACACACACACACACACACACACATACACACACACACACACACAAATATATCATACATTTTTTTAGATTTTAAGATTTTTTGTTTGTTGAAAGTTTCTTATGCTCACCAAGGTTAGTACGTTTGCTAGTCAAATATAGTAAAAACAGTACTGTGAAATTATTAGAATTTGATGATTAGAATTTGAACTAAATGTTTTCTATTTTTATATATTTATTAAAATGGAATTCCTGTGATCAAAGCTGAATTGTCAGCTTCATTGCTCCAGTCTTTAGTGTCACATGATCCTTCAGAAGATTTAGTTCTCAAGAAACATCTTATTATTATCAATGCAATTTGCTGCTTAGTATTTTTGTGGAAACTGTGAAACCGTTTTCTAGGATTCTTTGATTAGAAAGTTCAAAAGAACAGCATATATATTAAATAGAAATCACTGGTAACATAAATGCGAGCATAATCCGTTCCAGGATCAAGCTCGTAACTCGAATTACTCATATCTCAAATAATTTCCCCCATAAGAAATAACAGAAAAACAAATTATCCATTCCGGCCCTTTAAAAAAACTCCCTTATTAGTGCTAATAACAATGGGAAAACATGTTTTAATTGCTATAGAGACATACACACACACAAATTATAGTATACAGTAGTACCTCAAGATACGAAAGGCTCAACTTACGAAAAATGCAAGCTACGAAAGCAAAGACGAAAATTTTTACTGCTCTACATACAAAAAGTTTTCAAGATACGAAAGGTTTCTGAAAGTCCGAGATTCGCCCCATAACAATTTTGAAACTCGCGCCGCATGCCGCCATCTTAGTTATAGTAGACTCGCCACCATCCTCCTGCTCTCCCATTGGTTCCTGATGCTAGCCAAGCCATGAGATCCTTCTCTCTAATTGGACAGCATCCCTCCCATCATGCATCTTCTATACGTACATGCTGGCGTGCTTTAGCTCAGCCACTCCGCACCCGAAACTTTACATTTTGTATGTGTTTTCGTAAAGTTAAGTGTACGTACGTACGTACGTTATCTGCCGTTTGTCCTCCTCCTCCTCTGCCGCCACTTTCGGAGATAGCCTCACTCGAAAGGTAAGCGTCGACATTTTACGTTATTTAATTGTTTATAGGTCAATTTAGCTTTATTATGAAATTTAATGGGGTGTTTTTGGAGGGCTTGGAACGGATTAGCCATTTTACATGTAAAATATGTTCCAAGATACAAAAAACTCATTATACGAAGGCCGCCTCGGAATGGATTAATTTCGTATCTCGAGGTACCACTGTATAAGGATTCCTGTGATATAAAATAAAAAGTGGTTTTAATTATGAGTTCTTACCTTCGAGACAGGCGATACAGTAGGGGCATGTGCGGAGGAGGAGGAGGAGGGAGGGATAACATAAATAAATGTAAACACAATATGGAAGTGTAGTGTTTCTTCCCGTGTTGTGTATTGGATAGTCTCAGAACCTCATATTTATTATTATTGAACACACATAACTCCTGCTGCTCCCAGCTAAATACTCCACTCATCGCCCCCAGTAACCTCCAGCTGTAAAACCAAGGTGGCCCTCTAGTGGAGATCATATGCAATTACCCCATAAATGAGGCGGCTTGAGCTGCTCCAAGTGCTGGAACACATAGAGTCGGCGTCTGTAAGCTGCTCGTATCTCAAACATTTACTTGTATCTCAAAGCAAACATTTGCTCGAAGGCTTGCTCGTATCTCGGAATACCCGTATGTCGGGACTGTTTATTTTTCCAAGATAAGGTAGTAAACAGTATTTTTTTTCCCTTCATTTTAGTAGATACTGTACTTCCCTACCAATAATCTTTAAAGATGCAATTATTTTATTTCAGTGATTATTCTCACGAGATTGTATATATGTTTCACACACAAATGCTCTTGTTTCATGAATGAGGCTCCAGTGTTGCCAATACATTGATGTAATTATACCCTGACTGAGCAAAATAATAAGGGATGGAATGACACGTTGTTGTAAAACACTCTATTCTCTGTTGTTTGCTGGGTAATGTGGCACAGTCATGCACTTTTAACAACACAGTAAAGAGGTCACCTCTCAATGTTTTCTCTGTTAATTGTGTTCTAATGAAATTAGACCAAATTTCCTTGTGAACCTTTGGCCCAAATTACATTCCGTCATTCTCTTTTCCACTGGATCAATATTACCTCTCCTTCTCTGATGACAGGAGACTGAATTATGTTCCTTTTGCTGATTACTTTACACCCTGGTGTCAAGCATGCAAGCAGTGCTCATTTTGTCACTGTGCATCAATACCATTTGAACCCTTTGAACCCCATTTGTTATTCACTGTTTGCTATATTTAGTTTATATTGTTTGTGCTACTGCAAGCTGTCTTTCAGCTTGTTATTGATGACTTATGTGTAGGCACGTGAATTAGAGCTGTAATCTTCATTCAAATAAATTATATAAATCCTTTATGTTGCCTATGTAAAGTATTTAATAATGCTTTTGGCTTCCAAAAATATTGTATTACTTTTGCTGCAGTTAATGCATTTTAACATGTTTAAATCCATCTATCTATCTATATTAATATTTTTAGTTCTGTCATTCTGTTTTGAAGGGACCTAAAACTGGACAATATTCTTCTGGACAGACATGGCCACTGCAAACTGGCAGATTTTGGCATGTGCAAAGAGGAAATCTTTCCTGGAAAACTCACTAGCACCTTCTGTGGGACTCCAGATTATATTGCACCTGAGGTGAGCGTCACTAAAAGAGGCTGTATAAGAAGATGATGGTTATTTTGTGGGTTTGTGTTTTCTTCCCTTGGAGATGTTTAATGCTGTGTGTGTCTCTCTCAGATCATCCGGGAAGAGCAGTACGGCGTATCAGTGGACTGGTGGGCTCTGGGCGTGCTGCTTTATGAGATGCTGTCGGGTCATGCTCCATTTGAAGCAGAGACTGAGGACGAGCTGTTTGAGTGCATCCTCAGAGAAGAGATCATCTATTCATCCTGGCTCAGCAACGAGGCAGAGGACATCCTTAGAGGGGTGAGTCTAGATCTGCCGTCAAAAACTTTTAGAAGTTTTTAAAAAGTTTTAGAGTTGCTAGACAGAGTTTCTTTGCTTTGACACAACCCGAGTCTTGACTTACTTCTCAGGCAGCTAAGTTGGGAAATCTGTGACTTTCCTGGCAGTGACGTCTTATGATTAAACCACTCTCTTCCTCTTTCATTGTAATCTTTCATTACCAAAACATTTACATAAAACAGAGTATCTACTCAAGGCCTTCATGTTTAAGCGTACTTCTGTTCTAATCTTCAACAAGGTCTGATTCTTCTTCTCACCAGAGAAACCTCAAATTTGGCTTGAGCTCAGAGTGAACTTTTTTTTGGCTATTCTGAGGATCTTGGCCAGCTGTTCCTATGTAAGCACCAGTAAACATGACGAGGAGCAGGAGCACAGCCTTTAACTCTTTCCCCGCCATTGATGGAAATTTCCATCCTTTATGAGACAACACTTTTTCGCCGTTGACAGAACTTTTCTGCTTTCTGTGATTTTTGAGTCTCCGAATCAAAAAACATTTGTGAAAAAGAAGCAGAAACCAGCGATAGCATATGTAATCAAATGCATATGTAAAATAAGGCGATCATCATCATTAAACAGCAAATAAATTAAAACGGCCTCATGTTACTGAAATTAAACGTCAATGAAAATGTCGACCCAGGACAAACCATTGGACTGTGCAAGCATCAGGGGTGATGATGGACTCCATCTGCTCCATCTGTGTTTTGATCACCATTCTGAATCTGATTTGGGTCTTTGACAAAAACATGTTTTTCTCAGCTTTTAGCTCAGAGTGTTGTTGTTTTTTTAATGAAACTTTCCCACATTCAAGTGTTGATAAAAAAGAGTGCAATGAGCTAGAATACAAAATTTAAAAGCTGAGGCTGTGCTCTTTCTTTAGATATGTTCCATGTTCAGATGTTCATACAACAAAATATTCTTTCTTGAATGCGTGAGAATGACCAAAAATTGTGGCTGTCAACTTAAAAAAAAACATTTTTTTAAAAGCGGTTAGGGATAGTTTTAAAAGACCCAAGATGTCAATATCACAGGCTATTCCTGCCCTTTGTGCCTCATTACAGAAGCTCCATTGTACCCCACGAAGGGTTAAAGAGCGAGGGTTAGACCAACCTAACCCATGTCATGCTAGAAGGATTAGCATCATGTGACTAAGAAGAGGTCTTCTCACATTAGTGGAGTAATATCCCTAACATTTCCGTCTCCGACTCCTTTCCAAGGGCTTAAGTCAGTGATCTCATCTGTGCAGTATTGTGGACAGTAAACTTTGCCAAATGGTATGACAGAGACTATTGTGGGAACGTAAAAAGTCAAAGTTGTATTTTTCCAGTGAAGCTATGTTCTTGCATTAGAACATAATTTTTAAAAAAAAGTCAAAACAAGTGAAATTAAATAAATGGTAACATCTAAATTAACTGGTTTTATTTAAGTCAAATATTATTTTACATAACTGAACCAACCTATACATGGTACATTAATTTATAGCACTAAATCAGGTAGAAATCATGCAGTAAGGTAACAGTTGTTACCGTATTTTACGGTGTGGCGTTTATTTGAAAGATCTAACAAGTGCACTTTTCAAGCACTGTGTTCAAAAGCTTCATAATGAAGATTTGTGTTCGCTATCTACCCAGTTACTCACCAGAGACCCAGTCTGTCGGTTAGGATGCATGGATAGAGATGGAGGAGAAGAGGCCATCACTGCACACCCGTTTTTCACAGGACTGGACTGGGAGAAGCTGAACAGACGAGAGATCACACCACCCTTCACACCTCGAATAGTAAGCCTATTCCTCTGCATTTCCACTGTTAATTCTCTTCTGTGTATTGTATGTAGACATTGACCAATATACTGAATAATCAGGACCATTTTCATTGCTGTTTTTTTTTAATTCATTTCATTTTAATTCATTTACTAAAACACTAGTAAAATGTAAATTAGTTAATGTAAATCTGAGCATAATAATACTACTTTAAGACACTTAACAGTTAACGTCAATTAATGTACTATAATGTACATTTTATCAACTAACATTAATAAATGTGTAAAAAATATATTGGTCATACTTAGTTCATGTTAACCAATGCAAAATCTTAAGAGTTTGATCGCTAGTTTAACATTTAAATAAAAACTTTGAGGTGCCGTCCTGCAGTGTGACTTCTCTTCGTTAAAACAAATCAAAAACGAATAGGAGCACAGAACTTGATGATGCAATAAGTTAAACAACAGCAAACCACCACTTGCTCCACACACACACACACACATCATCAGGGTTTTTTCTTCTTCATTTTCTTTTCAAGAAAACCCTTGTTCAAAATGAACGGGACAGATTATTTTGTTTGCTAGCCACAGTTTCTATCCCGTATGTAAGTGCAGCTCACAGTCACTGAACATGTCACAGATTGATGATATAAAACTCCAGATGAGTTCTTGCTTGTGTGCTTTTTTACAGTCTGACATTATTGCCAACTGGGAACCTACAGTGAGACATGGCTTACAGCGAGGATTGTGCTTGTACAATCTGACAAGCGTCAGTTGTAAAAGACTGTTATAAATCATACAGTCCTTTACATTAGTTACTTTTATCAGCAGATGTGATATTAAAGAACGAATATAATGGAAAAGTATGAATATTGGTCATAAATATTATTTTTGCTTTGTTTTGTAGGATTCTATTGAGGATGTGGCCAATTTTGACCCTGACTTCACCCAAGAGGAACCCTGTCTTACACCCATAGAAGACAGCCTTTTCCCTTTCCATCAGGATAATTTTAAAGACTTCACCTACACAGCTCCAGAGCTGCTACTGAACTAACATTAACCATGGCTTATTTAGATTGTTCCTTTCCCTAACGAAATCCCCATTGTGAACTAGTTGTTATACACTCTGTTTACAGACTTGTTGCCAAGACAAAAATATAGACATGTTCCAGACTGTTGAAGAAGACAAAACAAATACTCCACAGCACCATCCCGACCAAAGGATTATTTGTTAAATTATGTTTTCCCTAATGAAATGATGCATTTGAAGTGTTTTTATCTGCATAAATGTATGCATAGTGAATCTTGTGTTTTATTTTTTTATTAGCGTATCTGTTATTATTATTTCTTTGCTACTTGCATAATAATGTGTGTATTCATGCGGCTGCCAAGTAATTCGTCTGGCAGCTTTATAGTAAGCATGGGAACAAATTCTCAGCACTTGTTATTTGAGTCGTTGTATTGGGTTAAATTATATTATGTGTTGTAAAGTATTGCTAACTGAAGTCTAAATAATAAACTTGAAAATCCTTTTGTAACAGATTGTAAAGGATCATTTTGGTTTACCTAAACCACATGCGACACATATCACCTGTCCTGTATATTGAATAATGAATCAGATGACCTCCAACGCGAGATAGAAACATGAAATTTTCATGAGAAAAACAAAAAACATATCCTTTACACCTCAAAGGTCAATTAGAGCTGTGATCATGTCCCATTTCTCGGTAAACGTGCAAATCCGCCATGAATTATTTAGTAGAATTGATTTATTTGTTGCACTCACCCTGTAGCGTTAATGCACTGATAATGGACCGTGTTCACTAGTGCTGCACGCTAATGGGAATAATGAGAGTAAGATGCTATTATGAACAAAAATTATTTAACTTCAGGTCAATTCCATGCTGCCAACTTATTTCCATTTCATTAAATGACCATAGCTTAAACACCTGGACTAAATAATTTTATTTTATTTTCATTGTTTATGCTTATTGCATGTCTGAAAATTTATTCGAAGGGTTGGTTTTATTTCTATTCAAGCATTCTATTGTTTGAAAAGTGACTTGGTGAATTGCCCAATATGGGGAGTTACACACTGGCCCTGAACCAACGGGAAACTGGCTCTGACACACTTTTTTTTTGGCATTATGTTCTGGCATACAATAGTGAGTTAAATAATGACAAACATGTTTGCACTTTTATTGGTCTGAATGTTTGTTGTCCAGCATTTATTTTTGGTACTAGTCATTCCTTGCCAGATTCAAGGAATATTGCAGGTTCGGTACAGGTTAAGATCAGTCAACAGTATTTGTGGCATAATGCTAATTGCCAGAGAAAACACTTTTCACTCATTTTCTGTAAAAAATAAATAAAATAAATATATATATGGGTAACAAGGCACTTACAGTGAAAGTGATTGAGGAGAGTAATTTAAAGATCATGATTTTATAAAAGCATATGAATTCTATTACTAGTACTATTGAAACAGAGAGTATTTAACCTTTACAGATAGTTTCATTCACTTTCATTATATTTCACCGTAACCAAGTTCATATGATGAAATACTCACGGTACTGAATCGTCAGTGAAGCATGGCGTGTGAAAAGTTTTGACTTGTTGTCAGGTGCTCTGATGATTTTCCCAGTTAGGCTTGGGTTAAACTGCCAAAAACCAGCCACGTCTGGTTGGGTGGATGCGTCATGACTCAATCCATTCATTGAGTCATTCATTCATTGCCGAGAAGTTCACTGGGTTTCTTTAGTAAAAAGATGTGCCAAAGGTATCACATTTGTTTCACAAGTTATGGTTTTGGCAAGCAGACTAAGCTCTTACTGGAATTGAAATGTTTCTTTGCAAATACAGAGGCTTGACTGTTGTCTGCAGTCTTCGATAGAGTTTGGCTGTTCACTTTTCCAGCGTTTTAAATAATGTTCACATATTAAAACAATCTGGCTTGTTGATAACATGTCAGTTCCCATCAATGATGCATGATATCAGCTGCCATCTCTCCAAGGTGCCAACTGGATAAGAAATTATTTTTGAAGGTTTGTTTCTCAGAGATGGACATACTGTGAAATTATTTTTAGAACTGGAACAGCGCTGTTCATATATGGTGTTTTATCTTGTAGCATTATTTCCTCAGTTTCTTCCCATGCCATATTTGACTCAAACTGTGATTGTCTATAATTTGGGTTTTGGGCTTCTTATTACAAGAGATGACGTTACTGGGAAAACAGTTTATGGTGTTATTTTGCCGTAGAAGATTGCTTTTGCTGAAACATTTCCCAAAAGCAACCTGGTAATTCCTGTAATCTTTCCTGAATGGCAGAGAGAAAGCAACTGCTTATTTTTAGAGCCTTAAAGTCCTTCACAACCCACTTTGACAGGTGAAAGAGTTTAACACCTGCTAAAGCAACTCCTTTGCTTTTGATCATGGTTTGATCAAAGCTGTCAGGTGTTGGTAGACTGAAAGATGGTTAAGTCAGCAGATAACATCCATCAACATCAGCAAATTGACACAAAAGCTTTATTCTTCTCTTTCATATATCAAGAAAAAAAACATGTATTACTCTTTATACAGTAAGACCTGTTCATGACACAATAGAATTGTGCACGTTTTTTTGTCAACAAAGAATAATTTTTTTCTTATGAAGTTTCATAGGGATTCGGAACCCACTGTTTTTTTTTAGGTCATGTATTTAGGTCATTTCAGTTTCATTGGTTTCAGCCTTGTTGTCTATCTATTAGAGTTATGTTTATGTTAATAACAGTTACTGGCTCCACATTAGTGGAAACCTTCCATATGGCCTTGGCCGCATCTGACAGTAAATACTTACATTTATTCATTTAGCAGATGCTTTTATCCAAAGCGACTTGAAATTTGAGGAATACAGAAAGCGATTCATCCTGAAGATGCAAAAGTACATAAGAGTGTTTACAATACGAAGTTTCAAACATTGCACATACTAATAGTAGAAGCCTGGAGAATAGAGGAAGGTTGTTTTTTTTAAGTTGAGGTTGTGTGTGCGTGGGTGTCATGTATTGCTGTATCCACTGCCACACAGCTTGTAAACAGCTTACAATTAATTTATTGAAATATTGGAGCAATTATATCTTTAACATTATTTGACCAAATTATGGGCTAAACATATACATTGTTTTTATATATACATTTATCTAAGTTATCACTATGTATTTTTATTAAAATGACCTGAATATAGGCCTAGAATTTAGAGTGGTTATGTTGAAAGGAAATATTAATGAATTGCAGAATGAGGTCTACCAGCAGGAAGAAACAAGCTAGCACTAACACAATTGAGGAAACTGTTGAAATTTCAGCAAACATTTCATCATCAGCACAATATGCTTCCCTATATGAGCAGAAATATGCCTAAAGTTAAGGTCTGCTTGCACCAAGAGCAATAATAAAGGTAACTATAGCAAAAGTTGCCAATATTAGTATCCACAACATCACAGGCCAACGTTCTGAGTAATATACGCCATATAGTAAATACGGTTTTAAATGGTCGGGTGAATTCTGATTGACAATTTTTTTATTCTTCATTTGCTAAAGAAAAAAAATCATTCTGAAAATGATTTTTGTCAGTGTTCATAGGATTAATTTAAAATGTGTGTGTGTGTGTGTTTGATAAAGAAACTACAAATGTCAAGAAAGTTTTGATGTTGTTAGATTGACAAGTCTTATCTGACCATTTAAAATGGTTTTAAAAGTTGAAAGCTTTTACAGTGTTGTACAGTCTGAATACCAGGGTTTCACTATGCGATTGCACAATTATTTTAACTGGTTATGAGAGTGTTTTGGCTGGTTGTTGGTTGTTTTAACTGGTTATGAGAGTGTTTTGGCTGGTTGTTGGTTGTTTTAACTGGTTATGAGAGTGTTCTGGCTGGTTGTTGGTTGTTTTAACTGGTTATGATTGTGTTTTGGCTGTTTGTTGGTTGTTTTAACTGGTTATGAGAGTGTTTTGGCTGGTTGTTTTAACTGGTTATGAGAGTGTTGTGACTGGTTGTTAGTTTGTGTTCTGTGTGGTCTTAGGCAATGTTAAAGTCTTCTTCCTGGCACCAGTGTTATTATTTTGGAAAATAACTGTCTTCAGTTACCTCATCATTATTGTAATCTCCAAATATTATAATAAAAGGATAGACTGTATATTATAACACTAATTAGGGTATTTATTACAAACACATAATTGACTGAAAAAAAGGGAAAAAGCCGTTAGTATTATGGTTGTAGGACAAGCAAAATAATTGTAATTTACTCGATCTGTGGCCAAATCAATGTTTGCGATTACATCACACCGTGGGGGGGTCGATCAAACCGCTTGTTGGGCTGATGTCCCCTCTGTCCTGTAAAGGAGTTTTTGAGTGCAACACCGCCGCCTGTGCGCGCTTTCGTCAGCGCCTCGTGCACGCGCGGGCCACATAGAGAGTAGCAGGAGACTGGAAGCGCGGGCACGAGTTACTCTTTGTACCGACTGGGTGCCAGACAAATGATTTGACCTTCAGCGAACCGGAGGGTTGGTCTCTACCGTTCTGACACTTTCATCACACCGCACCGGACTCGAATCGGATCAGTTTATTGCGTTTGGACGTTTTCTCGTATTCCTTTTAGAAACACGTTTTTATTCGGCCACGTCCTTGATTTTCTGGCCTCACGGTTTGGAAAACCCTAACACATACTGAGTGGTTTCACCCAGGAATGGATACTGGAGTTGTCACTGAAAAGAAAAGGTAGGGATTCCCGTTTCTGTTTTAAAACAATTGTTTGCTCAGCGGCTTTTGTTTGTGTGTGTAGTGAAAAGACCGACTGATCTTCATCCCGAGCGCGTCGCCATTTTGTGTTGGAAACCAAACCAAACAATTAAGAGGAAGTTTAAAATCCTCATGACGACGACATGTGTTTAAACCCGCTTTAAATATAGTTATAAACGATAAAAGTGGTCTGTGTTGCGTTGTAACGCAGTATCTGTCGTTATTTGAGTGCGTGGCGTCTGTCTGTGGAAAGAGGCTAAGAACTAGCGGTATGCTAACTTAAACTTCCACTGATTTATCGCTTTACACGAGCATGGACATGTTTCAGATTCAATGGGAGTGCATAAACAAACAGTTTATATTGGCATAGACATCTTTGCGCTGGAATGTCAAATGAATGCTTGTAGTGAACACAGTTTTCCTACATGCTGTCTGATAGACCAGAGGAGAGTGGTTTGTGCTTGTTGTGTATTTAAGCTCTGGATGTTTTGATCCCGTTTATCTGTGAGATTAAAGAACCATGTGCTCGTAATATATGATTGCCCTTGTTCAGCTCGTCTGCCTTATTTGTATATGTAGATCTGTAAGCTTGACTCTTTCTGACAGTGTCTTCTTCGTCGCGCCTGTCATTAGTGTGGGCTCAGATGAAGTGTTACGATGGTAAGACTGGAAAATGTTGCTTGGTTTTTCTGTACTGGTGAACTTAAAGTAAGAATAAGACTGGTGTTGTGGAAGAGCCACCGTTCATTTGACCCCTTTTATGCTTTTTTGAACCTATATGTTATGCATTTGGCAGCTGCTTTTATCTAAAAAAAACTTACACTACACTTTCTTTATGATCAGCTCATGTTCGGTTTCCTGGGAATCCCATGATCTTGGTGTTCGTCCCATACAAAGAGTGTCAGGAAAATCATACCTATATTTTACATTTTTAGTTCTAGTAATACTGTGTGATTGGCCCTATATAAAGTGAATAATAAGCTGTTTTCAGTGGCAATATTTTCCTGATATAAATTTGGTTGGTTTCCAAGTTCAAGCAAGTACACGCACTTCTCTCAACTCTTAATCACTCTCTGCATTGACGTCAAAGCAATTTCCTGCCCAGTCTTGTGGCAAGACGGCAGCAAGACCTCTATCAGTATTAATGTTGAAATGTGTTCCCCCTTATAATAGGGATGGATGATTAAATGATAATTATCATGATATAATTTTCCTTGATAATAACAAGAGTTTGAAATGTTTAAGTGCCAGAAGCGGAATGAAACGGCGCTGTTCATTTGAACCGGCCAGACAGAACATTTGTCCACTCGGCTCGAACTTCAAACGGTAGTTTTCTAGAGCAGATGCGTTTACTTGCTGATCGGTTTCAACAGCCACAAAACATCGCCGTGAGACCCAGTGAGAAGTGCTTGAATTCAGCAACGAGCACAAATGTGTCTGTGATTTAAGATAGTGTAGAGTCTGATGAAACTGGTTATCATGATCTAAATGTATGCTACTCTGGAAGACCAATAATTAATTATAATAAAACTCACACTGTCAGAATATTGACGTTACCATAGAGAAAATAAGGTTGTTACAATTTTTATAAATGTAACCGTTTTAGTTAATGGACGAAAAGTGACGAAAGTGTATTAATTTTAATAATGAAGCATGATTAAAGACATGTGCTATCAAAGTCACGCAAAAGTAACCTGCTTTACAATTGCATGAAACAATATCACCCGTTAGCACACGCAGAAACAAATAAATACATTTTCTTATTGAGATTTATTTTGCAGCCTTTTTTTTCTTTAAAAGTGTAAATTATATTAGTATTTAGTAACTGTCTGGCTTCTACAACTTTCACTTAAGAGCAAAAATATGCCTTTACTCTTGAAAGGAATAAACTTGATAATCATCAAACTTGACTAACATGGGAAATTTTACTGTGATCATTTTTTTGTCCATATCGCCCAGCCCTTCGGGTCAAAGGGATGTCTGTTGTTGTGTCTCAATGTCTTGTATGTGATCTATGAGTCCAATTAGTCTGGGAATCATGCCATAAAACACCTAATGTGACACACACACACACACACCTCAACCACATTTATTTATATATATGTATTATTTTTTATAATAATAAACTTCCCCTTAGTCTCTCTATTGTCCAGGCTGGTAAGTCGCTTTGGATAAAGATGTCTGCTAAATGAATAAATATAAATAAAACAAGCACCTTTTAGACTGGTGCTAATTTTGTTTTCTGATAAAGTCGAGGTATTTTTAGGAGCTCAGAAGCCTTGTTCTTAGATGATGGGATTAGATGGTATGACCAAACTCTTATATCATGGTGGGAGTCATTTTGAATCCATGGTAACAGGATATTATAATGTAGTTTACAGACTGTAGTATTTCTGAAAATTTGCTGATAGTCGGCTGCTTTAAAATGCTCCCGTTTAAAGCGTTCTGTGAAGAGAGTCAAGGCTTTCTTACTAAATGGCTTTGCGTTTCTTTCCTTTAAGGACTATATACAATGTATTTTTCTTAGAATTACTTGAAAGACCATAATATCTTTTAGGTTTTAAATGTATGGTATTAAGTCTGGTTGCCTTCATAGTTTGTATTGAATAAATATGCTTTGTATGGGCCCTAACTCATAAAATGGTTTTATTTATGATTATAACATTTCTGTATATTGTAATTGTCTTGGCTGATAGTCTCTTAAGCAGTGTTTCGAGAGAGTTTGGTTGTGCTGAGTTCAAGTCCCGGCTCAGGGACATTTCTCAATGCTATTTAAATAATTAAACTTTTTTTAATCTTCCTTAGGAACGTTATATCAGGACAGTCATCCACAATCTCAAGTAAGAGTTGTAAGGACTTTATGAACAGCTGTTGAGAAAATATTCACAACTTTTACTATGCATACAGATGCAAAAATGAAAGCAAGAGACCAAAATATCATGTAGCCTGTCATATCATACAATGTTTAAAAAATGGAAACAAATTACAAAATTTCTTTGCAGTTGTTTTGGATTTGTTGTTAATACTGGGCTTGCAATTCACATGTGTTGGGCACTTTGTACTGTTTGTAACCGTTACATTTTACCTGTCAATATAAACATGATGAAGAAGCTGGTGAAAATGGGCCGAGAGAATACAGCAAATTAAATTGCCTTCAGCAGATGCGATATCAGAAAATGGTTTAAGGTTATTAGTTTGCTTTATTAGCCATCCTGTCATCATCATGATGATAAACATCCGTTTCTAAGAAAGCACTTATATTTTTCTCTTCTGATACAAAGAAACCTCATGCTTACGCATTTACAGTTAATCTCCAGCTATCCTGACAAGAGTTCAAAATCTAGATCTATATTAAGCAGTCCATATATGGCTCTTATGTAAGACAACCATACTGTGAACAGACACTAACAGGCTGAATATGAACGCATATAAACATCCCCTGTGCATTAGGGTTTTCCTCTGTTTCTGGCCAAATGATTTCCGCTTTACTTCAGAGAGCACTTTGATGGGGCGGATGGGATCATTGAGGATGTCGTCTGTCTCAAGATGCTGTTTTTTCCTGCTAGGGCACTAGGCTGTTTTAACCGTTTTCCTTCCTTTGTCTTGGATGGCTTTGACAGATGACACAACGCCTGCTCATTGTTTCTCATTGCTGCTTTGACCTTGGAGCTTGTATGGGGAAAATGTTCATTTGTTTCCAGTTACACAGAGACGTCATTTAAATTAGAAAAGGCAAAATAGTGGAATTTGCATCACTTCGTGTGAATGTGAGTTGACAGCAGTCAGTCAGTTAGAGCCAGAAGCCATTTTTGCTAATTCAGAACAATTTATTTTGATTAAGTACTTTTAAAAATAATTTAAGGCATATTTCAGAGCTTCCCCTAATGTATTTTATGACTATATAAAACAAAGTACTGTTTATTGCAGTAAAATAATCCAAATATCATAATCTGAAAGTAACATTGTACATATAAAATAAGGTCTAACAGTAGTATTCAAGTACACATGTAACTAATAAATGTAAAAACCCTAGCTGTAGTGTTGACTTGATACTAAATCTAGATTAATCTTTGGTAAAGCAGTGGTCTGATACTGCTAATATCTATGATATTATCGACGGGACATCGGAGTTATCCAGTAAAGGCTTAAAATTTAGTAATCAGCATTGGCAAAAAGTTTGCTGATCTATCTTGCTGATATGCGCCTGCTGAAACTCGCGTGTGCACAAATTTTTGGAGTGAAACTTTGCATACAGGGATTAGAGTCACTGGATTGCAACCTTGAAAGACGGATCCGGTTTGTGTGTGTTTTATTTAATCTGTAAAATAATTAGTGCTTTATATCATTTTATTCAGTGCAAAACAACATACAGATTTGCAATGTGCCACCATGTGAGAAAAATAAACGTTGTGTTGTGTTTCGCCTGCATGAAACGCCTGATGCCTTGCATAAAACGTGACTTCATTCCTAAAGATAATGAATATAATTAATTTGGATGGTAAATGTTCTCAGAACTGCACTGTTTGTTTATGGGCAGGTTATGGAGTCAGTCGCGTCGCAGCATCTTTCGGCTATGAGTGAAACGCAGGACGGCGGTCTGAAGTTAGAAGTTCACCTGCAGAGCGCAAGAACCAGCACTGAAGCGGTGGAAATGGGATAACAGACCACTTGATTACTCTTAATTTTACGGAAATATTTATGATTTTAAATGTAGGCAATATTCTGTATGTTAAAACAGTAAAACATACTGTGCTGCTGTACTTCTCGACAGTAAATGTGAATGTCATAAATACCATGTATATGGTTGTGTGTTTTACAAAGGTTTAGAGGAAATTAAAAGTTAATGTTACTCATCAATATTTGTTTTTAAATTATTTTCACCAATTATTTCTACGGTTTTATTTATAGTAATAAAAGCACTTAACCCATACCTTATGAACGGAGTAAATAAAAGATCTATGTAATTAGTTTCACTGCTTTAAAATGATTAAAATGTTTCACCAAAAAGTTGAGTTAAATCATAGTAATATTTTTTTGAGTGTAGCATGTGCAGCAGCCTCAGGTCCTAGTGCCAGATAAACTTTTACTCTATGATAGCTAGATTTAACAATTATCAATCCTTGAATCTAGGGATGGGCAATCTTCCCAAATTTTATATCACTATCTTATAACAAATAATTACGATTCACAGCCTGAGTCGTGATCCCAATATTCCCAGTATTGAGATGTCCTACTGAAAGTCAACGATTACATTAAACAATCAGATGTCAAGATAGTCATTAACCCTGAATTAAACTTTAAAACGCCACATAGTCGTCACTATGTAAATTAAATATGTATTAATCCTTATTAAAAAGTTATTCAGTCAAGAGCAGCAATTAGTTAATGTTGACAACAGCTGGTATTTGCGTTGAGCTTTTAAGAACGAATGCATAATATAATGACATGCATCCAATTTCTTTCCTTTTTTATTAATTTAAGACATAACTGACTGTTTTTATGTAATTACTCACCAAGACTGACAGTTTGACATGTGCGTGTGTATTAGACCGTTTAGGAGCATATCTGAAAACCCCAAGCATCCTTTGGCTGTCCGTGTTCCACTCAGTTTAGCAGCGTGCACACAGCAAGTGCGTCTCTTTCTGTTTAAAGTGATTTTAATAACTGTTTTTAAAATAAAGCATGTCCTGTAGTAGACTCCATTGTCACAGTCGATAATCACGTTAAATGATCTGGCTTTTAAGGAAGGGCGAAAGCACACCGCTTTAAAGGAACAACATGTGGCCCAATGATCATTTTATCTTGATGATCACGTTTTCATAATCATTGGAAGCCAAAATCAGTCAAATTTGATTCCTCGAACATCCAAGCTGCTGTTGAATTGTTTTTCAAATGCATGCAAGACATAATATAATTTGTCCAGTCAGCATAGCCATCATGCTGTAATTTATCATTATTATGAGGACATAAACGAACACAATCTCTACAATTCATTTGCAAAGTAGTTTGTGGACTTCTTCAAAATGGTAGTAATCGGAGCTTCAGATTTCCCACCCCTACATGAATCACATGCGTCCTGAACTGTGGGTGCTGGTCCATACAGATTACAGATCAAATGCGATCCTGCCCCCTTAGTTAAGAGGATAACAAAGGTTTTCTGTATGCCAAATCAACAGCTAAAGAACAAGCTCTGCTCAGTAGAGTAAATCTCAAAGAAAGGCTAAACAAAAGTTGCAGTTTCAAAAAAACAATGAGTGCATTCAATTTTGTAATGAGTTGGTAACTGAATAAATAGTTTGAGACAAGTAGTGTTTAGATTGATCAGGCACGAGTTGCTGGCATGCCTCTGAAAGCGGTTTCAGTCACAGGTCTGATCCTGTTGCAGGTGGTCGAGGACTGGAGCATGCAGGTGTGAGATAAAGACTGCAGCTCGTTTGAGGATGTTATCATTCATTTGCACATGTAACAACTTGCAGTTACACAAACCAAAAGGCTGCGAATGCACAAGCCAGCTCGCTTGATTTGCGTTTTTTTCGTAACAATGTTTTATAACTCAGGCATTCAGAGATTGATCGTAATTGAGCTTTGGTTTTTGGCTTTCAATGATTATGAAAACAAGATAATCAAGGTAAAATGATTATTGTGCCACTGCTGCGTTTTGTCCAGCGCACCTTCCTTCACAGTGGTGTGCTTTCCTCCCTAAAAGACGAATCGGCCGAATACGTGAGTGTTGTATATTTAGCCACGAAAGAGACACTGTTCCTTATGCGGCCCTCTGTGTGCGAGCACCGAGACTGGGCATGAGCAAAGTATATTGTGAACTTCAAATATGTGCCGAAAACGGTCAAATAGCTGACAAATACCAGGGCTAGAATTACAATTTTTTTAGGGCAAGGCAAGTGTTGCCTTGTACAGAGCTAATATTTTGGGGGCATTAAGGCAAGTTGGAGGGGCACCAAGGCAAGTATTGCCCTATGAAAAGGGGCACCAAGGCTACTTCAGTTTATCGTCGAGTTTTAATGTAATTTCATGTCCTCTTCATTTATTATGCATTTATACAGTGGAAAGTAATCTTAATCTGTTCTTGCAGCACCACAACCCATTTCAGTAAATTTTCTTTAAAGATCATAAAGGCATAAAAGAAAAATGTCAACATATATAACAGAAATTATATTTATTTAGAACTAATGTATTTTAGGCAGAAAACTTAACATTAACATAGCATGGTTTAAATTTATGATTGCATGAACAAAGTAATCTTCAATAGAATGTACACTGCAGGGGCTGGGCTAACAGAAATAGCTATTTTGACTAGAAGAATGACAAAACATAAATTATAACACGTAAATAACGGTACCTGCGCTGATCTGTATGTTCATTTTTACTTACCGAAAAAATGACGGTAGCTTTTGGCATTTTGATGCAGCATTCGCTATATCTGCCTGCTTTCTTTTTGTAACTCTGTCTTTTCGTGGCATTTCTTCAAAAAATACAAAATAAAATGCCGGCGTCGAAGGTTCTTTTGACAGTCCTGAAATGCCGAGGATTACCGATGATCATCTGCTTCACGGCAAATAAGGAGGGCAACCACGGCACGTGCCGTGATTGCCGTGGTGTAATTCGAACCCTGAAATACAATGTGTGAGCAAACATTTCAGTGAGAGAAATGTAATTATCCCCATTTTTCCAAAATAAAATTTAGGCCCTGCAGTCATGTTTTCATTTATAATTAATGCAGGGTTCGAATTACACCACGGCAATCACGGCACGTGCCGTGGTTGCCCTCCTTATTTGCCGTAATGCCCTCAGAATAATGCCAATATCCACGGCAACATTGTTGCCGTGGATGCCCTCCCTCTTTGCATCAGAGCCCTCATTTATTATAAAATAAAATTGCATGTTAACAACGAACACAAGTACCTATTGTTGAATTTTCCCCTTTGTTCATTAATTTAAAGCAAAACTCGGATCATCTCGTCATTTTCTACGAGTATAATTATGTGACAATGTCGCCGCAATATTGACGAACTATCTTCCGAAGCTTGCCGGAGGTTGTCGAGTAAGTACGAATGACAAAGCAAGTGACGAATACCGACACTGCCGCGAAAATTTACCTTGTCACTGGCCACTTGCACAGTAGAGAAGGGCGCAGTTCTCACTTCGTAAGTTTTACGAGACACGAGGTTCAAAAACGCATCCCATAATAATGTTATTAGCCCCTCCTCCTTCATGCGTTTATTTACCCGCCAACGAATTTATCGGCTATTGTTTCTAACGTGTCCACTCCCACGTCAACACTTTCAACTGCAGTGTAATGACGGGGGGTTCATTTTATGATTGGAACTGCCTTCCGATGTGTACCGATTAATAAGCAGATGATCATCGGTAATCCTCGGCATTTCAGGACTGTCAAAAGAACCTTCGACGCCGGCATTTTATTTTGTATTTTTTGAAGAAATGCCACGAAAAGACAGAGTTACAAAAAGAAAGCAGGCAGATATAGCGAATGCTGCATCAAAATGCCAAAAGCTACCGTCATTTTTTCGGTAAGTAAAAATGAACATACAGATCAGCGCAGGTACCGTTAGTTACTTGTTATAATTTATGTTTTGTCATTCTTCTAGTCAAAATAGCTATTTCTGTTAGCCCAGCCCCTGCAGTGTACATTCTATTGAAGATTACTTTGTTCATGCAATCATAAATTTAAACCATGCTATGTTAATGTTAAGTTTTCTGCCTAAAATACATTAGTTCTAAATAAATATAAATTCTGTTATATATGTTTACATTTTTCTTTTATGCCTTTATGATCTTTAAAGAAAATTTACTGAAATGGGTTGTGGTGCTGCAAGAACAGATTAAGATTACTTTCCACTGTATAAATGCATAATAAATGAAGAGGACATGAAATTACATTAAAACTCGACGATAAACTGAAGTAGCCTTGGTGCCCCTTTTCATAGGGCAATACTTGCCTTGGTGCCCCTCCAACTTGCCTTAATGCCCCCAAAATATTAGCTCTGTACAAGGCAACACTTGCCTTGCCCTAAAAAAATTGTAATTCTAGCCCTGTTAATGACAGACTCACTTGGCACGTCATTTCATTTGTATCTTTGTTCTATTGTTTTTATCTATGCTTGTGTATTTGTTTACTTTCTATGCAGATACACTGCCCATGAAAAATCACACCAATATCCCAGGATGATTATTTTCAAATAGAGCAAATTCCAATTATCTGGTGAAACTGTTTTCATATCACAAAAACAAAATATCGCAATGTCAATTTTCCCCAGTATGCAGTCCTAGAGCAAATGACGATAGCATTAAATATGAACATAGCCGATATATTGTGCATCCTTAGAGCATTTTATTGGTTTGTTTTTGGCTAGATGATACATTGGAAAAATTATAGATAATTTTTACATGGAATAGAGTTTAAGAATATTAAATATTAAAGTTTAATTTTCATTCTGTTCATAAATGCATGCAGACACTAAAACTGACCCTCACCTATCCCAACAACCCCCCCCAAACACTGACAGTGCGGTTGGAAATTTCGTATTGTTGCAATATAAATATATAAAACCGTAAATGTTGCAAAACGGATGCTTCTGGTCGGATTAAACTGAAGAACACCATTGACTCACGCCACACTCTGTGCTGTTTTTGAGACATTGACGTCTTTCCGTTGTTATTGGCATTGCAAATGTTGGCCAAATACAGTTACAGTGATTGTTTCCATATCTAATCTCAAGCTCGTTTGAGGCTTAATATCTTTTGTCAGCAGACTTGACATTTGTACAGATGATAATGCATTTTGTTGGATTTGCAACTGAATGTATTTTATGTTTTTATCTTTGTTTAAACTGCTTAGTTTGAAGTCTTTAAAAATAAGTTTATTCTGTTTTTTTGTAAATGTAGATTTGCTTGTTTCTCCATTCTTGCATTTAACGGAAATGCTTGTTAACGTGTGGGAGTAAGTCTGGTAGATCCCAGGGGTAATAGACTCACTTTAGCAGGAAACTGTTTCATGTTGACCTAGTGTTAGGAAAGGGATGATTTTCTGACCATGAACTCATTATTGACCAGGTCCTGACCTTGCTTGTTTATGAGACTAGATGTTTTATGGCTTGTTTGTGTGTAAAATTTGTTCCTTGTACTGTACCGAAAAGTTTATGCTGAAAAAGTCTGACACAACAGCTTTTACCACCGTTGGCTGACCTCCAAAGTCTGTTAACGGTCTCGCACTGCATCCACGCCCCTTTGAGCACATTCAGACTATCTTTCAATCCTTTGAGTTTGCCTGTTTTGACGACATGCAAATGAGATTTAAAAGCAAAAAGTAGACCTTGGTGCTGTCCTCAAGCACGAGCACAGAATGTCTCGCTTGTCACAAACGCGGAGCCAAACTAACACCAAACTTCTCCTCACTTGTGTTTCCAGGGTGAGCTCGGAGCGCAGGAAGGAGAAGTCCAGGGATGCAGCACGATCTCGCAGGGGAAAGGAGTCCGAGGTGTTCTACGAGTTAGCGCACCAGCTCCCCCTGCCACACAATGTCACCTCCCACCTGGACAAAGCCTCAATCATGAGGCTGACCATCAGCTATCTGCGCATGAGGAAACTGCTCAGTTCTGGTCAGTCTGCTGATAAGAATATTTGTATCTAGAAATGCACAAAATTTACATGGCATGCAAAACCGATTCTTATCAAGCCTTGTTACTAGTAGTTAGAGATACTATGAACATAAAGCACGGAGGGAAATATTTACAATCTGGAGTGTCACTGGGTCAGATGTCAGAGGGTGTATATAAATACAGTGGATCCCACTTATCTCGACCTCGGTTAACTCACCAACCCTATTATGTCGACGTTTTTGAAGTGGAACCACCAAACTCCCTATTTGTCTTAGCATTTTCTTATCCGTTATGTCGATTCTTTTGTCGCCGAACCCTAGTATCTCGAGCATAAAAGAGGGACAAATTCGCTACTTCACATGGTTATCTCGTGACTAATGATCGTACCTAGTTCACAGCCGCAGAAGAACTCGTGCAAAAATCAAGCCGTACAGATGCTATCTTGGAAGATGCGCAGGAGTTCGCCTTCACTGTCCAGGAATTCCCAGATTACATTGACATCGATAAAGACGTCGTTACTGATAGAAGCATTTGTGTTCAAGCAGACCGTTAAAGGCAAAAAGCAACAAAGCATTTTACAGTTTGTAAAGAAACCATATTAACCGCGTGTGCAATACTATTCAGAACTGTGTCAGAGCGAAGCGAATGTGTTTGTGTGTTGTGACTGTTTACGCTGTGAGCGAAATTGTGTTTGCAATGTTGGAGAATATAATTAAAGGTTTATATGGAGAATCGATGGTGTTTTTTATTGTATACTGGTAAATCTCTGTTGTTAGTTGGCGCACATATGCCTTTAGTTGTTAGCAAACATATACAGTGTATGTACATTTGTACAGCATGCCGATCGCTTCATCAAACAAATCGCCATCCTCGGGTTATCTCAATGCTTTTTTTCAACCCCCGAGGCCGTCGACATAACCGGATTCCACTATACTAATATATACTAGGGCCGCACAATTAATCTAAATAAAACCAACCATGATTATAAACTGCAAAGACTGCAATGTAATTATATGTCCACTTTGCGTGTTTCAGAGGGAAGTGTTCATTGTTTTCAGTGTCTCAGCGTGATTGCGTTTGCAATGAGTTTAGGTCAGGTATAATGTGTATTTGGGAACACAAGTTGTTATGAGAACAAACTTGTTATGAGAAGCATTTAAAGCCGTCTGTTGTCAGCTGAAAGTGGTTTCATGTGTTTCCCCACCAAAATGAAAGCTTTTGAAGAAATTAATTTTACAGTTGTACTTTAAACAAATTCTTTAAAAAAAGTGTTGTTCTTATTACTGCTTTTAAAATATTGTTTTTAAAAAATATAGTAAAATATTTCAATAGTAGTGTTTATCTAATATTTTTATTTAGTAGTAGTAATGATTGTTTTTGCCAAATTGTGCAGCCCTACAAACAAGCACAATTTTCATTGCAAATGCAGTTATACTCACAATATATTGCGATTAATTATTTCCCCACAAGCTATGCAAACTTAAAGTGTGCCTGTTAGTACCTGTACCAGTATGCAACTTTTAGATTCTGCATAACTTATCTGCCTCTCAAGTGCACAAATTATTTCTAGGTACTATAGTGCCCCCTTTAGGTATTAACATGCACCTTATCGTCCCCTCAAGGGTGCATTACAGTACTGGTGTGTACCTTTTGTGTACTAATATGCATACTGGCCTAGTGTCAAGCTTTTGTTACTTTAAAGTTACCATATTTTCTGAAAGTGTGTGAATTTATAATGTGCCACTGTAACTTTACATTTGTTAGATTTACATTTGATTGTTTGCCTGTGCAGATGATACAGACAAAGAGAATGAGCTGGAGAGTCAGTTGAATGGCTTTTATCTGAAGGCCCTGGAGGGTTTCCTCATGGTTCTGTCTGAAGATGGAGACATGGTTTATCTCTCTGAGAATGTCAGCAAGAGCATGGGTCTCACACAGGTAGGCAGATGTTTATTCTCTGCTCTTTAGATTTAAAGTTTATAGTGTAGCTAACTATCTCTGCAACCTTTTTTCTCTCAGTTTGATCTGACCGGTCACAGCCTCTTTGAATTTTCACATCCATGTGATCATGAGGAGTTGCGAGAGATGTTGGTTCACAGGACGGGTGAGTCACGCGTGAAACACTGCTGCATTTTTTTCTGCAGATAATGCATTAACTGAACTTTTCGTCCATGTTTAGGATCAAAAAAGACCAAGGAGCAAAACACAGAGCGCCGCTTCTTCCTGCGTATGAAGTGCACACTTACTAGCAGAGGCCGTACCGTCAATATCAAGTCTGCCACGTGGAAGGTGAGATGTCGCCATTGTGATGCAGTAGTCACTAATCTATTGGTATCCACAGCTTAAATGTGGTTTCCCCCTTCGCTTTACCTTTTCCTGGTAGATTTTTAGGTGTTTGTTTTAGATAAGATTGTATTCCCCTGACTTGATTAATTTTGGTAACAATGCAAGTATACACAAAATGTGACAAGGAAGAAGGAAAGGAAACTGGCTTAAGCTCTATTGTGCATACAGCACCCTTTCAGTGATGTGTGTGTATGTATACTTGCTATAAATATACTGAGATAGTTTCATCCTCTCTCCTGCTACAGGTTCTTCACTGCGCCGGTCATGTCCGAGTGCAGGAGCGCAGCGAGGATTCAGGAGACTCTGGCTTTAAAGAGCCCCCTCTGACTTACCTTGTGCTCATCTGTGAGCCCATTCCTCATCCCTCAAACATCGAGGTGCCTCTGGACAGTAAGACCTTCCTTAGCCGTCACACTCTGGACATGAAGTTCTCGTACTGTGATGAAAGGTTAGCACAGAGTTGTAATTCTGTCATATATAAAAAAACATCCTTCACATTTACCCAAAATTAGATGATAGGCAGATGTCGTCTTTTCTTTCTTTCCTTTATTTTGTTTCAGTATAAATGGTTTTCTCATTTCACATTTGCTTTTCTTATTTCGTTTGGGTTTACCTTAATGATAGTTATACCTAACAGTGAATGCTTCCTAACAATGAATTATTCTTTGAATAAAATCAATGCTGCAGAACTGGTCTAGCGGGCTAAAAACAAAAGCCTGTGATCTGTAATTTTACAAATATTAGCGTCACCCTAGTTTAAGTATCTCTTAAGCATGAAGCAGTTACAGGGACTCTGCTTCTGTTTTGTTGTTGTTGTTGTTGTTATTTTTAACCAAAACGGTTAACTATTACCATAAAATAATTATTTTAGCAAGTACAATCCTTTCATTCTGACTCTTTCCTAAAGGATCACTGAGCTGATGGGATATGACCCAGATGATCTGCTCAACAGGTCAGTGTATGAATACTATCACGCCCTGGATTCAGATCACCTCACCAAAACGCATCAAAACCGTAAGTATCTGGATTTACCGTAGATAATCTTAGGGCAAAGTTTACTAATTTAGTACAGGTGGCAAAATCCTTCATATATAAAACGGCTACACAAGATGTCCTGTTAAATATTCTAATTGAAGAATGTTTTTTTTCCCCCAGTGTTCACAAAGGGCCAAGCAACCACAGGGCAATACCGCATGATGGCTAAGAAAGGTGGATTTGTTTGGGTGGAGACTCAGGCCACCGTTATCTACAACCCCAAGAATTCCCAGCCACAGTGCATTGTGTGTGTCAACTACGTTCTCAGGTATGGACGTGAAAGTTTGTAGAAGTGCATGTGTGTAAATATAATCACAATGGATTTCTAACTGAACTGTTCTTTCCCATCTAGTGGCATTGTGGAGGGGGACGTTATCCTGTCCCTGCAGCAGACCTTGACCAAGCCCAAAGCTGTAGAGGAGGAGAGCCAAGAAATGGAAGATGAGGTGCCTGAGGCAGTCGTGCTCAAACTCCTCAAACCAGAAAGCCCAAAGAGTTCTTTAGAGAGTTCTTACCTTTATGACAAACTAAAAGAGGAGCCCGAGGCCCTCACTGTGTTGGCGCCTGCAGCAGGAGATGCCTTCATCTCTTTGAACTTCACCAACTCAGGTGGTTACAGTTTAATTCAAACAGATTAAGCTTTGCTCACTCTGACAGCAACTTGCAACAAACAGAAGTCATTTGCTTTTGCAAAACGAGTGCGTTTATTATTGTATATACTCTTATAGATGACATTCCTGCAACTTTTTTTGAATGCTTCCCTTCCACAATGTATATTTTTAGAGGTAAATAAAAAAAAATGTCCAAATAAAATACCATTAACTGGGGCAATACACGGTTTGGAGCCTGAAGCTAGTACTTCAGGTACTGTAATTCTCAAACCAGAATTTGAATATCTTACTGACCCAAAACTTTTGAATGGCAGTGTACCGTTACATAATCACGTGTTCCCCGGAACACATTTGTTAATCTTCTTAAATATGGAAACATTCAAGACTTTCACTAATCGTCTGAGACTGTTTGAGGAATGTGGATTCATAATCTTGATTTAGTAATAAATGAAATCATAAATATACACACAATTCCTTGATGTGCTGACAATAGTAACAAACAATATGCAATTCCCTTCAGAGTCTGACCTGCAGCTGCTGAAGGACGTGCCCCTCTATAATGATGTCATGCTGCCCTCCAGCAGTGAGAAGCTGCCCATCAGTCTGTCTCCTCTGACCCCCAGTGACTCCATCCCAGTCCTGTCCAAACTGGAGACCGGAGCAGAGGACTTCCCTTTCAGCTCTGCTTCTGATCATGTTCCAGATTCCACAAACAAACCCTCCACATCTGGACTCGGCTCCTCAGGGGTAAAGACAAAATAAACACTTACTTTTTTTCTCTTTTTAAATAAAGTAGGTTTTAAAGCTGATTTGTTTTTAAAAGTAGGTTCTAATGATATCCTGTGTGTCTCAAAGACATACTTTAGGTGTGGGTTTTTTTTTTTTTCTTCTTAGCCCAACAGTCCCATGGATTACGGTTTCCAAGTGGACTCTGAATTCAATCTGGATTCAGTTGAAAAACTGTTTGCCATTGATACCGAAGCAAAGACCCCTTTTTCCTCACAGGTAAACCTTTACCTGTCATGTATCTCTTTCTGTGGTCATTTATGCATGTGAATAAACTTCAGAACAGACATCTCTGTGACCTGTAGGCCATGGAGGATCACGACCTGGAAATGCTGGCTCCATACATCCCAATGGATGACGACTTCCAGCTGCGTATTCCCTCTCCACTGGATCCACTCCCCTCCGGCTCTCTCTCTGTTTCCACCATGAGCGCCCTGTTCCAGCCCTTACCGTCCCCTGCATCTCCAGCCTCTTCCTCCAGCAGCTCAGTGAAGACAGAGCCATCGTCACGGGCCCCTTCGCCTCTGCATCTGCTGCAGGAGGTGTGCAGCGCTCCTGTCTCGCCCTTCAGCGGCAGTCGGGATGCTTCCCCCGCTCGATCGCCCACCCCACAGAGCAGCAGTCAGCTCAATAACAGGTAATGCTCTTATTGGTGCAATTTCCTGCTGGCATTATCAACAACACAGTCGATCTCAATCAGGTCAATTTGCACAGGGATCAGAAGGCTGATCCGTATTAAACTACAAGTAGATTGAAGTTGAGCCAAAACAGTTCTATCATGAGCACAAGAGCTTTGATTTGGACTTATCTGATCTTCTGCTTTTCGCTCCAATTTCTCAGAGAGATGTCTCCAAAGATGTTAGCCATCCAGAATTTCCAACGGAAGAGAAAGCTGGAGGAAGTGACATCACTGTCTGAGGCTGTTGGACTGGTCAGTATATTATTAGATTTTATTAAAACTAAACTTTGTTAAATATTATTTTTATTATTCATGTTTTATTGCTTTCCGTTGATTTATGCCCTATGTATTCCAGTGTTGTTGTTTGTAACTTAAATGTTAAACATGGCTGATAAATAAGGGATCTTTTTGAGGTCTTTTTTGTAACGCTCTACTATTTCCTGCAGGGTGCTTTTCTTCAGAGTGTGGATGGGGTTATTGAGCCTGGAAAAAGGGCAAAGGTTTTAGAAGTCAAAGGATCGAGTTTGCTCGGGGGAAACAAAACCATTCTTATACTGCCCTCTGGTGAGTGATTACATCATCACGTCTGTTTTATGGATTTTTAAAGTTGGCATGAAACGGAAGTTGCCCTAGTTTTTTCTTTTCTATCGACCTTATTCACAGCAGTGCTATTTTTTCTTTTTTAACGGGAATGAAAAGAAGGATGTGAGGTATAGAGACACTCTTCAGTGGGTGATTTCATTGTTCTGCTGACGGAAAACTGCAATCTTTCCAAGCAATTTTAGTAGTCAAACAGGATGAGCTGTGGAAAATAGGTGGTTAGGAACTTTTTTTGGATTGGAAAAATTGCTAGTGCACATGCATTTATAAAATAATAATGCATGGATACATTATTTCTGTGAATCTTGAGACAAAACAGTGGCACTTGCATAGTTTAAGATGTGAGAGCAAGTTCCTTTCAGTTAGACAGATCAAACATGCATTTTAGTCTGGGGCTAGGCTCAAACCTTGACAGTGAAACCAGACACATACTTGTCACGTAGACACATACTTGAATGCATTTCACATAAATGAATAATAAAATAAAAAACTAATAAAAGCCAATACTATTTTGGCGTGTATTTGTAGTTGTAAATCGGTTTAAATGATTTGTTTTCTCATTAAATATGTTGTTTGGGTTATCATTGTATTTGCATTATCAGTAAATAATTGTGGACCAAAATTTTGTTTTTCAATCTGAATCTATCATTAAAATGCAATTTATACATGCAGTGACTGCTATATGATGAACGTTTCATTTCTGAATCATTCAAAAAAAGTTTATTTGGGGCGTATACATTTTTACTTTGTTGTTATACTGGACATTGTAAAAAAACAAAGAAGCCAAAATTAAGCAGACAGCTTTGTTTTAAATTATAAAGATTAATTATCGAAAGCAGTAATGTGTAACCAAGCTGATAGCAAATATTTTATTACTTTAAGGTATATATTTGTAGTTGAATCTTACCTTGTTTAGATAGAGATGTCAGTATATCACTTTGTATTTTCATTCCTCTCTGCCTCTGTAGAAGTGGCCAGTCGTCTGTTGTGCAGTTCTTTGGAGAGCAGCCGTGGGCTGCCTCAGCTCACACGTTATGACTGCGAAGTCAACGCTCCCGTGCAGGACCGCCATAGTCTGCTCCAGGGAGAGGAGCTCCTGCGTGCCCTGGACCAAGTCAACTGAACCCCATTGTGTTTAGCGATTTTTGGACATTGCATCCCTTGATCCCCATGGTCCCTCAAATCTGCCACCATGTCTACTTTTATTCCACACCCCCTGCTATTCTCTATAAACCCCAGTGTTTTAGGAAATATAATAGATGATCTGCACCTTCTATCGATCCCGTCAGTGATGCGAAGAGGAGCCCAGAGGGAGTCAATCCATCCTAGTGTGTAGACGGCCTGGAGACAGAGGAGCTTAATGTAACTTTACAGTGGCATCACAAGAGTTAAGAGCCTTAATGTGAAATGCAATCTCCCTCTGGATTTCCTGCTTTCACCTAAAAAACCTCCCGTTGTGTTTTACCCCGCCCAAAGTGTGTGTATTGTAGCTACAGTCGCACAATAATCTATTTTCTTAAGACAGAATACCAGCAGTCCATGCAATATACGAAACCATTTTTACGAATATGTACTTTTAATGAAAGATTGAACAATTTATTTTTTCTCTTCTCTGTTTTGTTGTGTAACGGTTACGAAAGAGCTCTGTATGTGCACTTGTAGGCGCAATGGTTAAATGCTGTTGGATGTTTGTGAGAGCTGCTTTTCATTGCATTGATATTTGCTTGCATAACTTTGAGTTTTCTCTTGAACAACACAGATAAAAGAGCCATTTAAAAGTAATGGAGAATGTGCAAAAAAGGGAATTCACAATAGTGTTCTATTGTTCTCATGATGGTTTTTGTCTCAAAGAGGTTACAACAGATTTATAGTTTAATTATGCAATAGATTTTTATATTTTTAGGGGTTATTTTATTTCTCTATGTGGTAGATGCTTAATGCTTGTAAGAAGTCATAGCTGGTAACTATTTTTCTGCTTCATGAGCGGTTTTAGATCTTGCAAAGCTGATTCATCATTTGTCCCAATTTTACATGTATTTATAATGGCATTAGAACATGAATGCTTAGTTTTAAATAAGACTATATTTGTTTGCGTTATGCTTTCTGAGCTGTGTCAGCCTGTTGACAATGTCCAACGTTAAGTATTTTATGAACTTTTATCTTGCTTTTCCATAGGAAAGGAGTTTTTCTTTTCTCTTTTTGTTGTTGTAACCTTCCGTTCACCTATCTGTGTAGTCTCCAGTCTTCTGTATTCTCTTAACACTAAATGTATTGTTTATTGCATAAATCAGTAAAAGACAATTTGTGGACCAGAATTTTGTGACTCATGTTTCAATTGACTTAACAATATCACATTTTATTTTATTATCTGGATGATTATTTAGTAAGTAGCACTTCTTGATTTCCCAGGGAATCAAACTCAAGACCTTGGCGTTGCAAGCGCCACACTCTATTGTTTGAGCAACAGGAAATCCAGGAGAACGCTACATCTTCAGCCTGGAGTTCTTCAAATGGAGGTGGGAACAGGTTACCAGAACTGCTGTACCTGAGGGAGTTTCCAAGACCCATCCATGCTTTCTGACCTTAACTTCACTGAGAATGAGGACCAGACTGATCACTTCCAGGAGCTGGCACTCATTCTAGCAGGCCTTCCTCAACCCCGTCCATCTTTCAGACGCAGAGACAATGAGGGGCAAAGACCACCAAGGCACTTATGTTCTTTCAGCGCTGCCTTGACATGGCCTGGCTGCTATTCCTGAATTCAGTTACCATGTCTGATGAAGTGGTCCAGGGAGCTGTTCGCCTGGAGCCTGGCCGTGACAACAGTGGCATTGATTTAAACTCGGTTTATTCTGAAACTATGCTCAGCATTGCCTGATGGATCCCGTCCTGGGTTAGATTTGCTGGAGATGCTCGTCCCTGATTAAAATGGTGCAAGCTGATTTGTTTGTCTACTGCACTTATGCAAGGGACAGGATGTCCAGATGTGCTTACTTGAGACGGGCTCAGAAGAAAAATTCCCACACCGCCTGAGTCATCAATGGTCATCGATAGGGTGTTCTGATCAACATGACTGCACAGGAGGTGGAGAGGGCTGTGCTCCCCTAAAATAAAACTCCTAGAATCACCCCTGTGTCCAGTTGGGATGTTGTGACATGCAGCGTCGATTCCAGGATTTACATTTTATGTGGGCTCAGCCCCCAATAAGGGTGTGATTAAAAATTTTTTAGTTTGACTACTAGGGTAGGGTTGTATACTAACCTTATTGCAATCCTCCTCTATTCCATTGTCTTCTACTACATTGCACATATGGGAGTGCTGACTGAACCAAATGCAATACTGCCAGATTCATACTTCACTGTACACACACATTGCATTTTTATTGCCATGTACAGAAACATAGAAACAGAAAATTGTGTGAGAGGCCATGCTCACCTGTCAGCTGCTCATTCACAGACCTGGTCCCATGTGACAAGAAAAAATAACATCTATCAATCTACAATGAAATATAAATCGTGAAAATTGTATCTAGTTTTAGCAATAAACTAGATAAAAGTTTATAGATAGCAGTTGATTCCACAATGTCTACCCCTGAAAATTTATATTCAATAATTTTAACTAACCAGCTAATATTCATTAATATGAATTAGGAAAAGAAAAATCTTTTATTTATGTCATTGTCTAAATTGACAATATGTTCTATATTAACTAATTTGTATTACTATTTATAAAAAAATAACAACATGAGCCTATCAATTTGCCACTTCAATAATTCAGTGACATCCATTTCACAAATGAAATGCACTCTTTTAGACCCTGTCACATGACCTTCCCCTCATAGGCTGCATTATTGCAAAATATTGCTAATATATATTGTATAATGAAAGTAAAGTGTATTCGCATGATTATATTTCGATTATATTTTAATTTGAGACATTTCCATGTTTTGTCCATATTCGCCAGAGCGCGCGCACAGCTCCACCTGTTGACCATAAGCGCGTGATGATAGAGGACCAGAGAAGCACGAGGGAGTGAGGTGATGGCGCAGAGTAAGTGACTGGAAAGATGATTGCTAGGTGATGTCGCCGCTGAGTTCTCATGAGAGCGTGTGTTTGTGCAGAGAAGGTGTGCGAGAATTTTTGGCCGGCTTTCAAAAGCGACTGCGAGGAGCTTCTGGGCCGCTTCCAGCAAACCGAGTCGGTGCGATATGAGGAGTTCTCTGCCATCTGGAG
This sequence comes from Rhodeus uyekii, assembly GCA_037043235.1. Classification (NCBI taxonomy): domain Eukaryota; kingdom Metazoa; phylum Chordata; class Actinopteri; order Cypriniformes; family Acheilognathidae; genus Rhodeus; species Rhodeus uyekii. The sequence goes on from JAWRVZ010000121.1 coordinate 498,852, forward strand.
GGAGATGGACTTCACCAGTGTGTTTTTGTAAGTCACACGTTTACTTCTTACAAATGTACCTTTGATATTTATTCGCTGCTATCTCCAATGGTCACTCGTTTCATGCACTATGATGTTTGCAACAATTGCCATTCACTCATATTCCATGTCAAAACATTATCATATTTTGTCCATTGAAGGGAAAACTAAAGGACCATTTAAAATATCACATGTATGAGAACCCAATTATGTCTGAGGAACAGACTTCATTCACCCAGACAATGAATATTGCCATATTTGCTCACCATGATCTCGAGACACTTTTTTTTCTTCTTCTCTGGAACACCAAAGATATTTTGAGTTATGTTGGTAACCAGATTTTGTGGTTACCACTGACTTGCATTTAATGGAGAAACATTTCTCAAAAAACGTTTTCTTTTATGAAGGAAAGGAGAAGGAAAGGTTGGTGAATAAATGGCAGACTTAATGAAGTTCAACCACTCAATGATTTGGCATTGTCATTTCTTTTGTCTCATTATGGATCCTAATTGATGTCAGAACTGTTTTAATTAGGTACACGTTTTTTTTTGGAAAACCTGGAATATTGTCATGGACCCTTGAAAATGTGAAAATGAAACGAGTCATGTCTTTCAGTCACACTCCTGTCTTTTTCTCTTGTCCATCAGTGGAACTCGTTCCAACTATGAGAGCAGGTCCTTCACGCGGCTCACTTTCACCATAGCCTACAGATACATCCTGCCCCCATACAGCTTTCAAATTCGGGTGGGGGGCCTGTATGTGATCTATGGACTCTACAATACACAACTTGTTTGGCCTAAGGAAAAGGTGATCCTCTACATTCTCTCACTATTTTTAAAATGAAGACCGATGATTCATTGTTGCCTCTAAATAGTTCCTGAATATGCGAAAAACAGAATTGATTGTGTCTGCTTTTCTCAGATCAGGATTGCTCTGAAGGACTGGAACGATGTGCAGAGCCTCATCATGGAGGCAAAAATGTGCCAGCATTTGGAAGTTGTTTACATCTTTAAAAGACTTTTGTCAGCTAAGGCCTTTTATTTCACCGCGTTACCCAAGAAGGTCAGATGCTTCTACCTCTGCTGTTGTGTTTTGGCTCATATCTGTAACAGTTTCTGAAAACTCTTGTGACTGACTCACAGCTGACATGTGATACGAGTGAACGTGTTCAGCATGATGTGAATGAAGAGTTTCGGACTCGCAAGGACCGAGTGGCTGAAATTGCTTCTTTTGAAACGCTAGGGGTGAGTATTTACTGTAGTGAAGTGTTTGTATTGTAATACCTCGAGATACGAGCGTCTCTACATACGAGTATTCCAAGATGCGAGCAAGCCTTCGGGCAGATTTTTGCTTCTAGATACGAGTAAATGTTCGAGATACGAGCACTCGTACTGATGCCGACGCACTTTCACTTCATGTTCACTGACTTCTGTGCGCGTCTTCCGCGAGCAGCTGAGTTTCTCTCTATGTTGTGCATTATTCTTCGTAAGAGCGAAAGAGGAAAGTTCTCAGTAAGGATGGTAGTGAGAAGAGGAAACGCATGATGACCGTGGAAATGAAGCATGAAGTTGTGGATAAATATGAGTCCGGTGCCTGCTTCAGTCATCTAGCATGTATATGGATATGTACCATCCTAAAGCAGAAGGATGCTATCAAAAATGTAAATCCTTCCAAGTGCATTACGATTATTTCGATTATGAGATGGAGAGGCTTCTGTTTTTGTGGATATAAAAGAAGCAGATGTCCCTTGATAGATATTTCGTTAAAAGCTCTGCGCCATGTGAAAGTGAGGGCAGTCAGGTGAAAAGTGGTCAAAAGTAAAGAATACGAATTGGAAAAAATCAAAACGACAATATAAAATAGAAAAGTAAGAAAAAAAAACACGTAAGCTAAGTTCAGTAAGTTCAGTGCTTAGTTCCTGCTATTCAAGAAAATTAGTTTTTCTAAACAAAAAAAGTAACGAAAAGTGATCAAAAGCAAAGATTACAAATCGAAAAAAATCTAAACAATAATAGAAACTAGAAAAATTAAAAAAGTTATGTTAATTTAAGTTGTGTAAGTTACGATACAGAATCAAGTGTCTCCTACCAGCCCCCCTCCCTCCTCCGCACCTGCCATTACTAAATTTATAATTAAATCCACATTTTATTTGATATCATATCATACTGTATACACATACTATAATTGTGTGTATACCGATACATTTTTTTTTTCCATTGTTAAGGGTTTGGAATGGATTAATTTTTTTTTTCTATTATTTCTTATGAGAAAACATGATTTGAGATATGAACAATTCGAGTTACGAGCTCCGCCCTGCAACAGATTATGCTCGTATCTAGAGGTATTACTGTATTTCTTGTGTATTTAAAATGGTTGGCACTGCATAAGCTATCTGGTCATATACCGTATTTTCCCACATATAACCCGCGGGGTTATACAGAGATTTTACAAATCCCGCATGGGGGTGCGGGTTATATAAGAGTGCGGGCTATATCACACATTTTTTGCACCTAATATTTCAAAAAAAAAAATTTTTTATGTCCCTAAGGATGCAGGTTTTTTTTTTTTCTCTTGCGAGGGTTGTTGTCTCTGGCCCTTGTACTATCACTTTGAGAGCTGGCGCTGATAGGCTGTTTGACCTGTCAATCATGCAAGACGATGTGATTGGCTGTGCTGCCATGAGGGCGTGCTCTTCTCATCTCATCCGATGATCAACACCTGTAGAATACGCTTCTTAAGGGACGTGCCGCTGCACAGCGAGAGAGACTGCTTTTTCTTTTTGTTCTGATTCTGACTTGTTACAATTCTTATCATTTAAATTTTGCGCACAAGCACTGTGTACCGAGTCTGAACACTTATGGATAATTGACGTCATGATGTCATTGAACTTGCACAAAAAAAGTTAATAAATCTATGGGTGCGGGTTATATAAAGGTGTGGGTTATGCCAACGATTTTTTTTTTTTACACAAAACTCACAGGCTATATAAGGGTATGGATTATCTGCGTCTGCGGGTTATATGTGGGAAAATACGGCAGATTATTTGACTCTTAATAGTTGATTCAAATGATCAATCACCAATCATTTCAAATGAATGGAGAAATGTTTTTTGACTTGCAGGAAATTGCAAACGTGCATGGTCATTATGAGAGACTGAAAAAATCATCACTTCCCACATCGTCCGGGGTGACACTGCTTAACCTGACAGATTTGTTTCAGAAATGTACCTCTGAGTACCAGCAGTGGCAGGACAAAATCGCAGTGAGTTAGTGGACTTATAATGCAATGCATTGACTAGTTTTCAATTGTTTTTGAATGGGAGCCTGTATAACTGTATTACTTTTTTTCTTTTTCTCAGTCTGCAAAGGATAAAGACTCTAAAAAGGAAACTGCTCTGACATCAGAGGCGAGTTAAACCCTGCTAAGAACTTTCCAGAGTAAAGGCACTTTTCATATGGATGGAAGAAAGTGTCTCACTTTATGAAAGACCTTGTCGTTGTGTTTCTGCAGTCTTCCAGTAGAGCTGATCTTCTTGCTGCCATCAAGTCCAAATCATATGGTCAAGTGTCAAAGGTTTGAGATTTTCTTGTTGCTTCAGTTGAGGATGATACTCCAAAAAAATATGGACATCAGTCAATTCGCATGTTGTAGACAGAAACTGTTTTATGTTTCTCCTTGCATGGCTTTGGCACATGGTGTAAAGGGAACAAAATCTAGGCGCCACAGAAAGGTTGAGATGGCAACGTCCGGCTCTGGAACTGATCAAGCTCCGTTTCATCGTAAAAAAGGGAGAGCCCCGTCCCTCAGGACCAGAACCTATCGACACTTTGGCAATCTAGGTCAGAACTGGATAAAGCCGTCTTTTAGACATAAAACCTCTTTTCAATTTTTTGCTGATTTGATGTTGTCTTTTGTCTGAAAAAGAACCAGACCAGATACAGGACTGGCTTCTGACTGTGATGGAGGAAGACAAAAATGCACGTACGTATATTTTCAACAAACAGAGCATTTTTGGTGTTTATATATGACTTGTGTATATATGACCTGATTCATTTTTATATATTTGTTCTTTCAGTGAGACGCAAAGACCATAGACGGTTCAAGTGGTGAAAGGACTATATTGCTCGATAGTCATTATTTGTCAGTTAAATTACACAACTAATTTCTTTATCCTAGTATCCATACGTAAAATGGAGTTGTTAAACATTGCGTTGTAATTCAGTGTTAGAATACAAGTACTTGAAGGCTGAAGCACTTTTATTTCTTATGTTTTGGTTTGCTCACACAATAAAAATAAATGAATGTATAAAAGTTGCAATTCTGGTTTTATTCAGCGTAGCTGCACTCTGAGACTGTTCATATTGAAAAGCACAAGAAATTCACCTAATTTAGCTGTCTTTATATTTTTAGAAAACTTTGCTGTTTGCTATTGTCAGCAGCCATATCACCCTGTAGCCTAAGACTGGTTGCCCACTGAAGCTAAGTAGGGTTGAGCCTGGTTAGTACCTGGCTGAGAGACCTCCTGGGAACGACTAGATTGCTGCTGGAAGAGGTGTTATGAGGCCAGCAGGGGGTGCTCACCCTGTGGTCTGTGTGGGTCCTAATGCCCCAGTATAGTGATGGGGACGCTGTACTGCAACAAGCTCCATCCTTCGGATGAGACGTTAAACCGAGGTCCTGACTTTCTCTGATCATTAAAATCCCAGGATGTTCTTTGCAAGAGTACAGGTGTAACCCCGGCATTCCTGGCCAGATCTGCCCGTTGGCCTTGGTCCATCATGGACTCCTAATCACCCCCTTAAACTAATTGGCTTCATTGCTCTGTCTCCTTTCCTTAGCTGGTGTGTGGTGAGCGTTCTGGCACAGGTTGCGGTCATATCATCATCCCCCACAAGCGCTTTGAGCTCTGGAAAAGCGCTATATAAATGTGACTGATTGATTATTTGTTCTTCATGTTATAACGCTTCAGCCATATAATTTAAAGTGAATGAGGGAGAGGGGGAAAAAGAAGCTCCAATTAAGGCTGCCAGTAAGTGAATAGCTGTGTAAAGTCTCCCTCTAGTGGAGAAATGTTCAAAACGTCACTGCACCTGAGGTTCTTTTATTTTTGAGGCATCATTGACAGTACTCTTTTACATAGGAGCCACAAGTATGACGTCGTAACCTATGACAGTCCCACAGAGTAAATGCAAACCCTTTCAAATGAGCACAAAGATCCCTGTGTGTCTGGTGTGCTCCACATTCTCACCCACTCTAGTGACCGCCATGAGAAAGCACTACACCAAGACTGCCTGCTATGCCAGAACTGAACTCTTTAAACTCATGAGATTCAGTTGGTCCAGTCAGTGTCATCAGAACTTCTCATTACATGTATCCTCGACATGTGTACAAAAGAAACCTTATTTAATTTGGCATAGTGCATCTCTGAGGTACTGTGAGTGAGTGCAGGTGGTGATAATTAGCATATTCATGAATCTGTGTATATTAAATGAAGCAAGGCTGTACAATTGCATTCAAGCTATTTTAAGGGATGAAGAATTTTTCACATTGAAAAACATTTAAGGATGTCATTTTTGGTTATCAAAGCTGAGTTTTAAGGGACAATATTATTGACTATAGGGGGCTTTTAAATGCTGTTTTGCAATTTGGTTCCTTTGGTTCCATTACATCTAAATTACGCGCTCAAAGCTGCCTCTCAGACAGCGTGAATAACCTACCAAATTGCAGTTCTATTTCATGTATTTCTATTTCTATTTTCAACACTCCAATTAAATGTTTGTCTCTGAGACGAATGATTAAAGTGAGTTATTGTTTAATTCCCCCCATAAACAGCAGTGCATCAGCAACCCCTATAAATGTGTTTTAGTAGTAGTGTATTAACAAACGAGTGTGATTGGTGAATCCATGCCAGCGAGGAGAAAAGGAACAGATACCTCGTGAAAACGCCATTAAAACCACAGATCTATGTTGGATTGAAACGAGCTGCTTTAAACGCGTCCTGTATGATAATGCACATCTGAAATCTATTGTGCACAGCGAATCACTGAGGAAGAGTTATCATTCAGGCTGGTTTGTCTAAATGCTGAATGACGCCAATTTAAACACATAACGTTCCACTAACGTTCCCGTTTAGTAATTTTTGGGAGAACCAAATAAAAACGTTTTATTTTTTGTAACCTACAGGGTTCCCTGCAAGTTATGTTTTGGGGTTAATTTTGAAACCTAAAGAGAACCTTCCCAGAACAAGTCATTTTATTTTGTATTGATTCTTATGTTTTGGAACAATAAATAATTTAGATTATGTAGTTTGTAGACTGATTATTTGTGTAATGGCATAACAGGATGTACAGGTTAAGAGCCTAACCTAAAGGGAACGTTCAATTTGCACAAAGAAAACGTTCGTGGCTAACTCACAGGGAACGTTCAAATGTTTGTTCTGCCAACCAAAAACTGGTTATTATAAAGTATTAGTGTATCACTATTGTCTGCAGAGCTTAATTGAGCATGACCGGGACCCACTGTGCGTCATTACTAGCGCGCGTCCCCGCCTTCAACTACGTACATCTGTCGCCCTCCCTGCTTCATAACGGACGGGTACTTCCTAGCTCCTGGTCAAATAGCCTCTGTATTTCACCTGTATGTCTAGTGGTTTGAAGACTCGAGGGTTGTATTGCTATGAGCCGCGCGATATAATCCGCCAGCTTTTGCACGCGCGTGTTTACAGCCTCTCGCGAGCAGCGCGCGTGATATTGATTTAGGGCGAGAGCCCTTTCGGTTTCGCCATGGCAAGCGAGGCGCTCCACAGATTCGTTTGCCTTTGTCGGTACCTACAGGATCCCTGCCATGTCGCCAGATTCCAGCAGTTTTGCGGCGTCCGCGGGACGTTTCCTAAAAAAACAGCCGAGGGCGACGGAAAGCTTACGGTCAACGGCGCGTGCGTGGGGCGATGTCAGGAAGACCGCGCGGCTGCTGGGGATTCAGCATGCGCGACCCCGCGCAGAAAAAGTTTAAATGCCGCTGGAGAGGTTGAACAGGACGTTGCGGTGAGAGACTCCAAAGGAAGAGTGAAGCCTTTGCGCAGGAACTCTCTGACTGGTGATGTTGGCCAAGAGTTCATCATCGAGAACAGGGTTCTCTTCTATCTCTTCACCATCGGTACCGAGCTGGGCAATGAGATGTTCTTCATCGTGTTCTTCCCCTTCTTGATGTGGAACGTCGATCCTTATGTGAGCCGGCAGCTGATCGTGGTGTGGGCATGGGTGCTGTTCTTCGGCCAGTCCACGAAAGATCTGGTCCGTTGGAAACGTCCCGCCTCACCCCCTGTGGTTAAAGTGGAGGTGTTCTACAACACTGAGTACAGCATGCCCTCCACACATGCCATGTCCGGCACTGCGCTGCCCTTCTCTCTGTTCATGCTCACATGCAGCCGGTGGGAGGTACAGTACGCCTATACTTCCACATGCAATCTTACCCATGGTTATTGCAATCTGTTATAAGAATATTCATGAACTAACTGACATTTATTTGTATATTAGGTGATCTGCATTAGCACCTATTCCCATAGTGATTAGTATCTTTTCAATCAGTCACATGCACTTCATTACATGCTAGTAACATTGTTACAGCCATTGTCACTAATCACAAATATTGTGCATCAAATCCCATTAGCAAGGAATTGTTCACCTAAAAATGAAAACGTATTTTACACACCCTCAAGCCATCCTAGGTGTATATGACTTCTTTCAGCTGAACACTTTCGGAGTTCTATATATATATATATATATATATATATATATATATATAAAAATCCTGGTTCTTCCCAGCTTTGTAGTGGCATTGAGCAGTGGCAGAATTTTTGAAGCGTATCCATCATAATCCAGTGCGTAAATACATGTCTTCTGAAGGGTTCTTTTGTTTTTCTAAGAAAATATCCATATTTTAAACTTTAAAAACTATAATCAATGGATTCCGGCAATGGATGTACGTGCGTTTATGAGAGCGTCGATTAACACCGTTGAGTGGTGAGTAAAATGTAATTGTTCATGTTGACATAAGACATATTTTTAATATATGATTTGGGATATATACTAGTGGAGCAAGGTTAAGCCTTGTTCCCAGAAGACAGCATCTTGCAGACTTGAGGTGATAGACACTCATAAATGAGTACAATTAATAAGCTATAGCAATAGTACAACTAAAGTAGATACTTATAACTTTTGGAGAAATTACTATGAGAGCCACAGTTAGCAATTATCGTGCCCGGTACAAAACCTTCATCCCTCCTGCACATTCACTTGGTTGAAATTGTGACCGTTTTCCGGGCCTGGGACAAACATGTTCAATTTATAATACAGTAATACCTCGAGATACAAGCGTCTCTACATACGAGTATTCCAAGATACGAGCAAGCCTTCGGGTAGATTTTTGCTTCTAGATACGAGTAAATATTCAAGATACGAGTACTGATCCCAATGCCGATCATTACTGATGATCTGTACTGATCATTCACTTCATGTGTTCACTGACTTCTGTACACATCGCCCGCAAGTAGGTGATTTTCGCTCTGTTTTGTGCAATATTCTTCATAATAGCGAAGGGTTCTAAGAAAGTGAGTGGTAAGGATGGTAGTGAGAAGGAGAAACGCATGATGACCATGGAAATGAGTGCGGTGTTCGCGTGAGTGATCCAGCAAGCAGGAGCATCAGGACGAACTGTTGACTGAGGAGTTGATCGAGCTACAGACGATGGATTATACGCAGGCTGTGTGGCAGAAGATTTGTGATTTAAATGAAAAGAAAAAACCTGATAAATTGTCTACTGATTGTGCTTCAATGCTTTTTGACGACAGAAACAAATCTCCCTCAATAGCTATACCGTTAAAAGTGAAAGTGAGGGTAGTCAGGTGAAAAAAGGTAAGAAAAGTGAAGAAAACAAATCGAAAAAAGCAGAACAATAATATAAAATAGAAAAGTTTAAAAAAATATTGAAGCAAAGTTCAGTTATGTTAATTTTAGAGTACGTAGTGTTCGTGACACGTAGTGTCCCCCCTGCCGCTAATGTCTGTAAAAACTAAAAATTAAAACCACATTTTATTTGATATCACACGAATCCTTATACTGTGTACATGTACTGTAATTGTGTGTGTGTGTGTGTGTGTGTGTGTGTCTATACCATTAAAAAAAACATGTTGTTTTCCATTGTGATGGATCTGGAACGGATTAATTTGTTTTCTATTATTTCTTATGGGAAAACATGATTGTAGATACAAGCAATTCGATTTACGAGCTCCACCCTGGAACGGATTATGCTCGTATCTCAAGGTATTACTGTAGTAGCAATGAAATAGTTACTAGTTGCAAAATTAGCAGTCGAGTGTAACTGAAAGGATGGTAGTAGTGGAAAGGGTATTTAATAAATAGTTATTTGTGAATTTGAAAAAATATACTTTCTAGTAATAAAATATATGCTAATAAATGAAAACAAATACAAGTTAGGTCTATGGAGAACATGATACAATGACTTGCCGTACTGTGTCAGGTGTGCTCAGCTGCTCAAGAGTGTTGTGTAATGGCCTCATCCCGAAATATGCCATTATAGGTATTGCCATTTATAGAAACAGCAGAATTTTGCCCGAGCCAAAAGTTATAATTCATCATAATCACCCATAACTCTTTAAAGGACAGGAACATAAAAGTTTTGAAGTCTCTATATACATACATACTCTACATTCAATCCCAGCCTCTCATCATCCTTGGGTGAAAGTAGCTATTAAAAATGTTTATTATTTAAGTTACCATTAGTTTCTCTCCATCTCTATGTAATCCACAACAGCACTGTCTTTTGATCCACTTTCAAAATGATTTTTCCAGCTGATGAAAAAACATCCTGCTTTAAAGATTTTGAGCGTTTATAGCGACAAAAAGCCTGCGATTAGAATAAACAGAACGATATCATGCTTTGGTGTGGACACATATAGTTATAGTTATCGTTCTTGATGTGAACGGGCCTTTATTTTCAGTGCTTTGTTCTCAACTTGCGGCATCAAAAACATTGAAATGCTGTTTCTCTTGAGAGGAAGTGATGTGTTTTTAGTTTCTATATTTCAGTTCATTGCTCGTGCTTTGGGAAGTTCATGCAGTTGAATGTTGACTGTGCTGGAATGATTGTTTTCTTCAAATGTTATTCCTCAAACATTGATTTAAAGTTCACAAAAGTTGTCTATTCTTAGTCTATTGCATTCAGTGGAAAATTGTTGTACTTCTCCATATTATTGTAGAACTGACTCATCTGGCAAATAGAGGTTCCCAGTGAATGCATTTCCAGACAGGACATTAATCTCCTCTTTTTTTTTCTTCTTCTTCTTTTAAAAAAAATACAAAATATGCAGACTTTGTTACTTAACCAGTGAAAGGTCTGTGCCAATGCATTATTCATAAATATGGATTTCTTTGCTAGGTTGTCTGAATCATATGCTTGTTGGTGTCAAAAAAATAATTACATTCAACAATAATTAGCATATAGTCAGAGGAGGTTGTGCTATTGCTTATGATAACGCTTTTTAATACATCTATTATATTTGATCTCTTGTTCTGTTGAAAGATTTTTTTCAGTCTCTTGCTTTTCACTGATCATTGTTTTTCCCCAGTACTTAGACTTAAGTCAGCAGAAATTGACTTTTAATGTGTCGTGCACCCGATGAAGGCTGAAGTCTTATCCATCTGTTTGAGCATAAAACTGTACAATCTCTAAATCTTATTTTTTTGCTTTCATATCCTCTTAAATGTAGCAGGAAACTAGAAACAATAGCCTCAAACATGTTTCCTCTTCTTTCACCATTGTGCCAGCCTGTTGATTTTCTGCAGATGATTGATTCAAGTATTTCGTCAATGACAAACTAGTGGTTTTGAAATTCATGTGTGTCCTTAAATGAAGAAACCTCTATTACCATTTTATAGGGAAACTTAAGATTTGTATTAAACTTTATTTTGGAAGTTACAGATAAGAATCAGCTAAAATGTTTAATATAGTCAATGTTGATGGGATTGTGGGAGATATTGGTATATTGCCCAGACCGCTGGAGGGAATAAATGCATGAGCACAGAAAGAAAGTTCAGTCGAATGCCAAAAATAAATAGATCTGTTGTCTGAATGTTGAGAAATCCAGCATTTCTGCTGAACAGCAGCTACCTCGATCCCCCTTTCTTCCATCTGCGCTTGGTCTGCCTCTTATTATTGGAGAATGTTTAAGAATTCAGTCATATGAGCTTACGTGAACAGTGTTGGTCTCAATCCATGATGGACTCTTAAGGGCCAGTCACACAGCCGATCGCGCACAAATTACTCACAAATCACGCATAGATTGGGTTTGTGCGTGCTTGTGCGTCGAGAAATTGACCAAAGTATTCCACGAACATTCGACGCACACCCGACGCATGAATCACTGCCGGAGCGCGTCCAAACACGCACGCTTCGCAAACGTTCCACGAACAAGCACTTTCAGAATCCACATTGTCAGTGGAATGAACGTGATACGTGCGCCGCGGTGCGCGGTTCATGAGTGATATGAAGGTGGGGCGTCAGTGGACGTGCGCGCTTTCGAACCAGTTCCGACGCATAACCACTGACGGCCGACGCATGTCCCGCGCATGTCACGCATACTCAACGCATAAACTACGCACGCCGACTCATAAATAACGCACACCGACGCACATCTGTGCGTCAGAAATTTTTTGAACCGTTCAAAACTCAAAATCACGCACAAACCACCTTCGACGCACATCCACTTACAATCACTGACGGTCCTCGTTCATTCCACCAACGAATTACGCATATGACGCACACTCCACGCAGAAACGAAAATATGTGCGTAATTCATGCGTTCTTCATGCGTTTTCGCTGTGTGACTGGGCCTTTAAGAAACTTTGGCCTACTCTGTCTTGATACTTTTGCTCACCGTATTTCCCACATCATAAGGCACACCGGATTATAAGGTGCAGCTACAGGTCTATGTCATACGTAATCCACACATAAGGCACACCACATTATAAGGCGCACGGGCGATTTTTGAGAATTTACGTCTTTTGTGTGCGCCTTATAGTTCGGAAAATACGGTAATTTGTGGTTGATCATCTGGTACTGTGTACTGTATATATGTATGCACTGAACAGAATGTATGCATGTGTGTAAATGTATAATACATTTTTTTAATTTGTGCCCAACTGCTCATAACGGACATTGCCAACACGTAGCAGAAGCAGGAGTGCCTGATTATATTTTTGCTGCACCGCTCACACTGATTTAAAACCCACAGTGCATTGTTCCTGGCCAAGGTAGACCAGAGTTAACACTAAAAACAACACATTTTTCCATAAAATTGAGGTGATCTTTTTTTTTTTTCGCAGTCACCATATGACATTTCAACGCTGTGAAAAAAGACTTAATCATGCACAAAAAAACATAATCCCCAGGACTTCTAGCACAACCAAAGGCCTGTTTAAATTATTAAAATTTGAGGTACAGTGGTGGGAAAAAGTGTTTGCCCCCTTCCTGATTTCTTCTTCTGTCTCTTTGTTTTGTTTTTTGCATGTTTGTCACACTTAAATGTTTAAGCTCATCAGACAAACTCAAAGACACACAAGTAAACACAAAATGCATTTTTTGAATGAAGATTGTTCTTATTAAGGGAAGGCAAAATCCAAACCTACATGGCCCTGTGTAAAAAAAGTGATTACTTTTATCATGTAAAGTACATATAAAGGCCAGATTTGCTTTACATCGTGACAGTCTGGCCCTGCATATGTACTAAAACCTAAAACTGAAGCAGGGGTCAGAAGTAAGAAGTAACATTATTATTATTTTATTTTTTCTCTTAGGCTACATTTATTTGCGTAAAAACAGTAATATTGTGAAACATTATTACCTCACAAAATAACCATTTCTCGTTTGAATAAGTTTTAAAATGTCATTTATTCCTGTGAATAAAGTCTTACTAACCCCAACCTTTGAGCAGTAGTGTATATAATGCACTTGGTTGGAAACTTAAAAGATAATTTTATTGCTAAAATACTTGTATACCCCATAAAATAATTTGCATGATGTTTTTTAACTGTGGCGAAATGACCTTACTGCCTGTTGATCTGCAGTTCCCTCATAAGGCCTTCCTCTTGTCTGTGTTCAACAGTACCCGTTCATGATTGGACTGAGCGGAGCTCTGTCCTGGAGTGTCCTTGTGTGCATCAGCAGGGTTTATATGGGCATGCACTCTGTCCTGGTGAGTAATGTTTTCATCACATTTAATCATTCTGCCTTATTGCCTAAAAGGGCACTCATAGCTTTTTGCACAATATGAGGGTCAGTTAATTATTTTCATTTTTGGATAAACTGTCTCTTGGATAAGCAATGACCATGTCAGGCAGTTGCACTAGTAAGTGTGCATGATGATTATTCAGGGCATCTTAATGTTTTATGTAGTTCAGGCACCTTCAGCTGTCCACTGCAATTTGCTCTCTCCATAGCTTTTGAGAGGCTGAGCAAATTTCCTGCAGCTTCGTGACTAAGTTTTTGGAAACGGTTCAAGAAGAATAAAATATGCTGCTTCAGTCTTTGCAATCCTTTCCTGTCAGTAGAGCCCCTGAAAAGTGAAGCGAATCAGTGAGTCATCATAGCTGATTCTGTATCCTCTGATCTTCGAATGCTCTTTGGTTTTTCATGCTTTCCCTCACAGAAGATCTTTGATTGGATAATTGCTTCCCTTGGGCTTGTATGAGCCAGTGGTGATCATTTACATTTTGATGTGTAGACATCTCAAAACAAGCTTTGCTTGTTAGTCAACTTAGTTGTTAGTCAACTCTTGTTAGTTTGCTTAGTTTAGTCATCAAGATCGACGTGCTGTGTATTAGTCATCAGTTCTGCAGGTTTCACATGCAGTAACGATTACGACCCTCTTCACATACTTGTTATTTTTAATAAAGGCTGTGTCTTTGTCTGTTTAAAACCTGTTGGTGAGAGCGGACTGATTTAGAAAGCGGGAGTTGGTTGCCTAGGAGATGGGAACCTTGTATTTTAAAGCGGTGCACTCAATGAAGGTGGCTGAATCATCTTGGTGGAAATCTGCACACCCAATTATTAATTAGGAAGTCTAGATCACGAAATGTGGGAACAGTGCAATCCACTGAACTCTGGAGAGTGGGTGTTATACACAACTGTCACTTGACCTATTGGTCTGGTCCACCGTTGCCACTATATCTTATGTTGATTGACACAGACAATACCCGTGTGTGATCCATTCTTTTACCAATAATTCACCAATATTTTTGGGTTTTTAATTTTTCTGGGGTTTTCAGAACAGATCATCTCAGAAACGGCTTGCAGTGTTAATTTTTTCCTGACATCCAATTTCAAGACTCCAGATTACAGACAGCAAGTCATGTAGTCTGAGCAGCACTGCGATCTGATGACGTTTAAAGACACTAGTAAGTCCCTCAGTTATCCCTCACCACTTCGCGGTTCAAATTTCGCAGCCTCAGTGCATCAAAAATTTTCATCGAAAAATAAAAATTCAATAATACCGCCATATCGGCAGCCGCATTGCGGAAAGCAGCGTTGTTTTATCGTGACGTGCGAGAGAAACGGTTTCCCAGGATGCAAGACAAAGAGAGAAACTCTCTCAGAGGCTTTGTACACACCCACGGGCACTCAGACAACACATGTGATTGGTCCCCGGTGTGAGATCAACCAATGTGAGCACGAGTGGATGTATCCCGTGAGCTGATTGACTGATCCTTCTTCACAGATTTTCACCTATCGCTGGGTGTTCCAGTCCACATTAACCGCGATAAACGAGGGATTACTGTAGTCTGAACTAGGCATAAGTCTTGGCAGTGTTTAAAGCACTCGTGCGCACTCCTAGAGATGGAGCTCTCATGTAAAAATTATTGTAAAAACAATAATGCACTGTATAATCAAACATTTTGGTGAGATAATTATATTTTTTTAAATGTCTAAAAAATACCCCCACAAGAGTCACCTAAGGAGGGATTCCCCCCATTTTTAAAAATATAATTCAGGTCTAGAATGACTGAATGTCTGTATTGGTATCAGCGATCATATACTGCTCCCTTTTATCAAAGATCGTCTCCAAAAATCCCGATCGGAGCACCCTTACACATGCAGATTTACGTATTTTTCGGTTTCATCGTATCTAATTTTTTTCAGCATCTTGTTTTCATGATATCTTGCCTTCACGTCGTTTAATCCGAGTCTTCCGAAGAGACTTTATCACTTTTTATAATAAACAGATTGAACTGATTTAACAATGGATTTAGAGTTCATCAAATACGGTTCTTGTGAAAGCTTACATGTATTTTCTTGACGTGGGAGAACCAATGCGTGTCCTGCAACAGAATCCTTTTTAGAATAACAGTGAAAAATATAATATAATAATATATGATATTAACTATAGGTATTAAAATATCACAAAAAAATTATATATACTAAACAATCGGTGAATTATCTATTTAAACTAAATTGAAAGAGGAATTTTATCATCTTTAAATATTTGACTAAAAATATTTCTTATTTGTGTGAAATTTTTTTGCAAGACATAAAAATCTGATCTAGTGGACAAACCAAGCCAGGATTGAAAAATTCTTATCGCTGAGCCCCTGATGAGATGTTTGACAGCTTAGGGCTGAAAAGCCTGTGATCAGAGAGCTTTGGTAGAAAGGATTACGAAAGAAAATCTCAAGGAGAGCTTAGATCTTTCCAGTACCCATTCAGCCCAGTGATCGAGGGAAAGACCAGCACAATATATCAGTGGAAACATGTAAAATGAGAGACTGCGCTGAAAAGAATTAGTCTTTTGGCTGCAGTATATGGAAAAGTGTGTATATTGTATACATGTATATTTATAGTGTACATGGACAAGTCGAACAGGCTACACGTCTGTCAAATCTGCAATCTCTAAAGAAACAGTTTATTCTGTGGGTTCCTATGACCTTTTACCTATTTTAAGTACATATCAGCACAAGTGTTTCACATAAAGGCAATCAGATCATAGTGTTATCGCCAGGCGACCAAAGTCAGTCTCTAATCGTCTGATAACCTTGAACATGCACCTCATCAGATCAGGCAGGTAGGGAGATAATTTGCTGAACATGCCTTTCCAAAAATGTGCAGAACTCTGTATCATGTTTTTAAGAATGAAACTGGCAGTCAAGCAAATACAAGGCATCATAAAAGTGCTCCATCATAAAACTGCTGCATGCTGTTAAATTCATAAATAAATTAATATCACACAAAGCTATCGCATGACTTTAACATGATTTAAAATACATTAGACCACTTTTAAGATGCTTCATTTTGAAGATTGTTAGCCATTCTTTTTTTTTTATATTGAAAAGTTAAAATTCTTCAAAAATGTATGTCTCTTGTTCCAATAATTATAATTAAAATACATTAATATGGGTTAGTAACAACATTACTGTGAATAAATAAAAACACATGTATTATATAATGGCTGTCCATTCTTTGCAAAGAAATTACATGGTCAGAATCGACTTTAAATGTCAAAAATCACAAAATCTGACAATCACAAGACCAGTTTCCAATTTTCATAAATGCTGCAGTGAATGAAACATTGAGTTGGAAGACTTTGGATGTCTATTGTGTGAAATCTCACACAAAGTGGAGAAGTGCCCTGAACATTTACTTAACTTTTGTGCCAGCCACAAAATCAGCTGAAGTTAGTGTAAAACCTAATTCAATGGTACCTCTTTATCAGCTCTACATGATATGCTATATTCTTTTAGCTTGTTCTCAGGTCTGTTTCAGGTCACTGTAGAGTTAATTAATTCACTGCAATTGTTCATTTTGGGATTAATGTTCTGGTAAGCTATTAATGTTTTAGTTCATTTTGCACACTGAGTCCAGAGGGGATTCCAGAAAGCAGGTTATGTGGCATATCCAGGTATGTTTAAGAGTAAGTGAGCTGATAACTTAACTTTCAGTTCCAAAAATAGTAAGTAGCCATTGTAACTTACTCTCTGAACATATTCTGATCCAGAGCAGCTTCTGTTTGAGGGTTAGTGATAGAAATTATCGTCTCACACATCAGTGATCTGCATTCTGATGCTTTATTTTTTCCATTTTTGCAGCATGATGTTTTCTATGCTATAATATATTGCTATTATAGAAAATAATTTATAATCTGTATTACACATTCAAGCAATGTGGAAGCAAATTTACTACACACAAAAATAAACTTTTACATCCATGTTATCTTTATAAGCACAAACTGTTATTAAGTCTTTCTCCTTATTATATAATTGGCATCAAATAAACAATGCAGTTCTTATTCACAGTGATTTTAAAACAAAAAGACAAAAATATTATTACAAAACCACCAAAATGGTAATATTCACAAAGTATGTGAACTGGCATTAAACAAAAAAAGAAGAAAAATGTAGTATTGCGCACTTTTTCTTGTCATCTGTTTCCATGGTGACTCCTGGATTTGTCGCCCTGTTGAGAATGTCTTGTGTGTTAATCATGAACAAACTCTGAGTTTGATTAACTTTCTCCCGGATGCACTTTTGGAATCAACATGCCTCGATTAAGCAATGTTTGGCTTAATCAACCAAGAGTTCAGGGTATGTTTGACGTTAAAATAACCTTGCTTTCTGGAATACCCATCTGTTCCCATAATGTTAAACCGTTTGCTTGCATCAACTAAAACTGCACCTGGTTTCACTAACCTTCATGTATTTGTCTGGCCAGTAATAATATACAATGAGAAATGCCAGTTTATCTAAATATTGCATCATGTGTCAACAAAGTCAGCATAACGTTTGACTTAATGGTTCATAATTTGTATCATAACCCAAGGACCATTCATTATTTTTCTGTCCAGTAAGTGTGTGCCTTCATCTTTACAGGAGGTGATCACGGGCTTCCTCTACAGTGTGCTCATCCTGGCAGTCCTTCACCCCATCCTGGATGACATTGACACATTCTACCTGTCCCACAGCTACGCCCCTCTGGTCGTCCTGCTTGTGCACGTCGGTTTCAGCTTGGTGGCCTTCTCGCTGGACTCATGGAGCACCTCCCGTGGCGATACAGCCCAGGCGTTGGCCACAGCTGCCGGAGCCGCGATGGCATCCCGTCTGAACCACCAACTGGGTCTGCTGCCAGATCCTCCTGAAGAAGCTCTACCACTCACCCTGCCCTCCATCGACGGGGCCCTATTGATCCGCTCAGTCATGCGGCTTCTGGTTGGAGTGGCGGTGCTTCTGGCCGTCAGGGCTGCCATGAAGGTTGTGGCTATCCCGTTGGCATGCAAGGTCTTCGGCGTGCCTTCGGATGATGTGCGGAAGGCTAGACAACATGCACAAGTAGAACTTGCATATCGGTTTTTGGTCTATGGCACAGTGGCTTACTGCTGCGTTTTCCTGGTCCCACTTCTCTTTAGCGTCCTTGGCTTGTCCTGAAGAAAATCTTCCTCCTCCTTTGTTATCTGTTTTTTATTCTAACTAAATCCTATACATGACCTGAACTAGTCAGGGTTCACAGTTGTAGTCAAAACCGACAAACTTGGAAACGCCTTTTGGATGCACACGTGTATTATGTTGATAATTTCACCAGCTCCATTTCCATGCTAATTTATTTCATTTGTTTTGTTTATAGATTTTATTAATCTTATCAATGTAAGCAGGGTTTTTAGGCACATTTGTTGCCATTTGTGGGAGATCAATCCGCTGTTTTTCATGAGTGAGTGCATGTGACATCGTGATCATCAGAGGACCTGTTCAAAGCTAAGAGAGTAAATGAGTCTTTAGCAGAAATATTTATAGCCATTCTCGGAAAGGTCTCAAATGTTTCCTGCATTTGTCTTTAGTGATTTTATATAATTTTTTTCCTCAGCAGATTGACACCCACCCATCCTGAACCCAATATGCAGGAGTGTTTCTCGCTATATACAGACTTTGTTTCAATCTGTTTTCCTTCCCATCTGTTTTCGTCAAACGAACTTACCCGAGTGAACAACCTTGGCAGATGTTCATATCCTTCTCATAATTTTCCTCAAGGAGCCGCTCTCATAACAGTTCATAGTTTTTCGTTTATCCCAGGGATATTCTTCCTTCTCCAGTGGATCCGTTCTAGATAAATGGATTCAGCAGTTCAGGAAAGACACTCCAAATTCTGAGAGGTCTAGAAAGTCATATTCTTATCGGAAAACAGGTTGAACCCAGGCCTCACAATAAGCAGTAGAACATTGAGAGAATGAGGGGAGGGAACTTCCTGTCAGTATGAATGCTGTATACATGAACTTCCTGTGCATGTGTTGCTCCGAAACCCAAGCTAGGAAAAGACAGCTCTGAATATGAATGCCACATATCTTTCTTAACATTCTGCCATTGTCAATATATTATTTATACACATCAGATATGTTTTTAAATATTACTGTAAAGAGTAAGATTTATGCTGTGAGTGAATAGCTAGTACTCTCAAGCTATTTTTTTCTAGGTTAATTTAAACAAGCAATGACAAGTACATTTATGCAGTTGGCAGACGCTTTTATCCAAAGCGACTTGCATTGCATTCAAGAAACACATTGACGTTGTAATAAGTTCTTGCTCTCCCTGGGATCGAACCCATGACCTTAGCGTTGTTAACACCAATGCTCTATTGGTTGAGCTACAGGAAATTAAGTAGACTTTTGTAACATTTCCGTTGGCGTTTACCCAAAAATTGAACATTTTTGTAATGATTTTATTCGTCGTCAGAAACCTGTAAAACTTTGTTTTCTGTGGAACATGGTCTAGTTTTTGACTGTCATTATATAGACGACAAAACAAAAACAATTTAAAAGTGCAAGTAAAAAATAATAATCAGACAACAAAAATTGGACCTCATTCACCTTTGTTAAATATATTATATATATATAGATTGTGCAGCAAATGCATTTCTCTCTGTTTGACTGCTTTAAGACATCCGGGTTGTCCGATACCGTCTGCAGTTTGGATAAGATACATTGAAATCCTTGTTCCTGCAGAAATGCACTCAGTGTGACTTTATTTAATGGATCGACCGCTTCCCTGCTTTCTTTACTTCTGCAGTTTTTTTTGCACAAGATTACAGGTTGTCAGTATTAACCTACGTAGTTATGTTGTCTGTTATTGAACTACGGTAGTACTCTGTACTTATGTTGTTAATGTGTTTCTCAAAGTTTCTCAAGAAAATGTTTGTAAAGCCATGAAGGACATATCTCTGATATACATTCACTGCTCAGAAACCCCAGTGCCTTGCTTGTTTTCAGGGCAACTTTATCCTCCGACTAGGCACAAGATACCACAGCTGTCTTTCTGTGAACAGTTTTGATGTTGCAAAGGACATAAATATCATTATACATCTTTAATGTTTATTTGCAAGAAGACATGGTTGGTTGTGTAATGGAAGGCTTTTCCTTTCACTTTTTATATGATATGTACATTTTCTCTTACTTTAAATATGCATTGTGGAATTTATTACAAGCTTTCTGGAAATGTATTTTCATGGTGAAAAATTAGTCTGAAACTATTTACCTGTGCACCAGTTTAAATAAAGGAAACCATTATTATTCAATTGTAATCAGTTATGCAGAAAGTAAATGTGCCATAACTGAACGAGAAGCCGTTTTAACAGTCATTTTCCAGTGCACTGAGCTGAAGTGGGTCTGGCTATATGATACAAGGAAATGCATTATGAATGAAGCTTGTACACCCTACCTGTACCGAGCTTTGAGCCCGTTCATGTTCATCTAAACTCACAAATGTACTGTATCTGTAATCTATTCCTCGTCTGCAATGCTCTTACCATGTTCTGTATTGACCGTAAATAGAAACAATATAAATTACCACTGTATGTGTGTTCATGTCATCTGAAATGAGTATTTTTATTCAATAACTTAATTACAAAGTGATCACTCACAGAGCATTTTGTGTGGTTCATTACAGCATGATGTTTGTGAAGAAATGACTTTTTGATTAAGACCAACTAAATGGACTTACAACAGTGCTTTCCCCTTATCAGTGCAAGTGTGTGTGCTCATCCAGCAAGGTTCACAGAGACACACTCGTTTCTCAATTTGTCAAGTCTTTGGACAAAGGTCTACTTTCTGCATGATGTATGGATTTTAACCCACTGTGTAAGCGCTAGGAGACCTTGCTTATTTCCTACTGTACATGTGTTTCCATACTATAGTCAGCGTCCTCCTACAATACACATATATTTAGTTTCAGCGTACTAACTTAGTGTAATTACTATTAACTCAGATTGTTTTTACACATTCACTGGAGAATAAAATCCCATTTATTGGGAGGGTGTTTGGGATGTAATTTCAACAGTAACATCAGTAGTGTGATATGCTGTACTTGCTCTAAAACTATTTTAAATATATTAATAAAAAAGATCGATTCTTAAAAAAAACTACTTCCGGGGTTCAACAGGTTCATGTTTTAACAAACCGTGTTCACTACACCTTCACAGAGAATGTCAGGCACAAAGTTAAGGGACTTTATTGCCATCCTGTGGTTGTAAGTACACAGTGCATCGTGGGCAACAGCGGAATGGACTCTGGTTGAACTTTTCTCCAGTTCTAAAAAATTAAATATTAATCAAATTATCATGTAATTGTGTAGTTAACCGCTAAACCAACGTAAGAACTAATCTTTATAAAAGCAGACCCTAGCAGGCGTTCAGTGGTGTGGATTTTGATTCAGTAGTTACTCGAATCCCTTTAATCCGTTCACCATTTGCTGATTCATTTGCTGATTCGGGCACTACCGTATATAATCGCACCAGTAAATAATCATTTGCGTCATGAGTGAATCTTTCAGTCAACCGATTCCTTAATACCGAGTGGTGCACGACCAAAATACAATTCGTATTATACTTTATTGAGAACCGCCTGCAAACGAAAATAGAAATGAATCTGTTCGTTTTGAAGCACATATTAGTTCACAGACATTGCCATAATCTCTGACAGCCACAGCGGATTTACTAAAGATATGAACAGGTACCGAAGATACAGCTCAATTCAAAATATTCATTGATAGAGAAACCTATTTCTATAACTATCTTAAAGATATTTTAGTAAATAAAGTAACTGCATTAGATGTATTTAACAACGTGTCAACCAAGAAAATAATCTAGTTTTTCTCGCTCTTTTGAAAGAAACTTGAACGAATAGATGGAGATGAATAAATGAGCGAGGAGAAAGATCATCACTGGTCACATTCGTTATGTAACATCGTGTTCAAAGTGAAGACTCGGTAATTGAGGGGGAAAATCCCCCAAATCCCTTTCTAAGAATAGGAATCGTTTGCCCAGTTGTCTACGGCTTTATAAGCGTAGTTACGTTGTTGTAATGTAACAGAGCATGCGGAGACAACAGCTCGGGTGACATTTCTTGCCATACGGGCATTTCTGGTCCTTGTCTTCATCCAATCTCCATCTCAGACGTTTACGCCTCAACCTACCTTCATACCTCCTCGACATCAGTGACGTTTGACTTTCGAGGCGTACCTTAAACCCTGTTTGATTGACAGCTCCTAGAACCAATCCACGCGTTCTTCGAGAAGAAGCTGGCCAATCATCGGCTAGGTAGCGCAAACCAGCGTTCCTTCAAGCTAGGTTTAGCGGTCTGTTTTGAGCCAGGAAAAATTGGCACAGAGCACTAGCACAGCCTGCTAACCTTTACTTGTGATTACAGGTTAGCAGTTAATCACTATTTGAGTGAGTTTAACAGTAAGGTGTAGGACAATCTGACCTTAGTGACCGATATCTGGGTATGTAGTCGGTCAGCGAATGTGTATGAATGTGGCTTTTGGTGCAGGCTGGGACGGCGGCTACGGGGATTAGCTGTGCGGGGAGCTCCTGCTAGCAGTGCAATGCTGACATACCGTCAGGCGGCTTGATAATTATCTCATAAACGGGGATTTTATAGTGTCTTTAGTCGGAAAAATCCTCACCATTCATACGCGGGTTGTATTCCAAAGCCTTAACCGGGTTAAATTGTCCGCAAGTGAAGCATTCGTTAGCTGGGTCGCCTGCAAGTACAAGGTTAGCTGCTTAAAACGAGCCACCTGGACCCGAGAACCATCGAAAGAGGTGAGAAACCCGAATGCACACACAGCATTACTATATGAATGGGGATTTTAGAGTGAAATTTAACCTGTGTCCGATCATTTAAAGAAGTGTGACATGCTAATTATATCTAACCGGAGGACTATGCGCTCCAACAGATCTAAACCTCATGTTTATCTGCCTGTAAACTAGACTTGACCTCAGAATTTAGTTTTAAAGGCACGATCGGACTTTGTTTATAATCTTATCATTCATCTTTTGACATATCTGCTCACTTGAGGTATTCAGCAACGCCTTCTTCATTGGTGTGTGTCACTGCTGTGAATCATCTCGGGTCACCGGTTATTGCGTTTTCGTCACAAATGTTCAGTTATATTATGAGGCGCTTGTGAGAGCCTCTGTTAGGATGAGATATCTTTAAGACATTTTTGAAGTGTAGTGAAGCTTTCCTGTAGCTCAACCAGTAGAGTAAAGTGCAGAAGAGTTTTTCTCTAGGAAAACAAGAACTGATTAGAATGTTTCTTTAATGCAAAGTAAGTCGCTTTGGATAAAAGCGTCTGCCAAATGCATAAATGTAAAATGTGTCCCTTGGTTTTTCTTGTGCTTCTGCTGGCTTTAACAAGTCAATAGTTTTGTTTATTGGCCTTGTCTTTCAGGCTCTTGGGAATGCAATATACTCCACACCTGTTTTTGTTCCACAGCTGCAGTCATGCGTTTCACGGACTGACAATTGAGACTTTTCAGTCCCACTGATTCAAACTCTCCTGGCCTCCTGTTCTTCTGTCTAATAGTGCTTATATTGAGGCAGGGTACATTTTTATCTCTCAAGGGCATGCGTTTCATCAGCAAGTTCAGTGCAAGATCAAACCCATCACTTTTGTTGAGATACAGAAAATGCGCTGTATATAGGAATACAAATAGTTAAAAATCGAGCGACTGTTAAATATTGTAGTGTCTTGATTTCGAGTATTGAACTACCAAAACATACAGAAGGAAGTTTGCTTAATAAAATTGGTCCAGTGTTTTCTTTCTCAAAAGTAAAAGTCTTAATCTAAAGGAAAACTGTCTATACACCGCTTGTAATTTGAGTCAGATGTTCCAATCAATGCAAAGAGGCAGTTGTATGTTACAGGGCCCTTCCTTATAAAACAAACACAGACTCTAGCTGTTTGCTCTTTAAATTTGAGGCTTGCAAAGTTTGAAACGTATTATTGAAAGAGTTTTTTTGGGGCAAAAACAAAAATGTTGCCATTCCAGAAGATGGAAAGGGTTACTATAATGCAGCCGAATGTGAGGGGTCGCTTTCGATTTTGTATCAAAATAGTATCGGATGTAATTTAATTACATGATTATTAAAGGTATAAAACATTGTAGCTAAAATTGGACTGACCACATTTAGACATGCAAATGCACAGTGTTCTCATGAGTCTCTTATGTTCAGTCCAATATGTTTCAAGCTGCCTTTTCACCATCTCGGATATTTGCATACGATTGTCACATTTCGCCCACAGGTGCATGGAAACTACAAATCACCCAGCTGTTAATTTGCCATTGTAAAATGAGTGAATAATGAATGTGTGACTATATCCGCACCAATAAATTTGAAAGCAGTATATAAGTTTTTATGCAAATCATTGCAAATTTAAAAATCACTAAATTAATTGACTACTTATTGATGATTGGTGTATTTCACTAATCTCATGGTTTTGAGTAGATAATATCATTCGGTCAAGCCACAAAAGTTACTATCCATTGGAAATGAATGGACTCAATCTGTTGGGTTTCTCTGATTTGTGCTTATGCAACAAACTGCTAAGTTGTTGCTGATGTATTTGCTACTTCCTCCTTGCTTTACATATCTGTTACCATCAGATTGTGTAGTGAATAAACCACCTTGAGTGCAGTCAGAAAGACATTGGTGGCCGTATCCTGTTCATGATGTAAGGGAATGTAATATTTTGGGTATGATTTGCAGTCTTGGGAGCGGGACAGTTTTACTCTAGTATCAGCAAAACAACAAATTCTGAATTATGCTTGGGTGTTTTACAGGAGATTTTAAGAGTGTCAGGGTGTCCGTTTGTGAGCTGAAGCTTAACCGAATGTGGGTCATGCTGTACAACAATGATCCCACGCTCTTAAGTAAATGTATAACCAAGCAGTTTCAGTCGAAGACATTTTATGCTTTAGAACAGCCAAGTCAAAGTCCTGACACTCCAGTTTGACATTTCCTTGCTTGGCATGGTGTGAGAAGTTCAAAAGTTCAGTCTCTGAACTCTGAAGAAGTTGAGCTTACATTTGAAGTGAAATTAAGTTCAATGTTATCACTCCTTCTCTTAGCGATGCATGCAATGGCCTTGTGTATGAAACCGTGAACATCTAATAAACGATTTGCTATCTTGAGAGTTGATTTATTATACTGTTAGATGAATGGGGAATAAATCTTGGACCGTCGTTAAATGTGCGGTGCTTTGTTTCTCTGCTTTAAATCCCGGGCTCATACTAGCAGGCCGTTTAGGGCCATATTACAGCCACTATAATGTAAACATATCTGCAGAATGGAAAAGCAGTCAGCCGTTCTTCAAAGTTCACTTTTACATAAGGGTCTCGTGGTCTTAAGTTCATATCTGTTTTGGTAAAGCATCCATGGGCTAAATGGATCTCTAAAACAGTGTCACTGTCTAAGTTTGTGTAGTGTTTAGTTTATTGCTCAAGAGTTATTCAGAAATATTATGACTTCATTGTTTATTATACTTTTAGAGCTCAATGCTACGGATGTTTTTGGTTAATTATTACTTGCCCTGCCAAAATGATCAGTGGCACCACCTAAATAAGGGAATTAAAACAAAAAACGGTTTATTGCTGTTGTTTTTGATCCATTGTATTCTAATAAATAAGCCACCAAAATTCTAGATAACAGTGAAATTTGATTCCAATATCGATACCCCAGTGAAAACTACAAGAAAACATTATTGAAGTCAAATCTTCCATAATTAACAATTACCAAGCTTACAGCTCAAATTAATACAACAGAACAAAGATACAAATAAAATAAAATCGTTTTTCAGGTAAGTAAATTATTCAGGTACAGAAATTGAATAAGTGTAAAATAACTGCATAATCATCACTGTATGAAATATATATAGATTAATCCTTGTTAAAGCTAAAAAGAGCAGTGAGTGAATTCCTGTCCCCGTCCTTTTGTTAGATCAACATTAAAAACACGAAGAGCAGCAGGAATATCAGGCAGCTGTCACTTTAAGACCAAATTCACGGATTTAATATACTGTCACACATACATTTTCTTTCTCATCTGTTCAAGTAAGGCATAACTGGCACTGTTTACGTGACAGTCCTTATTGTCGAGCACTTTTATATGACTTGTTGTTTTTCAGTACACAAGCAGCTTCAGCGATGACCGAAACATTTCCCTACATGGCATAGCTTTGCCTCCAAAGTCCTTTTACTTTATGACTAGTGTTATGACAGCCTCACATTTATCACCCTGATAACTGACAGTTACACACTCTGTTAGTTGTGAAATTTATAAGCAAAGAGTATTTATTAAGCATGAGAGCTTACTTAAATTTATGGCGTTGCCTTTCTTTTTTGAGACTTTTCCCTTTTGCTTTGAAGATTACGCAGTGTCATATTGTTTTAAATGCCAAGGGCATTTGTATTTCTTACAAGGACTTAAGTTTACATTTGCTTTATTTTCTCTCTTTATAAAAGGTATGCTTTTTTTGGTTGCTTTTAAAATGGAACGCTTGTTTTTAAATTGAACATTTAATTGCATTGAGCTTTATCAGGGTTGCCTACCAGATCAAATCAGTAAAACCATGGGGGGAAAAAATCAGATCTACACCCAGCGACAGTTCTCATATCAAATGGCTATGCAAAACATCAAAAGTTCTTGTTTCATTAGTGCAAATTATTTTGAAAAATTGGAGCCAAGTATGGAGATTCAGCACAAGTATGGTAAGAAACGTGAACGATTGTGATGGTGTGAACTTTCAACCTTCCAGAGAAATAGACTTAAGGGAAAAATCCTCTTTACACTAAATTTCAGATGAGTCTCACTACTTCCATGTCAGCAGTTAAGATGTTTTTAATTGGTAGATCTTTGCTGGTCATTGTTAAAGGACTCTGGTCATTGTGTGAGTTGTAAAAATGAGTGCATTTTGATTTGCACAATATCCGTAACTGTTAGGCAACACCCTGTACAGGAATCCAGAAGAAAGCAAAAGGCCCTATGCCATTAACTTTGAACCCATGAAGGTTCAGGTCAGTAATGCAGTAATATTCTCTGCAATATCTTGAAGAGTCTGTAAAAAGAGGGAAAATACTTTGCTGTTCAATGCATTTGTATCTATTGTAGTGTGGGTATAAAAATCCAATCAATTGAATTACAGTACAGAAACACTTGGTTTCCATAATTATTACACTGGTTAGTAATGGTAATTTATCTATGAATAAATACATCTATGAATGTTCAATTATGATTTTAACATTAAGAGCCAATTTTTCCCCCCTATGGTCTTTAGTTAGTTGTAGTTTTGCTAAGCAGGAACTGAAATTCACATTACCCACTTGTAGGACAAGGGGCAGAACAGAAGGTCACATCCATAGACCCCCTGCAGATTCTCTCTGGAGAACAAAGTATCTGTGCCTGCTGTGAAATTAATCAGCTGCCTGTTGTTCTCATCCAGCTCCTACCATAGCAGCATGTCAGGATGTTAATATTTTGGCTAAAAAGTAGGGATGTGAATCTTTACCGGACTGAATCATGAAACCAGTGATGATTGCCATGTCAACGATTTGAAATCACGATGTTGCATCCTCAATTTTCAATCTGAATTCAATCCACGCAGTCAGATATATGAACTCTCATGTCATTTGATCTGCTCCAAGTACACTTCCTGACATTAGCAAACATCAGACAAAGCTTAAGTCTGAAAACAGCAGACAACAGGAGCATTTAGAACTAATAAATATACTAAAAGATCATGAAACTATCAAGTAGGCTGAGGCTGGAGGGCTTATTTTACAATAAAATGTGGACACCCACTCGCATGCTGTAAATGTTAAAACATTGGGTACATTTTTATTAGTTTTTGTTTCGTCTCCCTCCACCGTTTTACACTAGTACAAGAAGTGTGTATCTGACAAATAACGTCAGAGAAATGTCAGTAGGCTATAATCAATTATGATCTTACTGCATAGATCATCCGCGTCCACATTGCGATTCACTGTAGAAACGATTAATTTCAATACCCCATGAATGATTGTTTTATTCTACATATGGTCTTTTTAAGGATTTAAAACACAAACTTGAATTGAGTTATCGGTTTGAAAGAGTCTCAACGATTCTTAACTCAAGGCTGGTTCACACCAAGGACAACAAAGTTTTAAAAGTACAGTGGAGTTCACTTATCTCGAGTCATGGTTAACTCGCCAATACTATTATGTCGACGATTTTGAAGTGGAACCGCCAAACTCCGTATTTGTCTCAGTATTGTCTTGTTGGTTATGTCGATTCCTTAATGTCGCCGAAATCTAGTATCTCGAGCATAAAATGAGAGAAGTTATCCACTTATTTCGTGACTCATGAGCGTACCGAGTTCACTGCGCATGCTGAGTTGCAGGTGGAGCGCGCGCTCACTTTAATGACAGTTCACTCACGTTGATCTGAGGGATAACACACTGCAGATATTCTGGGTTTTTTTTTCTTCTAAAAATGTCTGGAGGTGTTAAGAGAAAACTGTACAATCAATAGAGAAAAAGTATGAAATCGTACTGCAGCTAGAAAAAGGAAAAATTGGCAGAACTTAGTCGTCAGCATGGCATTCCAGCAAACACCATTTCAGGATGGAAAAAGGGCGACGGGATAAAACAAATGTAATGTAAGTCTGTCTTTGATCCAGAAAGACAAAAGAAAGACAAAGACTACTTAGACTGGCTGAGCACAAAGATACCGACGATGCAGTGGTTCACAAATACACGAGCAACAAACCTTCCCGTCAATGGTCCCTTGCTGATGGAGAAGGCGGACATTCTTGCTGCAAAGCTTGGACACCCTGACTTTAAAGCAAATCCGGGGTGGCTGAATCGTTTCAAAAAGAGGCACAACATTGTCTTCAAAGTGATTTGTGGAGAGAGCGCTGCGGTTAAACAGGAGCAAGTGGATTCGTGGCTTAAGACTCAAATGCGCACAGTTCTGGATGAGACTCGGAACATTTCAGCCGATCACTTCATCAAACAAATCGCGGCAACACTGTTGTGTAAAAAGACACCAAAAACATGAGTCCACCTCTTTCTCATTTGATCAAATTTTTGTTTCTTGTTTCATTCTTATTGTGTGAATTTCACTCACAAGTACTGTGTACGGATTATCTGCATCTGAGGGTTCTATGTGGGGAAATCGGTAATATAGTGTATGGGTTTATGTTAATATATGTAATGTATGATATATGGGTTATCTCGATGCTTTTTCCCGATGCAGTCGACATATCCGAACTCCACTGTAGTTCTAAATGCAATGGCAGAGTTCACGCTACACCCAACTAGAATGATAACAGTGAAACTATATTCCAGATAGTGAACAATAAAAACATTGACAGTCAATCAAAATCCATCCTGCTTTAAAGCGCTCAAGCATATGTTGGTGAGGATACTAAAATAGTCGCAGCTTGTTGTTATCGTTCTTGTTGCGAACAATCCTTTATTCATTATACCTCAAGTCATTACCTTCAGTCATGTCCATTGTTTTTGTTTAATTTTTGTCATCCACTCCTCCTTTTTCTAGTGAAGATATAGCCTAGATTGCTAAATGTGAACTGTGTGAATTCCACATCACCTCCTACCATTCCTCTACTTCCTGTTCTGCTGTGAGGAGTGCTAAAGCCTGTTCACTTCCTGTCCCATCCAGCCCACGGTAATCCCATTGCACAGCAGTCCTGTGGGTGTTTTTTGAGCCCTTACGTAAAACTGAGAAGCTGGGACACCAGCCACTCCATTCAAGCTAAGCATAATTTAACCTTTGATGGCTCGCTACTGTTTACTAATTTTGAATTTGAAAGGCTGAAACAGGTACAGGTCAAGGGCTCGAGTTCCATATCTGTCCGTATTGTGACCGGGTGATGATTTTAAATTGGAACAGACTTTGCATCTGGAGCATGTCCTTAAAATGCCTCCTGTATGCGGCTCACTTGCATTTGCCCCTTAGATTAGTGTTGTCACAATACCAAAATTGTGTCTTCGGTGCAGTATCTGGATAAAATATCTTGATCCTAATACCACAGCAAAAACTTAAAACAAGAAAAGTAATTGTAAATGGATGACGAAACATTAAACTTAAAACTCTTTATTTATTAAATCAAACTGGGATAGAAAGGTTTGCAACATTGATAAAAAGAACAAATAAAATGAGCAATTTTTTCAGTTATAGACTATTTAAAGACCCCCTGAAGAAAATCAAGTTTTTTGTTTCTATGTTGTGTTTTTAATATGCTTTGACAAACCATTTGCAAATTCATAAGTCTACAGCATTACAGAGTATTTTTTTCTTTAAAAGTGCAGCGATCCAAAGTCTGTTTCAAAAACAGTTTGAAATCGCTGGTGTTTCTTGTCACAAACTGCCTTGTAACCAATCCCATCAATGTTCTGGCATTAACCATGAAAGTAACAACAGGTGTACTGGAGAGGCAATTCACACTTCCTGTTGTTTCTTTATTCTTTAAATATAACAAACATCTTACCAATTCAGTTTACACGCTGTTTTTCCTTTACAGTTAGAGCAGATGAGACTAATCGTCTAATGACATTCATTGTCTGATTTTCTTTCTGGTAATAAATGTATATAATAGTCATAGTGGCGGGGATTTAGATGAGTACTAAAATCACGATCACATGCTGTGTTTGTGTATGTGTCAGACAGTGTGAGCACAGCTTTGATCTTTTTTTGAGAGAGAACTTCATCACAACCATTTATAAAATATACCAGTATTTTAGTGTCAGTGTAATCAGACATATGTAATGTTATTATCAACATTATCTATTGTTGCTTCACTGCCATTCACAAATCTGGTCCTGTGGTCTCATGGGATAGTTAAGTGTCAATTTGATGTGTAATTCAGACTCTTGTGGGAAGAGTACTGTGAAACAACAGTTTTTTTTTCCCATGTTAAATTAGATCTGAATATTTTTCTCTTATTTTAATCAAATTTTCTGAATGTTATATCTGACTGTTCTGTTTTCCACTTTCTCTCTGGCACAGGGCTATGTCTTCAGCAGCCACCACAACTCCATCGGTGGACAAGGTGGACGGCTTCTCCAGGAAGTCTGTCAGAAAAGCCAGGCAAAAACGAGCACAAAGCTCGTCCCAGTTCAGATCTCAGGACAAGCCCATAGAGCTTGTGCAGCTGCCTCTGCTGAAAGGTAAGCTCTGTTTATGTGCTCATATGAAGGTAATGATTGGTGATGTCACACTGCTTTGAGCTATTTTAATTGTTGTGATACAGCTGATAAAGATGGTTGTACTATAATAACAAAAGGAAAGTGACAGAACACAGTCAATCTTCTCACCCACGTGAAAGAAAGAATTGTTCTGTCAAGTGTCTCTTACTTTACCAGATTTATTATCTGTATTTGGAGAGTTTTTTTTCTCTTCTACTTACCAAGTTTAGATGTCTTATGCTCACCAAGGCTGCATTTATTTGATCAACAAAAAGTTAAAACGGTAATATTGTGAAATGTTAGTACAATTGAAAAAATATTTTTTTTAAATGGTTTTTGGTTTGTATATTTTATTTTAATCAAAACCTGCATCGCATCTAGCTTGCCAACTCCTTCCAAGCTCCATGATCATCTTCATTCGTCTGCCTTGTGGCCAAAATCACATGAGGCCAAAAGCCAATTAGAGCTCAGCCTCAAGTCACATACAGTATGTATGATCAGTATGACTAAATGTTATTTTGCAATATATATTTAACTTCTTTTTAACATTGTTGAATAGCTACCTTATCTGGCTTACTTGAAGGACCATCTGCCACTCGATGGTTTGCTGCTTGAGGAACGTTTCTTATAATTGAGAAACCTTGATTATTTCTTTCATGATTCTTTGAATAAGAATTACATTTATTTAAAAATATATAGCCTTTTGAAAACATTCAAAATGTCTTTTTGTTTAAAAAAAATTTTTCAACTTCTTTGTGCAATTTAAGTCCTTAAGTCCTTAAGTCAACAAACCATGAACATTGCCTGTAATGTTTGCTTATGCCACATAAATATATAATTTTCTTGAATGACTTCTCAAACTCAAGTCCCCATCACTTGGAATATTTATGGGTCAAATGCCTGATGAACCTCCAAGCTAATATGTGACTTGTTTTACGCCTCCCATCAATAGTCCTGAAATGTGAGACAGGTTACAGTAGGAAAGTGAAGGAGTTTGATAAACCATTTGTGGAATGAAATCTCGCTTTCTCTCCGTCTAGATGTTTCTGCGCAGGAGCAACCAGAACTGTTCCTCAAGAAGCTGCAGCAGTGCTGTACTCTGTTTGACTTCATGGACACACTTTCTGACCTCAAAATGAAAGAGTATAAGCGGTCCACCCTTAATGAGTTGGTGGACTACGTCACCCTCAGCCGGGGCTACTTGACTGAGCAGACATATCCCGAGGTGGTCAAAATGGTGAGATTAAGTGATTGGAAGCATACATTGAGATTGGAAAACTTATCTTCTGTTATTGTCTAATTTATATGCCTATATCATCAGTATTTCAGATATACCTCAAGCGTTTCCTCCTTTTCATTTGTCACAGGTGTCCTGCAATATATTTCGGACTCTTCCGCCTAGTGACAGTAACGAGTTTGACCCAGAGGAAGATGAGCCCACGCTGGAGGCCTCATGGCCACACTTACAGGTATAAACCCCCGGCTGCCATCAAATGCAATAGGAAATACTTAATTTACACTTTATCTGTTTCGACATGCAATGTTTTATATAGTTCAACAGTCAAACATGTATATAAAAAAACTCTTTGTATAAAAGTATTGTGTAATTGCGATATTTGTATGGTCTCATCTATAAAGGACATGTCTGGTCTCTCACTTTCTTTCTTTTCTGCTTAAGCTTGTTTATGAGTTCTTCATTCGCTTCTTGGAAAGTCAGGAATTTCAGCCCAGCGTTGCCAAAAAATACATTGACCAGAAATTTGTATTACAGGTGAGTGATTGCCTTTTGAAATATTGTACTTTTCTTCCTGGTATATATCAAATGAAGCCGGTAAAACAGCACCAATATAGCTCTCTGTAATAGTTTTTCTCATTGGTCATTTGTGTCAAGTAGTTAAGAATAATTGCTACTAAACTAAACATTTTACTGTTGTCACTGATAACCAGTTTTCTTAAGTGCTATTGCAGAACTAGCACTGTTGACTGATCATTATTTTAATGTTAAATCAATATTTGGATTTTGTTTTAGTAGCCATGTAGTTCTAAAGGTAATGCATAGTCTTTTTATTCGAAGTGTGATACACATTGCTTATGATGATAATAAAACTTTCTAATTTCTAGCTCTTGGAGCTGTTTGATAGCGAGGATCCGCGGGAGAGGGACTGCCTGAAGACAGTTCTGCACAGAATCTATGGCAAGTTCCTCGGCCTCAGGGCCTTCATCCGCAAACAGATCAACAATATTTTTCTTTGGTAAGTACCTGTAAAGCTTTTTTTAGGAGTGTGTGTGTGTATATACAAGATGAAATATTACGTTACGGTGACGCTTCTTTTTCCTCCTCCTGTCCTGCTCTGGTAGTTTTGTATATGAAACAGAGCGCTTCAATGGTGTAGCTGAACTGCTGGAGATTTTGGGAAGGTATGTCATATCTCTTCCAACCAAATGTGGAAAATGTTTTACTAAGACTTGGAAAGACGTGAAGGGGCGACACACAGAGGTCACTTTGCTGTTTTATCTTACTCCACCCTGTACTCAGTCTAAAGGCCCCGATATACTCAGTGAAGTTGTTTTTCATTCTTCGCTTAGGGGTAAAAAGAAGTATGTGAGCAATGATATACTGAGAGCAGGGTTTAGATGAATATGTAAATATGTGCTGCCTGCTTTCCTCTCAATAACAAAATGATCATACAACAAGCATTGAAAAAAAGCATTAGAATCTGATCATGGCAACTTGGATATTCGTTTCCACGAGCTCTAGTCAAGTCATGTTTATTTACGCAATAGATTGCTTAAAAACAAGCAGCTTTACAGTATTAAACATGAAAATCAGTGCAAGTGTCTTTTTTCATCAGAATTATAACCATTTTCTACTATAAAGCATCTTTCCAGTGTGTTCGTTTTCACTCGCTGACATCTGAACTCGATGGACTGTACAGGAGAAAATAACCAGAGATTTACACGTGAAAGAAGGCAGAGCTTTAGTGCACATGACCGCCATGGACCAATGGTAGTTTACCAAATTTTTCCGAAAAGTTCACTTTAGAAAGCAGTTTGAAACTCACAAAACTAAATTCGTTTTGTCATGAATTTGTTTCGAATTTGTAACGTTCCACCAGTTAATTTCGCTTGAAGTATATCAGGGCCTTTAGGCGTCATTTTAAATGTCTCAGTCTCCTGCATATTATCAGTTTTTGTCATGGTTATCAATGTCAGATCAGCGGTGAAGCCTCATACGTCTCTGGTTTACAGCATCATCAATGGTTTTGCGCTTCCTCTCAAGGCTGAGCACAAACAGTTCCTGGTGAAAGTGCTACTGCCTCTGCACACAGTGAGGAGCTTGTCTCTCTTCCATGCCCAGGTACACACACTCAGCTGTTTATGTCTACACGTCTTTGCATATTTATATGCATTTCAAGGACAGAAGAAACGGATTCCTTGTTGTCATGCTTGTTAATTAATCAAAACATTTGAAATGCACTTATATTAATCTGAAGTCACCTTTTTTTGTAGCTGGCCTATTGTATTGTACAGTTCCTAGAGAAAGATCCCACGTTAACAGAACCTGTAAGTGTTTAACTTCTTTGTTCATCAAAGTTCCATCTAGTTTCTGCCTGTTCCTAAAGGATTGCCTCTGATTTATTATTATTTTTCTTTTCAGGTGATCAGAGGCTTGTTGAAATTTTGGCCTAAAACTTGCAGTCAAAAAGAGGTAATGTCTTAATTTTATGGAGTTGTTAATTGTTGAATCTTCTACAAGACCATATTTAAGTCATAGAAAGTGAAGATTTCATCCACTATTGTTTTCATGCATTATTCAGGAGAAATGCCTCATGCTTTTCCTAAACATTTCTATAAAAGTCACTGCATTGTTTTTTGCAGGTTATGTTTCTGGGAGAGTTGGAGGAAATTCTAGATGTGATTGAGCCCACTCAGTTTGTTAAGATCCAGGAGCCACTCTTCAAACAGATTGCTAGATGTGTGTCCAGCCCCCATTTTCAGGTGACCACCCTCCTTCCTAAATCTTCCTCACAAACCTTGTAATGGGTAGAAACTCAAGAAGTCATGAAGATATTCAAAAGCAATTTTCCAGAGAAACCCTGATCTGTATTTGCTAACATTGTCAGTCCACTGTAAAGTTCTATTAATATTTTTGATCATTAATATTACAAAGTTCTATTTGTTTATTTTTTTTTAATAAAGGGGGGGTGGGGGGGGTACGAGAACATTTACTCCTGCAAAATCGTCTTTACTTGCATAAGTGTTTAGATAACGTGTTTGGCATGAAGATGGCACACTTGAGTGACATTGAATGCTTCAGGTTCTGCAGCCTAAAAAAAACCTGATTAAAATATTTAAAATAGAAGTTGTATATACTTTCAGGTGGCTGAGCGAGCCTTGTACTACTGGAACAATGAGTACATCATGAGTCTGATTGAGGAGAACTCTAGCGTCATCCTGCCTATCATGTTTGCGAGTCTCTACAGGATCTCCAAAGAACATTGGAACCCGTAAGTTTAATATCATATTTATTATCATATTAAGTTTAGTATAATTTGTGCTTAATATCAGCACAAAAACTGTGCGGCGGGAGAATGAAATTTCA
Source organism: Rhodeus uyekii (assembly GCA_037043235.1). NCBI lineage: Eukaryota > Metazoa > Chordata > Actinopteri > Cypriniformes > Acheilognathidae > Rhodeus > Rhodeus uyekii. The sequence goes on from JAWRVZ010000121.1 coordinate 535,045, forward strand.
TGGCCGAGCAGCTGCATGCAATCATTGCGTCCCCAAGTACAATGCAAAGCTTTGGATGGAGTGGTGTAAAGAATGCTGCCACTGGTCTTTGGAACAGTGGAAATGTGTTCTGTGGAGTGATGAATCGCAATTGCTTCTCAATTATTTTCTGTCACGCCCCCCTAGGAAGAGGTAAAAATTTTGTGCGCCCCTCCTCCCCCCCCCCATTTTGGAACTTTCCCCTTATTGTTTCCATGGCAACGCGTCATGCTTGTCACCTGACATACCGCAGTCACAAAAAGCGTTGTATAATAGATAATTCAAAATAGTCACCAACTTGTTGGCTCAACTTGTTGAAACTTAAAAGAAACCTTATGTGGTTGAAAACACTGAATTGTTGTGATAAATGACAAGCTCTGAGCGCGTCTTTTTTTGGATCAGTGCCAAATATCGCGTGAAAACGTGTGAATTTAGTGGTTGATCACGTGACACATGAACACCGGTGTGATCGTACACGTCAAAGGATGAGGGGACGGTTATCTGAACTTCATATCTACTACTCTTGTTCAGTGCAAGAAAACATACTCCCTGGTAAAAAGAAAAAGTATGTACCCCAGGGTAACGCTCCTAACGCTCTTTTAATCGCTCCGCGCCCCCCCCAGGGGCTGTTATAGATGCAACGTGTAGACCAACTCTGTATTTAGAATGCGATGTCATTTCTCATTGCTGTAAGGGTCTGGTGTCCCAGTACTTTTGTCTATATACTGTATATAAAATACACCATTCAAAAATTTGTGTTCAGTAAGTCAGAGTTTTTTATTCCTGTGAGTTACATTTTCAGCATCATTACTCCATTCTTCAGTGTCACATGATCCTTCAGAAATCATTCTTAAGGCCCAGTCACACAGCGATAACGCATGAATCACGCACAAATTATGCACAGATTTTCGTTTCTGCACGGAACGTGCGTCGTATGCGTAATTCGTTGGTGGAACGAACGTGGACCGTCAGTTATTGTAAGTGGATGTGCGTCAAAAGCGGTTTGTGCGTGATTTTGAGTTTTGAACGGTTCAAAATTTTTCCAACGCAGAATGTGCGTTGGTGTGCATTATTCATGAGTCGCCGTGCGTAGTTTATGCGTGACTATGCGCGGGACACATGCCGGCTGTCAGTGCTTATGCGTCGGAACTGGTTCTAAACCGCGCACGTCCACATCCGTCCACTGACGCCCCACCTTCATATCACACATGAACCGTGCACGTATCACGTTCATTCCACTGACATCCACTAACAATGTGGATTCTGAAAGTGCTTGCACGTGGAACGTTCGCGACGCGTGCATGTTTGGACGCGCTCCGTCAGTAATTCATGCGTTGAATGTTCGTGGAATACTTTGGTCAAATTCTCGAAAACCCAATCTGTGCGTGATTTGTGAGTGATTCGTGCGTGATCGGCTGTGTGACTGGCCCTTAATAAGATGATTTGCCTCTCACAAAACGTGCGTCGTCTTATATTTTGTGGCAACCATGAGGCTTTTTCTTCTTCTTCCAAGAATCCATTGATAAGTTGAAATTTCAAAAGAACAGAATTTTCCTGGAAACAATAGAAATCTCTTGTAATAATGGAAAAGTCTTTCACTTCTAATCAATTAAACCTGGCCTTGCTGAGTAAAATGAATTTCTTTAAAAACTGACCCCCAGACTTTTGAAGGTGTGTATAATTAATGGCGAAGTAGACACTTTAGACAGTGTTTTGATGATAACGTCTGCTTTTCTCCACCATCAGGGCAATATCAGCTTTGATCTACAATGTCCTCAAAGCATTCATGGAGATGAACAGCGCTTTGTTTGATGAACTCGCTGCCAATTACAAATCAGACAGGCAAAGGCAAGAATCAAACAGTGTTTGGTATTATGTTTTTGAACTCCTGCACTTTACAAAGCGGTTCAGATAACATCTCTTTCATTTTCCTATAGGGAAAGAAAGAAGGACAAGGAACGGGAGGATCTATGGAGGAAGCTGGAGGACCTGGAGCTCAGACGGGGCATCCAGAACAGTGACGGCGTCATTCCCACCTAACACGGACCTCGTTTCCAACCTTCCGTTTGGCCCCAACCAGTCCCTTTCTACTCTTCCACAGGGACCCCTCTTTGATTCTCATGCTGCGTACTTTACCGCACACTCCCTTATTCATTTCCTCTTTCAACAGCTCTGTAAATAATCCTCTCCTTCTTTCCTGTATCATACTACTACTACACTGAAAGGAAGAAGAAAAAAAATCTGAAAATTTGAAGAGACTCAATGTGCACTCCTCGTTGTAAAAAAAAAAAAAGGTAAAAAATTATCAAATCAGCTATGGTCAAAGGATATATTTAAAAAAAAAAAAAAAAAAAAAAAAGTTCCGAAGTTGTCCAGTGTCTCCATGTTGATATTGTTCTCCAAGGAAGTGCCCCGGGACTTCAGGGTCTGTGCTCACCCTGCGATTAAAGATGTCTTATATGAGGATCCCGCTGCCACCACAATTTATTTATTCTTTTATTTTTTTTTATGAAGAGAGACTTTTCCATCTAGACATAATTTGACTCTCCTGACTCAGGGGACACAAACCAGAAACCCATGACGTGAATATAAGGAAAACAGAAATGGGGAGGAAAAAAAGAAAAACATTAAACATCCTCTCTGTGGTGTGCTGCTTTTTTTTTCTTTTTTTTTTCTTCTCCTTTTACAGGATGATCTGCCTGGTCCTTTACTGTACATTATGGACAGGTGCTTTTCGCTGACCAGGAATCTTAACGTCCAAGATTGGCCGCAATCGGCTACAGTGGTTACCTGTGCTCAATAAAGAGGACAAACCTCTCAGAGGACCTTTATTTTTTTAACTTGTGAACCAGGGAATGATCTGGTCCTAGTTTCATGCTGTCTGCTGTGGAGACTCTTGGGAATTCCTCTGTGGAAATTCAGTAGTTACCAAGAGTGTGTCAAGCTCAGTTTCTCCGGCACTAGTAAGGACTTGTGGAATTTCGGTGGCACACAGTGTTCAGAGCTCATCCAGTGTTTTTAAAACCATTAAGTGACATATATATTTTTCATACAGAATATTCTGGACATTCTTCTCATGTTCCACTGCTCGGCTCTATTAGTTTTCCATATCAGGGTGGTTGGATGTCTATATGACCGAGCTGAGCGAGACGAGGTTTATCTTTTTGTTCATGGAGTGTTTGAAATGAAATCCTGCTTATGTTGGGGTTGTTAGGGCCTATGTAGGTAAATGCTGATCCGGTAGGTCATAATCTCTCTTCTGAAATACCAGCCATCAGGGCGGGCTAGAACTAAACAGCACTTCGAGTTAGATCATTAGTTGTTCTCATGGGACTTCAGCCCCCCCCCCCCCCCCCCCCCTTTTTTATTTGCTCTCTTCTTTTATTTGAAGTCCCAACAATCGTGGCTGTGGATTTTACATGTGAGGAGGATGTATTTTATTATATTTTTTGGCTTAATCACGTGTCTCTCTTTCTCTCTTCCTTGTTTTAACTCTCCTAAGCTCATGTGTTTTATGATGGCCCAAGTTTGATATGTATAAAAAAATTAAAAAGAAAGGGTTTGATGAATAGAATAAATCTAATTATTTTAAAAGAGATATTAAATAAACCTGTTTTTTGTGATAAATTGTTTGCTTGTTTTTTTTAAAGAGATTTTTTTTAATTTAAAGTTCTGTTTTTGCAGATTGAAAAGCAACCCATTAGGCTTAGTATCATCACTGTTAATCGTAGATTTCAATTGAGAAAAGAGGAAGTGCAAAGTGTATTTATCCCAAAGTGTATTCCAGTAGGTGGCAGAAGAGTAATTCCAACAGTTCTTGAATATGTTAAGCAATGAGAGAAAGTTTTGTTTTCATCAACACAAATAATATATAGTGAATAAATGATTTTCTAGTATTTTAATTGTTAATCTTAAAGATGTAATATTTCCTTGTTCTGTTTGTTTTTCCACGTGTTTTCGTTTTTTCGTCTCACAGGTTCAAGTGTGCCAAGGATTTGTGGGTCGATCAACTTACCTTAAAACTCCTTCAATTCATGTCAAGGAAATCAAATTTTGGGATATAATCAGAGCAATCGTGTAGTTATTATTTTCACCAACAGGGAGGGCTGCGAGAGGAGTTATATTCATAACAGATTAATAAGGTTTGAGTGAGGGGTGGTTTTAAAAGCTATGCCCAGACACACTTGCAATAGTACATTCTAGAAAGAAGAAAAAAAAAAACATGTGTTTGTGCTCAAATGTCCACAAAAGCCCCTCACCAGACACACCTGGTTGTAGTTTTAAAGTCTTAAAGAATCTTTTCTTCCGTGATGTGAAACAGCTTCTCGAACAATAAGAAACGTGAAGATGCGTTCAGGTTTTCCCGATAAATTCACGCCATTATTTACATTGCGTGCCGAACCATTGAAATTATTATATATAACACTTTCGTCAGTACAGGGTTTATTAAAAACGGGAATCTTCGGCCCTGACAGCCAAATCAGTGATGTCTACATATTCTTAGAAGTATTTACCAAAACAGGTAAATATTTATCTTCGATATAAATATAAAATTTTAGATCTTTAAATTAAGACACCCACATGTATGGCACATTGAAGGCCTTAGGACTGAGAAAACAGGGTTTACCTCTTAACCATGAAAAGTACGGAGCCGTTTTATATTTTGCTCAAAGTAATAAACGACTAAAAACAAACAACGTCTATAAAGCAAAACTATCATCATGAGCACAAAATAATAGTCATTTCAGATTTTTTTTGTCTTCTCTTGCCATCTCTAAATCATTTTCCCAATTATAACATTATGAAATGCCCTTAATATGCTGATTAATAACGTTAAATATGAAAAAAATATCTAAAGGGGCCACACTTTAAGCTTTGTTTAGTGATGAACAATCATCTGTGTTACAGATACAAAATTATTGCATTTGTTGCATTCTCATTTTCAGCAGCATTTTATCACAAGTGGAATCTCTAAACAGCAAAGGGTAAAATGGAAATTTTGTCCCGCAGTCCAGCTGGATCTAGAACCAGACCGCACTTCATCACTTGGACTCTGCAATGGATCTGATTTATGTATTACTTACAGTTATATATTTTGGATTATATGTCCTTTTGAATTTGTTTTATGCACCACTCTATAGGCCTGTTGTATGCTTGAGCAGTTAAAAAATGAAATATAGCCTAAACAAATATGAATATACACTCACCTAAAGGATTATTAGGAACACCTGTTCAATTTCTCATTAATGCAATTATCAAATCAACCAATCATTTAGGTGTGTGGTCCTGGTCAAGACAATCTTCTGAACTCCAAACTGAATGTCAGATTGGGAAAGAAAGGTGATTTAAGCTATTGTGAGTTGTGGTTGTTGGTGCCAGACGGGCCGGTCTGAGTATTTCACAGTCTTCACAAAAATTATCATTTCTACTGCAATGTTCTATATAAAAACAGACAAGAATAGTCTACTTTGATTTCATGGTGACTATAAAGCTGAGCAGCATTGTGACTAAAATTGCATTAAATTGTGAGTACTTTAATTAATGAATATTCAGTTTCAAATGTTTCATCACAAGCTTTAATCACTCTGCGTGTATTTACAACACATTTTAAATTTTGGCAAAGAAAGCTGTCAAGTTTCTTAAGCATATAAGCGCGTACATGAAATGTAAAGAAATAAAACGTTAAACATATTAAATATAAGTTTACAGATGAGTTCAAGTTATAGCTCTCTCAACCAGCGACTGAAAACTGGTCTTCTCATTAGCATTACAATATATAAACAATTGCATAGAACAATGCAAGGCACAGTGTCGTAAGTGCACTTAAACTGAGTGAAGAAACAAACTATGCTACATTAAAGGCAAGTGAATGAAGGCTCATTCTTCCTCTCTGTGGAACAGGCTTGATTCATCAGTCCGAGGAAGGTCGCTAGCACCTGACGGCTCTGGAAAGAAGTCCCTGAGGTCAAACTAAGGAACGACTGATGTGAAGAGCAATCACGAGAAATCAGTACCAGTTCTGATGTCCAAAAACATGGTCGTCTGAGAAAAACTACAGGTTTTTGGTAAGTGGAGTGATAATATGGAGACTTGAACTGTACGTTTTCAGTTAAATGCTTTGGCAGATGCTTAATATACCAAAAAAAAAAAAAAGGTTGTCACATGTCCAAAACAAAAAGGTAAGAACTTCACAAAATATTGTCCATACTGTTTGACACATGTTCCAAAATACAGTAGGGAACATTCTCATTTTGAAAAGGCCAAATAAGGCGGGCCTGCACTTTACAGCATGACCACACTACACACACGCGGACAAAAACAAGTCTGAAGAACAAAGAAATTTGTGTTTGAGCTGATCTTTAAAGGGGAAAATAAGGGGGTGGCTTTAGCCAGAGGAAAACAACGAACAAAAATACGGCTAGATAGTGTACACACGGTTCTTAGTAAACACACACTTCAACTAAAATATAGGGAGTTTTTCTTCACAGTTGTAGGATCATATGAGTGCCACTTAAAAATGAAATAATCCTTCTAAACATTCAAAAATTAAATGTATAAAAATTAAATGAAAATATAAAAAGGAAAATAAGTAACCCTTTGGAATTTAATTCATGCTTAAAATGTTAAATGTAACTAAAATAATACATAAATTACTCTACTTTTAAAAATGCATTTAAAATCATTTATCATTATCGTAACTAATTTGTTCATTTAATTTATAAAATCTATATTTTAATTTTGGAACGAGTACATTGGTGATTAGTCACAATTTTATTTTTAAGTGGCACTTCCAGTTCTCCATCGGCTCATTTCTATTAGTGGACAATGAGTACATTTTAAAATATATATGTACAAATGCTTAGGCGGGGTAATTAGCGAAGATCTGATCTGTAGTTTATACTTATGCATATGGAAAAATAGAATAACTACAGCACCATTATATGGCATCATTGTTCTATACCTACGTTGTATAAAGATCAAGGTCTGATGGCTCACAAATACACTTCCTGGCATCTCAGTTTTAAAAACTCCAGGAAATACAAATAATTAATGGGCTAATGTTGTCATAATATACATTTTCCCTTTATCCTGTCACTGACAGACTTCCGTCTCCACATAGTGTGCTTGATTGTCGCTCTTTTTAAAGTATTATTGTTTGTGTCTTTGGATGTGTAGGTATTTTTTTGTGCTAATTATGAATGACCAAATGATTTCTGGTAAGATGCGCAACTTATGCTTGCTCTCTATTCTTCCTTCCTTCCTTCTACCTCTATTGATGAGTTGGCAATCCTCCAGAGAATTTCCCTTATTAACCAGCTCAAACTGCTGAAGCATTGACTTCAGAAAGAGCACGGTATTGATTTGAGGTGACTGAGAAAAAAACAGCTTGCATGGAGGAATGGATTTTCATTTTTTCATAAGCCTAGAGAAACCATTTAATATAGAAAATCCAGTGGCCCAAAGCTGAATCTAAAACGATTGTTTGATTGGAGATTGGTGACGCCGCGCTACGTTGGTTCAAGTAACCGCGATCGGTTCAGAAATTTCTTTGGCTTAAGAAGTGAATACCGTAGTAGGGCAACGTGGGGAGAAATTAAGGCACTTGTTTTGAAAGCTCTCCACGAGCCTCACAAACTGAGGGCAAGACCGTGCATTGTCCTGAGGGACAACAGGCGGATGGAGAAAGGAAGGACGTACAGCAGACCGGAGGCGGTTTAGGGTCTGTTACACTGCCTGAAGCTTTGGAGGAGTGTGGGTTTTCACAGTTGGAGATTTTGTATCCTCACACGATAGCACAACAGCTCCTGCAGGCCGCACAGCCCCGTTTTTGTTTCTTAGGGCTGAAGATTGTCAGGATGGCCTCATCAAACACAGTCTTTAGTCCCTTCTGAGTCAGTGCCGAACACTCCAGATAGCACTGGGCTCCAATCTGTGAACAACAGGAAAACAAAACTGTCTTTAACTTTAGGTTGAAGGATAGTTACTCATTTTCTCACCCTAGTATTGTTCTATTGAATTTTTCTTCAATAGAACACAAAATGCAAGGTTTAGCAGAATGTAGGAGCTCCCTTTGTAATCCTTAAATTGAACGGTTTATTCAAAAACTTTGCCTTAAAAATTTGGTCAACATTCAGTTTCACTGAATTGAAAAACAAAAAACAGCTCAAACATTCTGTTAAACTTTAGATTTTTATGTTCCGTACAAGAAAGAAAGTGATACAGGTTTGGAACGACATGCGGGTGAGACAGAAATGTACATTTTGTGATATTATGGGATCATTTTCATTTTTGTGTGGCAAAAAGGGGAAAATTATCCCAAAATTGACTCACCCTCAAGGTGTATATGACTATTTTTTTCAGCCAAATAATAAGTTAAAAAAATCCTGCCTCTTCCAAGCTTTATAGTGAGAGTAAATGATACCTTGTTTTTTAGGGTTCAAAAACTATTATAACTGGCGGAATAGTGACCTCTGACCTGACATATGTCATAGGACGTGGGAGCAGTTTAAGCCTAGGTGAGTCTTGCAGTTTTAACAAATAGGTGTGGGCAACAAACTCAAGCTCCTCCATCCTTTCTTTAAAAAAAATTCTTACAGAGAATGCTTCCGCGTTTGTCAAACGTCCTGTGTCGGTTAAAAGGTCACTCTTATACTAGACTTGCAGTTACCAGAAGCCAATTATAAAGTTATAAATATGTATATTTGTCTTACAAAAACACATCAATTTGCTTCAGAAGACCTTTTTTAACCCCACGGAGCTGTATGGATTACTTTATGATGGATGGATGTGTTTTTTTGAGCTTCAAAAACCTAAGTACCATTCACTCCTATTATAAAGCTGGGAAGATATATAACTCTTGATTGTGTTTGGCTGACAGAAGAAAGTCATACATCTAGGATGGCTTGTGGGTGAGTAAATTGTGGGATCATTTTCATTTATGAGTGAACTAACCCTTTAAGTGTTTTGCCACACAGTGGTGATAGTTCATGAATCATTCTGTTGTTTTTTTTATAAACCTGGAGAGATCAACAACACACAACTGACAAATGACAAAAACCACCTCTCTGGCTAGTTTGAGGCCTTGTTCATAGGTCAGTGGCTTCTCCTTCATCTGAAGCAAACGGGCCAGTGTCTTTGGGTCATCTCGCAAGTCAATCTGAAGGATATAGAACACAAGTTCAATATATAAAGTGCAGACAGGTACTTTCATTTTTGCAAATGCCAGAATGTTCTCTACAGGGATTTTGTCCTGGGATCTTTTCCAAGCTCCTCAGCAGTCTATAAATATTAAGATTTAGAATAACAATAATAACAATTGTTATTATTACTATTTTAATGGTTGATATGATCATATAATACAACAATCATTATTTTCAATAATAATAAAAATGTATTTTTTTTTTTTATGATTATAAAATATAAACACCAACATTATCATTATTTTTTTTTTAAATCACATCAGAGTCTGAATTAGAAACTCTTGCACCTGTGTTCCAATGAGGATGTAGGGTATGTGAGGCATGCAGGATTTGAGCTCAGGTACCCATTCCTCCTGAACATTGTGATAGGACGCTGGATTCACGACAGAGAAGCAGATGAGAAAGACGTCTGTGTTGGGGTAAGAGAGGGGCCGCAGCTGATTGTAATCCTCCTATAACAAATGACGAAGATGAAATTGATGAGTGAAGTAAGACTTGGTTTAGTTTAGTAGAGTCTTAACTGACATGATTCAAAAGACAATTTGGGAAAATTATAATATAAAGTATATATATGTAGCATTAGTGAGCACAAGAGACTCATTTAAAAAAACAAACAAAAAAAATTCTTACTGAATGCTTATTTTAAATTGTAATAATATTTCACAATACTACAGTTTTACTGCAGACACATACATGTATATACATGTGTGTGTGTGTGTATATATACATATATATGCCCCATTTATTCACACACACACACACACACACACACACACACACACACACATATATACATGCATATATAAATGTAGCTTTAGTGAGCTTAAGATACTCCTTTCAAAAAACAAAAACAAAAAAATCTTACTGACCTCAAACTTTTGAATGGTAGAGTAAATGAAGACCAGTTAAACTGTAATTTAATTTTACCAGTGTAAGTACAACCTGGTATGCTTGTACCCCTGTTTGTGAATCACCAGATTAAACCACTGCATGTAAAGAAGTATCATATCTGACCGCTTAAAAGTGGACATTAATAATTTGGACCCAGAATAATTAAATGTAATGTTCTGGTAAAATACAAGTAACAAGTTGAGCATCAACATCTATGATTTTATTCTGTCGCTTATGAAATGCAAATGAACATAAATCATTTACATCAGGCTTTTAAAGTGTCAATGTTGAGTGACAACTCTACTCCAGGCCCGGCATCTTGTAAAAGTCAGTTCTTCTTGAGTGCCATTGATCTCTTAGTCAGTGATCAATAGAAAAGAAGGGCCAGACATCACACAAATGCTCCTCTATATCAGTGAACCACTTCTAAGGGTAGATGTGCAATGTGCTGTGCACTACATTAAGTCAGTCTGTTCAATTCTGAAACAAATATCCATCATTACAGCTCACACTGTGCTTGTCCTAAAAACATTTACATAATTATCCTGAACAGTAATACAATTTAGATTTCTTTATTACCTCAGGCAAAAAACGGTCCTTAAATCGAAGTAAAAAAAGTAACCCTCAGTTCATTGTAGGTAAATATGTATATTTATACGGTTATGCAAATAGTTTCCTATAGCACTTCATACCAGTCTAGTGCCGTATCTGAGACACCTATTGAAAAATATGCACATAATGCTATTCTCCTTGTATATATTGCATGTTTTTGGATAGGAAAGAATGGTTTATTCCCTCATTATTTATTCAAATGTATGCTCTGTAAGAAACTCTGTACATCTTATTAAATGAATGCCCTCTCCCTGGGCAACATAATCAAATTTCCCTCATATAATTCCTTATAAGACCAATCTAAACAAGCTGACAGTAATGATCAATCATGAAAACAGAATAATTATGTGACTACTCTTTTAAATAGCTTTCAGTAATTTCAGAAATTCAGTAACAGCTACACAAATGTCAAAAATGCTTATTTTATGTTTTGATTGGTAATGATGTCATATTCAGTTTCTTAGAACTTATTTAAACTATTGTTTTAAAAATATCTTAAAATGCAGGGAACAAAAATAGGAGACATGATACAACAAACAAGCCAGTGTTGATACTGTTAACTAAGACTAAAACTATAAAAGAAAAGTAAATAAAAAAATATTAGATGGAAAAACTTAAACTAAAAAGCACAAGTTAGAATTTTTGCCCTGTCAACTAACTGAAATAATTATTAAAATGAGAAAGTAAAACTAAAAAATAATATAAAGCTAAAAGGAAATATTTAAAAATATATATTATAGAAAGAGTGAAAAGGTGATTGTATGAACAAGTTCTGTGTGTTCAGACCTTGTAGTCAGGCTGCATTATATATTCCAGGATTAAAACTCTTAACAACTGGGCTCCAATAATATGGGTATTACAGGGACGGCTGACTCTGTGATGCCTTTAGACACACAAGAAAAGTAAACAGCTGGGCTTTGATTTAGATCCATTTCTTCGGGCTGTATCTGGCTAGTCATGTGAGTTTCGTTTTGAAGAATCACAGCAATAAGCCAAAATCAAAGTCATTATGGTGGGCCGACAGTGACAAAAACAACCCAGCCTGTTGTTTGTTGTAATTTAAATTCACTGCTTGCAGCTTTATTCACAACATTATTCAAAAAAGGCTGTAAAGCCTTCCATTAAAAGTGACTGTAATGCAAAAATAGTTTAAATTCAGAGTGATCTGATGCCCCAATGTCACTTAATGATGCTTTTCAGGAGTATCAATGTGAATCCCTGCACCATTTCTTTCATGATGAAATTAGACTATTTAGTTGGGAAGGTTGAAGTAAACCAAGTAAAAAAACATCCATTTGTTTTGTGTCATGTCTGTTATTATTTGGCTGTATTCCATTGGTTTTTGGTAACAATAATGCATGTCTGAAAGAATTTAAATGTGTTGATTGGAGTCGGTCTATGTGGTTTTTGCTATTGCGTGAATAAGGTTTGAAGTTCAAATGAAAAGATCTAAAATGCATGCTGAATGATACAGCCATGCATATGCTTCTTTTTTTTTACCTCATTATTTTAATCAAAATACTGTAGTACCTCAAGATACGAAAGGCTCAACTTACGAAAAATCCAAGTTACGAAAGCAAAGACGAAAATTTTTACTGCTCTACATACGAAAGGTTTTCAAGATACGAAAGGTTTCTGAAAGTCCGAGATTCGCCCCATAACAATTTTGATACTCACGCCGCCATCTTAGTTACAGTAGACTCGCCACCATCCTCCTGCTCTCCCATTGGTTCCTGATGCTAGCCAAGCCATGAGATCCTTCTCTCTAATTGGACAGCATCCCTCCCATCATGCATCTTCTATACGTACGTGCTGGCGTGCTTTAGCTCAGCCACTCCGCACCCGAAACTTTAAATTTTTTATGTGTTTTCGTAAAGTTAAGTGTACGTACATACGTACGTTATCTGCCGTTTGTCCTCCTCTGACGTTTCGGAGATCACTTTCGGAGATAGCCTCACTCGAAAGGTAAGCTTCGACATTTTACGTTATTTCATTGTTTATAGGTCAATTTAGCTTTATTATGAAATTTAATGGGGTGTTTTTGGAGGGCTTGGAACGGATTAGCCATTTTACATGTAAAATGTGTTCCAAGATACGAAAAACTCATTATACGAAGGCCGCCTCGGAACGGATTAATTTCGTATCTCGAGGTACCACTGTATTATAACTTAAACTTCTGGTAAAATGGCAAAATTCTATCTGGTGACATATTCTAGACTTCTTAAATAAACAATGTTATTGTCCATGGGTGTGGATGATAATATAGTTATTGTTCTTGGTGTGAACAGGCCTTTACTCAGGTTGTTAAGCAGAGGGGCTATAGGTACTATATAGACCTCAGAAGCATTAACTTACTTGTCCAGCAGTATCGTACAATCCCAATAAGTGCTGCCTCCCAGATACTGTTACATTCACTGTAAAAAAAACAAACAAAACAGATCCATTACACATGTAAAACAGAAGAACAATGCAGAATATGTCTGTACAAATTGTTTCTGCTCCTGCCGTATAACGTCCTTCTGATGTACTTCCAGAACTCTGGACCTGCTGTTTGGTTGTGGGTGGGAACGGAGGTTGATTTGGAACAGGACAGCTGTCGACAGCAAGGGGTGACTGGTTTTGAAAAACAGGGAGGGAAGAGCGGTGTGTGTGCGTGCATACATATTTCATTCTGTGTTGTGGATGATGAGGGGGAGAGGACGGCTGTGTTGACACAAGTAAAAGGAAAAAACCCAGAGTCAATCTTTTGTCATCAAACAGCATGCAATAAAGGACCACTGCTGAGAACAGGAGAACAGCTGGACTCAACATTTCACTGAGGTATCAAACAAACTGTGTGTCCACACTCTTCTCAAACTCTACGTTTTGAGCATGTAGTTGTTCAATAAGGCTGATTAACTTAAAAGGAATGTGTGTGAGAGAAGAAAGAAAGAAAATGTAAGAGAAATGTTGACTAGAGCAGCAGTGCCACCAGGTTCTTTGGGCCTCAAGAACCTTCTGAGACACCTTCAACTCCATGATAGCTTGAAATACTGATGCCTAGGATTTTACCCAATTTTTGACAAGCCACCAACTGTACTTAGCCAGATTCCCATGAATGCTCCAACTTCCTTTTTTGTTAAAAAAATTGAGAACCAAAGCACTTCCTGCAAACTATAGCTCTAGCTGCCTGTATGTCAAGAAGATTCTGTAAAAGAAGACAGATAACTTCTCCAATCTTCATTGACATTAAGCAATTTTGGGGGAATTAATCTTTTGTTTAGTCTTGCCAAAGGAGTGATAAAGAAACTAATGTCAATACAGCTTTCAGAAAAGTTGATATGTTCCCAAACAAAGAACACTTCCTAAACTTGATATACTGAAAGCATAACAGACCCATAGTCAGTCATAAACAAATATGAAATCCTAAAAGACACTAAAAAGATCCAAAGAAGTGCTTATGCTAGCTTTCTGCTTCAATTGACAGGGCATAATGTTTAATAAATTATGATTACAAGAAGCGACTGTGCACCCCTTTTAAAATTCAAATGAATTTTTCAGTCACATCTTACACCGCTTTGAGCGATTGCTAATCCCAATGCTTATTTTAACAATCATGTGCTCAACACTGGGGACAAGAGACAAATTCAAAGCAGCACTAGCTCAAATGCTCCTAGCATAGCTTCAATGGAGGAACACGGGTCACTGAGGAGCCACGTGGACCGTGGTGTGCGAGAACCTCCAGGGTGGTGTTTTTCTGAAGGGAAGGGGCAAGGCACTGGAGCTGTGGGAATCCAGCCAAGCGGTGTTTTGATTAGATGTCCTTAGATGTTATTTCCCTTTAGACTGTGAAGATGAACCTGAAACAGTGGCCTTGAGTCTGCTGCTGCATATCAGCTGTCCCTGACAAGGCTGGGCTAAATAAGGAGTCTAAACTACTAAGTGCAAACACGTATAACACATAAACAAGCTTTTCCTAACTTAAAAATTCTCTGATTCTTTCTTTACCTACAAATGAGGACTACTAATACATAACAAGGCTGACGTGAAGGTTTGAGAGAAGTAGAAGTTGAAGTAAATAAATTCAGGTCGTTGGAGACAAAGAAGGTTTAGTGGTTGTGAATCAGGCAGCTCTCAGCTGTTCTCTCCAGTCAGCTGCTTTTCCCCATGAGGCTCAAGCTCTCGGCAAACCCCAGCCCCCATTCTGTGGCCTAGAGAAAAATCAATGTTGGGTTAGTCTCACTCAAGCCTAACCCACTGTTGTGAAATGTGATTGGGAGTATCAGAAGCACCTGTATCCTTCCAGGCCTCAACTTTCTTCCCTCTTTTCTCTTTCACAGACTGGCCTGTGACATTGGAGTCAGCCACTATCTGCATTCAAGAGCTTTAGTCAATAAGAACAGTACAGCGAATTATATAGATATAGCAAGAGACTAAAACTTCATTTAAACACTTTCCATTCCAGCACAGATGCATTAAGTCTCAAGCGCTAACAATTTACTGTAGCTGCTTTCACTAGTCAATCGCAAAAAAAAACACCCATATTTCTATGGTGAAAAATAACTGTTCTATCCAGCAGATTTCCCATGAAATTGTCTATTAGAAATGTATTGGTGTTTAAAAAGGAGTCTGGTAATCAGTGTGTTGTGCACCATTCAGAATTGAATCCAGAATGTCTCAAAAACATTCCTCTTGATGTGCTTTGGCTCATTTTTTCAAACAGCCTTAATATTCTCTACTAAAATGGGAAGTTTTTTTCACCATGGCAATGAATCCTGGCGATGTTTGTTATATACAAATTCCATTTTTGGTGACGGTCCGTTTTGTTTTGCTGATATTATGATATTATTTGTTCTGCTATTATTATGATTATGAGCTCCGCGCCTCCCCTCTCTGGCCACCGGAGGGAGCTCTCACACGTATACTGACACACACACAAACACACTACAATTCCCATGATGTCGTTCAGTGGACTGATTACTGCACCAGCTGGACACTATTACACCAACTATAAAATACTCTGTTGGATGCACTGTTAGCGCAAAGTCTTGTTTTGCTGTTAGTGAACTTTACTGAGCGTTATACCTGTGTCTGATCTCCCGTTACTGACCCTGTTGTTTTCCCATTTTTGATTCTGTCTGCCTGGAATTTCGCGCGTGGATTATCGTTTATGTATGGTCTCTGCCTGTCCTGATTATCCGCCTGTACGACCATTCTTATTAAAGACTCGCTATTGGATCTCTGCCTGTGAGTGTGTTCCATTACAGCTATTGTGTATCAAACGGAATAATTTAGATACTAATTTCAACAGGTTTTTACTGGAAAAAGTTTGTAGTAAACAGAGAAAAATTATAATCTGTACATAGTTACAGAATATTTATTTTCACAGCCCTTTGTTACATGCAAACATAAACATTCTATGTCAAAGATATTTATTAAAGATTTTGATAATTGAATGAATGTAAGGAAGTAGAATTAAAATTATTTGAAATGTAATTTTTAATTAGAAAAACAGAATTTGCCAAAATGAGCTCTAAATGTTGACTTTACAAATCCGTTAAAAAAAGTTTGAAAATGACAGACGCACTGTATGTACATAATTTCCTGCGTGCTATTCTATAAGATCTGCTCTTTGAGCAAGAAGCAAAACCTTGACGTTGACATGCCAAATATATCCAGCATGTGCCTGGAGTGTGGTGATGGATAAATGGGTTTGTATGTTTTTCGAGTGGCTGGCATTCCTGAAATGTGATTTCTAAAGAAGCTTGAATGTCTACAGTTTCTTTGAAGGCATTGGAGGGTCAAAGTCCAAAATAAGCCACAGGGTTTTATCCTAATTTGAATTCCTGTTGCTGCAGAACTGGGCTTGCCAGAGGATCGAAGTGTACATAATCTACACATTTTGCAAAGTATAACTAAAATAAAAGACATTAATGTGATTAATGCAACGCAATAATCTTGCGTTCTGAAGCCAAATGAATCTGTAAGGCTCTTACACAGCACTTTCTATAAGATTTAGCTTTGCCTGCTGGTGAATATTTTGTGACAGTACTTCCATTCAGCAAAACATCAAACAAGCTCAACCACTCACTGTACATTCCCCAATAACTATGAGCTTTTATTTAATTACTTATTTATGAACTGTCTACCCAAAAATGGAAATTCTGTCATTTCTCATTCTGTTGTCATTCAATTTACTCATTCTATTGTCATCATAAACCTGTATGAATTCCTCTCTTTTGCGGAACAGAAGACGACATTTTGAAAACTTTTTTTTGGACCCCATTGACTATCATTGTATGGACAAAACAGTTGAAACATTCTTATTTTGTGTTCCACAGAGGTAATAAAGTCATAAATTATCAAATGATCAATTTTTTCTCAATCTTACAAATTCAAGTGAGCTTTAGTAATCAAGTAAATATTTACAGCAAAGTTGAGGTTCAGAAGTTGGTTTACTTCTTTCAACCAATCCAAGCACTTTCAAAATTCAGAAAATTTCATTCCACCAACCAGTCACTACAAACGCAACCAAACATCAAACCACATGCATAGGCTTATGGGATATCATAGGCAACAAATAATAAAATACATCATCAAAACCAGAACAAACCCCAAAGGAACTTTTCTGGGTGTTTTGGGTAACCCTTACAGGAATTATCTAAACTATTATGGATGTCAGTGTTAATAAAAACTGATAGGTTATTGTTTTATTTTGTATAGTTCAGAATATTCTTGCTTATGTTGAGTTAAAGAACTAACTTTCAAAGAGCTTAGATGCTTTACAGATCTGCCAATCCAAGGATAGAAAATATCCTGTCCCTGACTAAAAAAGAAAATACTTTAGTTTTATAGCTGTAGGCATTTCAGTATTGACCATGTAACAATATCTACAATCCAATATAATTGGCAGATTAGTTGATTTTGTTAGGAGTCTAGTGGGAGCCACACTAGACGATGACTAATCTCAAACGCATTACCAGGCACTGTGTCATGGACCGGGAATGTCATCGGTTTGTTTTGGACAAGGGAATTCTTATCCCATGGGATTTATTAACGGAAACCATAGTTGCACATGCTCTTGGGTTGAGCTCCGACTCTCATAGGTTGCAATCACAGTGAAAGTTCTGGTGAAAAGAATATAATGGCAGTTCACTCCCTATGAATATATAATATTTGGCCTTATAAAGTTCTGTCTGCAAAAGTAGTCAGTATGCATTTAAATTAAGCCATCAAAAAAATCGCTTTCAATTTAAAAATAAATTGTTTAAACGTATTAGCTGGAAAGATGTATAAAATATATTATCTTTAATGTACTCTGCCTCAAAGTTTTTGGATTGCTCAGTTCACACTACAGTTCAGTTCATATATTTAGAAAAAAGTACTTACATTTTCACTGATAATTTGATTTGCAGTATTCCCAATGCTTCCTATTGCAAACTGTTCTACTACTGCCAGAGCATGAATGGAATAAATGCAGAGTTTTTCATTTAAGACCAATTGTAGCAAAGCAGCACAGTAAAGCTTTCATTGGCCTACAATCGGAGCTCTGTGCTCTTTAGCTTGGACATTAAGCCACTTTGTGACAATTCGCTGCTTTATTATGATGCTGCGTTAAGGCCCCTCTCAATGTGGAGACAGTAGTTGGGTCTAATATGAATGTAAGTGATTGATTGGCACTGGAAGAATAGTCTCTGTTCTCTCTGTTTCCTTTTTGCCAACATACATGGAAAACTATTCCACAAAAAAACGATCTCTTTCTGGATAGGCAATATAAAAAAATTGACACACAACAATTAAGACTGTTTTACCATACCTACATACTTTCATGTATTGTAACAATGGCATTCTAGCTATGAAAAGTGCTTCTACATTTTAAATACCATGAATTAAATCTGTTTGCCAGCAAACTATAATCACACCAAATAAAAAATGCCTTTATGTGATCTCTGTTTTTTATGAGCACTGATTTATTTCCTTTGATGTGAAGTGTGTAATTTATGAACCGTTGACATAACCAAAATGAATAGTAAAAGTATTGATATAGAGAAAGTAATTATGGAAAAAAAGGATATGATAAAGTTTTAAACATTGAAAATTAAATGCACACCACACCCTTAAAAACCACAAGGTTAGATGCTGCTCAGTCCAGCTCTTCATTCCTTCTTTTTTGCCTGAACATATCTCAGTTCAAATTTTGGGACTGTGACAACCTCCAAGTGTCCTTTGGACGGCCTTCTCATCAGCTTAATTTAACCATAAGAGTTGACTGGGAATCACACTCCTTGAAAATCTTTCCATCTCATTAAACTCCCAAGAGTTTCAAAGTTTTACTCACTCCTGGAATCAGCTCAGCTGCACTGACCAGCTGGAGGAAATTACAACACAGGATACTATTAAAATCTCATAAAAAGGAAAAGTGTTCTTCTTTTTGCCACAACCCAGATAAATATGCCTTATTTGATCAAATGACACATTAGAAAGGTTTTTTGTAACTTGCTTTAAAGTTAAACCAATAAAAGCTCACAAATGAGTCAAAGTTTTATTTTGTTCATTTTCACCTCTTTTTTTTAAGATGCTGAATAATAGATTTTGCAAATATGACAATCTCCCTTTTTCTCTCTAGTGTGATAGTGTATGATAACTTTTCCCACTGCTAATAACACCAAAATGAAAAGGGGAAAAAAGCTCAGTGTTGCATTGGGAAGGTCTACTTTTGAAAAGCGTTGGCATGCAATTTGAATTTTCCAGCTTGTAGGAACTGATTGAGGGACAACTGATGGTGAGAGATACTGTTTGTAATATTTATTCTTATTTCTTTCAAGAAGTTCTCTGTTTTGGCATGAATTGTATTTTACGAGGGAAATGCCCTGCTGTTGTCACAGAGCTGTACCCCTCTCTGAGGATGTTGAATCTGACCTGTCAGCCACTGTGTGATCAGGACTTGACCTCCACAGGACTCTCAGAGCATGCCTGTGTCATGGGGGCTTTCCCTGCAGAGAAACTAAAGCCTTGTTCTTTTGTGCATAAGCGTGTGAGTCAGAGAGAACGAGAAAAAAATCTTAATAGATGGCAAACTTAATGGACGGCTACACATTCGAGCAAACCACTGTGGTTCCACAGACATGATGATGAAAAAAGTACAGTATCAACAGGTTGCAACGCGCACGAGCTTTCACTGATACGTAGTTCGCTACTATTTACCCCTCTCGCGCAACATAGACTGTAAAGTAATCAGAAACTACCTTAAATATGTTACTGTTATCGCTTAATGATGAAATTACTTATTCGAAAGCAAAGCGCTCGAGCACCTTACTGTTGCTATGGTTACCTATTTTTTCACAACTCAACTTGGAAGTTTGCTTCTATTTATATTTTGTTTACTAAAAACACTATTGGCATGTATGTATATTTATAGGATGGTAATAACATATACACTATTTTGTTTCCTTTAGTATAATAGGCCTTTATAAATGTTTTAATTAAACTAAATTAGCGGTGCCAAACTATTCTTTCCCCGTTTCTAACTTTTAGTTTGTCGGCCCAGCAGTCCTCGCTCTGGAAGTTAATACCTCCTCGTTCAGACGTCTATTCTTGGGACCGTCTCCTACCCGACTGTAGGGGGTAGACAAGGATTAGGTAGACATACCGTAACCTGCACTTCACAAACAAGGCTTTCATTTGAATGCTTTGAGTTGGAAAGCATCTCACCCGCGTAGTGATCGAATACGGTTGGCACATATTCCTCTGGGAAAGCGTCGTTTGCGTAACTCATCAGCAAACAGGTTTTCCCCACCGCTCCATCGCCGACCACAACACATTTCAACATCTTCTTGGACGTGGTGTCGATAGGGTTGCTGTTGGCGCCTCCATCCTCACCCGCTTCCACTGCGTTCTGCCTACTTTTCGAGCCGAGAGTAGGCATGATAGTTACTCAAGTCCAGAAACTGTATTCGCCCACGGGTAGTCAAGTCTTCGACCGACAGAAATATCAATCTTTGAGACGTTAATCTACGTTTGACCACTCGAGTTTGTTTGTCGTGCGGTTCGCGGGCGAATCCGTCAAGTGTGTGACCCACGCTTTAGCTCGCGCTTCCGAAACAATCCCGCGCCATCGACAGCAGTTTCAGGAAAACTCACGAGAACTCCTACATTCCGTTATTTTACATTTTCCAGGTCCGACAACGAAACCAATTCCCAAGCCGTGTCTGTAACCCTGGTTTACTCTCTTCTCAATACAAACAGCTTTTCCACATTCGCCCCTACGCGGTTACGCGCCGTCAGTGTCAGGAAATCATTGGTTTCCTTGCGAATTCCATATTAGGCAGGAGTGGGTTGGGAACAATAGAGGCTCTGTCCACAGCTTACCCAGACAGGGGACTTCAGCGGGACAGGAGGGGCGGGAGGACGTCCCCAATCTGCATTTCCTAAAATATGGCGCCACAGGGAAAGATGGCTTGAGTTGGATTTTCATTCATTCACTTTCTTTTACTTTTTTGTTTGCTTCTTTTTAGAAATGCACAACTACTCCGTAATATTTATCAAGCAATAATATACCACAAAATCCTAATCATTTTTTAAAATCAAATAATTTATTTATAGTTTCGTTCAGACAAATTCCTTCAGTGTTGTTTTTCTTTCAGTGGCGTCAGACTCGGGATGATAAACTCGGTTTTAATTCATGAAGAATGTTAATAGAATCATAGAAAGTTTTATAGCTAAAATAGTCACTTTTGATACTGACGTAATTAAGAGCAATAAGAGCTGATATTACCACCCAGATACACACATAGGTCTGGAAGGCGTCTGTTAAAGAGCGCTTCATCTGGAGACTGCTAAAGTCTGCTTTGTACAAACATCCAAGAAACGTCTGTAAGGTGTCAGTTTTGCATACACTTTAAATATAAACATCTTAAATACATTAAATGGCTATTTAACATCTGGCATGAAACTTCCCAGAGACCTATTGCAGATGGGCAAACTTTCTAAAAAAAATACGTCTTCCAGATGCAAACAAACAAAAAATAGAGATGTAGCCTACTTCTATCAGGGCAGTAACTGAGTGAGTTTTCATGTTTGTTTATATATATATATATATATATATATATATATATATATATATATATATATATATATATATATATATATATATATATATATATGTATATGTGTGTGTGTGTGTATATGTTTTTGTTTTTTTTAAGAGTTTGCTCATCTACAATATGTCTCTCGGCTGTTAAATATATATTTTGGAGATGTCTTTAAGATGTTTATGATTTAAAGTGTATGCAAAAGTGTTTGTTTCTTTCTGCAGAACTTCGATTGCTCGGTGGCTCACCTCCATCATTTTAATTGAAACCCACAAAACACCCCAGGCTTTAAATAGCACTTGGCATGATGGTTGAACGGGGTAAATAGCCAAGCTAGCAAAAACTCTATCACCTATTATGTCACAGCCAAAAATTGTCCAATCTCTAAGCATAATTCAGTCAAGAATTTAAAATGTTAAAGCAAGTTGTTTTCCATATACGTCTTATATAGTCGTGCACAGTACTGTATAATGAAGCCTTTCACGAGAGCAGCTGATGTAGGTGATTCTGAGACTTTGTGTTTCTGTCCCTTATTTACTAAGCTGGGACAGTGGAGTTTGTTGAGTTTTGCCAATCGAGACACCTGGGTACAAAGTCAACTTTTATAAGGCTTTAAGAAGCAATCATAAAAAGCTCTAACAAATATTCACCTTCGATAGTAATTTAGAGCATCACAAAACATCTTCATCATTTTGACTCCGAGCAAGACTTCGCGTAATACTTCCGCTCATCTGTTCATGAATTATAACACTCCGCTAGCTACTGTGCGTATCCTCTTCACTTTTTGCTCACTTGACATTGCTTTCATTTACAGTAACTCTGACTGAGTTTTCACGTTTTTAAATCGCGCGCAATTGGCACAATCTGTTGCATAAGTCTCCATGGCACCGGGACCGGGCACAGAGCTCGAGATTCCTGTGCCAGTCAATTTGTATTGTTACAGTTCGCAAGTGCGCAGGCGCAGACCCGGGGAGCGCGGAGCCTGCAGAACCGCGAGCGCTCTGTGGTACAAAGGACCCATAACAGTCAGGCACAGCGCAGCGTTACCATGATCTTCTCCATCCCACCGATAGATTCCCATCCCGCCCGCATCACTTTAACGACCAGCTTCCACCAAGTCCGCGAGCCTGACCAACGCTGCCCGGCCAAAGAATGCACGGGGGAAAAAGAGGACTGGTGGCACCACAGAACACTTTTTTGGAAAATATCGTCCGTCGCTCAAGTGGTAAGATGATCGGTTTCTTCAGATTGCAGTAGCTGATAAAGCAAAGCGAGAAAGTCTCATGATGTCTTAAGATATGGGTAAATTCTCTCGCGCTTTCTTTGGATCTTAGATCTGTTTGATCTAAACTTTAATAGCGTGTTTGCCTAGAATTATGCGTAAAAGTAGTTTGCGCGTTTCTCTCTGTAAAAATGGGAAACCTAATCGGATCAAAGTAAGCCTGAATATTTACATACGACGCGAGTATGCGTATTTTCACTTATAGACACTCTTCTTTATTGACTGTTTAATACAAACTTAATTTTATTCATGCTTAATATTAAAAAGAGCTTCAAAACGGGAAAACAAGCGTGAGCAAATCGTGATCCACCATTACCATAATAATAGTAGGCTAATTAAACACTGTTAATTGCACATTGTCCAATCGCTTCACAAAACACAACCTTTACTAACTGCTGCCCATGATCAGCAATAAAATAATAAAGGCTTACTGACGCATTATACATAATACATTATGACATCTAAAGCATAACCCACAGTCGGGGTGAAGCTCACATTTATTTGCGTCAACTGACGCTTGTGAAAAGTGCGTGGATTTACACAAACAACCATATCGTCACAAGAACAACCTTTCTTGCTTAAGTGTTAAACTTTAAATAAAAAACTTAAAGTACATCAAGTTTATTGTGTTTGATGGGAACTTCACTATTATAAATAATCAATTACTTTTTTTAAAGTACATTACGCACTGTAATAGCATGTTTTTTTTCAGTTTTATTTATTTATATAATAATAACTATTATGTTAATTTCACCCAAACAGTCAAAGAGGGTTTAGAATCATCATGGGTTTATCTATATGTTAATTTCTCAGTTGCTTGTATCATCCAATTATTTTTGATCATTGCAAAAAGTTAATCTAAACGCAATGCTGTTTTTCATGGATGTTTTGCGTTGGATCATCTCATTTGTGAAGGGCTTTCCTCCGGTTGTATGAGTTGTAGAGTCATTTTGTGTCATACATTTTCCGTGTGCATCTGCCACTGGGTTAGTGAAAAAGGACTTCACCAGCAGAGGTCACACATGATTACTGCATCAAAAGCTATTAAAATCACACCATAGATGTCTCTCACAAATACACAAACGTAAAAGTTGAAGACATAAATGTGGGTATTTTTGTATACTGAGACCAGACAAATCTGTCTGATAAACTATGTGTGTGTGTTCTTTTCATGCGGTGCCCTCAGCTCATAATACCATGCCCTGACATTTGCTTTGGGCAGCTCTCTGACCTCCAAGGCTCTCCGGATCTTTTCCAAATCTGAGGCAGAGCTTGTATCTTTTGAGAAAGAAAGAGATTCTGCATTATTTTGTATTACTACTGATCACAGTCATGGTTTTAACGAGATGCCGATCTTTGTATTCTGTGAGCTCCCCTGTCACTGTGATCATTGTTTAATGTTTAATCGATGAAGTAAGTGGACGAATTTAGAATTCAAGTGTGGATGAAGTTGTTGAGCACATTTCATATTGCTTTAGGATATCCTCCCCTCATCCCATTACTAATTTAAATATTCTGATAGAATCTGAATGGACTGGATAATTGATTCCTGTTTAAATTTACATTTAGTTTCTTGTCATGTGCTTTTTCAATAAGGAAGTTCATGCGTTCTGTATCTGGATGAATGAACTCTTTCAGTAGGCGCAAGTCAAAGACAAAGTAAAGAAGAGTCAAGAAGTATGTAATGCCTGTCAAGAATAAAAATAAGGGGTTGAGTTTAATTAAAAGGCCCAAGTCAGCACCTTCTCCCTCCGAGAATTTCATCAAGATACATTTAAAAATAGATCTAAAGTCTGTGCTGATATGCTGCCAATGGGCTGCCAGCTCCAACTGAGGCTCCATGCTGATGGTGAAACAATTAATACAATACAAAAATTCTCATAATGTTTTATAATTGTAGATTCACATTTACAGTCTGATTTTGCAGTGCGGTATGCAAGTGGTAAGTGAAGGCGGCAAACAAGTGTGAGATTTTTGGACTAAATTGTAGAGAGTTTGGCAGGAACTGAATCTCAGTGAAGTTGAAATCTTCCGAAGTAGTAGAAGTCTTTTATGTTGTCTTTACGAAGTTAGAATGGTGAGGTTTCAAAAACTATTTTCCTGAAGACTTATTTAGTTTGACTTTAAAAGAGTACCATCTCCTTCATCATTACAGTTGAAACGCCCCAAACCCCAAAGGCTTTAAATTGCACTTTTCAGGATGGTTGGACTGGGCTAAGTAAGCCAAGTCATCAAAACTCTTCATTATTGTCAATTATGTAATAACCAAAAATGATCCAATCTTAAAGAGTTTAAATTGTTTAAGCAAGTTGTTTTTCACACACGTCTTTACCAGGTCCTCCATAGACTTTTTGTTTGAGCTTTGACAGCCCATTTAATGCAATCAAAAACATTTTTTAAAAGGCTTTTTACCTTACAAATCATTATCACTGCTAAAGCAGTGCATATATCTCTCTAATTTCCTTTTTATAAGTATAGAAACAACTGTGAGGAGTTATAACGTGCTAAAGAAGCTTTTTGTCAGGTTGATGTTTGGCTAATCATGACAGCGGGGTTCTCACTGACTGGGAAATTAAATTATTTCTAAAGAAAGTTCATACCTTCTGAACCAGCATTTAAGACTGACAATTTCAAGGATAAAATGTGTATATACAACATTCAGTTATATCTGCGGTTTCAGTTTTTTAAAAACTTTTTATCTGATTATTTTTTTATTTATTTTTAATAATAATAATAATAATTGCTATTTTTCTTTTTATTGCCATTGCTGTTATTTTCAGCATGCAGTGCTATATATTTTCTCCCACTCTGTCTTTTTCTACCTCCTTAGAACTGTTCATTTGCGTATTGCGTATGGGGCTTATGCAATGTACCATGGCTCGTCTGAGCATGGCTGCCCCCGGCCATCCTCAGCTTGCTCTTTTGTAATGCTTGTCACACTGTAAGGTATACATGCACGCAACACACTCTCAAAGAGAGAGAAAGAGACACACACACACACATACATACAGAATAGGGATGTTTACGGTTAAAAAGACAAGTTAAATAAATAAAATGGAGAACAAATATATACTTCAGCAACAAAATAATGAAAGTGAAACTGGAAGAATTAATAAAGTAAACTGTTTACCAGTACAGAGAGCTAGTTGTGTTTTGTGTTCAATAAACCAGAGGGAACCAATATCTGCTTTTACATGCTTGGGATTCATAATGGACAACAGAAAATCGTTTTCACAAAGATCACAGGTTCTAAGAATGGTATACTCCGCGTAAACATAGGCTTATCTTAATAGGATCTGTTTCTTCTTCCACTTTCCCTGTAGTTGTTCTTTCACCCAGAAGTAGGTGCATCTACCTCCTTCTACATAAGCAGCGTAAGAACACACATTGCAATAGCATCACATACACAGAGAAAATCAGAATGCATTATGTTAATGGATCCAAAAATAGAAGAATGTACGCTTGTTCAATGTCATTACTCTCCACTGCAGTGACCGCCAGGAGTAACATGCAGATGAGTGCAGGAGAAGACACTTCGTACCTCCTAATGGCAGCTGTAGGGAGCATGTACTTGGTGAATTGTTTATTACGGTCTCCAGGTGCCCCATTGTCTTATTTTCTAGCCTAGAAGCCTGGTAGAACATCTCTGACAGTTGCCTCAGAATGTACGGGCTGCTCTGGGCTTTCCTCTCGATTGCTGTGTTGTCACACTAACCCTTAAACACTAAACCTTTCTACATTACCTTTCAAAAGTTTACGGTCGATGAGATTGTTTTTTTGTTGTTGAAGTCTTTTTTCATAAATAAATGCAAAAAACCCCCAGTAATATTGTGAAATATATTTTCAATTTTAAACAACTTATATTTGAATATACAGTGGAACCCACTTATCTCGACCTCGGTTATCCCGCCAACCCTGTTTTGTCGCCGTTTTTGAAGTGGAACAACCAAGCTCCCTATTTTTCTGAGCATTTCTTTTTTTTTTTTTTTATCGGTTATGTCGATTCTTTTATGTCACCGAACCCTGATTTCTCGAGCACAAAAGAGGAACAAAGTCGCCACTTTACATCAGTTATCTCGATCCGCGTGACTAATGATAGTACCGAGTTCACTGCGCATGCACTGAGTTCGTGTTGCACGTGCATCACAGTCTGTACGGTCGCTCACTCCAAAGACGCTTCATTCACTCTTGTGGCGCAGTGCCGTGCAGTCGTGAAACCATAGTAACCGCATGTGCAATACTTCTCAGAACTGTGTCCGAGCGAAATGACTGTGTTATGAGCGAATGTGTTTATGCGTGTTGTGACTGTTTACGTTGTGAGCGAAATTGTGTTTGCAATGTTGGAGAATATAATTAAAGGTTTGTATCGAGAATCGAAGGTGGTTTTTATTGTATGCTGGTAAATTTTGCACTGTCAGAGTGGTTGACGACTGCCCAGATGACGAGCTTTATAGATGTGTTTCGTACCAGCACACTCTTCTCAAACATGTAAAGAGCTTAAGTACAAACCAGGAAAAAGAAAACACTCTGACAAACATCACAAATAAAATAAGGAAAACAGAAACAGTAGATTATGCTAAATAACAATCAGCGGTAGAGCGACCATCTCTCTCCTCACTCAAAAACACTCTCCTCCCTGTGGGTCCGCGCTCACACCAGTGTTCACAGAACTACATACGCCTAGGTATATTCCCAACATAAACATAAAGTAGCTGTTACAATCTTCTGCTGTTAGTTGGTGCACATATAGCTTTTGCTGTTAGCAAACATATACAGTGTATGTACATTTTTATAGCATGCCGATCACTTCATCAAATAAATCGCCATATTGGCTGTTGGTTATCTCGATCCTCAGTTATCTCAACGCTTTTTTGCAACCCAAGAGGCCATCGACATAACTGGGTTCCACTGTATTTTAAAAAGTAATTTATTCCTTTGATGGCTAAGCTGTATTTGCAGTATCATTACTCCAGTCTTCAGTCACATGATTCTTCAGAAATCATTACAATAGAAGTATTTAT
The DNA here is from genome assembly GCA_037043235.1 of Rhodeus uyekii. NCBI lineage: Eukaryota > Metazoa > Chordata > Actinopteri > Cypriniformes > Acheilognathidae > Rhodeus > Rhodeus uyekii. The sequence goes on from JAWRVZ010000121.1 coordinate 563,138, forward strand.
TGCTCAAGAAACATTTCTTATTATTGTCAATGTTGAAAACATTTTGCTTAATATTTCTTGTTTGGAAATTGATACTTTTTTATTTCAGAATTGTTTGAGGAATAGTAAGCTCATAAGAACATAATTTATTTAAAGCAGAAAGTCTTCACTGTCAGTGTTGTTCAATTAAATAAATCCTTGCTGACTCCAAACTTTTGAACAGTGTTGTATGTTCCGTAACACATTGTGCAGTAGGTTTAATAACTACCACCTATTGGTAAAGCAGAGACTGCAGTTCTCCACCTGATTTACCTTTTTGATCCCAAGTCAGCTTGGCCAGATGTTTTTACAGCATTTAAACAAGATAAAATGGGCTGTTTTGAAGCTGAAGCAAACTTGTAGCAGTTTGGAAAAATGTGTTGATTTATAAAAAAATAAACTAGGCGTAAATATCTGCGCACAATACAAATACTGTAGACTATGTGTAAGCACTCTTTTATTGGAGTGAGCAAAGTTATGAAGTAAACATGATTTAAATGATGTTTTGCATCTAATATACATTAGATTAAATATGCCACTCTCATTAATGGAGTTATGCACTGAAATCTCATAAATCATTATCCAGAAGTATTTTTTTTTTTTTGAAATATGAATTTAAATAGAAACACTTGTTGTGGATATGCAGCTTTTGAACACTTTTCCTGTGGAATGCTGTGTTTTAATTACAGTAAGGATTGCTTGGCGCATGCTAATTTTTCTTAATTGTGTACGTCTCAATCTCGTCAAAACTGTTGTTTGGAGAAAATATTTTTGTGTGTATAATAATCATTAATGTGCTATTGACTCCATTTAGGCAGATGGCTTAGAAACTGTGTAATGACAAACACCTGAAGGACTCGCTCAGTGATTGAACGGTCCATTGGCCGGTTTGAATAAGTCCGATGACACACAGTACTGTACAAGCTCTGCTGCACGCAGGTGTGCTGTCGTGTCATGATAGTAGCCTCATGATAAACATTTTTGTGGCCTTTCGAATTTGATAAAAATTACCATTGAAGGATAGATTTGAAGGAAACGGACAGTTGTTTACTATTCAAAAAATAAGGCATATCTGTTTCCTTAAAAAATACATAACATCCTACACTATATGCTTACCTTATAGGCAAAATTGCATACATTTGATTTGTTTAAAGCAATTAAAATTACTATTTGGCCAGTGAAAAAGTTTGAGAATAACTCTTCTCTGAAAGCTTTCTCTGCAATGTATTTTATACAATTTGTATGTCTTTTTTTACTTTTGATTTATTCTATAGCAAGGCAAGAATACTTATTTTAGCAATGTAATTTGACGGCACATGTATCTCACGTGTTCCTAATATCTTAATATGTGCTCCTAATATCTTAAGATGTGTTCCTAATATGGTATCACATGGATTTTGTGCGTACGCATACTTTTAGGATGAAATCTACAGAAAGTATTATTCATGAGGTCTTTGGTCTGAACCTTCTCTATTGAAATTCCAAAGTGTATGCTTGAGATTAAATTGACAACTATCCTCAAAGCCGTTTGCTTGAGGCAAGACCTTCGGTTGGAGATTGGCAGTGGTTATTTCCTAATGTACACGCCGTGGACATCTCTCTTCTTGCTGGAAGCAATGGAGTCAAATGCTGACACACTCGAAGTGTCATGCCGTAATTGAATAGAGAATTATAGAGAGATAAAGAATGACAGTGAGAGGCAATTGAGCCAGAGAATAGGTCGCAAATCGTCTGAAAGCAGAGAGTCTTCTGCGCAGGGTTTAATAATCAGTGCAATTTATAAATCTACTACTCCCTTTTGTCAAACCTAAAAGTTTGGAATCTGAATCATGGCTTGTCTTTCTTGTTACATTTTTATAGCATGCCTTTTGAGTCACAGGTTCTAAGCAACGTGAATGACTTTGAATGCATAAAATCGTGTGAGACCCATAATATTTCTCTCAAATATTGTTGTTACTAGTGTAAAAGTGTAGTTTGAATAAACAGTTTCATATTGAATAATGTTACTGACTTGCATGTTCCCAGCATGCATTCCAGCAGGAACGAATTGTGTGGATGTTTTATCGTTTCATCTTTTGCTGACTTTATGCTGTTGAGGTGTATTGATCGTCAGCATTATTTTAGTCTTGCGTAGTCAGATGTTTTACCTGTGGCATAAGATCAGGACCTGGGGCCAGATGCATAAATATAGAAAGTATTTTAAGACTGTCTTAAGAGCTAGTCTGACCAACAGTTAGCCTAGGGGTAATCAGTCTTTTTAATTTTTTTGACTTGTAAGATCCTTAATAGTTTCAGCTTTTTGCAAACAAGTGCTGTGTCCGAAATCACATATCGTACAGTAGGTATTGGATTTAGTTTCAAACTTAATTTGCGACCGTTAAAAAGGTATTTTAAATATAGTATAATGTGTGTAGAATGACATTATGAAAGTATGAAATTCAAACATCCAACATGTTGTCACTGTCATGTGACTTACGGCGTCAGTCGTGTTGCTTCACCTCCATTCACAAATCCTGTCGAATGGCTTCATGGGATAGTAAATTATTCATCAAATGTGAACTCCAGAATCTTGGCAGAAGTATAAGGTCATACTCTCAGACAGTCTCTCCGTAAAATATGTGTTGATCGTTTCTGACTGATAGAAAAAAGAAGTTGGCACCCAATCAGATTAGAACTTTCTTCGGTTGTTGAGTTGAGCATCTAATGAATTTAATATAAAATGAATAAATATTTCCTTCCTCACTGTTTTTTATTTCTGTTATTCACATAATTGATGGCAATTACAAATATTTGATAAATTATTGATTAAAAAATTATTGTCTTTTATTGTCTAAATATTTAGCATTTAGTCAACACAATTTTGTTTTAAGTCGTCCTGTGCAATTAAAAAGGCATCACGTTTCTCAGAATTGATTTCCCAATTTTATTATGTTGCATTTACATGTGTTTCCAGAGTTCTAATGAGTGGGCAAGTAAAGCGGAAAGTAAATGATATATATGTAAATGTGGCCATGTGAGTGCTTATATTAGATGTTTTTTCTGTAAACACATTGCTGTGGAATTGTGGAGAGCAACCTAGCAGCTGTCTGTTGGCCTCCCACGTGGGGTTGGCACGCACATCACTAAGTCTTTCATCGCTGTCAATATGCTTCTTATTTACCATTTACACAATAAGCTTTCGGCAGCATCCCATATTACGCATAAAGCGCTGATGGACCGCCGTAGGCTTCACGTGGACCTGTGATCAATGTGTATGTTACAACCACTTGGGCTATTTAAGGTCTGCATCAGCTGATTTCAGCTGTTCTTAAAAATGTCAAGACTAATTCAATAGAGACACAGGTAAGCCTGAGTGTTCATTTGCCTCAAGTGAGATTATAAAGATTAAAGTCTTTCTAGTCTCAGTATTCCATTGATTTTACATGCTGCCAGACAAAACAGCTGTGTCCTCTTATGGCCTGTGAAATGGATGCTCTTTTTGCCTTGAGGTGGATCTGTGCAGTGTATTGCATTGCTTTAAATAGAGGCGTTCACAAAAATTGAAATGTTTGAAATATTGTTTCAGTTGCTTTAGTCCATGTTTTTTTTACTATTTTTTTGTAAACAAAATGTAAATAAAAACTACTTAAATTATGAAAAAATACTTTTGGCCAGAAATTAATTTAAGCTTTAGTTTTTGATATATAATATATTATAAAGCTCGAAATCTGCCTGCATTAAACATGCAACTAGATGCAATGCAATAATTATATTTATTTGCTTTTGCTTTCACTCACATATTTGTGTTCCCACTCCCAGATAAACTTTGAATTCGCTCACAAAAGCCTTTAAGTTTTATTTCATCCCAAGTAACGATTTTTTAATTTATTGTTTTACTTTGTTTCAAATGAGTGCATGTTTCTTGGAGGAACTTTTGAACATACAACCACAAAAGCAGTGATGCAATGTATTTGAGTACCGGGTAAATGTAATTAGCTACTGTACTTAAGTATCTTTTTGGATACTTTGTTGGGGAAGGTTGGACTTTGTACTTTGACTGAGTATCAGGTTTATTAGCAGTTTTTACTCTCTACTTGACTCCATTTTTGAATAAGTATGAGCAATGTAATCTTTAATGTAACTAGTGCATCTTTGCTCCTATATTGAGTCTGAGTAAAATACTTAAGTACTGTTAAAATCAGATACTCTAAGACTTCTACTCAAAATATTGAAATTGTTCATTTCAGTTGTTAAATTTGTAATGCAGTCATGTTTGCTGTAAGGTAAATATATATATTTTTTTACTTACAATATGTTTTCATGTACTCTTTACACCTCTAATTAAAATAAAACATTTTTCCTCCTACCACATTTTATCCTTCACCGTGTCCCTTTAGGGGCTATGTAAAATGAATAAAAACTAAAATAAGTTACACATTTAAAATTGAAATAAAATAGCAATTCAAATTTAATTGAAAAAATCGACACCTTTATGACCTTCATTGCAAGAACATTTGAATCAACCCAACAGTCATTCCTCACAAAGACTTTCTTGTGCCGTGGAAGTGACTGCTCCACTCGCCTGAACTCCTTTTCTATATTAGTTATTAATGCTTGACTTCTTGGCAGAATCTTTATTAGTCTGAACGCGCTGTCTTGGCTGAGAATACGATATATCATCAGTGACAGAGCATTACATGATTATCATATCACCGAGCCCTGATCTTCAAACAGGATCTAGGTCTCTTGCATCCTCAGGGAGTACTTCTTCGCAATTGGCCCCTGATCCAAGGGCAAGGGGCCATGGCGTGGAGACCGCTGTAATGAGTCTCCACTCTCCTTCCTCAAGGGGACAGCACTTCACTTTATCCTTTCCGCTTCTCCTTTCAGCTGGTCCTGAGGAGGAGGAGAGATAATGAAGACTATTCAATGGAGGAGAGAAGCAGCCACTTTTTTTAAATGGCTGTGTCAAATGCCACGATCTCTCTTTCTCTCTCTCTCTTTTCCTCAGGGGGGGACTGCATGTGTCCAGAGAGAACTGTAGCTCTGCCGCAATATAAAAGCCTTGTGTATATGTGTGAGCAAAGGCAATTCTGTTTGTGGGTGTCTTTATGTGTAAGGATTTGTATTGGCACAGACATTTCTGTAACAATTTGTGTCCTGATTTATGCTGTAATGTCCTTTTTGCCTGGCTATTTTTATACCTGCATTGAGAGGCTGAAGTCAGCTGGTTTTGGCCTCACTAAAATGCTAATGAAGACCAAAGAGGATGACTTAGTCCCTTTAATTGCATAGTCTCACAGGAACATTGTTCAGGTCTTTAACCCACCTGCTATGTGCATCAATTACATTAATGTCAAGACTGGGTGGCAATTCAATTTGTCAAATGAAGGAATGATCTATTTAAGGGAGTTTCCACAAATGACGCTTTAAATATTGTAGGCAATGGTGATAGCATGCACTCTCATCAATTGCTGAAAGAGAATTAATTCAACCAAAGTGAAGGGACAAGTGCCAAACTAAAGACAAGACTAATAATCATAATGAAAGATATAAAGCCAGCATAGTTTATAAGTGATCATGGTTTTTGGAGTTGTTTAAGCATCCTCTAGTGAGATCATTGATTTTATTTGCAGTTGATTTAATCTAAGGCTGTGAGTCAGTTGTAGTTGTTATGCTCTCTTCTCTTTTTTCCTATTCTTTTTGTTCCTCTTATCTTTTGTGATTCTGCTTGTTAACCGCAGGTGTCATTACTAATGCCCAATCATCACTTGTAGAGTGAGTTTTATTTCACTAACTGCTTCAGTGTTACTTTTATACTTTTAGAGTAGATTGGTACCATATGAAAACTGTGCAGTGATTGTTTAGGATTTTGCTTTGCCAATAGACGTAACCTGCATCATGTGTGTCTCTTTATTTAGTCGCATAGTTTATTTTATTAAAAGTTTACTGTCTTGGTCTATATTTAACTATGAGCACACACGTTTCATTGTGGTCTTGCTGAGATCACATCAGCAACCAGAAGATAACATATATTCATGGGAAGCGGTTGTGCTGGATTTTTCAGCAGGGAGTAAAGCAATTTTCACTAGTTTTTAAGTCTTGTTATTTTAAACAAGTGATTTTAAAAGCACAAGACACCACAAAAGAGAACTCAAAGACAGATGTGACACTAATGACTGTATATATGGGAAGACAATTAACTCCTATTACTTATGAATGGGGAGAAACTGCACCACACAGTATGGTGGAATATGTCCCACCTTTTAAGTAAAAGAGGCAATCACTGACTGGTAAAATCATCGCATCACTGCAGCTGCCATTAGAAGCTTTGGTTCCCATAGAAACCTGAGAATCAGCTTAGAATTGTACATGTGTACTGACTGGTCTAACCTGAAAATAAGCTTTATTGCTGTTTGAGCGTTAGAAACATTTATGGGAGTTCACATTTATACAGTTCATGTCAGATTTTGTTGTTGAATTGAAATGTTATTTAATTGTGAGTTTCGCAAGCAGTTGGTCTTGGATGCCCGAAATAGTTGCCCGGAGGCGTTGCTAATATGGAAGCAGAGTGAACAGACTTTCATTAAAAAGGGACTTTGGTAATGGTGCCAAAAATTCAGGTTTGCCAACATAGGATTGCATTACGTTTGAAAATAGAACAAATAGCAATAAAAATAATAAAGTGTCACACATATCTGTTCTTACAGATTTTATAAAAAAAAAAAAATCCATGATGAGCATAAGAGGCTTCCTTTTAAAATATTAAAACACAGTTACAACGTCTACCAGCAGGGTCTAGCAGGGTCATAGGTCACGACTAGCATGATGTGACTGCCACACGTTCTTCCCTGCAACAATTCCTTTAGTTCTAAAAATTAAACTTTGAGAGTTTAAACTTTCAGGAAAACATCTAAATGCATTACTAAATTAAAGGTAACTTTTTTTATGTACAAAATGTAAATGAGTGTGTACATCCTGAATCTATTTTGTTGCGTTATCCTGAATAACTACACTACGACTGTAATGGCAACCGCTGTACCTGCGTGACTCGTCATACTCATAAACAGAGAAAAGTAGCTCTGCCTCCGGCTAAAATGTTCTTCCACAAGATACATGAATGTAGGTTTACTGTTAAACCATTTCAAGTGTTTTTCAAGTGTCCATAAATTCCATAAAGTTGGTTTTACTGAAGTGCAATAAGAACCAGGACGCAAACTGGCCTTTAACTGGACACATGAATCTACTATCATATACTATAATAGATATTTAGGCACATTAATAAAAATCTACCTTCTCTTATTTTTCATTCCAGAGACAAGCTTCTTATTAGGGAATGCGCAAATTGTGGAGTGGCCTATAGTTTACAGTAATGACGGATTCTGCAAGCTGTCTGGTTACCACAGGGCAGAGGTCATGCAGAAAAGCAGCACCTGCAGGTGAGTGCCTCTCCCACCTGTCCAATTTTACCCTGTCTTTACTCTTTAGTCAAGGACAGACAGTGATGTTATACAAATTTATGTTTGCAACTTTTCAGACTAAGGTATACAGGTTCCATAAATGCATTAGTGTGCATCATAACTGTTTTTTTTTTTTTTACAGAATTACATTATTGAATATGGAAAGGAAGCTTATTATACTTAGATAGCTGAAGCTAAGTCTATTAAACTGATACAGAGCATAATGTGAAGTAGTGGAAGGACAGGAAAAACAAAGTTTGATTGTTTTGTTTTTTATTTCTCAAGTAGAATACTAACCTTTCTATTCCTGCCAGTTTCACTCATCACAGGAGTGAAGATGTTTCTCTAATGATTTGGTGAAGTGTTAGAGACAGAAGTGTCATTTTCTCACTCTGCTTGAGTTAGCAATGCTGCTAAAGTATACTTCTCACATCAGTTCAGCTGCGTTAAGCCATAGTAGAGCTTTCTTGCGCTATTTAGCCGCTCAGAGAGCGCATTTCTCCAGAGCCATCACTGAACACCTTGTTAGCGCTAAATAAGCTCAGTAAGGTGCCAATCATCAGAGCAGAAATAGAAATACCAACTACAGTGATTTGGCTCTACCTACATACAGTGATATGTATCTGCCTACAGACTGTGAAATGACTCCAGATTGACTCAGGACTCAATTGGTAGAATTGGCATAAGCCTTTGTCAGCTAAACCAATGAGGGTGAAGATTTGATACAAAAAAACTTTGAGGAGTTTATAGCCCCAAAACTCAAATGCACCATAATTTCTGTGGTTTTCTCATAATCTTTTTGGTTTTATGGAAGCTGAATTACAATAGGATTTTAGTAAACATGATAATTTAAGCAATTTGAGGTAAGCCTATGTCTGATTTGTTATTATATTTAATCTAAAAGTCTGAAACTAGTTGTGATGCTTCTTGTTGCCATTTTCCTATCAAATTCATTTTTTAATATTCAAAATGACATATCATAATATGCTTAATATATGCATAATATGCATATCCGTTTCAGTGGAAAGATTTTGTGTGTGTGTATTTCTCCCTTTAATGACAACTGCATGACTTGAAATGCACAAACAAAGGGTTGTACAAAGGAGTTCACGATCAGTCACAAATTAGCTTATTTGACTTGATTTGGCAAGAATTTGATTGATTTCTATAACCAATAGCATTTTTAAAGGCTAAAATCAAAGATTTGACATATTTGAATGACATATATGTGATTTCAGACTTTTGATTGAATCCATTACACCACCATGTTTTTGCTGCTTTTTAAGTGTTAAAAATGTGATGTTTAACATAACATTAAGGAGTAGAGCATGTCGGAACTGTGGCTTCAAATGTACTGTTTGTCCAGCCTCCGTAAGTTAAATAGAGTGGCTGCAGTAACTGACAGGCCGTGTCATCAGCCACTACCCCTTGTGCACACTCTGTGAATTAACTGATAGTGAAAGACAAGGTAGAGCTTACTAGGCAGATGTGTGTGCCTCCTCTAACTTACTTTTTCTGCTTTCTTTGTCTTGCCCATTTTCATCTCCTGTTTCTCCCTTTCCCACCCACTTCTCCCACTCTCACAACCTTTTTTGACTTTTACTCCTTTGTCTCTCTGTCCCCCTGGCAGTTTCATGTACGGCGAGCTGACAGACAAGAAGACAATAGACAAAGTCAGACAGACCTTTGATAACTATGAATCCAATTGCTTTGAAGTGCTGCTGTATAAGAAGAACAGTAAGTATTCATGGCTATCATTGTTTAGCTCTGCCTACTGCATCTAGCAGAATATTGAACATGCAGAGATGCAATTGTGCTCTATACAAGAAGCTGAATTCCAGAAATGAATGAAAATTACTTTATATATAAATCCATGTTCACTTTGATGTTTACAGTTTAGTTGCCCATTTCTACCAATTTGTGCTACCATTTGAGGACAGGTAGCAAACATAGATGAGCATTATCTTATTTACAGCAAAATAAGCCAATCACAATGATGTGGAGGCATGGTATTTATTATTACGGTTGGATCTGGATAATCTCTAGGACTTTATGCAGAGCTATGCAGACAAATTGGCATCTGACTTGAAGCACTGTATGTCGGTTAGAAATGTTGTCAGACTATGATGTTTGATATCAAAGTGTTTGGAGAGCAGCCGTCTGGCTCAGTCAGCGCAAATTCTGTAGAGAATCTGCACAAGCACCGATTGGCTCGGCCTTCGAAGGATGCAGGTAGAGATTTTTTGCTGATTTTTTCCCCAATTTTAGAGGCCGCATCCTTCGAAGGCCACATTCAGGTTGATGAAGGCTGTCACAATATGAAGCTTCTTCAAATGTGGCCTCCAAATGTGACCTTCCTTTGCCTTGAAATTAAGGATACAACAGTTCAGTGTGCGTCAGCGATGATAGGATTTTTGAAAGAAATTGCAGAATTACTTTTTTAAACATAAGGATTGGGTTTCAACTTACTCAAATATCTAATAATACAAATGTAAAAAAATGTTGACTTTTAACATACTAAGATAATTATAGTATATACTCTTTATTATATACAGAAATTGACTATGGTTAACATTTTTAGACAGTTTTAAAGTTGAAACCTGTTTTCAGACAGCTTAATATAACTTTCAAAAAAGTCCAGTCCAAATGTTAGTCACTCATTTACGGCAGATGTCACAATTGCTAGGTGACACGAACATTGACAAGGCCCAGCTTCGCCCCTGAGTTAAAGGCGGGCACAAGGAGAGGCTGCTCACTGCTGTGCTAATGGGTGGAGCTAGACCAGGGGTCGGCAACCCGTGGCTCTTTCATCCCCTGCACGTAACTTGTAGCAGCGGTCCCGCTATCCGCGCTCGGTCCACTATCGCTCCGCCCACGGAAGAAAGGAGTGTCGCGCCGCATGAGTGACCCTGGGGTACATGCTTTTTTTTTTTGCCAGTGAGTAGGTTTTCTTGCACTGAACAAGAGTAGTAGATATGAAGTTCAGATAACCGTCCCCTCATCCTTTGACGTGTACGATCACACCGGTGTTCATGTGTCACGTGATCAACCGCTCAATTCACAAGTGTTTTCACGCGATATCTGGCACTGATCCAAAAAAAGACACGCTCAGAGCTTGTCATTTACCACAACAATTCAGTGTTTTCAACCACATAAGGTTTCTTTAGGTTTCAACAAGTTGGTGACTATTTTGAATAAAAAAGAAAAAACTAAGTAAATGTGATCTATTATACAGCGCTTTTTCTGGCTGCGGTATGTCACGTGACAAGTATGACGCGTTGCCATGGAAACAATGAGGCGAAAGTTCCAAAATGGGGGGAGGGGGGGCGATGAAATTTTTACCTCTTCCTAGGGGGGCGTGACAGAAAATAATTGAGAAGCAGTGCCTTAGATTGCGGCTCCGGGCATATTTGAATTATTATTTTTGTTAAATATGGCTCTTTCAACATTAAAGGTTGCTGACCCCTGAGCTAGACGGTGCAACCACACCCTACCCCAATCTTGATATATAACTCAACCCATGTTACCTAAGTAATAAGCCATTAGGCATACGGGTTGCACAGTTTATTTCTCTTATGGGTGAACCAAGGACTTTGGTCTCAGTGATCTTCATGTTTCTCCCCCCCCCCCCCCCCCCCTCAAATCTTGTCTTCCTCCTGTAATCTTTATTCATCACCATAAATCTCATCATCATTATTCCTCTCCCTCCCTTCCTTTAACCTCTCTGTCACTTCACTATCATTTTCATGCATGTCTTTTATCTTCTTGATCATGACTTCTTTTAAACCCTCAATTTGCGTCTTTTCACTTACCACTTATCATACTTTCCTTTCCTTTCATTCTTCCCTCTCTCCTCTCTCATTGCAATCATCTGGTGCTGTCAGGAACCCCTGTGTGGCTCTACATGCAGGTGGCCCCCATCAGGAATGAGAACGATAAGGTGGTCCTTTTCCTCTGCACTTTTAAGGATATCACTGTCTTCAAGCAGCCCATTGAAGATGAGACCACCAGAGGTAAGGACTCTAAAACTCATCTGAAGTGTATATTTTTTGTTGTAGAAATTGCATTAGCACACCATTAAACCAAAAAACTTGATTTGAATGTTCATTTTTTTGTTCTTCTTTTTTTTTTTTTTTTTTTTTTTACATGAATTTGACTTTTCTCTTGAATGAAATGATGAAACTCATTTATGTTAAACATTTCATAGATGTTTCCATAGGAAATGCAATCTAGATGACCAATGATATTTTGTTGGATTGACTTAAATGTCAGCATCCCTTCATAATTGTCAGTTTGTGTTTTTGAGTTGATACACAACACACACAACACAATTATTTAATTAAACATTTTAGATTTTAATAAGTTTTAATTTATATTTTTATCTTGTTTTCTCATTAAAATATTCTTAAAACAAGATAAATCTTCATAGGAAGCAATATAAAAAAAAATTTTTTTCAGAACAAATATCTTGAATGAAGCTTATTTTTCTTTATTATATGACTTGATTTAATGATTGATTATTATAATTTGTTTCTAAAAAGTATACGTATAAAGTATAAGGTCACAAAAAGTCATAATATCTTAAACAAAAATATTGTCTCAGGTTACTGGTGTAACCCTGGTTCCCTAAGAGGGGGATGCTGTGGGAATGTTTCCTCCTAATTACGTTGTGAAACACATGTGTAAAATCAGTACAATAGTGAGGTGGCACGTCACGGGTGGGTGACGTCAGGTGACGGAGCCACCGACAGGGCTTGCAAATCTGCTATTCTTTTCTGGTAGAAGATATAGTAAGATGTAAGCACATTTTTACAGTGAGGAATTTTATTGAAACCTCTTCAAGGGGCTCAAAGGGAGCCTCTAGGACAATAGCTAAATCCCATGCTCTAGTGTGGGATGCAGGTCTCAGCCTCAAGGTACCACAAAGGAAACAAGTAACCATTGGGTGTCTCCCTAAAGACACTCCACCCAAAAAAGTATGGTTGGCAGTTATGGCCGCCACAAACAAAAGTTGGAGGGGGATACCCCTGCTGAGAAACGTTCCTGCAGGAACGCCAGAATTGTACAAACAGGGCAGTTAACTGAGTCTAGCTGGCGTATCTAGACTTCAAGGTATACAGTCTTCTTGTGGAGGGAGCTCTAGGGTGGAGTATGGTCTCAACAACCTCAGTTGAGCTGAGCCCCCCCTACACCTAGAAAAATGGTATTTTGAGCTGGAAGGAGCGCACTCTTCCCTGAGGAACGTCCTGTGAGATGGAAGGATGAATATGTGGACTTTCATCTCAATGCGTCCGTGAGGTCTATTGTGACAAACCAGTCTTCAGGTCTGATTTGTGACACAATCTGCTTTAGTGTGAGCATTTTGAACCTGAGCTTTTTCACTGAGTGGTTTAGTAAACGAAGATCTAGAGTTGGACGCATCTCCCCCCCCCCCATCCTTCTTTGGAACCACAAGGTACCAGGTGTTGAACCCGGATTCTCTGTCTGTCAGTGAGACATGTTCTATGGCCTCCTTTGCTAGCAGAGAATTGGACAAGGCACAAACCAAGAGACAAGACACTGTACCTAGCAGGTAAAGGCAGACAAAGGGCTCGGCCCATCTCTAAAACCTCTCTGATCCCCATGATCTGAGTTTCTGCTGTGCCAGCAGCAGCAAGAACCGAGTTTCTGAGTTTCTGCTCAGCAGCAGCAAGAACCCAACCCCTCCTCGAAGAGTGCCCGGCAGGAGTGTAGCATTTTGAACAGAAATCACTCAATGCTCCCAACCAGCCCCCTCGAGAGCTGATTGGGCATGCTCTGCTCCCAAACAGACAACACAAAGCTTGTGTAATCACGCAGAAGCGTTCCCACAGCATCTTGACGCAGCTCAATATTTCAAATGGGGTTAAGTGGTCCTACAGTAGTAATCTTATTTTAAATATACTTATGTTTTTACTGGGAAAACAAAATGGACAAAAACACTGATTATGGTTAGTTGGATGCAGTGGGGAGGCCAGTCATTTTAAAGTGAGTGGACCTTGGAGAAATAGGGTGGACCTCATTGCCTACTCTCAAATGGCATCATTGAACAACGATAAAATTAAGGATAAAATTAATTAGACAATTAAGATAAAAACAGAATAAGAACAATAAATAAAGGAAAATAATCATTAATGGAGTGTTTATAAGGTTGAGCAAGACGTGTCAAACAGCTCCCTAGCTTTCCAAGGTTGGGAATCAGTATATCATGTACACAAATTTGGGCACTGGTAAGGACAGTAAGGACCACACATTGGGGCACTGATGAATCTATTTATGGCAACATGACAATGTCTTCATTGTACAACATTACTACTTATATTTATGAACAACTGCAGAACTTATGTTTTATCTTTTTTCCGGAACAAATGTTTCAGTGCACTATAAGGATTTTGCAATTGACAGCCCTGACTACTGATCAGACTACCATAGACTTGAGACTATTGTAGAAGTTTCTCACTCAAACCACTGCCTGCTGTTGCTCCTGATTGCTTTTAGAGGGACAAACTGCTCATAACATTCTCCATAATAATAGCATATTGCCAAAAGATCCCTGGTGTTTGCACTTTGGAGATCATCATATATTTCTATTTACACTGTTTACTGCTTTATTGATCATAATGGAGCTTCATGAGATTGCGTCAGCTTGATTAAGATGAGTGGCAGCTTTTGAGTGATTACCAATTCAGAATTTGAATATTTAGTATTTTATGCTTGACCAGCAGCCATGTACACATTGCAAAGTTTAAGTGATATCTGCTTAATTTATGTACGTTCATGTAATTGTCTTGTTTGATTGGGTGGAACAGCCATTGAGTTTCCCAGTGCCATCCTGGTCCTTATATAGCCTCGCCACTGGTTGAATGTGCTTAAACTGTGTGGTGCAGCCTGCTTGGCACAATAGTGCATAGTAGTATAATGAGATCGACAAGCTGTCACTTTATGTTGGATAGTGCTGCTTATGGGTAGCACTGCAGTCAGCCGTAGAGCGTTCCTTGTATATCTGTGTATTTATGATTGATGGGCTTTGTCAGATCGTCACTTTTTCTTCCATTTACTTTTTCTTTCTGCTTTTCTCTCTCTCTCGCTCTCGATCTCTTATAAACCAGTGGCTATTTTCCTTGTCAGCTTGTGCCACTGCTAAACTGAAGCACTTGTCCTTTGACAGTGATCCTAGCCCACACAGGAGCTCTTTAAAGACACACACACACATAGATATATATATTTGGAATTTCCCCTCAGAGACATGATAGCAACTGCTGTCACTTTGTGGCAGGGCACCTGTGCCCAGCTGAATCTGTTGTCAGTGGGTGTGTACAGAGCGACAGGAAGTGGCATTAAAGTTTAGTGAGTCTCACTATCTAACAGATAGATAGCCAACCAAGTGGATAAATCCTCCAATGCACAAACAGTGTGGAAATGAAACCTCTTTGCAGTTATTGACATCTGTGGTATATTGCTATGTTATGGTCTAGCAATAGTGCTTGTGTAACTGGTGGTTCGTGATGCAATGCATGATGCAGGGCCAGTGACACCAGTTATGAAACACTTTAATATCTGTGTTGTGTTGAATTGAGGACACGGGACAACAGTTTCACTGGATATTTTATTCCTCTCCCCTGATACAAAATAACAAACAAGCAGTCTCTTTGAACGAACTGCCCTTAAAGTTTTCTCTCCCATTCAGTCACAATGCAAAAGAGCAAAGAAAAAAAAAATCACACTAAACAAGAAAGCAGTGTAAACAGAAAAACAAACAGCCTCTTTGAGTGAACCACCCTTAACGTTCTTTCTAAAATAAATATGATGTGCAGTTTTGACCATGTACTCTCATTTCTACATGTTTAGCAGGAGACAAAAATATAATTAAAAAAGGTAAATGTAGTAAAATAGCATTATACAGATAAATTGGGGTAAACGTATAGAAATAAAAGCAATAATTACAACAAAGAATAAATAAGATTAGCAGAAACCTACTTCTCTCATTCAGTTACAATGCAAAAGAGAAGAAGAGGAGACAGAACAGGAACTTATGTTGACTCATGAAATCAAAACGATTAAAGTGGAAAGCACACTTTTCGATCAGGCAGCTACATCAGGTATATTCTGTGTGAATTGTACTTAAAAATTGTACTTAAATCCGTTTAACTGTATAATTGCAATACCTGTAGCACTTACATCATAGTCTACCTGCTTTAGTTGTTGCAGTTACATGGTGTATGAAAATGTCAATAAAGACATTGTTGTTTACACAAAAACAGCACTGGCCTAGCCATATATAAATATATCCAAATGGCTTTTATTAATTATGAGTGTAGATAATTATGCATCACAGGTGACTGCGTTCACATTCCTTTGACATAGAAGGCCGTGTGGAGACGCCAAATCACAAACTTTATTTAAGCATCTATCAGGCATTCAAATCACTTACAGTGATTACTTTGTTATTGAAGGACTCTTTGCCCTTATCAAAATGTTAATCTATGCTGCTCCTGACCCTTGATGCACTAATAAATATTAACAGCACAATCAGATTATTCATAGCCTGGCACATCTCTTGAGCTTGTTGTTAGGTAAATACGAGATCTGTTGTTTTAAAGGGGCATTTGTTAAACGTCACACTCCAGGTGTGTATTCAGTATTGCTTCATGAATAGCTCATGTGCATGTACTGATGAGAGAGTGCAGCATGAGGTAGTCGAAAATCACCAAAATCCACCAAATCAGCAAACTTCAGCAGACTTCTGAACGATCACGTGACACTAAAGACTGGTGTAACGGAGCTGAAAATGCATGTCACAGGAATAAATTACATGTTAAAATATATAAAATATTGAAAACAGTTATTTTAAATTGTTATAATGTTTCACAATATTACTGTTTCTGCAGTATCTCATACAAGTCTTTATGTTCTTCAAGAACATTAAAAATCGTACAAACTTTTGAACTATAGTTTATCACTTTAAACATTATCACCTTCTGTAATGTTTAACTTTATTAATATTTATTAATGTTACTACCGTAATCAAAATTATTAAAATAATATGAGGTTGAATTTAACTTACTTTAAGACAGACTTTGGTTTCCACTGTAGGTTTTTAAGGTAAAGAATTACAACCTTTGTGCATAGTTAGTAAGGCTTTTAGTTATTTGCATCACATGATGTATTTTGTAATTAGTTGTATAATAGAGATCCTCCCTAGAGCTTCATTCCATGTGACTGTTTCTGCTCCCCATGGGAAAAGGATAGAGCTAAAAGCAAGAGTACAGTATGTGCGTGCATGTGCGCTCATGTACGTTTCCATGTATGCTGGGCTGAAAATCCCGTTGGAATAGTGTTCCTGTCGGTAAGGCTCTGCTTTGCACTGCTGGTCCAATGAAATATGCAAAGCGTCTGCATAATAAACCACCATTAGGCGTCAGTGCTCCCAAGGAGCACAGGGTTATTTTGACTGTGTATTTGTCCCTAGCGGTTAAATGATTTGTGAATACATTTAAACCACAAGTGAGTTTGTGTCCTCTCTCTAAAGACCTCTGACCTATCAGCATGATCGCATCGATGGTGACTTACCCAGAGGCACAAACTTCAAATAATAGCAAATAGGAAGGGAATACGAGGAATGAATATGAGCTCCATGGCAACAGTGAAACCCTTTGAGATCCTTCCAGATCTTTCTATAAGCATCTGAGAGTTACCTGGAGAGGATTTTCAGCTCATCAAATGTATACTTTAGGGCCTCTGGATTGACACTAGCATAAATTGAATGCTAGCCAGTTGAAGTTCAAGGAAACATAGTTAGCAGCACTCCAAAAAGAAGAACTTGTGTTTATGGTTTGGTTAAGAGCTATATATAGAAAACAATAACAGGAAGAGCAATTAACAAAAAAAAAAAATCCTTCTGTTGTCTGATTGGCCTTTTAGTACAATTCTAAAAACACCTCCCTCTAGGTTGTGGTACACATCTTTTTGCTAATAATAAAACTAATATAAAACAATAATATTAATAAAAGGATTTAAATGTGATCTTACTAAGACATATTATTGTGAGATATTGAGTGACAACTGACATTTATATGCATTTTATGTAACTAGTCAGTCATACTGTTAAATAGATATATCTCATTGATTTGCATTAACACAATGTTTGTGTTTTTTCCTCGAGTATCAGCTCAGTGTTCTTCTATCACACTCTATGAGCCATAAACCCTAAAGAAAATTGCATTCAGAATTTGTTTGTTCGTGTGTATCATTACCTTATTTGCTTAATTCCTTTAGTGAATTGGGCGGCAAAACAATGCAAATATCATGTGCAAATAAACGCTGCTATCAGCTGATGTGATTCTAAGTGAAATCCCCCTTTAGTTTGTGTTTTGATGACTGTTGCATGTCTGCAGTCTAGCAGACCGTGTTTGCCATTCTTCTGCCAGATGTGGTGCATTTGGGCAAACATATGCTCCATTGTAGTTTAGGTCTGATAGTGGTCTGAGGTTGCAATGGCCAAACCGAGACTTCACTGAAGCTTTGCCTTTTGGCCACTTGACACAGTTACCTAGCACAGTTTTTCCCCTGTGGAAAGACTATATCTGGAAGACACCTCAGGGCTCCTGCGCAGTGACTCTTTTCCCTAAAACAGCCAGATGGCTTGAGCCATCCATTGTTTTTTCTCCTTTTTTTTTTGGGTCTGTGACCTTTTTTTTTTTGTCTCTTTCCTGTCATATACATGTATTTAAACGCCATAAATGCGTATTGTCTACATGATTTTAGTGTGAAAAAAATCGCTTGCTACTATCAAGCTACTTTTTTTTTGTCACTATGACACTGCAAACACTAAAATGACCATAAAAAAAAATTTAAGATTTAAACAACTTTGCAGCTTAAATAATACATATTTAGTTTCATTGTAAGTGACTTGGGGTTTCACTTTTTTTAAAGAAAAGGGGCAATGAGTCAAAATTACTTTTCGTAGTAGAAAACATTATTCCGTAAATGCTTGACTTGTATTGATTGAGTTTAACTTTTAATGAACCCAGAAAGTTC
The DNA here is from genome assembly GCA_037043235.1 of Rhodeus uyekii. NCBI lineage: Eukaryota > Metazoa > Chordata > Actinopteri > Cypriniformes > Acheilognathidae > Rhodeus > Rhodeus uyekii. Next base: position 581,650 of record JAWRVZ010000121.1, read on the forward strand.
TTTTAACTTGCATGTAGCCGGTTCCGTCTGACATAAAGCTGTTCCTCACTGAACGGGGTTGAACAGACCAGTGTGCTATTTTCATACATCCTACCAATAAGTGCACACGGCTGATTTCCCCTCCTTATCCCTTCACTGAGTTCATTGTTCATGCGCCCGTGCAGAAAGACTTCCCCTCTATATTCCTGTTGTATAGAGAGAGTGAGTTGCTGCAAGAACCGCAATGTGCTCAGACTTTCTCTGGTTCTGTATTGCTGTGTTTGTACATTCATTTGTACTGCATTGTTATTAATGTTTTACTTCTTTTCCCACCCTCTAAGCTATTAAAAATGGTACATCCAATCTGAAAGCAATAAGAGGATGGAAGAGATTAGTGGTAAAACATTAGAACATACACTTTGCAATCACCTGGTGAAAATCGTCTTGTACAGGACTCAACTCAACTGAATTTAGGGTTATTGAGCTTAAAAAAAGCTTTGTTAATGAGAAAGCAATGAATAAATCCCCATTGGATGCAACTTCTCCCTTCATGTCTCAACCATGTTATGATGCTTTCCTTTTTAAACTAAGCCATAAAGAAACGTTATACCTTTGTGAAGAGGCCCCAAAGGTTCATATCAGTCTCAGTGAATAAATGAGGACAGAGTACGCTGGTTAAGTTTGCAACATGTTGATGGCATAGATTTTGAGAAATGGGTACACAAAATATGTGACTTTATTTGGATGGGGAAGAACAATTTTCACTGGCGTCAGCATTTGAAGGAGCCTCAGTGGATATCAGCATGGGCCATTGCTTTTCTGTTGTGGAGCTTGATGCCAGCAACTAGTTGTGTGAAAAAGTGTGTTTGTGAAAAAAGTAAACAGAACAAAAAGTAGAGAAGAGGCAAAAAAGAGTTCCAAGTTGCTGATACACCATTTTGGTGCTCTGTGTTGCAGGGTGGACCAAGTTTGCCAGGTTGACCAGGGCGTTAACCAATAACCGGGGTACACTTCAGCAGCTCACGCCTGTGAACAAGACTGAGGTCAGCCACAAGCATTCACGACTGGCAGAGGTGAGTGTCACACACATTTTTATTCAGTCTGGTGGGGACTTTCCATTGAATTTTATACTGAGGTAATTTTATACTGCTCCTTACCAATAAACTTTTTTTTTTAAATTTTTTTTAATTAAAACTGCAAATCTGCATTGAGCTTTTTTTTCCCCCTTGCTAGAACCTTTTGGTGTTCATGTTTTATGACTGATTTTCACTTACTGTCTTTTTGGAAACATCTGGGCCTCACAATGTAGTAAAAACCTACACATATAATCTATATGCACATTCAAAAGGTCAGCTGTCTTTGTCTTCAGTCCCACATTACAGAAATAAAGTCTGACTTCATTTCCAGACAAATTATTGTTGACTCAGCTATCCAATAGCTGCTAATGAAAGCTTTGTGCCTCTCAAACTTGGGTGTATTTTATCTTATGGTGCCCTTACAACATGGCCTTTTAATTCACAAGGTACAGTATAGTATATATTCATTACGTTGCATCATTTCGACTGTGAAAATGCCAGCTTTGACCAGCATGATTTCTTTTTGTGGTGGTTTTGCTGCACTGCAAAAACAGAACATAAGAAAGAAAGAAAGAAAGAAAGAAAGACAAGAAAGATCTTGTCTTATTTTCTAGTAAAAAAATAAATAAATCCAGACATCCTTAATACAAGATCAATTTACTTTATATGGTAGGATATATATATATATATATATATATATATATATATAAAATTCTAAAATTGATTGAGGTTTAAGGCCCGTTCACACCAAGAATGAACACTGTAATCCTATTTATATTAGTGTTCACACCTTCAGGTGATAATAATCTGTTTATTGTGCACTGTACTTTTGTTGTCTGCCACTTTAAATGCTCAAACTCCTTTAAGCTGTGTGATTGGCAGTTTTTATTGTTCATCAGCTGGAAAAAAATTAATGATATATTTCTTCTGTATCGTTATAGTTGTGGTGTTGATATCACTATTCTCATAACTATTGCTTTATAATTTATAGTGATCTTTATACTGATTCTGATACATCCTTGGTGAGAACGGGCTTTATGGTTAAATCAGCAAAAAAAGTATGCAACGAAATGTATCTGTTATCCAGCTGGAACGAGTATGATGCGGAGACAGGACTTGGAGAACAAGATCCAAACTGAAATCTCTTTATTCCAAATACGAAAACCAAAAACACTTTAAATACAACTGAAAACGGCACTTAGTAGTGCAAACCTGGAGAACTCTGAAAACTTGGGAACATCCACACTCATATTAAACACGGACATGACGGGAACATAGAAACGTTTACAACTGCCCAAGACAAATGAGCACAGGAAGGTATTTAATGACAAACACGGGATAGGGAACAGCGAACGAAACTTAGGATCACAATTAGACACAGACGGGAGCGTGCAGGACCTGGCAGATACACAAAGGGATCTGGAAGGGAACAACGCGAGACAAGACCGTGACAGTATCTTGTTTTAAGGATGTTTGCATATGTTTACAAAAATGCTGACGAAAAAAATCCAGGTGGGTCAGCATAGCATGATATAAACCAACAAAACTTTTTTTTATTGTTATTTAGCAAAGCTGGCTACTAAGGGTAGGCTTTAATCAACCAGTTAAGAAAGCTTGAACGTTAGGGTAAACATTAAAATTCCATCTAAAACACATGCTGGTGACTAAAAATCTCAATGTCTGACCCCTTTTTTCATCTCTCTCTGTCCTATTCAGGCTCTTCAGCTGGGCTCTGACATCCTCCCTCAATACAAGCAAGAAGCTCCCAAAACTCCACCTCACATTATCTTGCACTACTGCACCTTTAAGACAACTTGGGACTGGGTCATCCTCATCCTCACCTTTTACACGGCCATCATGGTGCCCTATAATGTGTCATTTAAGACCAAACAGAACAACCTGGTGTGGCTGGTGCTGGACAGCGTGGTGGATGTTATCTTCCTAGTAGATATTGTGTTGAACTTTCATACAACTTTTGTGGGACCTGGAGGAGAGGTCATATCTGACCCAAAGCTCATACGTATGAACTATTTGAAGACCTGGTTTGTCATAGACCTGCTCTCTTGTCTGCCCTATGACATCATCAATGCCTTTGAAAACGTGGATGAGGTAAGCACAAGTTTTTATTGAAGCAATATTAATTGTAAATTTTCATAAAAATAATATGAATGATCTCTCTCTCACACGCTCATATCCACTTATATTTAGCAAGGTCATTAAACTGATCAAAAGGCACATTATAGACTTTTAAATTAACAAAATAAATATTTCAAATTAATGCTGTTATTTTGAACTTTGCTGTAAAGAATGTAAAAAAATATATATATTAAACAGTATTTACTCACAGTAACAGTTTTCAACATTGATATAATTTTTCTTCAATTCTTTTGAGCACCAAACCAACATATTAGAATGATTTAACATTGACATAACTTCATCAAATGTAGTTGAATAATCATTCAATCAGAAATTTTGAATTCCTTATGATTCCTATCCAGCCATAGTGTATGCCCTCTCATTTGGAGAGGATGTATGAATGATGTGATCCCGTTTCATCAGCATAGATTTGCCTTTATTTGTTGGTCCTTTCTGCGATAATGACTTTTTCTATATATAACTAAATTATTCATAACTGAATACTTTAGCAACTTGAATGGTGATTTAACTGCAAAAAATTACTCTGTGCATTCTGTCTTTAATCCAAATGACTGACAAACTAATTTTTTTTATTTTTTACAGCTTATTTGATGAGATGTAACATAACTGATTGTTCTCAGACGACCAATTATATTCAAAAGCATAAATCAATAATCCTTTTATTACCTTTGGTCTTATGTTTATGGAGTTTTCCAATCAAATTTTTTGTGCTCAGCTCTTCTATGCTCGCATTATAATTGATCCTCCTCCATGTTGCTACAGTCGGTTATTATTTATCTGTGGATCCTGTTTGTGGTAATTACTGTTTGCACAGGACTTCTCCAGCATACATTTCCATCTCTTACAGAGAAGAAGCAAATGCAGCTTTTGTTCCTCTGCCCTTCACTTGCACGAGCGGAGCTGCTGAATGTTGTGTTTTTGCGCCTGTCAGAAATGTTTTATTTTTCTCGCCGAGAAGGATTGGGATTTAGTGGACCCCTCCTCAACATTTCTCGTGGCTGAAACTCTGACATGAAAACTATATCCATTATATGCCATTTTTCCGTATCAGTGGCTGCTCACTGTACTGGGCATTAGTCTAAATGGTCACCCAGCCAGACAGTTCAGTGAAAAGTGAGCTGGTTGAGTCTGAAGATATTTAGAGATTTTTCCACAGATTTTTTTTGTTGTTCATATAATTTAATGGATTGAATGGAATGGTAATAATGAATGGGTTTGCTTATCAACTTTTTTCAAAATATCTTCTTTTGTGTTCCGTAGAAGAAAGAAAGTCGTACAAGTTTGGAATGACACGAGTGATTAAATGATAAACTATCCTTGTGTACTTGACACAAATAATGGTGTTTAATGTTCCTGGATAAATTCTTACACCTGTGTTTTAAGTGTAACTCAGTTCCAGTGTTCTTTTTGTACTTCTGAGTTATTCTGGAGGATATAGGGAGATTTTACTCGCCATATTTAATCTGTCTTGTCTGGAGGCATCAGTCCGACGTATATTGGAGTGCTGAGAAGGAAGTGATCATCTGAAAAACTTTAAATGGACACAGGCGTCCTAATGACTGTAGGTTGAATCGATGGTGACTGGACATTCAGAATAAAATAGGTTTCTCCTTTAAGCTTCTATACATTATTAAGCTCCATATTCATGGTATGATATATTTATCCAATAAAATAACTCTTCAGCTTCCTACTGGTGCCCATAGGTTCATGGTTGCCCAGGCAACAGGCATCCTCTCCCATTGTGGTGATGTTGCTGGAATGCATTTTCTTTCTTCATCATTGGAACACAATGAAGTCCTAAAACTGTAATGTGTCCCGATCTCTGTACAGTGTTCCTCTGTCATCTGTGCAGGCACTGCTCTATCACTCTTGATGTGTTTGAAATCTGCATGTACAGGCAGAGTTCAGTTAAGGTTATATTTCAGATGCTCAGATACATGGTCTGTAGTTGAAATAGGAGAGATGAAATATTATTAGTTTGTGCAGCTGCTTTATTTCCTTAGTGATTAATGATACTTCTGTGATCAAATGCAACTCATATCACACTTTTAGTGAGATGGTATTGGTCTATACAGCGGGAATTATTTGGGTGTATAATGTTAAATAGCTTTTGGGATTTTTTTAGTTTCCCATACATTTACGAATAAAATGTAATAAATATGGACAAATAAATACTCTTAAGCTTAAAATTCCAGCCACATGTGTTGCTCATCTCTGGAGTGGAAGATATTGTTACAAGTAATTGTCCATAAATGTACTGTATTTGCAAGTTTTCGTGCCATGCAATTCTTACACCTTACATCATTATCTTGTCAAAAAACAGTCACCAGTTATTAAAAAGTTTTTATGTGAGAAAACCAATAAGCTGAAGCGAAAAACTTACAACGTAATATCAATATTTTTTTTTTCATGGAGCAATATAGTAGATACTGCAAAAAATGTTTGATATGATGCTGTAAGGAACCATTTAAGAACCTTTATTATTAATAGTGTGAGAAGATGACCTACATCTTTGTCTAAGACAGCTTTAGATACAATTTTAATGAAGAAAGAAACAGATAAAGATAGAGAGCAGAGGAGAAATATAAGATTTGATTGAACAAACTCAAAAGCATTAAGAAATGTCGGGAGGGAATAAAAGAAACATCTCAGTTTTCCCCATGGATTTATGCATGTGCTTGCTTCTGAATGTGAATACATGCCAATGTGCATGTTTATGTTGTGCTTACTATAAATATTTACCAGCAGAGAGTGTTGTCATGAAAGCTGATGGTCTCTGACACAGCTGCTTTTGAAATGTCATACCCAGCTTTCTCAGCTGACCCCCAATGAATTCTGTTTGTCTCCCAAACCTGAAACAAACCACACCCTCAACAGGACACTTGTTGAGCTGGCACTGTGCATTAATTCTATATGCCCACTGAGCCCTGGAATCCAAAGGGGATTTTAAAGATGGCAGTGCACGTTATCAACACTAAAAGTAAAAATGAGTACTCAAATAATTAAGAAACTAATACAAATATAAAATGTAATGTTTTTATGATATTAATCAATAATGGTGAAATAATTAAATGTCTTACCGCATTGATTGGTACCCCATTCAGTTTAGTTTTTTTTTAAGCAGAAAAGCATTTTGTTAGATTTGTCTAAGACTGGGGGAAAAAATACCAATGGGGATTGAAAAATATACCCAGCACATAAAAGTAACATATTATATTATATGTCACATATTTAGTAATTTGTTCATTTAGTTTTATTTTCATGGACTTGCTTCTCATTATTTCCTGCTGTCTTTGTTCACTTTTCCCATTCTAATCAGTTACCATGGCATATCATTTGATCACCACACCTATTAGTCTTTTAGTTCATTATTATTGAGTTCCTTGGTTTCCTCTGTTCATTGTTCCACTGCTCTCAGCTATTGTTTGTGTTTAGACATGCTTTTACACTGTATTGGATTATCTGCATTCATTCTTTTATTATGTTTGGATTGGAACTTTTGACTCATTTTCGTCTTTTTTACTGTGACATTGTATTTTATTATTTAAGAATACTTGTTGATTTTTGTTAAATTTTAAATGATAAAAATACTGACTGAATGATTATTTGCAGTTTATTAAATGCTCATAAATGCCTTTGAAACTTAAGCAAACAGAAGAGCTGTGATGTCACAATAGTAATTTAAAAACAAATCTGCTTATAATAAAATGCAACAAAGTGCGTTATAAATATTTGAAGGCACAGGCAGTTGGCAAGAGTGTGGCTGTCTGACATGGGGATTGATGTGCAGCTGTCAGATGTTTCCTATAAACTGGAGCCTGTTCTGTCTTTGTGTCCCCTGTGGACCACATGTCCCCACCCGGTCTATTGGCTATTCTGGTCTCTTGAATTGTGTTGTGTAATACTTGCTCTTCTTCTGCAAATATTAAAGAGGTGTATGATAAATAAAAATTCTGTCATTTTGTCATCTCATCGCAAACTTGTTCCAAACGTTCTTTCTTTTGTGAAAAAGAAAGGGAAATTAAGAAGCTCTCCAGAAGCTTACACAGCTCTCCAGTGTTTTATGTTATATGCCTCCAGACATAAGAACAATATGTGTGTGTGTATTTATATATACATTTGGGGGCTTGACAGTCACCATACTTGGACGCTGTATAGTTTTTGTTGTTCAGAAGGTGTATATTAGGATGTGTCAATTGTTGTTATAGAACACTTTTTATATAACGCTCATGTTTTTTTTAGCATCTTAATTTGCTTACACCTGCTGTTCTGTTCATACTAATTACTTTGACACGTTCAGTGTGCTGTTGTCCAGATCTAATATCTGTAAATGGGTCTCTTGAATCCCGAAGTTCATCTCTGAGCTTATTGTATGCATGTGCGAGTGCAGTGTGGCGTGATGTGAAACGTCTGCCTCTGTCTTTCTGACTTAGGATCCCATTGCAGACACTTCTGCGGTGGGCCACATGCCAGCTTCGGCCCACTCTCCACGCAATGCCACACGTGCGGAGGATTCTGTGTTGCCTGTAAGTTCGCACTCATTTCTTGTGTTGTTTATGGCTCTTCTGCCCCATTTTCTTATTTGTACAGCAGTTTTGTAACCTCTCCCCTATTCAATGTTGAGCCGAGATGCACTAATGGATCTCTAATTTATGCTAATGTTGAATGCTGAATGCTGCACCCCTTAGTGTGCTTGTTTATCTAAAGTGATTTTAGATGCGAGTCAACTGAAATTAGAAGGCGCAAGCTTCATTCTCCATGCCCTGACACACACAACCACACACAGCGTATTTCACCAATAGGCATTAATGTTTATCTTCCATTATCCTATGGTAAATCTCTGGAGTTGTCACTTCTAATGGAACATTTATGAGCACACATAACCTTCGAATGTACACACACTTTCAGCTATTCATCTCTTTTCCTTAAAGACAAAGACAAAAAACTTTATGGTTTACTAAATGCTACATAAGCACAGTTGCAAATTAGATATAGGCCCTCAAAATGATGAATTACTTGAAAAAGTATCCATTAGGAGCTGCTCTGCCTGGGGAGTTGACTGTGTTGGCAAAATTAGCATCATTTTGTGCTAGCGTAACACAATCCTTAGGTTTTCATGCAGTATTGCAGAATGAACACATCTATTTTTAACTTCCTTCCTCCATGTCAGTGTCTAGGGAAAATTGCTCCTTTCAGGAACATAAAGCATGTTTGAAAAATTAGCCTTTTGATTATGAGATGGCTGGAACAAAAAAAAACCCTGAAATCCTCGTTGGAGGAAATGCTAATTAAACCTGTGAGGTACACATCATGGTCACTATTTATAAACAGTTCTGGCCTGACAGTCCAAAGCTGTTGAGGATGCAACAATTAGGTATACTTACTTCTCACCCCCTCCTTTTCAATCTGCCAGCTTAAAAAGTGAATCATGTCAAGTGTCTGCAGAGAGCGTGTTGTTAAATTTGGTCCTCCAGATAACCTCCCAGTTTAGACAATTGAAAACGTTTGACTGTGAAACATTTAGGATGAATCACAGAAATTGCATTAAAAACAGTTTTGTTTATTTTGACTGTGAATTTGAACACCAGGTAATCACAAAGTCTTATACATGCTCCTGCTCTCTCGTTCAATATTTAATTATCATTTATAAAGTTATTGAATATTGAATTGTTCCTGGTTATTTCCTCTTCTTTGGCATTTAGATTACAAATTCTTCATCATCTAACGTTCACTTAAAGTTATACTAATTTAATGACACTGTTAAATGTAATCTATAGTGAATCTCATAATGAATATCTATTTTCATTCTGTCCTTTATAAAGTTGTGAAGGCTAAATTCAGTTTAATGTATTAATGCAACATAGTACAGATTTTTATCTGGTCATTTATCGGTTATTGGACGTAATATAAGTATCTAGTTCAGTCATGAAACTCTAGAGGGCACTGGCTGATAGGTCCCTTACATGCAGAATGTAAGTAATCACATCATTACAACATGGCATAAGTTGATTGGCTTCCAATGATCCTGCAGCCAATGAGATTGCTTGTTCAATACATCACTGCTCTTCTAAATCCCTCCACCTCCCCCAGCTCCACCTGCCTGTATCTGCTAGTTTATTTATCCAGCAGCAGTATATCTTACATGCTTATATAAAATAGTCACTTGTATCTGTGTATCTATTAGTTGTTGCAATTATGGTTGTCAAACGTACTGGTAGTACTGAGTACATAAGTACTGGATATATTCGGTACCTGCTAATAGACATTTCTTTGCAATGCTCTCGATCGTGTTTGTTTGAGCACTCTCCTAGCATCTGAAATTTCTATTTATAAGTCTTTATAAAGTGTGTTTTTATATGTTTGTATAAGCATTGAGCATTGTAGCCAATCACAATCAAATCTGTTGAAAGTGTGAACGGACGTTTTTGTACAACTTGAGCTACGTATACGCGGATCCTCAATGTAAACTCGTGCTTTCTAATTATTCACAATCTGAATACAAGTTTATTTTTATTGGTTTTGGTGCTGACTACTGAAATTTGGTACTGCGAAAAGGTTTGCAGCAAGTTCATATTTTGTAGCAGCAGTAATATTCAAGCAACAGCGTAGCAGATCTAGTCTGCCAAGGCGAAACACATTAACATTTCCATATTCATTAACATGATGAAACTATTTTGAGAGTTGTCATGATTGAAATAAATATAATTGTCTTAATGACATATAAACAATTATCAAAACTATCATATTGACGAGAATTGTAATATTGGCGTGACCCTAATTTTCCAGAACAAGTCTTTCATTTTCAATGGGAGTGACCACTGGTGATGCGAAGTAAATAAACAGCAATGTGCTTCAGCTATTACAGTGAGAGCACAAGCAGTTGTATCGTGTGCTCTGATTCTTGATTCACTTTGATATTGCATTTGTATAGAAACGCCTACTAGAAAGCAAACTCCAGTGATTAAACCTCTGTTACTGTGAACTTAAGTGATCCTTTAGAATTGTAGCACTTTCAACCATTTAACCCCATATTTAGTCTAGCTCTTCCCCCACATTACTTGCAGAAACTGTCTGCATATTCCATGTAGGCCTACCAAGTAGTTCATGGTGTATTTGTGTACACTAAGAAAACAAATATATGTTAATCAGAGTGGGCTTCTTCTTTTTTTCTTTAAAGACCTATAATCTGCATTGGCCTTTAGTTGACATGCAATGTTTAAGCTTTTGTTCAGAGGGATACAGTGCATGTGTGGGGGAGTGATAGCATCCTTTTTATTTTGCTTTCAGAGTCAAAATAGCTTTCAGAGGCTATATTTATTTCACCCTTTAATGACACAGACTAGACAACATAAAGCCAAACTATTAGCTGCTATCTTTCATAAGCTTAAAAGAATTTGTCTGATCAATAAAATAACTTTTTATATAATCTTCACACATGAGATCTAAGATTCTCTTTGGATGTAGCTTTTGGAGTTGTAGGATCAAGCAAGGAACCCCAGCTATCCATCTTCTCCTCCTCATCTGACTTGAAAGGTGTCAGATCAAAGTGGGTATAGGCTGAAAGAGCAGGTCTCTGGACCTATATGACACCCATAATGTGAACATGGAAGATCTCACCTTGAAATCCACACCTGGCTTTTTTTAAAGTCATGACCTGTATTTACTAAGCCTTTCAAGTGTACCTTATGAATGTAAACCTATATTTATATGTGCCTACATACTGTACATATGCCTTTAAGTGTATGTTTGTAAGCTTTTTCTTAAGACATTTTCTTTGAAGCGTGATCTGTTTATGTGTCCATTAATTTATTTAAAATACAGAAATGCATTTTTGATACTATGACTTGAATACTACTCTTCTAAAATTAATACATAATTTCTAAATTTAAATACATTTGAATAATTTTAGAGGCATTAAGTAAAAAAAATAAGGGTAATACAACTACCCTGATATTGTCACAGTCTCGTCATGTTCCACTTCCGGGTCCTGTTTATGTATCCTCCCGTGCCCTTGTGTCACCTGTCTTGTTAATCCCTTACCTTGTCAAGTATTGTCAGGTGTCCCTAATGTGTGCTCTCGCTATAAATGCCCTCCTGTGTTCCCATGTCTTTGTCTCTTGTTGATGTTCCTGCATGGATGTTCTCGTGTGTGGATGTCGTTTCTTTGTTCCCAAGTTTCCGAGTTTTGCACTTTTACGTGCCGTTTTCAGTTGGTTATTAGTCTTTTGTTTCCGAGTTGGTGAACAGAGTTGCGGTTTGGAACCTGCTTCTCCTCGCCTTGTCTCCGCATCACACTCGCATCACTTTGTGTTACAGATATCATAATGAAAAATAAGTCCTATTAAAAGGATGAATTTCTTAGCAAAATGGAACGTTTACAATTTAGAGATCATATTTTATTATTATTTATTATTATAAAAAGAGTTAAGCTGTTTTGTTAAAATATTATATTTATTAATGTTCTCTAATTAAGTTTGTTAAATATTATAAAATCTTTGTTTGCCAAAGTCATTTGATGCAACCAATGTGTAGTAACATATGTTTAGAGAAAATCAAGCAGACACATGTATATCTACAAAAATATATAATATTTATGAATTAATAGTTTATTTTTGTGAAAATAATGATTAAGATATCCACACTTGCATGTATTCATGGCAGATTGTCTTTGTGTTATTTTTTTCTTCAGTTTGTTTTAATATGCCTTTACCACCTCTCTTTTTCTTTGCCAGGGTCTCAGTAGCCTCTTCAGCTCATTGAAAGTGATTCGTTTACTCCGGCTGGGTCGAGTGGCACGTAAACTGGACCACTACCTGGAATATGGTGCTGCTGTATTAGTTTTACTGGTGTGTGTCTTTGGTCTGGTGGCACATTGGCTGGCCTGCATCTGGTACAGCATTGGTGATTACGAGGTCATCGATGAGGCCACCAACAGCATCAAGACGGACAGCTGGCTTTATCAGTTAGCTATCAGCATTGGCATGCCATACCGGTACAATGCCACCGGTTCTGGTCACTGGGAGGGTGGTCCCAGTAAGCACACACTGTACATATCGTCTCTGTATTTCACCATGACAAGTCTCACCACCATTGGCTTTGGGAACATTGCACCGACTACAGACGGGGAGAAGATCTTCTCTGTGGCCATGATGATGGTGGGCTGTAAGTATCACTAAATGGTTTCTCTGCTGTGTGGATGCTTAACAAAACAGCTCAAGACTCAGATGGTTGGTTAATGCACGCACATTAGGAATGCTTGATATATAAGTGCCAATTATTGGCAGATATTTGGGTAATGCTCAGTATTATTTAATTGTCATTTTACATGGTAATTTTTGATTGCCATGAACTTAAGGCCCAGTCACACAGCCGAAAACGCATGAAGAACGCACGAATCACGCACAGATTGGGTTTGAATGAACGTGATACGTGCGCGGTTCATGCGTGATATGAAGGTGGGGCGTCAGTGGACGGACGTGGACGTGCGCACTTTCGAACCAGTTCCAACACATAAGCACTGACGGCCGACGCGTGTCCCGCGCATGTCACGCATACTCAACGCATAAACTACGCACGCCGACTCATGAATAACGCACACCGACGCACATCTGCACATCAAAATTTTTTAACGGTTCAAAACTCTAAATCACGCACAAACCACCTTCGACGGACATCCACTTACGGACATTCACTCCTCGTTTGTTCCACTGACGAATTACGCATATGACCCACACTCCGCGCAGAAACGAAAATCTGTGCGTAATTCGTGTGTTCTTCATGCGTTTTCACTGTGTGACTGGGCCTTTAAATTTAATCTTTAAATTTGTATCTTTATCAAATTAACATTCTGAAATTATATAATTAAATTATTATATTATATAATTAAATAAACTTTTTAAATTTAAACAGTATTTAAAATAACTGATTTCAGTTTTTATTTAGACAAAATTGTGTACTATTTTGATATTGGTCTATTATGAAACATGAAATCTTATCGGTATCTTATCGGTATTGGCATTAATATCAGTACATACCATATAGATTAAGCTGATCTTCTCAGTAGGGAATACGCTTAAATTAGCATCAGCGGAGTGCTTATTACATGCTGACCAATCAGGGCCTGTCAGCAAACTTTAAGTGCTATTTAAAAGCATTGCAGACACATTGATATGTATCACATAACATCACATAATTTAATATAAAACAATTTTATGCCCTTGCAGGTTTTCTATTTATAAAAACATTTTCATCAAGTCCTAATAAGACCTGCAGTGCATCTTTTAAAACATTTCCTGAAACTTTTCTCTTTAATATATTGGTTTTAAACCTCCTTAGACTGTGACGCTGCACCTAATCACTTGCTACTATCCTCAGAGTTCTCCAAGATTCCTCAGTACTGCAATGCAGGTCAACTTTTGAGTTACTGAGCAGTTCCATTCTTTGGAAATCCACAGGTCTAGCAGATAGCATGAGCTATAGCGAACTAAGCTGTGACTAGTAGCATTTTGCTGAAATGGCGAGTGGTAGGCAGCCAGGAGTGAGTCAGCGGGGAACAATGGCGCTGCTGTCTGAATACGTAGTTTAGGAAGAGACATATTGTGCAATATATCTGACAAATTAAATGGCAGTTAGATTACAGTTCAAGGATGAAGTGTGTAATTTAATGCTAAAATAGTACCTTCTATCCTAATTTAATATACAGAGATAACTGAGTTAGCCTTTTTCAAAAGTGTTTTTTTTTCTTGTTTTCTAAAATATCTAAACATCCTTAAAAGATGAATTTACTTAAAATAAATTGGCTAAAAAAATCCAGCCATTTCTCCAAACCGCTTATCCTATATAGGGTTGCTGCGATGCAGCAGCTTGTTTATTTATTTATTTATTCATCCAAATTCTATTGGTATGGGTATGTAGGGAAGAGGAAAGGTATTCAGCCTTTATTCCAAGCTGAATAAAGACAACTGAAGTGTAAAGACAACGACTGACAATTACAGACACAAGAGTATTAATATGCAGACACTGAAATCAAATACTTCCCTACTATATAGTATGTAAAATAGTATGCAAAACAGAGTAGTGTGTCTGAATGCATCGTATTCAAAAAATTCACTGGAGACTTAGCAGTTCCATAAGGCCAATGTGTGAATGGCAGTGAACCGACGCAACTGGTAGGTCATGTGACAGTATCAACATGGCAGATGTAGTACATCTGAATTTCATTCATAGTATCCACATTCATACTATTGTCACTGTCTTGTCTCGCGTAGTTCCCTTCCAAGTCCCTTTATGTATCTTCCAGGTCCTGCACACTCCCGCCTGTGTCTAATCACTGGCTAAGTCTCGTCAGCTGTTCCTAATCCTGTGTTTGTCAATATATACCCTCCTGTGTTCCCATGTCTTTGTCTCTTGTTAACGTTGTGTCTTCCTGGTTCTCCTAGTTTTCCGGTTTGCTCATGAGTGCTGCCTTTTTGTTTCCTTTGTGTTTTGATTTTCGTTTTGTAAATAAAGTATATTTTGTTGGACTCCTAAGTCTCCTCGTTTGCTCCGCATTGCACACCAGCTGCTACATGTAATTTGTAACGATCGCAAAGTAACTTCAAATTCAAATGTAGAACCTACCCAAAGAGTATGTATTTTTGGACGCAACGTGTTTAATAAGAGGGATAAGAATAGGATCTGGAACAGGTGTGTGTGACGAGTAATGATAGTGACTAACATGGGTAACTATAGAAACAAGGTAAAATAATAACTAAACACAGGAAATGAAAACCAGACACAGTAACCAGACAAAATAATATCAAAACAAAAGTTCTAGAACAAAGACATAGAGGAATCGTGATAGCTAAAGCCTTCATAATTTATATTTATTTCTTTAAAAAATGACAAAATATATTTTAGCTATGATTTCTCTGTTTATTTGAATAGAATGGATCAGTATGTGGTGTGAGTTTTCATTTTTATACTTTCAGCGAGTGTCACTAGTAGTGCAGAAATGACATGCCTCAGCTTTATATTTTTAATTAGAAAGCTGACTAAAGGTAGTTTAATCTGGCAGACTTATAAAGCTTATAAAAGCTTATAAAGCACAGCTGGCTTCCGATCAGATTTAGCAGTAGTGGGGCGCAGTGCTAATCATTTCCTGATGTGTAGTAGCGCAGTGCATGCTGTTGGTTGCTCTGCACCATCTGAGCTTCTGTCACACTTCTCTCTGCGAATAAAAAAAATGACAGCAGTCTTGTGGTGTTTGTGGATTTATCTCACAGTGTTACAATATGGTGCATTGTGTGGTGTTCTGTTGGACCACATTAGCCTAATCCAGTTTATACTAAAATATGATGAAGCAGACATTTTGCATTAATGAACCATATGACTTCATAAAGACCAATGGATTAACACAAACTGAATTTAATTGCCTGTTCGCAGAGTCAAATTTGTGCTAATCACGGATCTGTGGATGTACCTACTTTTTGTGTGGTCTTGGAGAAAACATTTTAATGGATCTGGATTTATATTAGACCTGTGGAATTACAATTAGACTAATCACCATGTTAAAGCCAACTGTGCTGATCAGAGCCTTTTTGTTTAAGTGAAATAGAGCTACAATTTAGACTCTTGTTCTTCTCCTTTTTTCAAATTTGCATTATTCTTCTTTTTTGAAATATAAATCCTGGGCTTCTAGGCTTGCTAAGGTTCTATGTACAGTGTTCCCTCGTTTATTGCGGTTAATGTGGACCGGACCCCCCCCCCCCCCCCCCCCCCCCGCGATAGGTAAAAATCCGCAAAGTAGGTTTAGCCAATCAGCTCATGGGATACATCCACTTGTGCTCTCATTGGTTGATCTCGCGCCGGGAACCAATCATGTGGCTTGTCTGAGTGCTGTGGGCGTATACAAAGCCTCTGAGAGAGTTTCTCTCTTTGTCTGGCATCCTGGGAAACTGTTTCTCTCGCATCACGATAAACAACGGTGCTTTCCACAATACGGCTGCCGATATGGCGGTATTTTAGAAATTTTTTTTTCCGCTGAATATGTTTTTTAAATTACTGTATATATTTTTGTGGGAGCAAGTAGTACTGCCACTGGGGCCCTTAAAGGGACTCTTCATCCAAAAAAGAAAACTCTGTCATCCTTACTCATGTTGTTTCTAACCCATATGCCTTATTTTTAATAGTTTGTTACCGATATCAACACTACTAAAGAAATCTGAATTTTGAATCGGATCAATCAGTTCCTTGAAAAGAAGCACTGATCCAGTTATCGAGTCATTTTTGCTCACTGTAAACTATTGTATGTAAAAGTGCTCAGTTTTTCATTCATTCTCCTGTTGTGTTCTACAGAAAAAAAGTAACATCAAATGGGTTTGGAATCTCATTGAGGGTGAGAAAATGACAGGATTTTCATTTTTTGCATAAATTATTCCTTTTAAATCCTGTCTGAACTGATTAATAAAACATATATACATTACATAACAAATTGTCTGGTCCACATCTCCCTCTCTTTAACTCATGCATTGACTCTTTTGAGAAGGGTGTAAGACACATGCGTGACTGTAGACTGTAGGGACTGTAGTCCATGCAGCACAACCTTTTAATACTGTCAGTATAAGAGTTATGGTGTGTGCTGAGTAAGGAAACTGATGCTCTTTGTATCAGGACTCCTTGGTGCCTTGGTGTTCTGTGACCACTGACTCATAGGTCCTGAATCTACTGATAAACCTAGTCCATTCTTTTGGCAGTGACCAGAGTGTCACTGCAGTACAGTTCAGTTCAGTCAGCAGTAATGGTCACACCCAAGGGCTATACAAATGCTTATGTGTTTCAGGTACACCGATATGATGGTTTCTCCATCTCATAGAACTCTGCAGTACTCATAATAACCCTCTGTGGCTCATTTTGAGCTATCTTTGAGCATCAACTGTTGTAGTGGACTGTTACTGTCAGCACAAGGGAGACATTTGCTTTCAGTGAAGCAGACAATATCAGTGGAAACATATCTACGTCTAATGGAATCACATCTCGTAAAGTGGCATTAAAGTCAGCAAGTGTCTGTACATTCTCAGCATGTCAACAAACAACAGGAGCTTCTGTTAACAACCCCACTGCAAAAATGGACATCCATATGAGAAGATAGCTAATGATTACTTTGCTTGTCGCCTTGTATAGAAGCGTGAGTATCTGTGCAGTATCTGGTAATCTTGTAATGTAAAGATATTTCATAAAGAAATGTTGAGAATCCTTGTAAAAAGAAGTGTACTTAATTGTATTGAATGTGCACTTGTAGTGTACTTCAAATCTTAAAAGTTTATTTAAAAAACCAACTTATTGCATATAATATATCAATGAAATAAAAACTCCACTTTTGTGTACTTGTTCATGTTTCTCATCACAATTAAATACACTTGAAACATTAAAAAGTTCAATTTGTAATACTGTCAATTATAAGTTTTACTTTAGAGTGCATTTTAAATAAATACAGTACTGTGCAAAAGTCTTAGACATCGTAGTATTTTCACGCCCCAAAAAATATTTTTAATCCAGTTATTTCTATCTTTTGATGTTGTGTGTCAGTAGGAAATATCATTATCAACATTCATTTTGCTATTAATTTTAATAATCCAGTGAAATGTTTGTATGCACAAGAAGTCTAATAACAGCCAGTGCATTATTGAGCATGTCTCTGATTACACAAAGAAACAGAAATAAATGATAGGGAGATTTGAAAGGACGTTTCTTCAAGCATTTTGGAGACATTCTGGATTTAGTCTGTCTCATTTTGTTCTGTTTCTTCAAGTAATTACAGACAGACTCAATGATGTTGAGCTCTGATCTCTGTGTGGAGCACCGGCTGTTGTCAGACTCATTGTGCATTAAAAAAATCTCACTGGATTATTACAATTAAGGCTATTTGAAATAATGTTTTGAAATGCAAACTAATATTTCCTACTGACACACTACAGCAAAAGATATAACTGAAATAACTGCCTTAAACCCCTTTCCTTTCCAAAAGGGAACTCAACGCCGCGTCTCCTAGGGGTCGCTTTGGGGAATACCTCTGGTATGACAGGTGTCTGAAGCATTAATCCAACCATGACAATCAACTTGACACTGGACGGCAGCCCGCCTATGACATCACCACAGGAGCGATTGCAGGTATAAAAGAGGCACCTGAACGTCATCCTCTTTCATATCTTCAGGAGACAGCTATGTCTGCCTCAATGGCCAGCAAGAGAAACCACTTTCATTGTATTCATGGGTTTCATCGGCTTCTGACACCCGATGATACACATGAGATATGCGTTATGTTAAAAATAAATGCCTAGGTGAGGAGTGTTTGTGTGTGTAGAGCAGTGGTCCCCAACCCCCGGTCCGCGGCCCGGTACCGGTCCGTGAGCGGCTACAAGCGGCTGTGACGCTGCTGCTTTGGCGATGAGGAGGTGTGTTTAATCTCGCGGCGTACTCATCATCCATCTCGCGCTTTTCTTTTAGCCGCTCTATGGCAGCCACAGTGGTAACGGAGAGACACCTCTGGGTGAACCTGGCCGACATCAGGAGAGCAGTGAGAGAGTCAATCCTTGATGCGCCGGTCTTGCCTTGTGAGCTTTCTCGCCTAAGCCTGTGGTGTAAAAAGGAGTGTTTTTGGCTGAGGCCTTTCTCCTGTACTCAGCCTGCTAGACCCTAGCGACAGGGCGAGCAGTTGTAGGTGGGCCCTGCAAACCCTAACGGTGGGCTGAGCTCCACTCAGTCAGCTAGGGGGCAGTAGCTCTCTGAGGAGAGCCCCCTATAGAGTGTTCGCTGGTCATGTCAACTCCTGAGCTCATGAGGAGTCTAGTTGTAGAAAACAGACTCTCTCTAGTTATACCATGTAGAGCTTCCACTCCCCTATGCTCCCCCATTTTTGTGAGTCATTGGCCTAGCCTCCTCGCGGCTGCCTGGGGTCTAAGAGGGCTTCTTTACTGAGGCCTCCTCTTCACGGAGTTCTGCTTGGTGACCCTAGCGAGGTTGAAAAGGTTCCTGTCTCCTCCTGTCGTCTGATGCGTAAGGGTATCGTCAGGCCTCTCAGAAGAGATCAGTCCTCCGCTCTGAGAGCACCCGCTGCGCTCTTGAAGTACATGAGTTTCATCCCCCTCTCATCTGAGAGTTTACCCTTCGGGAGGTTTGGCTCCACTTCTTTGAGCGAAGCGGCACTGCTCCTCAGTTCTTGCTTGAACCCAAGTGACTTGGATCAGCAAGAGGGCAGTGGAGTCACCTCTTGACTCCTGAGCTAGACTTGCCTGTATGAGCGTCGTCAGGCTGAGAGATATGGCATCCGCTCCGGTGAGCTCCACTTGTCAGAAAAGTGGTTCTTCAACAAGCGTTGAGTGCGGTTCCATTCTATGGACTAGAAGAACAGCTGCAAAGTCCTGGCCACCACCCCAGCCACTCTCAGAGCTCAGCAGCGCCTACGCGTTGTAGGCCTAGCAGAGCTCGGTCCCAGTGCCTCGAGGCTTCTGTTCTCTAGTAGCCCCAATCCGGGTCACTGCAGGTTATGGGACAGTTCCCCTGGGGCTCTTGACTGCTGGCTTTCGCCAATTAAGTGCAGTCACGGCCTTCAGCATGGTGGTGTTGGTATTCCATTCCTCAAAGTGACCCCTAGGGGATGCAGCATTGAGTTCCCTTTTGGAATCATAACCATAGTTCCCTGAGAACAGGGAATGCAACGCTGTGTCCCTTTGCCTTGCTTTGGGCCTTCCTACAGGCGTCTCCTTCAGATATGAACTGCATGACGTACAGTTCAGTTGCCTCTTTTATACCTGCAGTCGCACATGTGGTGACGTCATAGGTGGCTGCCGGCCAAAGTTCATTGTTAATGCTTCAGACACCTGTCATACCAGAGGTATTCCCCAAAGCGACCCCTAGGGGATGCAGTATTGAGTTCCCTGTTCTCAGAGAACTGTGGTTACAATAGTAACCTGAGACGTTTTTTTTGGGTGAAAATAATAACATGCCTAACATTTTTGCACACTGTGTTTTTAATAATGTTTTGTCATGCTTAAAATACACTTATTTTGATCTGTTGACTAACATCCTAAAGCAGATGTAAAGTATTTGATTTTAACGTTAACTGTGGTTTTTTCAATATTAAAGTTAATATATTTTAAAAGTGAACAACTTTGTCAATGTAAATGAGTTATTACATGACACACAAGTTTAAATAGAAAAGATATAGGTAAGTATATAGATAACTTGTTACTCCTATATGTTACATGTACTTTTTCTTTATGCATGACTAACCCTAAACCAACCCTTATTCTTAACTCTACCCAATAGTAAGTGTATATTGTTGATTGATATTACTCAGTACGTAACAAGTACACCATAAAATAAAGTGTAACTGTATATATTTGAGTTTACTTTAAATGCTTGTAAGTATATTTGCCAAGACAACAGAAGAAATTATGAAATTGCATAGGAAGATGTACTTCAGTATACTAAAGTGTGTCAAAAGACACTCTAAAGTTCAGCTAATATAAAAATAAACTATAATAAATTTTCATATAATTGCAATTAACATGCAATTAAGTGTCTGAAAACATTACATTCTGTTCTCTCTTAAGTACATTCTTTTAAAATGTTATTTCCGTAATACATACTCTTTGTAGTAAGTATGCTAAAGTGTGCTTCTTTTTCACAAGGGAAATTATAAATAAAGGGGAAAAGCACAGGGATAAAGGGATTGGTAAGATCAGCTTAATTTAGTGAGACTTAAAAATCTTGGACATGTTAGACCATTGAAAAATTTTTCTGAAAACCCGCTGGAAAAATCATTTTCACTCATCAGTTGCACATTACTGTGTTGGATTTTTGTTGCTTCATGCTTCATATGTCAATAAGCAGCAGTATTTACAAATAGGTGATGTGTTATCTTATTCATTGAGTGCAATACAGTGATCCATTCCTGCATTCGTAAAGTTATCGATCTGCTGTCTCTCACTAATTACTGACTGTATCAGAGCGCTGACTGACCAGATGCTGTTTTTTTTTCTCTTTGCATATCTCTCCTATAAAAACATGTTCTTCTGGTAGTAGCAGGGCTGTCAAACAATTAAATATTTTTCTCTTATAATAGTTCACTTATAAAGTTAATGCTCACTTCATATTCAGCAACATTATTGATTTGAGTGTACTGAGGAGGAGAACTGAAATTAGCTGAACGATGACATCACTGTTTTCTCCAGAGCTGCTTACAGTTGGATTTAACTCATTCCATAATTCATGAACTTTACACAGTTATTGACCGGAACCGAATCAACACTGAACTGACGCTTTTATATTTTTAGAACTGCTCTGCAACAGAATTGAACTCTGTTTGCCTCATTTAATTATTATTTTCTTATGTATCCCTGTAAAGCTGCTTTGAAACAATTTCTATTGTGTAAAGGACTATATAAATAAAAGTGATTTTACTTGACTTAACTATACTTTGTTTACAAAAAATCTCCTCTAAAAAAAACATATAATTGTCTGATGTCATTCGCCATAAGAAACAATCCTAATGCTGGGATTCTTCTGTACAGATGAGCTGTTTAAACAAGATGTGTCACATCAAATATTCTTTCACTCTTCCCTAAGTCCTGTTGTTGACAGACTCGAGTGCATGGAGTACGACAGAAACCGAACTCGTGTCTGTTTACTTTATCTAGTGTGGACCACATCAGGTCTTCATTATAATATGTTAGCTCTTGACGTGACTCTCGCATTTGGTGTTGACGGTCAGTCGTTGATAGTGATAGTGGCTGGTCCTTTTTTATTCATTACAAATTCAAAACCATATACATACTCCACAGATACAAACAAAGAACTTCATTGCCCACACTTAAACTTACTAAAATAACATCCCAGATGCCACAATAACTAAACAAGCTGTTTTTGGAGCTTCATTAAATAAATGCTTTGTTTATAATAAGGCAGATGTTTTAATCCATGAAACTTACAGGATATTAATGATACAAAGACCTCTTATGTCAAAAGCTCAAGGAAAATTTGATTCATCATGTCATGACCTCTTTAATCAATTAATTACATGATATACTGGCATTTCCATTACATACTATAGGATTTAACATGGCTTTCAGGAAAAAAAGATACATTTATTTACTTATTAAATAATAAATTGTACAAAAATAACAAGTTGTATTGACAGCCCTACTCTCAAAGCACCTGGCAAAAAGCTCATTGTTATCTTTGAAGGGATAAAAATATGTATAATTACTGACATGAGTATTCTCTCCTGTATGCGCACATCTGATGATCATCTGTTGTGTGCTCTGCAAAGAAATTGTGGGTTTGCACCTGTTATGCAAAATCAAATCTTTTCTCTGCTGCTGTCATGGGAAAGAGAAACTAGATTGCCCATCATGTTTTACAGCAAACAGGGACAGTGGCTGACATGTATTATGAAATGCATCATTATGTGCAGCCTTTTAAGTGGGAGCTAGAATGTGTCAGAAGTTTAAGGTCCAGAGGGTTTATTGATCTTGCATATACGGTATGTGGTTTGAGCAGTCCTTTGAAATGACAGGTATATTGATCATACATTCACTATTGTACAGAAAAAGTTTATCAAATTGCGTCTAATTTAAGAACATCATTATATACTACATTATGGAAGTAAAATAATGAATGTAAAATTATTTCATAATTAATTCTTAAAACATTATGTACAGGTCAATATATTTTTTTGCTTCTATTACCTATTGAGATAGCAACATATTTTCCCCAAATCTGGAGTTAAAAATGAGTATAAAGTATAAAAATGAGTAAAAATGAGTGCTGGGAGATGTGGAATATGTGAGTGACAGACACTTTTGTGGTGGAATCCTCTAAATCCTCTGCTTATTGATTGTTGTGATGCAGAGAGAGGAGGAGGTTAGTTAATGCAGCTGCGGAAGGAGGATTCATTTCGGGAAGAGAGAGCATGTTGTAAGTCTCTGTTCTTGTAAGTGGAGAGAAATTGCTGATCTCACTATTGAGAAAGAGTGAGTGCTCTGATAAACCCTTTTCTCATTTTCACAATTTTTCTGAAATTTAATGGCAAGATAATACAACACAAAGTATAGTCTTATAAATGTACATTCACCTAAAAAAGAATTAAACCTAGAAAAATAGCTATAGTTAACATTCTAATAATGGAAATGTACCATCACAGTCTGTAAAAAGGGCCATTGGAGACTAAATATATCTTTCTCTATGGCAGTATTGAAAGAGCAGAAGAGGCTGTTATGTGCTGCTGTGTTTAAATCCGAGGAACAAGGAGATGGAATGATTAACTATAAGACTTTTAATTAATTCACCATGAAGAGCGACAGCATATATCAAACAACTCACATAAGAATTAATACTGGACAAGGAACTAAGTAAAACTAAGAAAAATATACAGTAATACCTCGAGATACGAGCATAATCCGTTCCAGGGCGGAGCTCGTAACTCGAATTGCTCGTATCTAAAATCATGTTTTCCCAGAAGAAATAATGGAAAACAAATTAATCCGTTCCAGATCCGTAACAATGGGAAAAAAACATGTTTTTTATTATATTATTATACAGTATAAGGATTTGTGATATCAAATAAAATGTGGTTTTAAATACGTTTTTACAGAAAGTAGTGGAAGGTTCGGAGGAGGGAGGAATGGCTTTGGTACGCAGACACTTGGTTCCGTATCATATCTTACACGAACACTACGTAACTTACGTAAACTAAAAGTAACATTACTGAACTTAGCTTACATATTTAAAAAAAACGTTTCTATTTTCTATTATCGTTTTTTTCTTTCCTTTTCTTCCCTTTTTTTGCCTAACTTCCCTCACTTTGACTTGGCGCAGACCTTTTAACGAAATACCTATCGAGGGAGATTTGTTTCTGTCTCCCATTCAAATTGAGTAATGCACGTGTCGTCAAAAAGACAGTTCCTCCTGATCCTCCTGCGTGCTAGATCACTCACACAGGTACCATGCTCATATTTATCGACAATTTCATACTTCATTTCCATGGTCATCATGTTTCTTCTTCTCACTACCATCCTTACCACTCACTTTCTTAGAACTCATCACTATTATAAAGTATAATGCACAAAATAGAGAGAAAATCACCTACTTGCGGGTGATGTGTACAGAAGTCAGCGAACACGTGAAGTGAACGTACGTCGACATCGGCGTCAGTACACGTGCTTGTATCTCGAAAATTTACTTGTATCTAGAAGCAAAAATATACTCGAAGGCTTGCTCGGATCTTGGAATATTCGTATGTAGAGGCGTTCGTATCTCGTGGTATTACTGTATATCATTTGGGATATTTGGTAGCATTTTTCCTGTAGCCCTGGTTAATTTTTGACCCTGCTGTGGACCTTATAGCTTAAGTGACAACATACAGATTGACTGCGAATGTGGCACTTGCTCAAGAGCAAACCCCGGATGACAGCACACAGAAGTCACAGGCTGCATACTGTTTGACAGCTGTGAAAGAATGTACTGTCAAACACACTCTGCTTTTTTTATTCTAATGTCATAGTCATGTGCCAAGAACTTGCAGTCATGAGGATTCAGACTAATGACCAGAGTATGACTTTTTATCATAATGCAGTTGACATTGTTTTCATTACTTATGAGAATCAATTACTAATACTATTAGAGGACAAAATATGTTTGTCCTGCTTCATAGCAGTGTTCAAACTGTAGAGGATGGATATGAAATGATATAGGAGAGAAGTGCAACACAGGGAGATAGAAATAGAGTGATGGACAGAAATGGTGTCTGCCTCCAGGCTCTGTAGTAATTGCTGAACCTGGCCGAGTGTGTTAAGGCATCTATCCCTGTTGGGCTGTTGCTGGAACTGAGCTGACTTTATTCCTGCAAGCACAAGAGTATTACATTAACTCACAATTACTGATTCATCTAGTCCATCGCCCTATATAAGTGTTGAAAAATGACTGAATCGTGTAGAAATACTGCTGGGTTAATTCACTAAACACTTTTATTGTCGTATGTCAGCGCTAAAACATTAACTTTATTCACTAATAACTTCCAGTAGTCCAGTTTTATAGGCAACTGTGCTGTCCATGAGGGAATTTTCCATGCATGCTGATGTGTAAATCAATATTATTTAAAGCAATGAAAGATTGCAACACTGTAGATTTTAATGTCACACGGTATTGCTTTCACTGTTAAAGTACACAAATGTTGTTGCCCAAAAATTTTGAAGTATTCTTGATAATTAAAGACTTGATCATTATAATCTCTCATCAACATAACACAGTATTAGTACTGTACCGTATTTTCCTGCATATAACCCGCGGGTTATACAGTAGAACCCCGACTTACGATACGTTCCGAGGTTGGCTTCGTGAGTCGATCTTTTCGTATGTCGGTCAGGCTTTTACATGTTAATTGCCTAATCCATTCCAAGCCTTATAAAAACACCACATTTAGCATGGGATGGAGCGCATTCCAGCTCCATACTTCTCAATTATATTTCTTTTCAACGCAATGTAAAGCATCCTCTTCTTCCTTTTCACTTCAGCAACAATCTTCACATCCATGGTGAGTGATTAGAAAAAGGTTTATGTTAACTAGGCACAATGCTGACCAATAGGAGAGCAGGATTGTAAAAAGTGTTCCCCTTCTTACATGGACTATTCCAGCCATCCCTGTCATCCAGTGCGAAATGGACTATTCTAAACTTTCCATCTGAGAGAGCTGACGGATGATTAAGGTAAAAGAGATCAGCTGAAGATTGTATATATAGTTTGAGTGAAATACAGTTTTATCGATCATGCGTAACCACACATCTATGCACCTTTAATAAATACCAGTTTTGGATTATTCCCTGAGTGAGACATCATTGTTCTGACCGGACAAACTGTAGCCTTCAATCAACCTGAACCAAAATCAGCGCGAATTTCAAAACAAAACTCGGAAATGTTTTTTCGCATCTCGATCATTTTGTCGTTACTCGGGCGAAAAACCCCCCAAAATCGTTTATCGTATGTTGAATTTTTCGTACGTAGAGCGTTTCGTAAGTCGGGGTTCTACTGTACCAGATTTTACAAACCCCTGCGGGTTATATAAGGGTGCAGGCTATATCACCAATTTTTTTACACGCGATAATATTTCAATATATTTGTTACGTCCCTAAGGACGCAAGGGGTTTATTTTTGCGGTATTTTCTTTCTGTTCTGTTTTCTTGCGAGGTTTGTTGTCTCTGGCCCTTGTACTATCCCTCTGACCCTACCGAGCCGGTACAGTTATGGATAATTGACGTCATGCAAGCAACATTTAAAATTCGAAATGTGAACTTACACAAAAAAGTTAAAAAATCTATGGGTGCGGGTTATATGCCAGTGCGGGTTATGCCAACGATTTTTAACACAAAGCCCCAAAACCCAAGGGCTCTATGAGAGTGCGGATTATCTGCGTCTGTGGGTTATATGCGGGAAAATACGGTAAAGAAAAGATCAATATGTAGAGTATGCGGCACCATCCGCACTGTGACGTGGCAGATATATAGTTTTTCAGTCTTTCTCTTTACCTTTTCGTTACCTGATTTGCATAATTCCTTTAGTGAGCTGAGTATGTTCTTCACCCTAAAGTAAATAAAGCGTAAATAACATCTATTTATTAACACAGAAATAGGGAACTGAAAGTGACATGCCTGTATAATGACCTGGCTGTGACTGTGTATTACATAGGCTCAGTAAATTTCTACAGACTGTTATATAATACAGAGAAACCATGAAGTTGTGGGGAAAATTTCTTGTCTGATTCCAGCTATTTTTTTGTATATATATGAATTGATCAAATCTCTGTTAACCTCTACCTTCCATTTCCCTCATACTGATCATTACTGCAGAGGTGTAAGAAACAACTCCTTTCTCCTTTTGAATAAATCATGCTCAGAGAGATCTCTGGGTGATGACTCATCAATCTGAAAGAATGCTAATATAAACCTCATTAGCAATGAGTTATTCAGTTATCTTCACCCATCACTACATCAGCAGTCTTACGTCTGTAAATCCAGCGAGAGGAGTGCACATTTCAGTCAGTCAGTCAGTCAGGGCTTTGCTGACGGGCTCACATAACGTCAAACAGCTTCCCAGTGATTATTTATGAACAGAAGTCAAAGAGAGAGGAAGGATGGAAAATATCTCATCACATGCGTCTTTTCTCGAAAAGGAAGTGTGTTTTTATATCACTTTGAAGAATATGTTTAACAGCTTAATTAAGTTGGAGAGTTTGATCAGTTGTTCGCATCAGTATTTCTGTGTTTAATTTCCATCTATATCTGGTGGTGTTTTACAGATTCATATTATATATTGGGGTTTGATTGGTAAGTATATTGGTTAGTACTCCCATTGAGGCAGCAAACACTCTTTGTAATTGTTTTTGCTGATGGCACAGAGATTGATCAAAGGAGCTCACTCAACTCCATTGAGAATGATGGAAGGCTTCTTTCATAGTTCTTCCTCTCATGTGGCCTTACTTTTAAACTGTGTAGGGTATAAGCACAGTTATAAACACATTTAATGTTTGACTTTAAGAACCCAAAATAGCACTTTTTAACACAATTAAGTCAATGAAGTCTATTTATAGGATGGTAGGTACATCCTGTGCACGCTGTTTTCATTGCTTCCAAGTCCTCAAACTTATTTGTGTTACTCCAGTGATCCAATAAATGACATTTTGATGGGATGAATGCTGGTGTTCAAGAGTGATTACGAAATTACACAACGCAGATTACACACCTACAGAGGCGCAGGAGTTCCCAGATTACATTGACATCGACAAAGACGTCGTTACTGATAGAATCTTAGAAGCATTTGTTTTCAAGCAGACCGTTAAAGGCAAAAAGCAACAAAGCATTTTAGACTTTGTAAAGAAACCATAGTAACCGCGTGTACAATACTATTCAGAACTGTGTCAGAGCGAAATAACTGTTATGAGCGAATGTGTTTGTGTGATGTGACTGTTTATGCGGTGAGCGAAATTGTGTTTGCAATGTTGGAGAATATAATTAAAGGTTTGTATCGAGAATCAAAGGTGTTTTTTATTGTACACTGGTAAGTCTCTGCTGTTAGTTGGTGCACATATGTCTTTTGTTGTTAGCAAACATATACAGTGTATGTACATTTTATAGCATGCCGATTACTTCATCAAACAAATCGCCATATTGGTAGTAAAAAGTACATACAATAGAAAGAGGCTGTAGACTGATAGATTATGTAGATACTGGAACTAGAAAGAGCGCATCGGCCCGAGGGCACCCCCACCTTCTGGAAGTGCGGTTAAATTTGGTTAGGTACTGTATATGGCTACAGTACGTACTCTGACAGCGCTCCAACTAACATGAGGAATGTTTTAGCAATGTGTGTCCCGCATTTCTGTCGGCGGAACCAGTGATTCCAATCATTCGTGAAATAATCATTCTTTTTAAGTCGATTCTTTCCTTTTGGTAAACTGGCCAAACTGTGCTTGCATAATTGAAATAACAAATAACACTGTTTTCAGTTGTTTCACTGATTTGAACTACGCAGCATGGAGCGTTTGATAAAAGAACACAAGCTCAAAGGAGTTCCTTTTACACCTGTTCCATGGCACCATATTAAACAGCGCTGCAACATCTAGTGAGAAGCATTTCAGTTTAACACAAACCTCTCTGTTACAAACCACAAATCACTTGATGATTACATAAGTTTAAAATCTAGATAGATAGATAGATAGGTAGATAAAATATATGTTAGGACCGGTGAGAGGATACACTATCAACCCAGCTCACACATCAACTATCCCCTGCAACAATATGTGTGTTTTCTAAGAGAATGTGGGTGAATTTAGCAGGTTTGTGTGTGCTTTCCTTTAGGGTGCGATGTGTCAGCAAACACACATTCACTTGAACTAGAAAAATATGAGCATGAACTTTTGCTCTTTATATATGAACATGAAATAGGGAGGTTTTTCCCTGACAAGTCCACATAAATGTAGACCACTGTATTCTGTTTGCATGTATAGCTCGTCAACCATCGTCTCTGCTCTAAGTTTCAGACAGTGTCCCCCAATCATAGGCATTAGCACTGAGGGATAAAAGTCAGAGACCCCAGCAGAAGGTTGTTCTCAAATTGTAGATATAATTGGTCTCATTTGGTCAGAATTACATGCTCATTAACGCCTAAAGTGCAGCCCTATTACCATTATGCCCTTGAGCAAAGTGCTCAACCCCAGGTTGCCCCAGAGGGATTGTCCCTGCATTTGTTATTCTTTAGATCCATTACTCCAGTACAAAGATCTGTTGAGAGACAAAATGTTGCTTTTGACCTGTAATCTATGTCTATTCATGTTAAGCTAACACCATCAAATTAGTGTTATTCATTATTCCTGATAGAGAGCATAAAAATGTTCTCCTCAAATACTGTTTAAGATGTTGCATTAATCCTCAGAATGAAATTAATCCTCAGAATGAATGAATCTCTGGTAAAAGCACGATAAACAAATTCACAAATTTTAAAATAAGTCAGAGATGCTATGGATTCCTAAGAAAGAGCCTACAGTGACTGCAAACACCTGGCTTTCAGCACCTGATCGCTGGGGTTCAGTTCTTCCTGATCAAGTGTGATAGAGTTATAGTTCCCACAGTCTTAATATACACTTCAAAGAGGCACAGATAGATTCATGCTGAAGAAGACCACCACATCATGTTCCTTTTCAGCTCTTCAATAAAAAAGAACTTACAAAAGAACTGCTGAGAACTTACAACCACTAAATGCCAATATTGTGCATTAAAAGTAATTTTTACCTATTCTTAATCAGTGTCTAAAATGTTTAAATTGTGTTATTTAACATGTTTAAATTTACCTATATGTAGTGTGTTTTGAAATGTATATACTGTATCTGCACACACATAATTCGTTAATTTAATGGTTTATGATATTGTTGCCTATATACAGTGAGGAAAATAAGTATTTGAACACCCTGCTATTTTGCAAGTTCTCCCACTTAGAAATCATGCAGCTTTATCATACAAATAAATAGTTAAAAACATTGTGATTTCATTGTGATTTTCTGGATTTTTTTCTCTCACAGTGGACATGCACCTACGATGACAATTTCAGACCCCTCAATGTGGGAGAACTTGCAAACTAGCAGGGTGTTCAAATACTTATTTTCCTCACTGTGTGTGTGTGTGTGTGTATATGTATGTGTATATATATATATATATATATATATATATATATATATATATATACAGTGAGGAAAATAAGTATTTGTTTATATATATATATATATATATATATATATATATACATACACGGTGTATATATATATATATACTTGTATGTATGTATGTATGTATGTATGTGTGTGTGTGTATGCATGTATGTGTATATATATATATATATATATATATACAAATACTTATTTTCCTCACTGTATATGTGTATATATATATAATTAAATAATATGCGTGTCATTTTTCCCCCTAGTACCAATTAAAACATTGCGTAAATAGGAGGGCAACAGTACATTACAGTCTCTCAATACATCGCAAGCACTGCACAATGTTTTTTTCTGTGTGTGAAAAGTTTGGCCAGAGGAGGAATTGAATAGCAAGCTTGACTACACAGTACATTTGAGTTCCTCCACATACATCTCAGAGCTCAAAGCTCACTTCTCGCACGTAACAAAATCGAGGCACTGTGGAGCTCTGGGATTCAGCCCTGCACAGTCAACTGTACTTACATGTATTAAGTCATAGCCTTCCTAATCTTGTTAATCTGCTTATTTTTTTGGGATGTGTTCAACACAATTACTCGTGCTGGGCTTGTGTGGACTCTGCGGGGTTGCATCTCACGACTTTGTGCCACCGGGCAGTGCAGCTCACTGGAGCAGCGCATGAGTCAGCTCTGTAAATATTTAATAAGAGCTTGGATATTGAGCAGTGGAGCTATTACAAGAGATTCGCTTTGTAGTGCTGTCATCACTCTTAATATCGCTGTCACATCCCAGAGATTGCCACCTCTTCAATGCAGCAATGAATCATTCATTTGATGCTCTGAGTGAATGTGCTCCGAGGGATTGTTCCGAGACTGAGCTTTTTGCAAAGTTGAGTGTATGAAAGATCCGTATTTGAATGAATCAAAACCTTTGCCATTAACACCTGCCTGAACACAGTTACTGTGACCCAGATGCCTTTGGGAATTGCTGTGCCTAGTGTGGATCGCTTCAAAAGGACAGTCATTGTGATTCAACATTGAACTCTGAAAATCAATCATGTTACTCAGATTGTTTCCCCCTTTCTGGCTATCTAAACATCCTTAAGAGATGATATGTGGAATTGTGATATTAGATATTAGGCTTTGTTTTCACAAAATCTAACAATATTGAATGAAAAAGTTAAGTCATTTCAAAATATCTTAATATTGCAATGTCATGATATGAATTCTTGACACTACAACTATTGTCTGATAAAATATGATGTCATGGTTTCTAAGATTATTTCAAATTGACCTGTTATGCTTTCCTGTAGCTATATAACTTTCCTGTACGTTTTTTGGATAAAAGTGTCTGCCAAAATGCATACAAATATAAATCTTAACAATAACGCCTCAGTTTCATTACAAACCTGCATTAGAAAATTTTATAATATCTGGGACCCCTAAAATTTTATAGGTGGACTTTCTATATACACTCAGTAGTCAGAGCCCATCTTGCTGAAAACAGTAAAAGGCAAGCTTCATCCACAGCACATGTATCATTTTACTGTAATTGCAAAGGCCAAGGGTGACTATTTCCTCCTCCTGCATTCAGTGCATGAGAAATCTAGTACAATTGAAAATCCTTTCCAATCCGGTACTACTCTTTCTTATTCCATCAGCCATCATCAAAAGTGCATCTGCAAGGCCTTTGTTATTCCCATTACCGCCCTATAAAATGGCATAAAATTGGCTATTACCCTGACCTAATGAGAAAATGTCTGCTTCAGTGGAGAAGCAAAGACATTTATGAAAACGATGGTGCCAGAAATGACGATAAGAAAGTATGTCTGGCTAACACACAACCATTCTTTTGACTCCATCAATCAACATTTATTCAACACCCATAGGGATATAATATTCCCTTCTCATGAGGGGAACACCCACTATCATGTCTTCAGTAGATTTGATTAGGCCATGAATGTGAAGTAATGTAGAATTGATGGGGCTTGATGCTCATGGAGAGCAAGACAGAGCTGAAGAGATGGAGTAATATGATAATTTCATGTGCATCACCCCCCCCCCCCCCCCCCCCTCCAAATCACATCACCATCTTTGCTTATGCACAATTTTCCACAGCTGCCTACTTTTCTGTTAATTGGAGAAAAAAAAACAGCTTGCACATTCTGCTAAATATCTTCTTTTCTGTTTCATGCAATCATTTTTTTTTGTTATTATAGTTTTTAATTGATAGTTCATCCAAAAATGACAAGTTACTCCAAATCTCCAAATCTCACCCTCAAGTTACTCCAAATCTGTATGAGTTTCTGCATGAGATATTTTGAAGAATGTTGGTATCCAGATAGTTGACTTCCATAGTATAACTTTATTTATGTATTTAGTTGGTGCTCAAAAACATTTCTTTTTATTACCACGTTGAAAACGGTTGCTGATAATATTTTTGAAGAAAGCCTGAT
Organism: Rhodeus uyekii; assembly: GCA_037043235.1. NCBI lineage: Eukaryota > Metazoa > Chordata > Actinopteri > Cypriniformes > Acheilognathidae > Rhodeus > Rhodeus uyekii. Next base: position 614,552 of record JAWRVZ010000121.1, read on the forward strand.
ACATTTTTCTTTCAAGATTTGTAAATGAGTAGACAGTTCAAGAGAAAAAAAAATTAATAATAATTTTTGTAACATTATGCTTTACCGTCATTTTTTATTAATTCATCCTTGAAAGATAAAAACGTATTTAAAAAAAAATCTTACAGACCTCAACATTTTGAATGGTAGATTATCATCATTAAAATTTATTAAAATATATTACAATTATTATTAAATTTATGTTCCTTATGAGCTTCCTTATCGTTTCTGATTTCTCTCTCGCTCAGTTTTTCTTTTCATTCAGTTTTCAGTTTTTGCTGTCCATGCAATGCAGTGAATTCTCTATATCATTAGCTCAGTTTCTTCTAATTCACCATGTTCTTGCACGACCCTTATAAAAACAATGAACCCAACCACTAAAAAAAAACAACCCTATCCACTGCTTAATTGCTAAACAAATACATATGTGCATTATGTAAAACAGCAGTTGACTATTTGTATAAATGACACTGTTAGTTATCATTCAGGTGTGTGTTATCATATGGATTGGCATGTATTCGTCTTCTGCGCATATTTCTAGACTACCAGACAAGTTTGAAATATGTCGCTTTTGATGACTCTTTATTGTGTTCATTCATATTGATTACACTAGTAAAAACAGACAGACGACTGACACATGAATCATTGGCCTGAAATTTATCTGTATCACTGGTATCTTGGGCTAGAAATGAATTGCTGCATCAGAGTGCAAATGCTATGATCATCACTCTGCCTGCATTCACTCACATGGGCAGTTAATTAATGATTCGGCTTGCATATCCCATTAATGTTGATAAAGCTCCCGCTGGTCTCTGGTATACATGTCAAAAGAGGTGGAATGCAAGGATGACTGGTGCACAGTGTCTAATCTGTTGGCTCTTGTCAATCACTGATGTGATTTAAAGTGCATTACCCATACCTCTCGGTTTCCACTGGAATCTTACCTCTCTGCTGATGCTGATCATCCTTTCTGTCTAAGCCATTTTCCTGTCCACCCTCTGCGAACATACTGGTAACAAAATAACAATAGATTTCAGAAACTATTTTGGTCTGTGTTTCCATGGAAACGCTAGGGTGTAAGTTGGGATAGATTTAAGGGGGATATTGCCAATGTCTGCTTGCAAATATATATTAGCACACTAAAATCGCTTAGTGGCTATAGCTTAGAAGAGATTTACAGTATGTGAATACTTGAAATGTTTTAAATTTGGTATATTTAGTAGCCAATAATACGTTTTTTTTTGTATTTAAATAGACATTTTACTTTATATTTTAAGAAATATTGTGTCATTCACTAATAATTGCTGATATACACAGTATGTGTATATATATATATAAACTTTCTGCATTTTTACATTTTTAAAAAACATCAGTCATTTAATTTGATTTATAAGCTGTTTTACCACACAGGCAAGGATTTCAGATATTGCTCTCTTTGTGGGGACATTTTGTTCTCATATTGTAGGATTTACCTGTGTGCATGCGCACACACACACACACACACACACACACACACACACACACACACACACACACACACACACACACACACACACACTCACACTCACACTCACACTCACACTCACACTCACACTCACACTCACACTCACACTCACACTCACACTCACACTCACACTCACACTCACACTCACACACACATTCACACTCACTCACTCACTACCTTATTATGATAATAATAATAATAATATACTTTTTTTCAATATTTTATTGTTTTAATAAAATCCATAAACTGTTTCTAAATCTGAAAAAAAACGATCTCTTCTAAAAGTGTACAATTATTGATGAAACATAAATTTTGTGTGAAAAAATTTGCAAAGAGCTTTTATCCAAAAATATGTAAAGTTAGAAAATGAAATGACAGGTTTTACTTTTTTTTTATAGAAAATGTGATTTATAAGGTACATTTCTATTTCACTCTCTAGCATGAAGCTTTCCTCGATCAGCGATTGACCACCCCCATTACTCTTCAGAAACTTTTAGACACTCTCACTTCAGTCTAGCCTTTGATTTTTATATATAGCAGCATTCTAAAATGCCCTGTAGTTCACTCTCACCCCTCTCTGATTTGCAGCTCTTCTGTACGCCACTATCTTTGGAAACGTGACCACCATCTTTCAGCAGATGTACACAAACACCAATCGCTACCATGAGATGCTAAACAATGTGAGAGACTTCCTGAAACTCTATCAGGTTCCTAAAGGACTGAGTGAGAGAGTTATGGACTACATTGTGTCCACATGGGCCATGACCAAAGGCATTGACACAGAGAAGGTGAGTAAATCTGTTCCTCTTTCTGATGCACTTGATGCAGAGATGTAAATAGGGTTACAAAATGTAGAAAAGCGCCCTTGAGGGAAATGTGTTATTTCTGCTTATTTAATTTGATTGAATATTGATGGGGAAATATAATTTGCGTAAAAAAGAAATGGAAAGTGACAATAGTGTAAAACAATCTTTTATTTTATTGCTTTTTATCTAACCATTATGTGAGAAATTTTGCAATATAACTGTTTGCATAATTTATGAATTATTTATGCAGGTTTAATTTATTCAGACATGGGCAATCATGACTGATTCCACCAGTTATTTTTGGATGGAAAGACACATTTTAAAAATACCAACACTATTATCTCAGTAGGGCTAAGGATTGAGTTTTGATAATGGAAGGCATTGTTTAATTTCTTTTTTTGTGGTCACACTTTTAGATCAGGGTCCAATTCTCACTATTTGTCAGGCGTTACGGAGGGATGAAAGTGTGAAGACGACTATGAAAGTCAAACTTTATTTTAACAAGACACAGACACTCACTCAAGGGATTAAATACACAAGGGATGATTAGGCAATGAGATGACTAACGATGTGATTGATGACAAGACAGTTGATTCCGATGACACAGGGAGAGCACAAGAGGAACTTGGAAGTAAACAATACAATCACGAAGACAGGGAGGACAGAACCGTGACACTATTAACTAAATATTAACTATGCCATTTGCCTCAATAAACTCCCAGTTGTTGCTCATTAATAGTTAGTGAGGTAGTTGCTAATTTTAGATATTGGGTAGAAATAGGGTAAGATTAGGAATGTAGAATAATGTCATTCAGAATATGGCATTAAAATGTGGTTTATAAGTACTAATAAATAGCCAATATCCTAATTATATATATATATATATATATATATATATATATATATACAGTGGAGTTCACTTATCTTGACTCACGGTTAACTCGCCAGTCCTATTATGCCGACGTTTTTGAAGTGGAACCGCCAAACCTCCCTATTTGTTCTAAGCATTTTCTTTTCGGTAATGTTGATTATTTTATGTCGCCGAACACTAGTATCTCGAGCACAAAAGAGGGACAAATTCGCCACTTCACATGGCTATCTTGTAACTGAAGATAGTACTGAGTTCACTGATTGAAGAACCCGGTTGTTAAAAGACGTAACAAAGCCGAATTTGTTGAGAAAGCACATTAGACGGGCAGAACGCAAGAAAGTATGCAGTCTAGTACAGCATGATGACCTCACGAATATGTTTTGACTGTAAGCGAAATTGTGTTTGCAATGTAGGAGAATATAATTAAAGGTTTGTATCGAGAATCAAAGGTGTTTTTTATTGTATACTGGTAAATCTCTGCTGTTAGTTGGTGCACATATGCCTTTTGTTCTTTGCAAACATATAGTGTATGTACATTTTTATAGCATGCCGAATTTCATCAAATAAATCGGCATATTGGCTGTTGGTCATCTCGAGCATCGGTTATCTCGATGCTTTTTGCAACCCCCAAGGCCGTCGACATAACCGTACTCCACTGTACTGAAAAAGCTGTCATTCTGTCAGTAATGTTAAACAAAAAATAGTAGAGGTGGAGAAAGAAGGACATCTTTTTGTGTAAGTGTCTCTCCATCAAGACACCTTTTTTATTTCATTCTAGAAGAGAAATGGGAAATTGTATTATATCCCAGGAAACATCAACCCTCAGGGAATATAGTAGATCTATTCAATCCCTGGCTCAAATTTAGACTTATAAAGGATTCTCATAACTGGTTTTCATGCAGCGTGAGGTGAGAAATCCTCTCATTTATTGACATATGACAATGGGCATATTGGGCAAATTTTAACATAGAATCGGCCTGACCAGAAAGATCCTGTACACGTGACTGAGGCACAAAGTATAGTTGGTTCCTGCATATTGCAATTGATGCAATTGCATTCTGGTGAAGTGAACTGTATTAGATACTTTCCATGCACTGAAATCCCTATATGTGCTTCTATCCATAATGGAAACATTAGCTTATGAAGCGTCCAGCACATGGAAAATTTTGTATGGGCACTTAATGATGTAATATTAATGGTGTAACCCCAAATTACTAAGATTAAAAATAAAAAAAAACATCAGCAAGATGAATCCACATTATTGCTCCTGTCAGTTGTTTTACAGTGACTCTCAAAACCGCTCAAAGATGTACTTTATATAGAATGTGTGAAGACAAACAGATACAGATAATACAGACAATAATACATTTTTGAATGAACCATGAACCCCAATTTGAATACATGTGAAATTTTGTTATTGCCAAATGAGACACTTAACCTCACTAATGGGTGACTGTATTTGAGATTAAAAAAAATAAAAATAAAAATTCAATTAAAAAAATACAAAAATAAATATCTTCTCAGTGTTGATTAACAGGCTGAATAAGTTAATTGTTAATTAGTTGTCAAATGCAACTAATCTTAGTATGTTAATAGCATTACAGTATAAACATTTTGAATGTTTTTGTAATAAAAACATATTTCTTTTGTAATGTTTTTGTAATAAGTTCTTCAGCTTTGAGTTATTTTAGCTCTCACTGTAGACAGCACACAAGTGAAATACTCTGAAACTGACATTTCCAAATACCACCAGCAACTGAACATGTTTCTTTTTTCTTTCTAGCCTAAGTAATGAAGTGCAGTAAGGCAAAATAAACTCTCTGCTTACCAATGCTGAATCCTATTATTTTAATAACGAACTTATTCCACGTCCCATTTTTTTTAAAACTTAAATCAGCATTCATTCATTCATTCGTTCAAGTGGGATAATGAGCAGTCAGATCTTCAGTAATATAGAATAAACTCTGGGAAGGTGATCAGGACCCAAATATGAAGCAAAGTGCTCTGGTATCAGCCAAATGGGGTTGGTATTGTACTTTATTCCTGATTTATACGTCACTTTTACCTAATGTTTGTGTAGTTGCAGGTCAAAAATAGAACAAATTATCTCAGCAACTATAACAAGAAGAGTTTTGTTGTGTACGTACGTTTGAGAGAATGTGTCATTATGACATAGGTTTCTTCTCTTTACTCGTTAGGTTCTGTCCATCTGTCCTAAGGACATGCGTGCAGACATCTGTGTGCACCTGAACCGCCAGGTTTTCAACGAGCACCCTGCCTTCCGGCTGGCTAGTGATGGCTGTCTTCGCTCTTTGGCAGTAGAGTTCCAGACCACACACTGCGCTCCAGGAGATCTCATCTTCCACGCAGGGGAGAGTGTGGACACTCTTTGCTTCGTGGTGTCTGGATCGCTGGAGGTCATTCAGGATGATGAGGTTATTGCGATTTTAGGTGAGCTAAATCATTCTTTCCACTCTGGAAATAATACCAATTTAAGGAAGACCTCTGGGGTTAGTTGTCACATTTTCCCTGGGGTTAGTTGTCACATTTTTCCAAAACTCTGGCGAGTTTTCACATGGGCCATATCTCAGTTGCTATAATCCGAGCGCACAAATAAACACATAGGTTTTTTTTTATTGGCATTGATGGTTCATAAAGAAGTTTTAGCAACTGTAGAACCTTTCCTTTGCACCAATGGTTCTTTATAGTGGAATAAGATGTAATGTTATGTAATAAAATAAAAATAATAAAATATAAAATCTTTCTTTTGTCTTCTATGACATCACTGTGAAAACAACCTTTTGAACCTTTATTTTTAAGAGTGTATATTGGTCAGTAAACAGTAGTTATCAATTTTAGTTTCCTTTTTTAAGGACTTTTATTTTTTCTTCAGTTACCTGTTTCCTTTGTTCTTGTTTCCTGCCTCTATTAGTTGTCGTGGATACTCATTTAACAAGCACACCTGTTTGTAATTAAATTTGTCACCTTGTGTATTTAACTTTGTTTCTCACAGTATTGTTTGTGCATGGCACACTGTATTGCTTGTGTTCGTTGTTTGTGCATTGCCTTAATTTCCGTTATGTTAATAAATGAAGTAATTTTTGAGTGTACTTCACCTACCTTCTTATAAGATGTGATCAAATACCGAACCAAAAAGGATGGATTTTGCAGCCAAGTTAATTTGATTAACCTTTGATAACCTCTCTATCTTGGAGTACACTTTTGTCAGCTGGCTGGAAAAACGAACTTTAATAATGTATTGGACAGGGACTAATTATTATAGTCCCCTGGAATTATCGAACATTTCAAAAGGGACCTGGATAGAGGCGATCGTCCAATGTCTGATGTCAGCATTAATGGACACTGCAGAGCCTGAGTATTTGACCACGGCAGGAAAGGAGCCTGAGCACTGCTCAGCTCAAAGTCTTCATTACCGCTGGTCCTGTTCATCTTAAAGCCTTCATCACCACTGGTCCTGCTCATCTCAAAGCCTTCATCACCACTGGTGCTGCTCATCTCAAGGCCTTCATCACCACTGGTGCTGCTCATCTCAAAGCCTTCATCACCACTGGTGCTGCTCATCTCAAGGCCTTCATCACCACTGGTGCTGCTCATCTCAAAGCCTTCATCACCACTGGTGCTGCTCATCTCAAGGCCTTCATCACCACTGGTCCTGCTCATCTCAAAGCCTTCATCACCACTGGTGCTGCTCATCTCAAAGCCTTCATCACCACTGGTGCTGCTCATCTCAAGGCCTTCATCACCACTGGTGCTGCTCATCTCAAAGCCTTCATCACCACTGGTGCTGCTCATCTCAAGGCCTTCATCACCACTGGTGCTGCTCATCTCAAAGCCTTCATCACCACTGGTGCTGCTCATCTCAAAGCCTTCATCACCACTGGTGCTGCTCATCTCAAAGCCTTCATCACCACTGGTGCTGCTCATCTCAAAGCCTTCATCACCACTGGTGCTGCTCATCTCAAAGCCTTCATCACCACTGGTGCTGCTCATCTCAAAGCCTTCATCACCACTGGTGCTGCTCATCTTAAAGCCTTCATCACCACTGGTCCTGCTCATCTCAAAGCCTTCATCACCACTGGTGCTGCTCATCTCAAAGCCTTCATCACCACTGGTGCTGCTCATCTCAAGGCCTTCATCACCACTGGTGCTGCTCATCTCAAGGCCTTCATCACCACTGGTGCTGCTCATCTCAAAGTCTTCATCACCAGTGGTCCTGTTCAGCTTAAAGTCTTCATCACCGCTGGTGCTGCTCAGCTCAACGCCTTCATCACCACTGGTGCTGCTCATCTCAAAGTCTTCATCACCACTGGTCCTGTTCAGCTTAAAGTCTTCATCACCGCTGGTCCTATCCAGCTCTAAGACCGTTTCTCTGTTGGCACTGTCTGGCTTAAAGCCTTCATCACCACTGGTCCTGCTCATTTTAAATCCTTCATCACCACTGGTCCTGCACAGCTCAAAGCTCTCATCACCGCTGGTATTGCCCAGCTTAAAGACTTCATCACTGTGGATAATACACACACCCTGCCTCCCACCTCCTCTGCTTAAGCTAGTCGGTCCCTCCCATTGCTGGTGGTCAGGCTGCTAACTCCACCCCGGCTCCTTCCAGTATTGATTCTGCCATGGATCTGATGGATGGACATGCTCTGGACTTCTACCTGTATCATCGTACCATCAACTCCTCCCTGGTTCCTCCCACCATCTAATACAACCTGGCACTCACTTTTGGGACTTTTATCCCAAATGTGAGGGTGACACAACACTGGCATACAGGAAAACACATCTGCTGTGCCCACTGAGGGGCATGTTGTCACTAAAGGAAAAAGTATCATATACTATATATACTTATATTATGATGATTATATGATATTAATGTACAGTATACTATAATAGTATATAGGTAATACTAAAATAACATTGCTTATTACAACTTTTTTATCAAAAAAATTGAAGTAAAAGAAAAATCTAAAAGATAGCGTAAAAATTTACATTTAATTATTTTATATTTATTAATTTATTTAATAAATTGACAATTTATTTTTGTGACAATGGCCAAGACAGGTCAAGACACAAAAAATAGAAATATTCAATTGCTTAAACATGGTTACAGTATCCAGCATATTCTGTTTTTAAGCAGGATGGATATTCTTGAATAAAAATAGAATCCTGTTTTATTTAAATATTTACTTAGATACTGTTTAAATAATTTCTGCACAAAATCCCAGCGTTCTCATTAAACTCAAGAAAGGGCAATGCTGCACAATTAGGTAGTTTGTAGTACTGTAATACTTCAGAGCTCTGTTCTTTTTTTTTCTTCCTGAGGGCACATAAAACGGCTCCAAAAACATATCAGGCTTTGGATAAGTACAAAAAAAAAAAAAAACTTATAAAGGACACAATACTAACCAAGTGGATCCTACAATATGGTTTTCACAGAGGTTCTTGCACAGTGAACTCGCTAATGTTCATTCTCTGAAGTAACATAAAAGCCCACAGTCCACTCTATGTGCTATATGTGGCATTTGTTACTCTGTCCACGGCGTCTTCTTATCCTGCTTTAATGGAACTGTGGGGACCGATTCTCCATCAATTGATTTTTGAGTTCTTTGTTTCACAGGGATGTGCACCGATAGTTCACACAACCTGAGTGCTATAATGATGACCAGAGAAACAGGCATATTTTTAAGCAAAAATACAGACTGCTCTCATGAAAGATGAGGAAATACAGGCTCATAAATGTCTTATTGGAATTTGAGAAGGCAACAACATGTGCATTTTCTAGTTCTGTTGTAATTTTTTTCTCCAAATGTCTGGGACGGTTATTAAACTATGAGCTTGGAACCAATTCCTCTATGAACAATAAAAACAGTTGGCTATTTTGTTGTGAAGAACACGTGTGCCAACAGGCACATTTAAGAGTTTTTGCTCTATTTTGCTCTATTCTATCAGACTTTTTCTTGATCTCTTTATCTCTCCACTCTTGCTGATGTACCACTGCCGCAAGAATGTGACGTGCCCTTCACGTGTAACCGCAAACGACATGACATTAGACCTCATGAGACAATGAAGAGAGGAAGTTAATGCCTCTTATCTCTAATGGGGAATCAGATCAGATGCTCTTTTGCTTTAATGATTATGAAATGAAATAAGATGCGAGTGCTGTGAGTTAATTAGCCCCAAGGCATTTACTTGAACCCGCCAGACTAAACCTGCTGGGTTCCTAATGATGCCCCTCATCAAAGGCGCTGAACACTGGGTACTTTGTACATATTCTCTCATGTGAGGTGTGGTGTGAGAACTTAGAAGACACATATGTCCTACTGTAGTAAGATCAAATCAATCTGTCTAATTCAGAGCACAAAAATGCTCAAATACAAGCCCATAGCTGGAACTATCAACATTTAGTGTTAAAGTAAGACATTAGAATGATTTCTGAAGGATCATGTGACACTGAAGACTGGAGTAATGATGCTGAAAATTCTCTGGAATAATTGTATGGGCAATTGCAGAAATACAAGCAAATCCAAAGGGTTCACATGCTTTTTCCTCCAATTTTATTAATGGTGTCTTTTAAAAATATAATCTTTCTTTTCTGTCCCAGGAAAGGGCGATGTGTTTGGTGACGTGTTCTGGAAGGAATCCACACTGGCACATGCCTGTGCTAATGTGAGGGCTCTGACGTACTGCGACCTGCACGTCATCAGGAGGGACGCGTTACTCAAAGTACTGGAGTTCTACACAGCCTTTGCCAACTCCTTTTCCCGTAATCTCTTCCTCACCTGCAACCTCCGCAAGCGGGTAAGCTCCACATAGTCATGCTTGTTGTGACCAAATATGACGTTCTAATGGCAATAGAATTTGCATCCATTCTGATCGTTGAAAGCACTGGGGAATAGAACGAAAGCATGATCGCCCACTCTCCATTCTTGGCTCAAGAAGACTTCTTTTCCCATTCATTTTCTGTATTGGCATTTTAAAATCATGACATTAAAATGAACCATCTCTGCAATGAATTACATGATGATAGACCTTGATTTAAAGCAAAAAGTACAGCATATGAAAACCAGAAAAATGAACAACAAAACAGTCCCATGAGGCAATGCAAATAACAAAATGGATAGGGATTTGCAGCATATAGATTGCCTAATGGTTATCAGCATTATTAATTTTATTTATTTTTTTTAGTTTTTAATTCATCAGTAGCTGTTGGTAAACATTGGATGTTTGATAGTTCATGTTTATTTCCTCTATTTTTACATTTAGATTACATTTTCTGTCATCTAACGTTTACAGTTAACCTTTGAAAACATCTAAATGTGATCTTGTTTATTTTAAATGATGATAAATGCAGTGCAATACTGTTTTTCTTGAAACTTTTGTGTAGCTTTTTTTGTATTTTATACATATATAAGCACATTATCTGTTTATCTTTTCCATGTTGTATCATCGTATCAATCAGATTATTTGTGTCAGAGATTCAAGCACATCCTGGTGCACTTTGACCTGAATGTGTGGTGTGCTGTCCTACTGTGTGCTGTGTTGGCATGAGTTCATAGCTCTGTTGTGGCTTTCAGACCTGACCTCACATTCCTTAAATACATAAATGATTCATTCTGACAGACTGCCCATGAAGAACTTTGGATCCCTTGACGAAAGAAAAACCCTGTGCACTCGCAATACTATTAGGAGACCTCAGCTCTGCACTTTACTGCCATTGAGTTACATAATTAGTGAGCATTGTGTAAAACTATATTTAGATGCAAAGATTTAATCTGTTTCTATATCTAGTCTCTATCAATGAGGAAATGAGGCACTGAAAATAGGTGTGTTAATGTCATATTAAAATAATGAGGGAGGAGATCTTGCATTCTCCCAAGTAAACAAGTTAAATTGGTAAATTCATTAGAGCTGCTGGACTTCTTGGACACAGACAGGAATCACTAAGCCACGACATTAATTTCCTCTGGCTACAGCAAACGAGAACCTGTCTAATGAGAGGATACTTTGCTAAGGGCACAAATTAATGGATTTAAAGGTTTATGGTTCTTCAAGGTCTCTGAGTAACTTTGAGTTCATGAATTTTGCATGCAGTTGATTTGTGGAGCTCAGGGTACATCTTTCATTGGTACATGATTTATAAAAAAAAAATGGTTGCAATATTAATTTTTCCATAGTGTATTTTAATATACATACTAAGATTTTTTTCTCAGAGGTTTTTCTGTTTATTATTATTTAAATATGCTAACTTAGGCTTAGCACAGAGGTTACATCAAGCAGAGTACCATCAATTATACTGACCAGGATGAGGTGAAAATAGTGTGGAGTGTTTTAAGGGCAGAGCGTTGGTTTCTTTGTCGGTGGAGTGACAGAGGCCATCCCATTGCCCCGCTGTGCTCAGTCGACTGGGTAATGCTGCTGATGGGCCGCCTTTACTAAGGAGGAACGGCCCCCCGCAGCGCACACTCTGAATAAAGCATGAGTCAAATCAGCAGGAATACACGCTCGCACACACCAACTCACACACACCACACACATTTATCATGCATAATAACAAGCAGTGTGGCCTCCTACTATTATTATGAAGTTAATGTCATTATATCCTCACCCTACACACAACATGACCAGTGTTGTTCAAATTGTGTTGGTATTGGTCAAACATCGATTTGAGTTGCTAGAATGAGAATATTTTTGTCTGTTGTGATAATCACTGTGTCAGATTATGAAATTATGACTAATTGTCGAGTTGTGGACAAGAAAAATGTCAGATTACACATTGCTTCCTCAATGGTTGATGTCTTTAACGGCGTGCGTGATTGGTCATCGCACTGAAGTATTTTAGTGATATTTTAAATACTGAATGAAATATATTTATTAAATAATAATAATAACTGTCTTTAACCTTTTCAAAGTTGTTTCTTAAGCTGTTTCAAAGCTTAAGAAGTCTCTTAACCTTGCCAAGGCTGCAATTATTGGATAAAAATATGGTAAAATATTAAAAAATATATTTTTGCAGTTAAAAGTTTTCTCTTTTTAGTATATTTTAAAATGTATTTTTTTACTGTTATGGAAAAGCTGAAGTTTAATCTTTTTAAAGTAAATTTAATGCATTTGATAAAATTCTGATCCACAACTTTTGAACAGTATTATATATTTATTTCTCGTACCTCGTCCAACGTCTTGGCCTTTTTTTTCTTTGAGCTCATCATAATGCACTTTTGGATTGTGTGAAACATACATGTGATAACGCCTTCGAATTAGTCTAAAAAAAGGTCTCTTGAGGAAACATAATTATGAAAATAAAAAAGATTCACAGCTGTAGTTCTCACACTTTCTTTAAATGCTTTTTCAGCTATCCTTCAGACTCCCTCATTATCTCCACTGGTCACTTAGGTTCTGATTGGAAGGAAAAAATCTCAGTCAAAGCCCTGTAAATATCTCTGAAAGGAAAGTTCACTCAAGAAAGAGCAGCAGAGCAGCAGAGCCCCAGGCCTGTGGTCAATAGGGTGTTAGTGAGGGAATATTTCCACGGCTCTACATCCATTCATGTATTAGTTGTGTGGTGGGATTTGCCTGTGAAGGATTGTTCCTGTGAACTTCCTTTTTTCAGTAACAGTAACTCTTGGTTCATGTTTGCTAGATTAGATCACACTACTGTACACTTTGCTGAACTGACGACCTTTGATTGTTTGATACTGACAGACAACTTGTATGACATACAGTTCAAAAGCAAAGGCCTGAGGGTGTCTATCCCGTTCCGAGGCCACATGTTCACTCAACAGTCCCTTTGCTAGATCAGCAGACAATCCAAACAAATCTCAAACGGATACTTCACCATTACCTGCTGGGCTCACAACTGTTTGTCTTTGGCTGCTGATTAGTGTCAGATCGGAGTCTTTTTTTGCCTGGGCTGAATCATCTCGGCAGCAAACGTAAAGAGGAAGCAGAATCCTCCACACCTGCCACGCTTTCCTCCTAACAAGATTTACAAGGCCTTCAGAAAGCTGCAAACCCCTGCCAATACAGTGGGCGAAGGAACTTTATCATCCCCTCCGTTGCCAACAGGACAGACAGAAAGATGCTCTCTCAGCAACAAGAGAAAGATTCAAACAGAAATCATCAGCAAACAGTGTGTACGACTCCACAAAGATAATAAGCTGTGCTTCATGGAGTAGTTTGTTTGGTGACTGGTGTGGCTTTTTGTACCCGTTCTCCATTGAAACCTTTTCAAAAACTGTAACATTTGAATTGTACATTCATTGGTCTCATACATACACTTTTTATGCCTTGTAAACATTTGGCTTTCTGTGAAATATTGCGATATACTGCGATTTGTCACCAAGGAAATGTTATCTAGCTAGTTGACATGTATGTATATGTGTGTGTGTGTGTGTGCTCCAGTATCGGGATATCCAAAATTCTTGACCTTGTTTTTCTTCATTTTTTGGTTCCCATGAGGAAAGCAGCTAAAAAGTCATACTAAGTGATGTTTTTTGAAAATGCAGAAACTTTTCTATGATGGGTACGAATAAGGGTAAGGTCAGTATAGGATTGTATATTATAAAAATCATTATGTCTATGGGAAGTCCCCATAAAAACTGTATGCTATTGTTCAAAGGATTGGGGTCAGATTTCTTTTGTAAATACATAAATCATAAATCAAGTCAATTGGTGCAGAATAGGCAAATATGAAAAAATCTGCTGTTAAACTGCCGTCTAATTGTAGTACATATGGTTGTGTGTCTGCATACTGGGCATCTAAAAACATGAATCAGAGAACATTCAAGTATCAGTTTGAAAGGTGTTGTAGAAGAAAAGAGGGAAGACACATTTGTTCACATTTTCTTTGGTAAATAATGAATAGAAACAATTAGAGAAGCCTTGTCGCCAAAGGGCACAGTGTCTACTTCTGTACATATGCTTCCTGGTAATTGGGTGGAAGCCAAAACAAGTAGATCACTATCATATTTCTTATAGCCACTGTGGACATTATCAATAAAAATAGTAACTCTAATGGGCCATAAGGCTGTTCTTACAGAATTTTTAAGGGATAGATCAAAACCTAAATCTAAAAAGGCAATGTACCAAAATTACTTCAAAAGTGAAGCTGAAGCTGCATATATTTTTCTGAGCTCAGCTCATATTAAGCTCTGTGAACTTTGTGGAGACATTAAATAAATTCAATAATCCTGAACAATATAAAGATTGCACATAGATGAATCTTGATATATTCAGATGAATCTGAATCTTGATATAGCAAACATGAATCCTGGCAGTGGATAAATTCCTTTCTCTTTAGAAATGAAAGAAAATGAATTTTGAACCACATTTAATATGCTTTTCTTCTTCTAAATTGTAAAAAGGTAATATCTAACTTAAGATTTGAATGAGTAATATAACAACTCCTTTTGGTGAACTCTGTCCTGATTTTCTTCTTTGTTGGTGTCTTGAGATTTATTCCACTAGATTCTCACATATTCTGTGCTGAACCGGAAATGATCCTTTAGAATTTGCAGTCTGTGTTGAAGTTGGCTGGCAGCTCTGTAGGCAGAGACATAATTTGATTAAATGCAGCTTTTTGGCTCCGAGAGCAAAGGCCAAGATATGTATTGATCCCCAAACGGAGACTCTAATTTTATGGCTTGCAAAATGGTACCAGCTCTCTGTAGCCATTGTATTTTTGACAGGAAGCAATAGAGGTGAGTGAAAAGAGGCACTTAAATGTCTGAATGCAGAGAAATGGATGTGATCGTCTGAGAGGAACTATCGTAGTCCTCACTCTGTATAGTGGGCAATAATCTGCTGATTGGCCACCATGGTTAGAAAATGCTGAGCGGGGTGTTCCTGGCATGGTGATGCCTCAGCATTGGGATGGGGGGTGGAGTGGACCCCATCTCTGGCAGGTCTTCAGCATTCCACTATACTTAAAGTAGCAAAACGGAGGAGTGTTCAATGGAAGGGGGGGTTGCAAAGGAAGAATAAATGCTTGCCAGATCCCATTAATCTACAGTTGGATTTTGCGGTGTTGGAAGACTAAGTGCACTTTTGTTTCAATCCCCTGTGCTTTTTGCTTTTACACCCGTAGCAGAAAATCATGTGAATCTTTCAAAACTCATGGGTATATTTTCATAACATTTTAAATCTCCTATTTCACACCCAAAGATAGCTACAATAACAACCATAAAAACAGGTACCCTGGTGAATCTCTTTTTTCAGTTTATTTGCCCCTTTATTTATTTATAACCTATGGCTTATTTTAAACTGATATACAATCACATACTTTTTACTTAAAGCAAAACTGCTCAGTCATCTTTCAATATTTAGTTCCAGTCCTGCTCTAACACATATTCCTGTAATTTTTGCGTAAGCCTTAAGACTTAATTTGTGTTTGATTCAACTGGAGGATACTTCTGCAGCTAGACAGCATTCTTCTGCATTCTCCGTAATGTAAGTAAATAAGCTCAAACAATCCAATAATGCATCTAGACTTTTAATTAGACTTTTGTATTATCTTTTCTTTCATAATCAAGACCAGTGGAGTATTGAGGATTTTTTTGTATTTCATCTTGTTTAGTTTAATTCACTGTAAATTATCTTTGTTTCTTTTTTCTTTGCTTTAATATTCACATTTCAGTGGGACGTTTCGGCTAAATACAAATCAGAATAAACAAGTAACCATATTGCTGCTATTTGGTTTTGTGAAAGCAGAGCTGTGACTGTGGATTAGGTTCGGCTTTAAACCACTTGCCTAGATTGACATTCAAGTCCACAGATACTTGATTTATCTTCAGTTTTAAATTAATGTATTCTCAACAGTTTCTAACAAAACTTCAGCTACACCAGCTGTATGAAAGACCACAGAGACTTGAAGGCTTTCAACAGCTGCTGTTACTACACCTCAGCAGGGCTAATGTGAGTAATTTGAATAATTCCAGGCACAGAAATAACCCTGTAAGGTGATTATCATGTAATAATAATAATAAAAAAGATCTCTGCACCTGGCTTATAATATGACTCGTAACCTTTTCAAACAGTCACAATGCAAACCAGAACAAGGGGGAACATTTTCATGCTTCTCAAGAAAATATTTGTGCATTTGACTTTTACTTCATTTTGCATTGCTGGTTATTGCTCCGTATAGATTGATAGAAACCAAAGCAATAAAGGATAATTCAGCTAGAAATATAAATTACTCTTAAAGTACATGTGCACATACGCACACAAACTGTATACAGTTTATCACATTTCTTCTTCTCTTGGATGAGAATACCCAAGAGAACACAGGCTTAATAAAAAAAAAGCTCATATAAAAGTTTGCACAGTATTTTATAACTAGACAACAAACCATACTTTGTCTTTATTAACGTGTGAAGAGCTTCAAGGTGCATTACTGTAAATACCACTTAACTACATTTAAGTTCTTATATGTATTTATTTTGTTATTATTTTTTTCAGTTACTCATTCCATTTAATTAATGTATTTAATGATTTATTTATTTATCTCTTTTTGCTAATTTGGTGCATGGCTTTTGAAGGGATTATTTACATTTATATTACATATTGTTTCAATATTTATTTTTAAATTTTTAATAATAAATTACAGTCTTCAATTCCCTTTATAGCCCAAACTAAGCTTTACTTTTTTGGTAGCTTTATCATCAATAACTAATTTAAATAAATATTGTAAATCTAACCTGTAGCAAAATAACTATAGACAGAGGATCTATTTATACGGTTTATCTTAATGCACATCAATATATTTTGTGGGAAGGAAGAGGCATTCTTAAAAACAAAAACCTGAATGAGAGGAAAGGAATTGATTTTTGTACGCTAAGGCCTTTTTCTCATAATCCACCTCATCCCCAAGGATGTGGCTGGGCAGGTTAACTGTCAGTGTTCCCGCTGTCTGTCTCTCAGTCACTGTCATGGCATGTTATGTTCCATGTGGCTCTTGTCATGAGTAATGAAAGTGTCGTCTCATTTCCTTCATGTATTTATCAAAGTCAGCTAAAGTCCAAGGGGAATAAACAAGATTCTGAGCATTCCTACTTTGGAAAAATTGGCACCTTTTCTAACTAAATGTATTTATTAAAGAATCAGGTATTTGAGAGTTTAAATTATCAGACAGCAGAACTAACTGGAGGCTTGTCTTTCATGAGTACACATCTTAACCTCTGTTGTGTTTAATGCCATGCAAAACAAAGAACCACTAAAATGATTCTATTCTGTAGAATCTATCTAATTGAATGCTCTCAGAATGTCTTAGTATTTGGTTTATCTCTCATTTGCCTTAATGACAGCAGCACTCGAGCTCCCCAATTTGTGCGAAACCTATTAATCACATTCATTTTAAGTTTGGATCATTGACACTTTACTTAATTTACAATGAAAAATTAATATCCTTGTATATTTAGCTCAATATATTTAGCATACTTGGCCAAAATTGAAGGTACATTTAAAGAAGAAAGACGATAAAGAGAAAACAGAACTTATTCTCAGAACTAAACTCTGTTTACAACAATATTTCCCAGTACTCACATTTTGGGCATATAAATGAGAAACTGTACCGTTTAAGTTGGACATCTCTTGAGAGGAATTCCTAAATAGTTCAGCTAAATAATTGCTTTGTTTAAAAGTATTTTCATGTGTCAGATATAGAAAACTTTGTTTTATTGTACTCTTGCTACCCTCTATTTATGTCACAATGCTTGTAAAGGAAAGCAACCAAAACTAATATGAAAATCCTCCCTACAGAGAGTAGCTTATTAACATACTCTCTTTGTTCCTTAATCTTTGTCTAGTAATCTTAGTGTTTGGTGAATGTTTAGTCTAATTTCATTTAAAGTGCACCTATTATGCTATTTTAAAGGTTAATCATTTTGTTTTAGATGCCTCCTATAACAGATTTACATACATTTTCTCATTTTAATTTCTCATCTAATTTCTCAAAGAGCCTGAAGACACTTTGTTTGAATATTTGGTTTCTCTAAACCCCTCCTTTCTGCAAGCCTACTCTGCTCTGAATGGTCAGATAACCAAATCTCTTGAGATTGGTTTAATGCTTACAGTGGGTGTTGGAAATAAAATGTTCACGGCCATATTTGAATACACAGTAATGAACAGTAACAATGACATCCGCTTTACCTTAACATCTAGAGCCCGAGTCCTCATTCTTTAGAAGTGCATGCAATGTGGATTTGTTTATTTTCGACACATTGACAGCACAAACCAAACTCTTCCGGACCTCAGCTACAGCTACAAGTGTTTGAGGGTCAGAGTAGACATTGTTCGAGGGCAGCTGATGAAGAGAATAGGCTGCCATTATGCAAATTTGGAAGTGAGGCTGGAATTACTGACAGCTCGTTTTGGCAGTTGATTTATTCTTTTAGGTAAAGCTTTGTACACCTTTTACATTCACAAACAGCTATATTATACACCGCATGAAAGGTAATATTCAAAAAAGCGTAATAGGGACACTTTAAAATCAGGTGAAGTGAGATGAATTAAGCACATCCTGCTGGTTCAATAAATTATTTGTGTTGTCTTTTTGTCCCTCTGTAACAATACAGCATGTTTTCTGAGCTTGTGGATCTGCTGTACTTATGTCTCAATCACAGATTATTCCATGTGGTGTTCAATGTTGGTGTTTGTGTGTTGCACTGACACTGGTAAACTTAACTTCTTTGACATTTGCTCTTCGTAATGTTGTTCACCTTAAAAGGGCATTTCACTCAAAAATATTATAATATTTTGAAGAATGTTTGAACTTTTTTGTCCATACAATGAAAGTTAATAGGGTCCAAAATAATAGTCAATAGGACCCCATTAATTTTCTGTGCATTGACAATGGCAAAACATTCTTCAAAAAAAAAAAATGTCTAGGTTCCCTGTTGAACAAGATTGAATGGCAGGTAAAATTGACTGCCATTGGTTGTCCAAACAGATAGACATTAGACATAGACACCCCAAACATACAGCATTAGTTGCTGTCTGGCGTTCATGTTATCTCAGGAAATCAAGAGGAAATAGTGTACATTTGTCCCTGATACTCTTACTGTGACAGTTCTGTTGAACTGCAGGCTGGACAGTTTTTGTTGTTCAGACATGCAGCAACACTATTCTAATACTACAATTCATTAGTTTGAGTTTCTGTCGAGAAAATAACTCACAGTTGTGTTAAATAAAACAAGACTGACCCAGCATGCCTGTGCAATTATTCCAATTATACAATCCATCTTTGTTGCAAGAAGAAAAAAAGGCACTTCACACAGGTGAAGAATGTTAGAATAATAATGCTGGCTCCAGAGGGTGTAAATGAAATATTGGATTCTTCATTAAAATTCCCCATGGATGCTAAGAGATCATTATAAATCCCTAATCAGTTTTCCTCTGCAGCAGAGATGCAGGGTGTTGACACATGTTTTTTTTTGTTCTGTCTCTGCTTTTATCCAGCAGATAACTTGAGCATTGTGATAATTGTCATTATCCAATAAGAAGCTGCACAAAGAGAATAATTAAACAGTGTGCATAGCTGAGGCCAAAGAGTAAACCCTTTATATTCTGGCATAATGGCACTCCTCATTATTCACAGCTCTCTTCTTTTTTTTTTATTCCATGCTCACATCACAGCGCATCCATATATAATACACATCACTTACAATGCATTTTCACATTTATATATGTAATGGTATTTAATGGTGGAAAAGGATGTAGGTTGTTTTAAAAGCTTGCTCGGAGACTCATATGGCTGGTTAAATTGAGGTGCATTACATATCAAAATGATATATAAATATAGTTATTTTAATTGACTGTGTCAGTTAATAATGAATATTTAATTGTTCATGCTCATTCTCCCTCTTTATTTTTTTATTTATTTTGTTGGCATCAAACTAATTTTAAGTCGATCTTTAAAAACACTAATAATTTATACAATACTGTAATCTTTAGCAAATCTCAAATTTGTAATGATATAAAAAATAATGAATGTCTTATAAGTATTGGCCAGAATTTTAATATTAGTTCAGGCCAAATTTGAACTGTTCTGAAAAGTGACTAAATGGATGTTTGTTAACTTAAAAATGCAAACTAAATGTCACAACCGTTAATAGCAGACAATAACAAATAACAAATTCTTTTTAGAAGAGTTTACAATCATTTACCAAGCATGTATAGCATCCATCACTGCACACACCTCTGTTTCTGTTGTTGCATTCTCATTCTGCACCCTAGCGCTTATTTTGTATTTGGCTACACAGCATTCTTAGCCCACTCTCACTTTTTTTCCAGTTGACTCCATCACTCCCATCTCCTTCTGCTTGTACTAAGCGACATTTAAATAATATGAAGAGGCAGAAGGGGGCTGGATTCATTATTTACCAGAGTCCTCCTGGGAGATGAGAAGTGACATGCGAAGCAGCACTTCAGGGTGCCGAAAGACTGCACAGGGATAACTAAAGGGCACGTGACACGCTCTGTTCTATTTTTAACTCTACAGACCAATGTTTGCCCGGAGGTTGTTGTTTTTTTAAGTCGGCACGGTCGCTGTTATGTTATCGCACACGACAGTGATAGTGATGAAAAAGAATGCAGTAATTTTGTATGAGTTTTTTTTTACTATAATATGTAAGTGATATAAAGATTAGACCTCTTTACTAGTGTGAGTTTTAAACAAAACAAAATGTGTTATTCCAGGCTGGTCTTTGAACTTTGAAATCTCATTAAAACTAACAAGCCGTGTGGCCGCATGACCTGCTCAGTGTGTCAGGTGGGGCTGTACAGACCTCCCTAGGGTGCTCAGCTAGGGGGCTTGGGTGGCTAATTAACACTCTCTAATTAAAGTGTATGCGATCAAAGTTAGTGCCGTGTGTATACACACAGCTGAAAAAGATGCGATGAAGAGGGAAAGAAGACAGAAAAGCAGTTTATTTCTGTGAGGTGTTGTGTTGTGTTGCTGCTGGGTTCAGCTCTGAAACAGTATACAGATCTGTGGTACCGTCTATGTATTGATGCTTTAAATGTTAAAACTTTAGACACCATTGCAATTCCTGAACCTAAATCTTGACCCACCTGTCATAACTGCAGTGTTGTTCGTTTAATTTGTGTACTACTGTCATGCCTCAGGAACCATGCCAGTTGCACTTGACCTCATGGCTGGCTGCAAGCATGAAAGCAATACTACATCTTTTACGCTGATGTGTAAATCATTCTCGCTGAAACAAAAACCTGGCTGCAAAACAGAATACTTCTCATTGCAAAATTCAGTAAATGGTTAATTCAGTAAAATGTTTTTTTCCCTTTATTGTTATACTTTGCAGTGTGACTGTATGTCACAACATGACTTTATTTAATGACAACTCTCAGGATAGTTTGCTATGTTAGTGAATATGACAATGTTAATGTATTTGGCCTTGGCGGACCTTATCTGCAACACATGCTGCTGCTGCTCCTGTTATTGCTGCTGTTACTGGTAGAGGATTTCGGATGAGCTCCAGTAGTGTGCTGTAGGACCAGCTTACAGCAAACAATGAACCAGACTATATAAATGCTGAGCAAGCAAGCTCACTGGCTGCCAATGCAACACAGACCAATCAGTTTATTCCATGTAATGAATAGCAGATTGCATTAAAGACATCAGCCTGGGCTGGGCTGGGCTGGACATCATCAGCCTGAAATACGACACTTTACAGTTCTTTATTGCAACCTTGTTTCTCACTGTTATGACTTTATACCTCACAAATGCAGTGTTAGAAATAATGTACACAAATTTTACTTTTAAGTCAGGGGTGTCCAAACTCCTGGAGTGCCAATCTCCTCAGAGTTCAGCTTCAACTTGCCTCAACACACCTGCTTGGTACGCTTAGTGGTATGCTAGACCTTGATTCGCTGGTTCAGGTGTGTTTAATTGGGGTTAGAGTTAAACTGTGCAAGACAGTGGCCCTCCAGAAGCAGGATTAAATACCCTGCTGTAGGGGTACAACAGCCTATCACTGGGGCAGTACTCTTAAAGACCCCTTTTTTAATTTTCTTATATTCCGCTAAAACGTGTAAGGTACTACTATGAACCTTTTGGTGTAAACAAGATAAAATAAGCTGCCCCAGTGCAAGTTGTTGTACCCAAAAAGGTAAATATTTTTAGCTATTTCAAAATGTCACTTTATTTCTGAATTTCACACTTTTTTAATTCTTTGAAGTAGAAACTGGCATCCATAGCTATGGGATTTATCAGGAGTATTATCAGGAGTTACTTATGGTGACCTACAGGGACCTGTACTTATTATGTAAAGGTCACGAGTGAAGAATAGTTAATGAACTCTCTGCAACGCTAATTGTGACATATATGGTCTTGTTTGGATGTAATTAATCAGTGGACGATTTAACCATCATACAAGTTCTTCATGTCGCCTTATGTTCATTTTATCTTTAGCACCTCTTTAGATTTTGGGTCAAGACTTTATTTACTTCATTCAGTGCAGACAAGGACTCCAAACATACCGATTTATTATATATCCTTGTGTTTCCACAGATTGTTTTTCGCAAGATTGTCGATGTGAAGAAAGAGGAAGAGGAAAGACGACACCAGAAAAACGAGGTGACCTTGTCTATCCCCGTGGACCATCCTGTACGCAAACTTTTCCAAAAATTTAAGCAGCAGAAGGAGATGCGTACGCAAGGTTCATCCCAGCATGACCTGGAGAGGAACCAATTTCAGGTGGAACATCACCTCCATCCACTGTCCCACCAGCTTCATCAGCAGCAATATCAGCCCCAGTACCAGGGCCACCATCCCCTTCAACATCAACATGTGACCACCATGCAAAATGGGGCCCCTGGCTCAGGAAACGGGAACAGTGGTTCTAGCGTTGTAACAGTCTCGCAGATAACCCCTATCCAGAATGCCCTAGCCTATGTTCAGACAGAGGAACCCAACAGGAGCGAAGACCATGAGGCTATGGAGCTCAAGCCCAACTTTGGCATCGAAGACTCGAATTGTCTGAAAGTAACAAGTCCCGTGAGACCCAGAGGAGGAAGGGGACGAGGCTGGATGCGTTTCCATAACATTGCATCAGGATCATCTCCCGTGCTTCCATTGGAACTAGAGAAGCAGCCGCAGCAGAAGGAAGAGGAGTGGGGGGATACATCCCAGCCCCTGAATGTGATCTCAGATAATAGAAAGAGCCAGGAAGCAGAGGGTGGGGAATCTAATGAAAGGGGTCTGGGTGGAAACGGTAACAGTAGTGATGAGACTGATGAGAATACTGCCCTACACAAGACTGATTCTTGTGACAGCGGAATAACTAAGAGTGATTTGCGTATTGACCGGGTAGGTGATTCACGTAGCCCGTACGAGAGGGCCTCGATGGAAAGGAGCCCATACGATCAGCCAAGTCCCGGAGTGGGCGACGTGACCCTTCGGGGGATTCAATTTCAGCCTGTCCCTGAGCAGGCTCTGCTTCAAAACAGCCTGTATGAGGCAAAACTGGAACTAAAAGGTGACATCCAGACATTAAATAACCGTCTAGCTGCTCTGGAGGATCAGGTGGGGGAGATTTTGAGACTTCTGTCAGAGAAGAGGAAACCTTCCCCACCTCCCCAGACCTCCTCACCAAAAACTACACTTCAGTGCCAGGACATCTTTGCCCTTTCTCAGCCTGTCACTCCAGAGACGGAAGGGAGCGATGGACCCCTTTGAATTAGGAGAAATCTATTTAGATATTGATATACTGTTTTTATTTTTCACTTCCCTTCCTCTCACTCAGGAAGGAAAGGTGAATACTGATGAATAGGGGAAGGATCCTTGCTGTTGTAAATATATACTTGCATGTCCAGCTGGAATCTGGCCTGCCAATGAAATCTTCTCTATGAATAGTAGTTGCTTGTACTTGTATGGAATTGGCTGCATGCGGAGATTATTCTGTTCTGGCCTTGCAAACGGAATTTTCTAACCAGGTGATATTTTCAGGGCATTTTCTCTTTGAGTGACGTCTTGATGCCCCAAATGTGGGATCTTAGGTTGCTGTTGGGGAAACTTGGTTAATACCTACATTGGTCATTCTTCATAGTGAAATGGCTATTAAAGCTACAGTCATCTCGAAGAGTAGTTCACCCAAAAATGAAAATTCTGCCATTTATTCACTCTCATGTCGCTTCAAAGCACAAAAGAAGATATTTTGAATAATATATATATTTTTCTATGCAAGATTGATTTTTTTTTTCTCACTGTGTGACGACTTTCAAAAGCAAAAAATTATGATCATTGTACTGCTCTCCTTGTGTGTTTCTATGTGAGTGAACACAATTCAGCAGCAAGCCAAACTCCCTTCAAATAAAGACTGGAGCCAGGTTATAGTTTCCAAAACTCCTGACGTTTACTCCAACATGCATTGAATGAGAGTAAAACTGTCAAAAACAACACAGAAATAAGATGCTTTTAGTAAATCGAATGCAAAATATATACACATGCATAAAGGCTGAAACAGCAGTTAACCATTGTGCAATTAGTGTATAAAACAACAATTATTAGCAATAAAAAAGAAACCATCACAAAATCAAAGATGTTCTCAATTAACAACTTACTGACAATGCTTTCGAAGGCATGAACTTTGAGAAAAACTGGAGCAGCAGTCACATGGAGCTTATTGATAGGGAAGACTAATCACACTGAACAATAATGGCTGCTCCCTTGATTAGTCAGGTAATTTTCAAAATAAGAGTCCCAAACAACAAACCTAAAACTCTTGAAATTATAGTTCAATAGACAGAACAATCATCCATAATAAATTTACTTCCAATTGGGGTGGGAGTCTTTAGGCACCTCATGATTTGATTGAGATTCTGAGAGTTAAGACCAGATTTTAAAACTAGCTACATTTTTTCTTCATTAGATTACCAACTTTTAATCTTACATTTTTGTTTTAAATACTTTTAAGTGAATAATAAAGACAAACAAAGAAACATATTACTAGGAATACGTTTAATTATGATTCCATAGACAGGCGGAAATCTATTTTGACATATCAGATGTTTTTTCCTGCCTGTTTAATTCTTTAAGACATAATGGACAGTGTTTGTATACATTTTCTTTAAAAAAGTGCATTTAAGTCATTTAAAGTCACACACAACCATTTTCCGCATGCACTCTTCACAAAGCCCACATGAGCATTTGAAAGCAGCCATTTGTCAGTAAATGAGTTGCATGTACTGAATAAATAGTCCTATTGTATTCCAAACTATAGACTTTTCATAGACTTTCATGGACAAACATTTTTTTTTTTTATGTTTAAAAGAAGAAATGTTTAAAAAGACACCTCTAATAAATTTTTTCAAGATCTTGTGTATTACAGAAGAAAGACAGAATTTGAAATGACATGAGGGCGAGTAAATGATGACAGAACTTAATTTATTTTCTTCGGTGAACTATCCATTTAAACCCCATCCCCAGTATGCAGTTCTCCTTTATAAGTATAATGATTGGAAGGTTGTGAAATTGTTTGCCTAAACGATTTTTTGGATGTGATTAAGGAGATAATCCAATAACTAAACACACTTTTGATATGCAGAACCCATTTCATTACCACCATTTGTTCAAATTCCATTATCATTATTGCCTTGTATTTATTTTGTGGAACGTTATGATAGATAAGAGAGAAATGTCTTAGCCCAATTTTTTGTGAGCTGTTTTATATGTTTTAGAGAGATATATCTGCATGCTGGATGGATTTTGCACTGGCATGGTAGGACTGGGGACTAATTTTTTTTTTTCCCTTAAAAATTATGCAAACATACAAAGTGCAAGTCACAAAGACGGGCCTGTATTTTGGGAAAGCATGAACACATTCAGGTCATTTGGAAATTATACAAGCATGCAATGAATTCTTTGCATGGCATCAACATTGTGTGTTTCATACAAAAGGTCATGGATCCCTGGAATTGTTTCCCAATAGATATCATTATATAATACCCACAATTAATTTCAATCCTGATGCATATTTCTAAACTGTAACATTTTAATCCAGTACCCAAACAGAAGCCACACTAAATTGTCTACCAAGGTGTTGTTTTTGAAACAATACCTAATGGTTGGTCATTTGAAAGTGCTGTGGGGAACCTTCTTCTTATTATATTATTATATCCACAGGCAGTGACTCACTGCATATCAGCATAAAGGGTGCTTTAGAGGCTTTATAGCGTAATGACTAATGCTCCTTCACCTCTTATTTCCCATCAGTTCTATTGTTATGTTATTAGTCCATTCTGGTGATGTTCATACCAACACAAGCGATGTTCATTTGTGAGTGAGATTTATAAGAGAGACTTTTAAGATTAATACTACACCAACAGGAGTGTGGTTGTATTAATTTTACTGTTACTCCCTATCCAAAAACAAGCAACAGTCCTTCCACATTACTTCAAAAGCAATAGCCTTTATTTTATATCCCTCTACTTCACTAATTTGATTGTCTTTGATAAACACATGCTCATCACTGGAAGTACTCTGACAATAATATTAGTTCATTACTAATTGTTTTGTTTAATCATCAATTCTGAAGTTATGATGTCCACTGGGACCAAAGACATTAGAACGTTTGCACTAATTCACAATCCCATTATTACCTGTTACCAGTGAATGCTGATAAAAGCCTTATTACATTATACTGATATGTAAATGACACTCAGTATCACTGTTTTGCTACTTAAGCAAAATAAACATTTAGAAAGATGGCAGTATTCGGAGATATATTATATACTGGATATAGAAATTACAAACCCCGTGATTAAAATTGAGAATTGTTTTAAGGGATAGTTCACAAATACAAGCAAACTGTCATTTTATCACCATTTTATCAATCCACCCCTATATGACCTTCCTTCGAAGGAACACAAAATGAGAAGTGCTGTATCGTTCAACTCTACATCTTATTTGTGTGTGTGTGTCTGTTATTGTTTATTTGTAATTTTATAACTTGACTGCTTGGATTCGGATGAACTCCGATTACATGGAAAAGAGGGGCTAGTACATTCTTTAACATATCACCTTTTGTCATGTACGTCATAGATGTTTTAATTAGATGAGAGGGAGCAAAGGATGACAGAATTTTCATATTTGGGGGAAATTTTTAAAATATTAATAACAATAACACCAGACTTGAAATTGTCTACATTGGACGTGTCTAGTTGTCTTCATATCAAAAGTAGCACAAACTGGAGTACATCAGAAATAAAACGAGGCATCGCCACATCCAGCATCACTGATTCTATTTCTATTTGCTTCTGACTCGTCTCGTCACGCCACAACACGTGCATCTGGTGTAGTGTAATAATATCCTCTAATAATTTTGCACACTTTGAGAATCATAAAAAATAAAACCCCAATGATTATGTTCTTTTTCATTCACTGCTTTCCTTGATATTTCAGTGTCCTGTGCTCCTTCATTCTGTTTGAGTTATTTTTCCTGTCATTCAGCCCAGCAGCAAGGGGCACAGACAGTGAAAGGATTATTCTTTGAGTCTCCCATGAAATTGAAGAGATGGATATAATAGATGCTAAAAGCTGTAATAGTGTGGCAGACAACGTGAATCTCCATAATCGAATGGAGCTGGCATGCTGCGTGATCCTTAGGGTGCCAGTTCCAAGGATTACACACAGTTTTCGGAAAATTACGAGGGTACTAAAACTCCACTGGGTATTAAAACTATTTGGTGTGGGGGTTTGGGATGGCGTGCCCGATCCTTGTACGCTGGAGCCAATGGTGAGCACCATGGGCCTAGTGAGGCGATGGACTCTGGCATCTGACTGCATGCTGCATTTTTGAACTGTATAAAACTTAATGCCAATGAGAATGATATTTGCCTGCCAAAGCAGTGTTTTGCTGCGACTTTTCATGCACACACACACAAAATGGGCAGAGGCCTGGGCACTAAATCACAAAAAAAGCATCACAAAATACAATGTTATGCTGTTCATTGAAAGACATTATATGCCAATACAGGATGTTTTTGATGACCATCAATAAGTGCTGGCCATTGCAATACAATCAGATTTATAGTAACTGATTTTAAATGGCCATCTACAAAATTTCCAGTCTAAATAAAAGGAAAAAATGTAAAAAGTAAAACCAAAAGGTGGGGTAATGTAAAAAAAATAAATAAAAAAATACCGGTACATGAAAATAACTGAATAAATTTTTTACGTACAACAGTTTATTTAATAACATAAATATTCATTGTCTCTCACCAAATATTAGCTACAGTGCCTTTAAAAAGGATTCATGCCATTGGACGTTTTCGTGTTGTGTTGTTTTACAACATTAAAACCTCACAGTATCACTTATCACAAATCTTTTATGTCAAATGTCTACTTTGCCTGCTTAAGAACTGCTTACAGATTTTCTTTCCTGAATGGGCAAACTCTGCCTGGTTGCATGACTATCTTAAATAAATTAACTTTTATCTAGTGCAACCCACAAAATTCTTAGCTTGATTGACATCTGGACTTTAGGACGTTAATATTAATCATTATGTTTATACTTGAGGAACCATTTTACTGGAAATTGATTCTCCCATCAGAACTTCTCTGTATTTTGCAGCATCTGTTTTACCCTCCACTTTCACAAACCTGCCTTTTGCATCCCCATGAGGGTGTGTTTCTGATCATGAGCAGTTTGGCTTACGACAAACATGCTATTTAGTTCGATGGCCAGAAAACTCGATTTTAGTCTCATTAGACAACAGGACCTTCTTCCAGCTGGCTTCAGAATTTCCCACATGTCTTCTGGCAAACTGTAGACCAAATGTCATATGCCATTTTCTAACACTAACTTCTCTTCGCCACTCTCCCATAAAGCTGTCTCTAAAACTTGTCCATTTCTTAATTACTAATTGAACTTGGAGCTGTTTTTGCATCCATTTCTTGGCTTGTGCCTTTCTATTACTTTTTTTGCATTAGTTTTTCTTCAGTATTTATATTCTTCAGCGGTAGTTCTTACTCACCAAAACTTGGATTTTGCAGATAGAGGTATTTATAATCATCAGAGACTATACGCAAGTGACATCCATTTAACATGACGTGTTTATATGACTACAAACCAGCTGGCTGTACCAGCGTTGATTTTGGGTCACATTAAATAATGCATTCTTTCCATTATTATATTCATAATTATGTTAATAACATTGCAAAGATCTGTTTTACCTTTTGAAATTAAATTTGTTTCACTGTCAAAAAGTAGAAGGATTCTGGTTATGATTCAATGCAAAAACAAAACATGAAAAATTGAGTGAATATATTTCATAGGCACTGTAAAGGCAAAGATTAGACATTTAGTCAAAAAGAAAAGCAGCCAACGTTATAACTAGCGTCTAACAGGATAGAAATACGAGTCTGATAAATCATTTCAGTTCATTCACACACTTGAGGAGAGGGTCAATCACGACTTTCTTTCAGAACAGCATGATTTTCAGACATCAGCAGAATTCCATTGCTCTCATTTGTTTTGCCCAGGATCCTCTTACCCTTTTGGAAGCAGTGACTACAGAGTTTATTAAGCTCCTTTTTCCACTGTAAATGAGACTGCCTTTTTATCAGTGTACAAAATATTGTTATGATTATATTTCTGAGGGAGGTGGGGGAAAGTTTTTATTTTTACCACACTGGCATGAATATTAATAATTTGTAATATACAGTGTAATACACTGATGTTATAAAATAAAAATTTAATTGTGCTAATTTACTCCTCTTGTCATTTTTTTCATTTAACTTATATTACAATGCACATTGTTTTTGTATTATTAGAAATTACATTACACTTTAATATTTTCCATTACATTGATATTTTCGATATATATATATTTTTCGAATAGTTTCAATTATTCAATTTGTCTCTGATAATCTCAAGTCAAAAAAGAGAATGATCTTACTGTCACGCGTTAGTGGACAGTAAGGGATCAACTCAAAACTCTTTAATGAAACCAAAAACGAACAACACATGAAAAACAAACAAAAACGGCACTTGTTGTGCAAAAACTTAGGGATAACTCATAAACAGGATGCTCGGAACAGGGAAAACATTACACATGGAACACACACGAAACAGTATCAACAAATGACAACCACATGGGGGGTATTTAACGAGAGGACACATTAGGGACACCTGATTGACGCGACAGGTGAAACAAGGGCACGGGAGGATACACAGACAGGACCCGGAAGTGAAACAAGACAAGACTGTGACACTTACACACTGTCCCAATTCCAACAGCGCCTTCGGTCTTTGTCTCCAAGTTGTGATACAGTGCAGCTGTTTCCTTGACAACTTCGACCTTAATCTCAATTGAAATGTCTTACCTTGCCAGCAGTGCTGACCTGAAGACTTTTCAATCTATTTGCTATAATCAGATCCCTCAGGAACATCTTAATCAAGGTAATTCGCTGAAACCATCCAGGCACATTTCACTGATTTCAAATGTGGAATGATTAGAGTTGAATAATTGGCCGTCCTGACACTACACAGAAGTATTATAAGGAGAACTCTTCAGCCATGTCTCAGAAATATGTTCACTTCCTCACATTCAAATCAATGACATTTATTTATTTAACCTTTTCCCCTTTAAATGGTTTTAAGTGTGTTAGGTTGTGCAACACATAGCCTACTAGTGATGGGCATTTTTTGTTTATTTAAATAAATTACCATGCTTTAAAAAAAGCATATATTACATATGCATGCAATATTATATGGATATTTTTGAAGGTTGAAAAGTGAAAAAGGAAACTATGGCTGTGTTTTTCCCGACTAACTGTCTAGCTGAAGCAGCTTCATGTGTGTCAAGCCAAATGGTTGAGAAGCAATGTAGTGAGGCATTTGTCATAATAATTTGACAGTACTTAGTTTACATGATATGTGTACTTGTTGTGGGAGGGAGGAAATGTCATCAAGGTTTTGGATGTTACAATTATGTTGCATCACGATTCCAGCATTGTTAAAGAGGTTTCTGAATGCTCTGGCAGTGCTTGGAACAGGGTTGGTGTCAGGACCCATGAAGTGAGCGAGCATTTGATTTTTGGGGGGCCAGTGGTCTGAGGCGATTAATGGAGCAGAGGTAATGGGGCACAGAGGCTACTGAGGTGGCTGGGCCAAGCCCCCACGGATCCCTTGTGGCGCTTTTGCTGGCAAGGAAACATACTTTGGCCCAAAGATGTTCAATAACAAACCCAGTCTTGTGAGAATAGTTTTACATTTTGGCTAATTATTGGTGAATTCATCATTGTCATAAGAAAATGAAAACTAAACATAAAAGTCCATCCATAAATCACTCAATGGAGTGTATGCATTTTGTACATATTCACTGCCAATCCAGCAAACGAGAAATAGTTTTGAAATGAGTGTGTTGACAAAGCTGTAAAAGAAGAACAACCTCTCATCCAACTCTCATAGATACTCTGTGTTCACTTAATGCTTTTATGGTCAATTTATATGATATATGTTCTCTCCAAACACCACAAGACTGTACAACACAAGAGAGCTCCAAAATTCCTTTTAAATGCCAAAATAAAACATGTACTATTGGTGCAACCCAGCTATATTTAGCAAAAAGCCTTCCTGAAGAGTTGAGGCTACCACCCACACAATTCTCTTTGCTTCATATAATTGTGTGATCAGGAAGAGGCATGTGTTTTGATATTATATATTTAGTTCTATATATTTTTTCTTCCTGGAATGAGCTATTTCTCAGAATACCTCTGAATATCTGTCAGTGTGTTTCAACACTGTGTGATGTCTTGCCAAAAAACACCATCTTTGCAAGAAGACATGAGGCTTCTCTAAATACTTACTGGAATGAAATCAAAGTCCGCCTGCCAGCTTTCCAGGGGCTGTCGGCCAATGTTGTATTTTAATCTAATTAGTACATCAAACATTCAATGCATTTTTACAACATTTGGTAATGTTTCTCAAATCAACATATTGCTGTTGATATTGGTGAGAATGCCAAAATAGTTAATGTTGGTGTATGTTTGCTTGATTCTTTCTAGCGCAATGTGATTCACAATAAAAAGCAAATAACAACAACATTTTCAAAATTGTAATTAAAACTAAAATTTTAACTAAAATTTTTGTCTTTTACAAGAAAATACTATTTCAGAATGATATTAAAATAAGATAAAAATGTTGTCTTTTACAAAAAAATACTATTTCAGAATTTTTATTTCAAAATTTCACATTTAATTCAGTGTTACTTAATTGATTCTTTGTAGTTAATTTTGAAATTTACTTGAAATTTAGAATACTTAAAAGGGAGAAATAGAAATAGAAGGGAGAAAATAGAAGGGAGAAAGCAAGGGTCAGTGGTTGCTGAGGTTCGTGCTTTTTATTTATAATCTTATAACAGAAGTTTTAGTGTCTTGCGCTTACAACATACCATTTCATAATTTATTCAGTTCAGTCCAATACATTCACCATTCCTCTGTTTCTTTTTAACTGGATACCTGACTCATAAGACCTCAAATTCTCTCTCACTACTTCCTCTCTCCAGGATGGTCTCTCCACGCCAGTTGCTGCAAGTAGAGACAGGTGTTCATTATTCTCTACCTGACCTTGTCACAGCTAGACTGTGACTTAGGACTCTTATTTTGAAAGAATTGCTGAGTGCATGAACACAGATGAACAGTTTCCATCATTATACACACACAGTCTAGATGCTGGCAAAATAGCATCAGTTATACTATATGTGTGGTTACTTGTCTGTTTGTGTGGTGTCATACCAACTGTGCTCCTCTGTTTAGTTTAATTTTGTTATATAATTTTTCTTGTTGGTTTTGTCTTAATTTTTTAATGTTTTGATTTATGATTGAGCCTTCAAAGAAAAAACATCAAACTCTTTTACACATGTTAACAATTTATTTCCCATGTTCTCTCATGTTCTCTCCTTATTCCCTAAGAGAGATCCGAAACATAAATGCCCCAAACTTGCAAAAGCTGGCCAATTGGTTCCCAAAATTATTGGAGGTGGGGGTTAACTGCAACCTCTGCGCAATGTTTTTGTCCCCTAAATTGGATACTGGCAGATATAGTTGCAAGAAGAGGGTGAAGTGTTTGATGTGGAGAGAGCGGGGAAAAGGTAAGCGAAGACTGGTGTAGGCTGACGCGAAGGCCAACGGGAGGGTCCAAAACCACTACCACTTTTTAAAATTTTTAACTTTCAAGCATTCTCTCATGCCGAGGCAGTCCCAGCCTGGTCCTTGCTGTGTCCAGTGCATACCTGGAGCATTTATTTGGACCAGACAGATGCTCAGGAGCAGCTCTTTGCCTTTTTCAAGGCACAGCAGTAGACGAACGTTGTCTCCAAACAGAGGTTTACCCAATGGATTGTGGATGCCATTTCGTAGTATACCAAGCCCTGTGTCTTTTCCTGGGCAGAGCCTTACTCTGGCACCAGTCATTGTGGGTGAAGAGTTCCTTCCTTATCAGGCAGAGCCATTTACAGAGACTTTGTTGCATGTGCGATTCTCATTCTATAAGTTCATATATTCTCCACATTGTAAACAATTTTCATGCAGGGTCTGGTCTCCGTAGTGTCCTTTTATCTTCATAGGAAAAATAACACTTTCCAGCACAAACTCCCAGTAGACACAGCTGTAAGTTCTGATCCTATATGAAAAGACAAAACAAAATCAAAAGAAAACAGAAAAGGTTTCCAAAATAAATCAGATTTCCAAATAAATCACTCGAAAAAAGGTTAACTGACACAATACAGTATCTGAGTGAGTGACAGATAGGAAACGTCTTTGTTACTGTTGTAACCTACATCCCTGATGGAGGGAACAAGACGTTCTGTCCCTACTGCCCCAACACCAAACTACCTGCAGATAATGAGCTCAACATGCACATATGGGGACTCTATACACTCTTTATGCATATGTAAAGATACCACACTTTCCTTCCAGTGCCATAGCAGAGGCAGTGCTACAGCAGAATACCTGATCCCTTGGGTCAATCTTAATGATGACTGTCTGCTTGCGTTTACTGACAGACAGCTGTTCTTCAGCACTTTGTGAGAAGAGAAATGCAGTATTACATTTGTACCAGCTCTGCAGATCCATGCAAATCATATGTCCGCATGAACCCTGATGTGACGTGCTAAAAGCAATTTTGTTACCCTTGTGAAAAAGAAGTTTGCATAATTGTGATAAAAGTGTACTTTTTGTGTACTTCAAATCTTAAAAGTACACTTGCAGATAATATAACAGTTAAAATTAATGGCCATTTAAGTGTGCTTAGTGAGAGTACACGTTAATAACAACATGTCTTAACATACTAAAGTGCACTTTTTAAAAATGCACTTTGTAATGTCTAATTAAGTTTGACTTCAGAACGTGTCAAATAATGAATTTTAATTTAATCTTAGGTGTGTTTGACACGGTTTGAATTTGTTTTAATTCAGTTCATCCTTGTCCCCTGTGTCCTATCAATCATCTTGTTAATTAGCTCATTCATTCCGTTTGTTTGGTCATGTATTTATACCCTGTGTTCTCCCTTAATTTCAATCTGTTCTCATTCGTTTATAGATTTGTGGTAGAGTTTCTCTTGTTTGTTTTGCAGAGGTCATAATAAAAAACCTGTTCCCCTGAATTACCCTTCATTGTGCGCAACTTCCTACAGCCACACCATGACAGTGTTGTTATATGACATTAAAGTATATTTTTATTAACATTAATTTCTTGTCAGTACATTGAGCAGTACTGCTAGAACCAATTATGTACATATAAATATGCATTTAAGTCCCACTTAAGTTGTTTAAAAAAATCACTCAAAAGTTCAAATCACTCAAAAGTTCACTTAATATGAACTTAATTTGTGAGACAGTTGGAATAAATTGCATATAATATGCATTTAGCTAGTCAAAAAAAATTACATTTAATTCACACTTACAATGGTGTGAAAAAGAGTTTGCCCCCTTCCTGATTATTATTATTATTATTATTTTTTGCATGTTTGTAATACTTAAATATTTCAGATCATCAAACTAATTTAAATATTGGTCAAAGATAACACAAGTAAACACAAAATACAGTGGTAAAATAAAGGTTCATATTATTAAGGAAAAACAAAATCCAAACATGCATGGCTCTGTGTGGAAAAGTGCTTGCTCCCTAAAACTAATAACTGGGTGGGCCACCGTTAGCAGCAACAACTGCAATCAAGCAATTAAGAGACTGTAAAAGTGCTGTGGAGGACTTTTGGCCCTCTCATCTTTACAGAGTTGTTGTAATTTAGCCATATTGGAGGGTTTAAAGTCATGCCACAGCATTTTAAAAGGATTCAGGTTAGGACTTTGACTAGGCCATTCTAAAGTCTTAATTTTGTTTTACTTCAGCCATTCAGAGGTGGACTTGCTGGTGTGTTTTGGATCATTGTCCTGCTGCAGAACCCAAGTTCACTTCAGCTTGAGGTTACAAACAGTTGGCTGGACATTCTCCTTTAACAGAATTCCTGGTTCTTCCAGGTCCTGAAGCAGCAAAAAATTACTCTTGGGGGAGTTTTGGTTGGCCAGCCACTCCTGGGAATGTTCACCACTGTTCCATGTTTTCAACATTTGTGGATAATTGCTCTCATTGTGGTTCGCTGGAGTCCCAAGACTTTAGAAATGGCTTTATATCCTTTTCCAGACTGATAGATCTCAATTACTTTCTTTCTCATTTATTCCTGTATTTCTTTGGATCTCAGCATGATATCTGGTTTTTGAAGATCTTTTGATCTACTTCACTTTGTCGGGCAGGTCCTATTTAAGTAATTTCTGGATTGAGAACAGGTGTGGCAGTAATCAGGCCTGTGTGTGGCTAGAGAAATTGAACTCGGGTGTAATAAACCACAGTCAAGTTGTTTTAACAGGGTTTGGGGGAACTTTTTAACACAGGGCTATGGTTTGGATTTTGTTTTCCCTTAATAATAGCAAACTTCATTTAAAAACTGCTTTTTGTGTTTACTGGTGTTCATTTGTTTGATTATCAGAAACATTCAATTGTGACAAGCATGCAAAAAAAAAAAAGAAATCTGAAAGGAGGCAAACTTTTTCACACCACTGTGTGTTCCTTTAACGTATATAATTTGTTTAATAAGTACACTTTATAAATGTATAAGGGTATGTTTACGTAAATACTACACATTTTCAGACAAGTAGTATAAAGTAGCATTATGTGGTTTGACAATACTTTTTTAATGAGCTGAACAATCTCAAAATGGTAAGCTTTAGAAAAGTAGCTTTTCTATTGACATTTTTAGTATTGCCACAAAAACAAGTTTTTGTTGAAATACAACTATTAAGTAAAACAACAACAACATGTATTTTACTCTTATGAAAAATGTAGCACATTTTTTATGGTTATGAGATTTTTTTATTTCCTTCATCTGAGATAGGTGGAAGAATAAAGCCAGTGATTCAGTGTTTGTACAAAGAACTATATTCTTTGGTATTACCATAGACCTTTATCCATGGCATGATAGATAATGCTTGATAGAGCCACTGCATCTCCATGGCAACAGCAACCAAGTCATGTACCATCAGCACACAACAAGAAAATTGATTGAGATTTAACTTACAGAAATCATTTTAATATGCTGTTCAAGAAACATTATTATCAATGTTACATTTTTGTCGAAACTTGTAAAAAATGTGTTCAGTAGTCTCGTGATGAATTCGAAGTTCAAAAGAACGGCATTTATTTGACAAATTATTTTGTAAAAATACAAACGTCTTTACCTTGGGGGTATCTTACTGAAAACAAAATGTTGAATGGAAATTTGTAGTATTCATGATCAAAAAAATATTCTATCACCTATAAACACATTTCAACATTTTAAGAACATAAATAAATGTTATTTGTTACTAACTAACTGTTACTATTAATTTATTCTTCCATAAAAAAAAACTTTTCTTTTTTTTCTTAAATAGGTCAGTTAAATAAAATTAGATTGGCCCCATTTTTTACTTTAGTCTATGATAGCATTTCTTCTCTTGTGGATAGCAGATATCTGACATTTTTACCAGCTGATATCTGACATTTTTAAATCAATTTCAAACCAGCACTCATTATTGTTCATGTTTCAGCTATCATATTTTCTTCTGATAGTCAGTCTCATGTCTAGTCACCTTGTGAAACCAGTGAGTATGGTTATAGGGGTGTACAACAGTACAACGCATAACACAGTGTCATACTGTGAAGGCCTGGTGTGGCTTGGCAATCGGTACAATCTTATATAAGAAGAATGACATCTGAAGCATACACAACCATCCACTTCACACTCCAACACAAAGAGCAGATTACCATCTAATATTAAAGAATCTGCTATGTCATTTTATTTACATAAAATTGTAATCAGAATTTTTTTATTCAGTGAAAGGGGACTACAAAATGGATTTTGATACGACTTCATGTCATATCATCCTCCTTTTGTAAGCATTTGTTGTCATTTTAGATGTCGAAGGTTGAAAATTATTGATATGTATGTGCTGTGATTGATGTGTTAAATATTTTATGATTATGTGTTGATGTATTGATGTATGTTGAACGTTTGCAAATGTTTTAGGTGGTTCTTTTTAGTATTGACTTGTTTTTTTAAAATTCATTTCAATTATGATTTGTTGATGTAGTTTGTAAACCCCTCCAATCTCCACCTGGTGATCACTGGTGATAAAAAGCTAATAATTCATTAAGAAGCAAGCCTTTCAATCTTTATTTGAAAGTATTTCATTAACAAGTATGAAAACGGAGAGAGATTTTTAATGAGTTTAACAATCAGAATAATATCAAATTTGAAAAACGTGCTAAAAAAGCTTAAAATTGTGTTTAACTGATATTAAATGTTAACACTAACTTTGACAGCCCCCCAAGTAGTGATATGATCACCCATATACAGTGGTACCTCGAGATACGAAATTAATCCGTTCCGAGGCAGCCTTCGTATAATGAGTTTTTCGTATCTTGGAACACATTTTACATGTAAAATGGCTAATCCGTTCCAAGCCCTCCAAAAACACCCCATTAAATTTCATAATAAAGCTAAATTGACCTATCAACAATGAAATAACGTAAAATGTCAAAGCTTACCTTTCGAGTGAGGCTATCTCCGAAAGTGGCGGCAGAGGAGGAGGAGGACAAACGGCAGATAACGTACGTAAGTACGTACACTTAACTACGAAAACACATAAAAAATGTAAAGTTTCGGGTGCGGAGTGGCTGAGCTAAAGCACGCCAGCACGTACGTATAGAAGATGCATGATGGGAAGGATGCTGTCCAATTAGAGAGAAGGATCTCATGGCTTTGCTAGCATCAGGAACCACTGGGAGAGCAGGAGGATGGTGGCGAGTCTACTATAACTAAGATGACGGCATGCGGCGCGAGTTTCAAAATTGTTATGGGGCGAATCTCGGACTTCCAGAAACCTTTCGTATCTTGAAAACTTTTCGTATATAGAGCAGTAAAAATTTTCGTCTTTGCTTTCGTAACATGGATTTTTTGTAAGTTGAGCCTTTCGTATCTTGAGGTACTACTGTACTTCCTTGAGGTTCCCTAACCCAGTTTGAAGACCCCTGGTTTTACAGAAATCATATATTTATGAACAGAATATCAATTTGATTTACAATTCACAATTGAAAACAAGATGATTCATTCAATCCAATGTCAGTTTAAACCCCTTGGTAGGTATGTTATAATGGGTATTCAGTACAAGTAAAGCTTTTTATAGTTTTAAAACGGAACAAAACAAACTCCTCTTGAACAGTATAGGCCACTTGAATGGCTTTACCTGCAAGACTGACTTAATTATGCCCAGAGGGAAATGTGGGACCTCTTGAGGATGGCCTTCGCAGCTTGACTTCTGACAAGCTAGAGAAAGAATTCATCCCTCTACTTCTAAAGCCACTCGAGCATAGGCGGAGTTTCACTTTTGTGCTTGGGGGGGGGGGCACCAGACCACGAGCTCAGTTTTTTATATCATTTATATATCATTAATTTTACATATAAAATACATTTACAGTGAACAAT
Source organism: Rhodeus uyekii (assembly GCA_037043235.1). Lineage (NCBI taxonomy): Eukaryota > Metazoa > Chordata > Actinopteri > Cypriniformes > Acheilognathidae > Rhodeus > Rhodeus uyekii. The sequence continues at coordinate 653,795 of JAWRVZ010000121.1, forward strand.
AACTTTATACCAGTGCTTCTCAATTATTTTCTGTCACGCCCCCCTAGGAAGAGGTAAACATTTCGCGACAAAAACTTTCGCCTTATTGTTTCCATGGTAACGCGTCATGCTTGTCACCTGACATACACAAAAAGAGCACACAAAGCGCTGTATAATAGATCATTCAAAATAGTCACCAACTTGTTGAAACCTAAAAGAAATCTTATGTGGTTAAAAACACTGAATTGTTGTGATAAATGACAAGCTCTGAGCCCGTCTTTTTTGTTTTTTTGGCTCAGTGCCAGATATCGCGTGAAAACACAGGTGAATTTAGTGGTTGATCACCTGACATATGGACACCGGCGTGATCGTACATGTCAAAGGATGAGGGGATGATTATCTGAACTTCTGCTCTTGTTCAGTGCAAGAAAACCTACTCCCTGGCAAAAAAAGCATGTACCCCAGGGTAACGTGCGCCCCACTATTTGAGAACCACTGCTTTATACAAAGAATAGCGAATAGAACAGACTCTTTACAGTTGCTGTTTTGTTTTGCATCGGCATTGAAAGGGTTAACACGGGGAGTTCAGAAGTGCGGCAAAAAGTGTGTTAGACGGGTGCGCTTGTTACAGTGTGTTGTTCTTCGTTCCGATTAAAGTTCATAAACAGAGCCTCGCTTGACCTGTCATAGAACTACTTCAGACATTACAATATCTTACCTAATGCAGAATAAGCCGCCTCTTTTTCCGAGATGCATAGATGTCCACTGTCTTCTCTTCTGATAGATTTGACACTTGTGGATTTAATAAAAAAAAAACGACTAATGTCCATTTAGTTTATTCAGCGCGTAAAACAGAACGAGAAGAGCGTCCACTCACGTACCGCGATACTTTGAGATTCGCAAATCGCGGAGAATGTAATAAAGCTACAGTAGTAATAAATTAAATACAGTAATAAATTTATTAGCCACATCTTACTCATTCTATAAACAGAACTAATAAGATAAAACAAATAAAACGAGAAAATATGAATTCTGTAATAACAAAAAACATATTCAAAGCACAAGGCAGGCATTAATTGGCTCTGGTCTGGGGGGGCAGTGCCCCCCCCCCCAGCCCCCCCCCAAACTCCGCTTATGCACTCGAGCATGTCTCGTCTTTTTTCAGTGTGTTGAGATACGTAGGAAATCTGGAGGTGATCTGGAGGAGAATGTGAAATTGTGGGATACAGATAAGTAGACATTGGCAGATGAGGCTTGGTGGGTCTGCTGGTTTCATTTTCATTCCTGTGGGCTGTTACCTTCCCTGCCTTATTACCCTCTGGGCAAAAAAATCCAATAATAAGCCCTCCGCCAGCGCACAGAGAAGCTTCTTTACTCTAGCAGGAGAGCTGAATTTATCCATCCAGTTTTCCACTTTTTTATACAGTACAATGGTGGATGTATCATTGTACTACTCGAAGAATAACAATTCTACATGGTTCTCAATAAAGAAGCTGCACTTAAATCCTGTTTTTCCCCTGCCTTGCCTTCAAACGTGTGACAGATTAAGATTTATTTTGATTTTTTTTATATATATTTTTCATAATTGATCTAATAATTGGCTCAAATTTTTTAGAGCTTGGCACAACCAGAAGAACACTGAGTTATATGATTTTATTATGCATGCCTCTGTGTGTATCCATCATGAAGCATGCATACAATCCGTCCAATCGCGTGACGAGACGTCAGAAGACAAGACGTGCAACCACGCCAAACAGCCAGCAGCTTCTGTCTCTTCAGTAGCACACTATGTGAACTGTTTGTCCTATTTATTGTTGTCTGTCATATTTGGTGTTGTTTGTCTCACTAAGTTTAATGCAGATATATACATGGCGAGTCAGAGTTTCAGTGTGTGTTCATCCCTGCCCTCGTTTCATTACGGGTGGGGATACACATCAACTCTGTCTAATGTGTCTGGGAGCAGAGCTTGCACAGGCAGCGTTCAAAGGCGCTGCCTGTCCACACAACGCTTTGCTCCCGCCTGCTGCTCTTTGAGGAGGGCGCCCAGGCTCGCGGTCCTCAGGGCTCCGTGGTGCTCCGTGGTCTATCCTGAGCTCCATTTGAGCCCATTGAAGAGGTGGCTCCGAAGTTCGTCATCTTTAAAGCCTTATTTCTCTTAGCTATTTCCTCTCTGAAGAGAAAAGGGGATTTACAAGCTCTCTCAGTTGCTCCTTCTTGTCTTGATTTTTAGCTTTCCTTCATCCCAGGCCTGGTTATGTTCCTAAGGTACCTTCTGCTGTCATTACTCCTGTGGTGCTGCAGGCCTTTTGTCCTCCCCCTTTTCAAAATGCGGACCAGGAACAAAATAATCTTCTCTGCCCCGTTCGGGCACTTGACGCGTGCGTCCAAAGAGCTGCCCTGTGGCATGGGTCTTATCAGTTGTTTGTCTGTTTTGGCCACCCTAAGAAAGGGGCTCCTGTTTCTAAACAAAGAATGAGCAAGTGGATGGTCGAGGCCATCTCACTTCCTTAGGAGTCGGCCGGGCTCCCTTTGCATTGGCAGTCCACGCCCATTCAACTCAGGGCATGGCCGCTTCCAAAGCTTTTGTTTCGGGGGCTTCCCTTTATGATGTTTGTGATGCGGGAGGATGGTCCTCCGCACACTTTTGTCAGGTTCTACAATTTAGACCCAAGTTCTACCCCTGGCGAGTCTGAGGGCGATCACATCTGACATGCTCTTGTCACCATGTATATCGTTCCTTTGAAAGGGAACGTTTCTGTTGTGTATGTAACCCTAGTTCCCTGATAAGGGAACGAGACACTGCGTCACTGCCATACCTCCGCCTGCCAACAGCGACTACTTCAGAGACTTAGCTGCCAGCTGTTTGGCGTGGCTGCTATTTATAGATTCCTGGTTCGCTGTATTCTGCTGTGTTCCTCATTCCTGTGGATAAAAGTGTTTGCAGTTGATAAAAGTGAATATTATACGTTATGTGTGCACGAGTGTGAGTGCGAGCAATAAGTTGCTGGCTGCAGTTCACTTAATGGACATTAACAAGCTGCTAATAACAAGCGTTTTCTGAATCCTAAATATAGCAACTTTTATTATTATTTTTCTGAGCTCTTGGTATACCAATTTTCAGTTGACTGTCAGCTCTAAAATGCCTTTGGCTCTAGGACAAGAAATTTAGCAAAATCTTTCAAATGTCATGCCATTTTTATTTGTATGTGGAACTTTTTGTTCTGCTGAAATGGCCTGTTGGTGTAGAAAAAAAGAGTTGTGCCTGGTTCAGATGCAAATACCCCAGATTTCCCATCACAGAAAGCAGAGCTGTCAGGAGTAATCACTTTATGAGACTTTGTGTGCACGTAAATGTGTGTGTGCATGGATGCATAAAAAAGTGTGTGTAGGGACGTGCCTGCAGTATGGGAAGAGGGTGATTTTGTAGTGCAAGGGTTTCTAAGTGTTGCAGGCTTGAAACCCAAATGGTTTCAGTGATGCCCCCAGCATTGATCAGCACTTATGTTTTAATATTTGGAAAACAGAATTTCTCCTATATCCAAAGGACAACTGAACAAGCCTATGTTTTATTTATTCAGTTATTTATTCTTACCAGTTCATGACTTATTTTTGGACGCACTGCCACATCAGTCATCCTTGTTATGAATACTAAAAGAAAGTAAAAGTCTGGCTATAGCAAGCATGAGCCTGTTGACCGTTTGCTGATAGATGTCATAATAGCATCATCTTTAAAAGAGGGTCTTCCTCCATTGATGGTCAAATAACTTTATTTAATAAGCAAAAGACAAATACATATTGTCAGCAGATGAAGAAAACGTTCTAAAGGTTCTAAAGGAAAAAGGTTCTATAAAACAAAAGGTTTATTATATCAAACAAAATAAAATGATGACGGTAATTCAACTGTGTCAAACATTAAAGACCCAGGCACAAATAATAACTGACCATGGGGAGCCTGTGAAACTGGTTGAAATGAGGTGAAACTGATGAGGGTGAGTAGGGCTAGGTGTGAATCATGGGGAAATGGAGTGTAGGTGATGACCAGAGAGGAACGTGTTTACTTATATTTCTGTACACTTTATTTTGATGGTCCCTTATGAACATTCTGATAACTATAACTAACTTTGCTATTAAAGTGTCTGCTTAATATCTGCTAACTCTTTCTTGTGATGCTCAACAACAGATATTCTACTGACTGTAAGGAACTTTGCAAGTACGCATCTAAACCTAACCCTTCCAGTCTACTAATACTCTACTAACACTCAAATAGAGTTAGTAAACATAATTGCAGCGTTACTTACAGTCAACAGAATATGTTAAAGCGACCAACAAAATAAAATTCCTACAAATGTGTGTTCTAGCCCTACCGCTCTATATGTGGTCTGATTGATGAGGCATGACTGTGTGGTTCCTCTCTATTTACCTGCTTCAGTAAACAGAGTTCCATCTTTATGGAGCCATTCACCCAGATATACAGAAAGGGCTTGCGTGTTCAGCTCCATTAAACGAACTCATCCCTTGAGGTAGGCTTATCTGGCCCAGAACAGGAGGATCACATGAGTAAACCTCAGGTGGAATTAATGTGTGTGAGTTGGTACGTACAGTATCTGACACCCTCTGGATAAGTAAGCAAATGCAATGATATTGATTCTACTTGGATTTCAACATGATTGGTTTTGATTCTGATTCAATTGGGTATGTTCAGTTATGAAGTCCATTTACTTACATAGAGGCTACAAGATGCACAGGGTGTTTCAGACTCATTTAAGCCAGTATATTGACTTTTTCTTTGCTTTGTTTGTTTGCTTCACTAAAACATACACCCTCTTAAGACTCATATCATTTGTTAAATATAGTATAATGATGTGTGCTTGTTTTGCATGTAGATAATAAGGGCAGTATAACATTTAATCTCCTTGACTAAGAGGGTTAATTAGGGTCAATCTTTTTTTTTTTTTTGCGATGTGAGTTTTGTTTTAAATTGGCCAAACTATGGGGAATACAGATATAAGTAAGCTTTGTTTTTTTTTAAACAAGCGCTCTTTGCTTCATCCAATTGTAATGCAGTAAGCAATTAACTCATCTAATTCAATGCTGATGAAATTTGATATGGCCAACTAGCATTAATGAGGAACCACAATTCACTGTACCGCATTTCAAAGATCAACACATTTACACTGAGCCCATTTTCTGATGACACTGTGTGAGTCACTTAGAGGCAGTTGATGAATTATGAACATCAGCCAGGCACAATATGTTTCTGGGATAGTGCTGAATAGCATGATGAATCCTCTGGAAACAATGGTGACATCCTGAAGGTAAACAGAATGAAGATAGATGGCTCATTATGCGCTGTTTCTTCAGATTTTCATTCATCTCCAGCCATTATTATGTTTGAAGTTGCTTACCAAGTTGCTAAGTTTTGAGTTGGCAACTATTTGTTCCATTTTTACAATGCAAATGTTGCACTCAATTCAGCTTCTCAAATTAAGGAACTCTCTGCATGTGTTTCCTTAAAATCATTTGTTTGGTTCTGTGGAAATGCAAAGATACACCATTTCACAAGATCTGAAGTGGTCATATTTATATGCTATGTTTTTAAATCAACTTTTCTGCAATTTGATTTATTTTTATCATGTTTTTTCTCTCACTGAAAATAAAAGACTTTCCTAAATATCATGTCAATAAACTTCCTTCGGGTTAGAATCTAAAAATCTTCGGTTTAGACAAAAATCAGTTCAAAGCGGAACAGATAGTGGTACTTCTGGCAGGATATTATCCATGAAGGTTACAAACATTTCCATAAACCTTAAAACAAAACATGATGCAATGCATAATTCAAAATACAGGAAAAACAACTGTTAAAAATCAATAGGCCTACAGAAAGTTCCTTCATATTAACCCATCAGTCCATTGGGGAACCTATTTTGTAGAAATGCAGCATTAATGGTTGGCAATAGGTGTCTTGTTGCTAGGGCAACTAGTCCGCATGTGTGATTTAATAAAGTGACAAATAAAACACTTATTGAAATATTGAGACCTTTTAATCCGCCATGGCAATACGTTTGCAGTAACAACCTTTCACCAATGCCTTGACTCCAATATCACTGTGTTAAAGTATCCGTGGGATAGTATTATGTAGTCATTCACAAGTATGCAACCTTAGTTTTAAATGTCACTTGTATTGGATTGAGTAGATATTTACCTTGATTGGTGTGCAGGGACAGTCAGATACACAATCTAAGAAAAGTCTAACCTCTAAAACCTCAGTTTCCCAAGAGAATCAATGATGGACCACGAGCTCTGAACGTTTTTTGCAGCTATTTTTAAAATTCTTGGTGGGGAAGAGTTTTGTGAAAAGAAAAGAAAGCAATAGTCAAGTTTTATCACTTTTAAATCAAGAAAATGCATCAGTAAGCAAACATGCAAAGACAAGATGAAAAAGTGGGTAAATTCAGATTAACACACAGCCGGACAGTATAGCATGAGTAAGTGCTGATGAAAATACATAAGAATGAAATATTGACTGCCCTTTGTCAGTGTTTGTGTGGTCATAATGTTGATTTACATGACAGCTTTCAAAAACTCGCAAAGCTTGCAGCGAAAAGCATGAGATCCGAGTAAAATGTAGGTGCATGTTTGCATATGTATGTTGGAACAAGAAGAATCTGAGGTGCTGCAAATAAACAATGTTCAGTGGCAGATTGGAAGAAAAATATTTCCAGTGTCTTGTCTGTCAGATAAACTAATTACCCAGTTCCACAAAGGCAACATGCAATTCACAATGTGCAGCATTCTAGTCTACAGTTTTAACAAACCACATAAACATTGGAAATGGACATTGTTTTTGTTCTCAGCATAACTTGTCAAGTTAAAAAAAATGTTTTTATCCATGCACATTTTATTTCAGTGAATAATAATGCTGTGCAATATGCTTACTGTTTGCAAAAAAGAGTCTATTAGTAATGAACGGTTCCAGTGATATTTGCTCTGTACCCACTTGTCACATTTCAAACGTTCACGCTGATAAAGATTTGTTGCCTACATTTTTTAAGATTGAAAATTCACCTTAAACTTTAGTGTTATTTAATTGCAATAGGGGATTCTGTAAGCAGTCGTCTGTGAAAGCAATCATTCTGTTTTGAGTGCTGCCCATTAGTTTACCCCTGAGAGCACAAACCGAAGGCTGGGAAGGTCAGGGTTCTGATATCTCTTGTACGCTCTGGTTTGAATGAATGGAACAAACGAAATGGAGAGAGAGCAATATGAGAGAAAGTATTGTAAGTTTAGTGACTTAAGAGAATGAATAGGACTCCGTTTGGCTCGGTTTTTGGTTTTGCTCCAAATAGTGCCCCAGTGATTTCGGTCTCTGCAGTGAAAGAAGAGCTGAAGAAAAAAGTTAACTTGAGAGAGAATTCAGATACGAAATAAGATCAGAGGTGATAAAGCTCAAGGTTCTTTGATGGTGTCAACATTTAGAAATACATTTTTTTAATCAAATGTCAGGTTTGTCAAATGATTGGCTTTTCTTTAGCTCAATCAGTAGAGCATTGGTGTTTACAACACCATGGTTATGGGTTCGATCCCAGGGAAAGCAAGAACTGATTCAATGTGTTCCTTGTTCAGCGTCTGCCAAATGCATAAATGTAAATGTCTATCATAAAGGCTTTGCAGTCACATTAACGAAATGTGGGTGAAATTTTGCAAGTAAAACAAAAAGGTCCATTGTCGATGTAATGCACAGCTCACACAAAAGCCACTTTCAAACTAAGTAGCTTTTATGGACAACTTGGCGAATTCACAGATACTAAATCTCTGTGGGGAAATAGTTCTACCTCATGCAAAATTCCCAATTGCGTGGACACTGAAATGACTAATTTCATCAGTGAAAATTCAGAAAATGTGACCTCACCATAACATTTGTGATATGATACATTTAAGTGTTCCTAGTGTTGCCATGGTTACATCCTCATTTACCAGCACGAAAAAACATGAGGCCTGAGTTGTGATTGTTTGTGGTTTTTATATATGATTTTAGAATGGCTTCTTGTTCCCTTTTCACTGAACGACCTCTAACAAACTGCATATTCTGCTAAATCCTTTGGTTATTTTAAAACAAAGATTCATAACCTTTTTAATATAACACAATTAACATTTATTTGAAAAGGTCAAGAAAATAAAACAAACAATATATATTTTTAACTTAGTATTTTGTTTATTTAAAGATATTATGGTAAAATTAAAGTCAAAATTACACTGAACGACAATTTTACACTTTAGTTAACTCATATTTTGAAAGTGTATTTTCAGAAGTTATTTGAAGCATGAAATGCTAGTGTGATTTGAAGATGTGAAGCTGGTTGAACAGAAAACTAAAAACTAAAATACACATAACACAATATATACTACTTATGGTTTAAACAGTGAACTGATTGATTTGTGAAGTCATTAATGAACTATGCTAACGATCAGGTTTAGTATAACATTATGTAGACAAGTAATCTCAATTAATTGTACATATCTGTCCAGAATTATGAAAAAACAACATAGAAGCAGATTTGTTAGTTTAGCTTGTGTTGGACAAGAAACATTTTCTCTGTGAAAAAGTCACATGCTCTCCCAGTATACAGCCTAAGGAGAGAAATTCAGGAGAGAAGTACACTTTCATGAGAATTATGCCTCCAGACACACACACACACTTGGGCCCTTGTGTTTCGGAGGGAGGGGCATTCAAATCTGATACACATCAGTGCGTTTCGAGTCCCCTGTGTATGTGTGCATGTCTCAAGGCAAGACTGTGACTGGAGTCACTAAGTCTCTCAGCCATATTCCCTCTACAGTCTCCTGTCACTAAAGTCCCACTACTGTCTAATCCGTCCAGAAAGACACCAGGACATTGAGAAATAAAAGCGTTTTATATCTAGAAATTGGCTTGGTAAGGTTAGAGGTTTGGCAATTGTTTGTTTAGCATTTGTCGTTGTGAAAATGACTCTGGGCACTTGCATGCCTTGCTCCAAATTCAAGTAAGGACCTGTCTCTTTCTTTCAGATATGTCTGGTTTGAATACTTTCTGCATATAAAATACTTTCAAAAAATTTTTTTTTTTTTTTTTTTACCTTTGCCTTCTGTCTATCTCTGTCTGTATTGAGCTCCCACTAGCTATTTCGGACGGTGCAGTTTTGTGAGTCTCCAGAATTAGTTTAAATGTGCAAAACAGCAACACACATAAAATGCTATGAAAAACAGGGAAAAGGGACTTCACTCTGTATCTCATTTCTGTTAACATTAATGTGGCCTGATGTGCTAAATCAACTGTGCTCTTTCTGTGTGAACTGTCTGTCCATAGGCATCATTAGTGACACTGACATGTCAACGCCTATTTTTACCATGGCTGGTTTTGTCCTTTTATACTTGTGGCAAAATGAGAGAACTGAAGGGGTTTCCATTTTGTTTGTGTGTGGTCGTAACGTAAATGTGTGGCAAGTTAATGAGGTATAGCTCCAATATAGGTTTAAATAGAAACCCAGAACTGTTTTGTAAAATAAGTCTTTTAATCTCAAAAAGGCTTCATTTATGTAATTAAAAATACAATTAAAACACTAATATTGTGAAATGTTTACAATTTAAAATACAGTAATACCTCGGTTAACGAGCGACTTAGTATATGAGCAAATCGGTGTACGAGCATGGAGGGTCAAATCGGTGTATTGTATCATGTGCGAGAGAATTTTTCCCTCACCCACGCGCATTTTTTGTGTGGAAAAGTCCTAACGCTCAGCATCGTTGCGCACATTTTTACTGGAAATATCCTAATGACAATCTCTCATAACGGTTCCAAACAATTTATCACCCCTTAACTCGTTCATTCTCTCAGCGTTGCTTGGTTTGGCTGCATCATTCACCACAGTGATACTTTTATAAGTGATTTACAGCTGTTTTACCTCGTGTTGTTAACATTAATTGTGATTGCTATTGTTCACGTAGTGAAATATACACGCACAGTACCTCTAAGCAGTAACTGTCATGGTTTATGAATTCATTGTCTCCTAGTTCTGCCTGCCTGTGTGTGTGTGTGTGTGTGTGTGTGTGTGTGTGTGTGTGTGTGTGAAAGGGGCCGTGGTCACTGCACTTGTGGTACACTGCACTTGTATCCGGGTTTTGTGTTTTCCCTTGCTTTCCCCGCTCCCTCCTCCTCCCTCCTCTCGTCTCCTCTACGCACGCTGCTCAAAGCTGAAGTGCATTACAGTAAATTGTCAAGTATTTTTAGAGTTTGATTGTCAATTATTAATTAGTATTTATATGAGCTCTTAATGGTTATAATTTTAACAGTAATTAATAGAGTAAAACCCCCAAAAAAACAAAAAAAACATTTAAAATGGGCATTTATGGTCGTGTGGAACGAATCAATTGATTTTAGTGCATTCTTAAGGGGAAAATAGTTTTGGTGTACGAGCTCGCTCTTGGAACTTAACTCGTAAACCGAGGTATTACTGTAACTTTTCTTTTTGAATATATTTAAAAATGTAATTTATACCTGTGATTTCAAATTGAATTTTCAGGATCATTACTCCAGTTTTCAATCTCACATAATCCTTCTGAAATAATGATTTGGTGCTCATGAAACTACTTATTGCATATACTGTAAAGTCAAAATGTTATGATATACATTCCAGGTTTTAGTAAACAAACTGTTATGATTGGGTGCTGGTGTGCGATGCGGAGAACCACGACGAGGAACGGCAGATTCCAAGTAAAAATAAAACAAACTAAAATAAAACACTTTAAATAACGAAACAAAAGAAGCACACTTGTGCGTAAACTAAACTTAAACAAAACACTGAAACACTCGGAAGACCGGGACCACAGAGACACCCACACATGGGCAACATCTACATGACAATTTCAACAAGGGAAATGCAAGAGGGATTTATACATAAGGGAAATGACGAACACCTGGGAGACTAACGATTGAGTGATGAAACGACAGGTGCAGGAAGTGAAACAATGACCTTACAAACAGGAAGTGCACAGATGACACGGCTGACAGGAAGTGTTCCCAAGACCTCACTAACAGGAAGTGACAAAGAAGACCCAGACAGACAGGGACAAGTGTTACACAAACAGACCTGACATTCGGTTCAAAATATCCCTTACAGTATTAATTAAGCAAAACAAAGAAGGCCCCACCGGGTACCACTCATCTTCACTACAAATAGGAAAAAGAGGCTACAATTTGCACAAGCTCACCAAAATTGGACAGTTGAAGACTGGAAAAATGTTGCCTGGTCTGATGAGTCTCGATTTCTGTTGAGACATTCAGATTGTAGAGTCAGAATTTGGCGTAAACAGAATAAGAATTGGTGGTGTAATGGTCTGGGGTATGTTTTCTTGCCACACTTTGGGCATCGTTTAAATGCCACGGCCTGCCTGAGCATTGTTTCTGACCATGTTCATCCCTTTATGACCACCATGCACCCATCCTCTGATGGCTACTTCCAGCAGGATAATGCACCATGTCACAAAGCTCAAATAATTTCAAATTGGTTTCTTGAACATGACAATGAATTCACTGAACTAAAATGGCCCCCACAGTCACCAGATCTCAACCCAGTAGAGCATCTTTGGGATGTGGTGGAACGGGAGCTTTGTGTCCTGGTTGTGCATCCCACAAATCTCCATCAACTGCAAGATGCGATCCTATCAATGTGGGCCAACATTTCTAAAGAATGCTTTCTGCACCTTGTTGAATCAATGCCACGTAGAATTAAGGCAGTTCTGAAGGCGAAAGGGGGTCAAACACAATATTAGTATGCTGTTCCTAATAATCCTTTAGGTGTGTGTGTGTGTATGTATATGTATGTATATATAAACAATAATTTAATGAGTAAATCCAAATGACACAGGAGAACTCAGGGAACAGGTATCATAACCACGTAACAAACATTAAGCAATCCAAGCTAAGGAGCAGACTGAAAATGAGGGCTTAAATGCATAATTGATATAATTGACAAGGGGCAGGTGAATAAGATGAACCAATAAAAACACATGGGAGAACTGGGTTCAATGAAACCAAACAAACAGAATGTAAACACATTGAAGACTAAAACAGGCCATAATCCTGACAATTATATAATATTATATATCCCCATAGTTTCTCTTTCCTCCAAGTGAACATCTATTTTAGAGAGGTTTATATGCCACAACACAGATGGCAGATGTGATTGCGCAGCTCTTATTAATCCATTGATGCTTGACATTTAAGTGCACATGTGTGTGTTTGTGCACAAGCTCGACTTCACTGTAATAACGTCTAATTTAATTATGACATAGGAGACTCTGCACAGCCCACTTTGCCCTCAGTGGTACAGTGGAAAGCAGCAGTAATAGCCGGCCTGTACTCTGATAAGCAGCAAAGCAGTAATTGGGGTGTCATGAGCCACAGGTGTAATGTCCTCCCACATGTTTCTCTGAGCAATGCAGGACGACTCTGTGTAAAGATGAGATACCTGATTCTGATTCAAATGAGTCGGTTCAGGAAGAGTTCGCTATAGTTTGCTTGCAGGTGAGTAATGGACTTCTTACACATACTGTATCATTTATCATTATGGTCAGGATCATGAACAATGACAGTAATTTATTACAACAAAATGTGTTATGTAATTGTAAGAAACATTGTACATTTTAAATAAAAAATGATTTTCAGAAAAGAAAGTACTTTTTTTTTTTATCAGTATGTTATTTTTACCAAGCAATCATTTTATTGCAGACAATTATTTGACTTATTTACCTATAGTAGCTGTATAGTTTAATTTATGCTTTGTCCATTTATGCTTTATATATTAAAAATAGATGGCTGGCAACATAGCTAGTAGTTGCTGAACCATTATGTGACTGGAATACAGTAAATGTAGTTATAAAGTAGTTCAGAACAAGTTAAATTAGTGTGTATATTATTTCAGCATTAATTTAATTTATTTGCTTAATATTAACACATTACATTGGTTTTCTAAGAGTACTGTGACGTTATAATGCAGTTGTCATTTAACTGTATTAAATTGAAGATCTAGGTCTATGAATAAAATGATAATGGAAGTTTTTTTTGTACAGTGTACCACCGCGAGAAAGAGAGTGTGTGTCAAGTTAAATGACTACTCAACCTATTTATGTCAATGTGGAAAGAGAATGACAGCAGAAAGAGCAATAGGTGTGACCATCAATGTAATGAGCATTTAAATGTGTCCCATTTAAGCTTCACAGTTGGAATCCTTCTTGGTTGAGTTACTTCAGGACAGGCCTGCAATGCACAACCTCTAATGCAGGAATGACTCTTATTTCAGTCATTATATAGTTTAGTAAGAAAGAAAATGACAGTTGATACTTTTAAAGTCGCAGAGCAAAATACTGTTCATTCACAATACATCAATGGTGAATCTATCCTAACTGAAGCATTCATTTGAGTTCTGTCAAATGAATATCTTGGTGTCTAAACTGTGATTCTTAACATGTGATCAGTGTGACTTCCATCTGCCCTCAGCACTGGAGTCTGCACAAGTCCATCACGCATGGCTCATTCATCCTGAAGGGGTCAAGCTGTCAGAAATAATTTTAAGGTCCATGCAGTGACCATGAAATTAACCGTATTGTCATTTTTAAGCACAACACAAAGAATTATATTTAGCTGTTTTGCAATGGATGATGGTAACTCTTTTTTCACTACAGAGGAGGAGGATGTTTTTCATCCCAAGTTGCTGTGAATATACTGCCATCTACTGAGGCAGACAATTTGTGGTTCAATGACAATATTAAGACATTTGTTGCAAAACTTTTGTGGTGTAACAGTCATCTCATAGTTAATCTGACTGGCACAGTAGTTGATATAGAGCAGGCAGGAGTCTTCAACAGATTGGCCTAGTCCATGGCAGAGTTTTAGTATTAGGGTATATAGCATTCACTATTCACCAAATATTCAATTTTATTTTTTCTGCTTTATTTCACTTTTAGATTTCAAAATAATTGTTGTAAAAGAAAAAAAAACATGTTAAATTTACAATCAACCAAAGCTAATGTTAAGATTCTAAAGATAAATGTTACATTGCCACTCATTTATTCAAATGTATTACATAAAATTACAATGTCACCTAATGGTTTTTTTTTTTTTTTATAGATTTACAATTTAAACAGCATAAAACAAGTTATTGCTTAGGACAGGTCATTTTATGAAAGGGCCATGTCTAATGTAGTTGTTCCTATACTTGGCCACTAGATGTCAGTCGTGTCTAATATAAAACAACATATATATGAATATTCCTATATATGTCCCTACCTTTTTATCATTGACAATAAAATATCAGTTAAAAAATATTTGTATTGTTATAATTTTGATGTTTGCAAACTGGAAACTGGATTACAATGTGAGAACGTATTATTAGCGGTGACTGTTTGCCTGAGAGTTGTGTTCAAGACCATCTAAACCAAGACAAAGCCGAGACCAAGTCAAGACTAAGTCAGGTCAAAAATCCTTTAAAAGATGAAAAAATAAAACGATAGGTCTAATTTTCAATAAAAAAAACTGAATCCCCAGTAGGTGGCGACAAAACCCTTCATGAGTGAGTCACTGAATCATTCATTCAACCAATATGTTCAAACTAGCTGATTCATATGTTGCCAAAAAAATAGCAAAAACTTGTCTTAAAATTGTCTTAAATGTAAGTCACTTAATATTAACTTATTGTTTATTGAATGTTTGAATAAAATCAATATCACGTTTGCAGTTGCGTTCCTATTTGTGAAAACCTTCAACATTAGGTTAGAGGAATGTTCCTGGAAGATTCCCAAATTGTTCAGAGAACATTCTCTTAACCTCTACATCCTGGTATTGTACACAAAAAAACTCAGTCTGGGAATGTTCTGTTTAGGTTTCAAATTTAACCCCAAAACATAACCTGCAAGGAACGTTCCCTATAGATAACCAACAGAGAACAAGGTTCTGTGTTTACTGGGACTTGCACCACCATTTGCTCTCACCTATAACGGATGGCATTTGCCACTGCTAAGAGAAGGAAGTGCAACTGAAAAGAAGGGAGTGGCTTGAACAGTCTCTATCTACCTGACTCTGAGAGCTGGACTTTGACTGGGATACTTAAAGGAAATAAGAGAAGAAGAAAAAACAAGAGCACAACTTTTCAAGGTAAGTGAAAAACTTAAGTTACTACAGCGATTGTCAAAACATCGAATGAACCGTTTGCTGTCCAAGCTGTCGCATCAGATTGTTAATTTAATATTTAAGTCACTCATTAAAGTCACAAAACGTGCTTTGGAATGCATTGTATTGTAATATACGGACATGCTATTACTTAAAACATACGATTTTATATGAAAAACGAAATAAATATAAATATGTGTATGTTATGTGTGTTTTGGGAGGGCAAGCCTGCGCAGGTACGGTTATGTGCACGCGCATTCCTGTGTCTCCATAGAGCGTGTAGATAGTCTGTCCGCTGCTGTCGAGGATTTAACACCCAACCTAGTGTTTATTTATTTTGTCTTTAGAAGGTTTCATGGCTGTCAGTTTCTTAACCGTGTTTCACCTTTTGTTTAGCACCTCAGTTTTGGGTGAGGAGGATTCTGAAAACCACACTCAATTATATAATGAAATGCTAAACCTTATATAAGTGCATATTTGATTATTCCATTAGAAATGAAATGGGAAATTGTCAAGATTATCAGACTTTTCAAATTTTTATTATCAATGTAAAGTGTAAAATACCTCCAGAACACAATAGTGTGTTGCAAAATATATAATTTACCAATTAAATAATCATAAATGTATTTATTCATACATTTGTTCTTTATGTTCTCAGTCAGAGCATATGCTTCTGTATATAAAAACAGAACTGAGCTATTTATAAGTCACTGACTTATAAAATTGTGATTGAAAAATTGTTAGACAGCCCTGTATTTATTTGATTTTTTGTTTTACAATTCTTTAAAACTTAACATTGAAATACTTTTTCCGGGTAACTGAAAATGCTGTTTGCACTTAGAAATCCTCCCTTGTGCCAGTTCTGTTTTTTGTGTTCTTTTGCTCTCAGCTAGCGTTCACTTGCAAAGAATACGTAGCCTTCCGAGGTCAAATCCCACATACTTATCTGTGTTAAATTAGCTATTTCAGAATAGCGGAATAGCTAATTTTTTCTTTTTTACTAACCAGACTTTAAATACATTGTCCACTACTCATGTGACATGGAAACTTTAGCCCTGTGTAAACAAATAATTAGTCAGTTAAAATAAAGGCTTAACTGAAACCAAATAAAGCTGGCATGTTTATTTATTTACACAGCAAACAAAGGTTTTATCATCTGCATGCTTTACACAGGATTGTTGTAGTGGCGTGTGCACAAATACAGGTAGCATGGCAGTTGTGCTTGAGTGGGGAAAAAAGGAGCTTTACTTCTAGGAATTCATTGCCGCAGGCAAACTAAACAGGGGGCTAAAAGCAACTATACAGATGCACAACACTCAGCACCGATGAAACAACACTGCAAATCAATCATCACTAGTATATTAGCACTGTATTCCAGAAAATACTGTAACATGGGTGTGGGGACAAAGAGGTGTGATTATTTGAGCACAGAAACACAACCAGTGTGAGCAAATACAGTGTAAACTTTGGTCTAATGGGTTTTGAAGAATGTGGACATAAAAAAATCTTTTTTTTCAGGTTATCTATAAACAATGCACATTATTTGGGTATGGTTAGCTTACCATATATCAGTTATTAGCCAATTTTAGAGTTTAGGTTCCGGGGGTTAACCAGTATTTGTGCATACAAATTTCCCTTATTTTTACATGTAGATTACCTTTGTCAGCATCTTGTTGTGGATGCAGAAGTGCCTCGTCGTCTAATGCTTACTTAAAGGTAATCTTTAAAAACACTGATAATTTAAAAACACAGTTAAATGTAATCTTTAGCAAATCTCAAAATTAATGTCCTACTGTAATTGCAATTCCTACTGTAAAATAGTTAAAAGTGATATAAAACTATTATACACAATATCACTAATTGTTAAAGCCTTAACATGTCACAAATGATTAATCTAACTATAAAATTTGCTCTGGTTTTTCCAAACTGGCCTTACTACCAGATGAGATGACTGTGTAATGGTGTGTGAATATCTTTGAGGACGTTACTTGGACATGGCGAGTGATGCAAGCACCCTTTCCTGGAAGATACCCGCACAGGACTGGGATGGGGGCATCAAAAGCCCTGATCTGGGTCCTGTTGGAGATGGCGGCCCTGTGAAGATTATCAAAGTTTGCTTCAGTAGCAGCAACAACCTCAGCAAAAACTTCAAACTGGTCAAATGTGACAGCTCATGGCAGATCAAGGTGTATATATGTACTACTATTCAAAAGTTTGGAGTTAGTAAGATGTTTTTTTCATGTTTTTGAAAGAAGTTTCTAAAAAGATATTTGAAATAGAAATCTTTTGTATCATTATAAATGTCTTTACTGGCACAATTTTAATTGATTTAATGCTAATTGTATATGATTGGCAAAACTAATTCATGTTCCCTTTCGTGGGAACTAGAGCTGTATCGAAAACGCTAGGGGAATGCTTTGGAATGTAGTCTCGTGAAGCACTGTGAAATCGATTGCAGGTCGGTGACATCATGATCCAGGATCATAAAAGGCCGCCAGAAACCGGAAGCTGCTGTCTTCAGAGTGTCTTCAGCAAAGCTCTGTGTCGGTTGTGTTTGTGGGATGCTGGTTGATCTGTGTGTGTGAAACGAAAGTATATCTTTCCCTAGGTAGTTTAAAAAGACAGGGACTTCCACACCTTTATATTAATGACGAACCAACAAGTTTTAGAGTGTGTACTTCCCCTGCCCTCACTAGAGCTGGCAGGGATACACACTTCTTATGTTAGACCTGTTTGTAGCAGTGCGCACACGGTCAGCGCTTGAGGGCACTGGCTGTATGCTGCATTGCTCTGCTCCCAGGGTTGCGTTCTCAGGGCTCGGATCCCGCTGTTGCCGAGGCTCAGCGGCGATCTTTGTTCTGGGATTCGCACAATATAAAAACTTGTGGATCTGGCAGCGAGGTTGGAGACAGGCTCTACCTTATCTCAGCCCTTACCTGGCAGATCTGTTCCTATGTCTGTATCCAAAGCACACACTAGAGTGGTTTCTTCCGACCACGCAGGGGCACACTGACGCTGAAATGATCCAGCTCTGAGTAGTTGGACGTGTTAGTGTCGAGGCTGGAGAGGAAGTTTCGCTAACTCCCTCCCAGGACTATGAGGAGCTTGCAGAGGATGTGAATCGCGCTCTCACGACTAAGCATTAAAAAAAAAATGTCTGCCGAGACCAATGAACGTCTCCTGTGTGATTCCATCCCAGTTTCGGAGGTAAATCCCTGGTGCTGCCCACCAAGCTATGCGGGTCCCTTTACTCTAGTGGGCAGAGCATATTCCGCTCCAGCCTGGCAGTGGTAGGCTTAGCACGTTACTTCTACTGCAGGCTTTACAAGTGTTGTTTGGTCTGGGTGAGGGCTCTCTCTCCGGGCCGCTAGGGAGTCGACCTCTTCGAGAAGTTTGCCACTCCAAGATTATGGCCCTGGCAGCTACGGAGGGTTTTAGAAAAGAAAGGTCCTGATGTCCCTCTGTCACCTTTGGGCCTTTTCGGCGACTCGGTCTGAGGACCTGTTGTCGAGAGTTTTCATGGGGTTTTGTACAGTAGGTGGCATTGAGGAGGGTCCTAGAGCATTCAACCCAGGTGTTCCCCAAAGAACTGGGCCCTGTGGTGTATGTTCTTTTTGTACCAGAGGCCAGTCTCAAGAGGCTGGTTCCCTTAGTAGAGTTTCTGGCCACGCAGTTGCTTCTGCCATGTATCTTTTGCTTGGTCCTGCGCATAGTTTCCACAGGATACGGCATTCATTTCTGGGCTCCTCCGTCCCGTTTCTCAAGGGTTCTATCCACAGTGGTAGGCCCCAGCAGGCTCTGGTCATGGAACAAGAAGTATACTCTGCTGAGGCAAGGGGCCAAAGAACATGCATCCTCTTGGTCAGAGAGTCCGGCTGTACAGCAATCTCTTCTTTGTTCCAAGTGGATGGGGTTTGCGGCCCAGTGAGATCTGTGTATTTTTCAAGTGCATAGTGATGCAATATCGTGTCTTAACCAGATCTGAAGATTGGTTTGTCACCTTCTGTTTAAGATGCTCATTCTCACATCTCCATCCACGAAGCTCCGCAGGTTCACCTCTGAGGGGAAGATGTTCCTGTTTCGGAGGCTTCTTCTGTGGCCCAGCTCTGTCACCCCACAGTTCACCCTTTATAGTGACACAGTGTGTTCTAAGAACATCGACTGGCTATCTCCCCAGTTGCCAGGCTAGCGGTTCAGCATCGAGATTTTGTTCTTAATATTTTGAAATGTTTGGGTTGAGGCTGGTCTTAGAGGAGTGTGTCTCCTCCGGATCGGTGTCGATGCAACCCTTTCAGCCGTCAAGACCTGAGAATGGACCAGGCACCTACTGCTTGCACTCTCACAGCGCTGGGTCACAGGGCAACGACTCCCCGTGTTGGTAAGTCACTCGGGTTGCTGTACGTGGACCTCAGCAGTGGCCCAAATAAGACCTCTGATATGGTGCTGATATGGATGCGTGCTTTTCGGGTGGGGAGTGATCCTGAGGGGTCCCTCCACCCAAGCAGACTGTTGTTATCCAGCAGTGGTGGCCAGAACCATGGGGGGGGGGGGGTCTTTGAGGAGTAACCACAGCTCTGCACTATCAAGGTCACAAGGCATGCCTATGCACCTTCTATAGTACACCTTCCGCCTCCTCTGCTAAGAGGCTATGAGAAGAGGTCCTGACACCAAGTATGTCCGACCTCACATTGGCGATCCTCCTCAACTGCTGCCTCCGAGTTGGGTTGCTTTGGGGAGTCGCCCCCTCCTAGAGTTTCATCAGTGTTCTAGTCTCTAGGATCCGTAACTGATGCTCTTTGTCAACAAGTATGCTATAGACGGATGCACCTTTATGGTTTAGGAGTGGTCCTGAGGGGGCACTGCCTCATATACAGCCTCCAGAGGCTGTTTAACTTTGGAGAGTCTCTGGTCTCGTACCTATGCCTACCAGAGACCTCCCAAGGGGTTCTGCAAGGCTGACCTAAGGGCCATTAACTTGTTGTCTGTAATCGGGCAACACGGCGGTGGTCACCTATCATATGGGAGTAGGCATCCTGTCGAGGCAGGGGCAGAGGCCGGGGGGAAATTAGGGAACCCCTGTTCTCTACTGTATCCCCCTCTTTCTTCCAGACTATCTTTTGGGCTGGATAGTAGGTTTCGGAGGTGGCCGAGGCTACATCCGTTCCTTTCCCCGATTGCCCTGCTCCCAGGAGTTCTTGAGAGAGTGGCAATCTCTGTGCTTGGCCTCCGAGGGGGCATAGCACATAGGTTCCGGTCTCTCAACCGAGGTTGCTGAGACCACTCTTCTCTCCAGAGTCCCCACCACAAGGAAACTGTAAATCCCTAAGTCATGTTATTTCCTGTGGGACAGCTTCACTACAGGGTTCTCTCCTCCTGTCTTGCATACCACGTACCTCCAGGTGGCTCGTGCTTGATACTTGTTTCCTTCGTGGCTTGAGGCATCTGTCCTCTTCCCCTCTTGATGATCATGGCCAGGATTCAAGAACAAGGTCATTCCAGTGTGAGCACTGAACCCTTATTTCCACTAGGTCTCTCTGCGGCGTAGGTCTGACCAGTTGTTCTTCTGCCGGGACCCTTGAGTGGGCCCCGGTATCTAAACTACTTTGAGCAGATAGCTTGCTAAGGCTATCTATCTGGCTTAGGAGTTGGCCAGATTTCCTTCTTTGTGAGGGTCCGTGCCCACTGCACTAGGAGTGTGGCTGCCTCTACGGCTTTCTAGCAGGGGTCTCCTTTGCTTATGTTTGTGCTGCGGCAGACTGGTCCTCACCGCACACATTCCCGAGGTTCTACCAGCTTGACCTCTTCTCCGCTCCGGGGACGAGGGCGCTCTCGTAGTGAGCGGCAACATAACTGCGGCCAGCGTCACTGAGGTGGCGTTGGCATATCGTTCCCCTAGCGTTTTCGACGCAGCTCGAGTTTCCATGAAAGGGAACATCTCGGGTTATGGATGTAACTAGGTTTCTCTAGAAATAATATCTCAAATTGTCTAAACACTTGGTATTTTGCTTATCCATCAGACTATCATCCAGTCTATTCTGATCAGTGGGCGTTTGGGCCCGAATGTGCAGAATGCAGGCTGCTTTGGGCTGAGGCTCAAACACCTCAAATCTGAGGAACTCCACTGGCTTCACCCAGACCTAACTGTAGGAGAGGTTGAACAACGCTACGAGAGCCATCATGCTGAGGCAGAGTGGAGGTGAGGACAATAATGGCGGTCAACACTCCCACACACATCACATCACCAATGGACTGGCTGTTATTTCAATGTGTGTGTTTTATTTCAGATATGACCTTAGAATTCGCTACATTCCAGTTGATTTCATGAAGAGGTTAAAAGAAGACAGAACCTTCCTATTGTATTTCTATCAACAGGTCAGCAAACATCTTCCTCTCTGTGGTTTTATGTAGCCATGTTCTGTCGCTCAGTCCATGTAAATTCTGTTCCTCCTGTGACAGGTCCGCTGTGATTACATGCAGCATCATGCTAGCAAAGTTAGTGATGGCATGGCACTTCAGCTAGGCTGTTTAGAGATCAGGTAAAGAACAGCATATTCTGTTTGTTTGTTATCAAGTGAAACTGCAGGACTTTAGAAAACTTGAGGACTTGCAGAACTGCATGACCAACAACGGAGAACAATTTCTTTCAACGAAAATGAGCATCGTTATAATTCAATCAACATTATTCTAGAATAGAATTTGTTCTTTATAGAACCATGTTGAATTAGGAGAGGTATCGTGATGTTATTGAATCATGTGGTTTGTTCTGTTTTCAGGAGATTTTATAAAGACATGAATGCCAAAGGTCTAGAGAAAAAGACCAATTTTGACTTGCTAGAGTAAGTTTATATTTAAAGTTTATACAAAATTCTAAATGTGATTTTGTTTTATAATATTTCTTTGCTAACTTTTTTTTTATTTAGAAAAGATGTTGGTCTGGACCTCTTCTTTCCTAAGGGACTTATTGATAGTATGAAGGTTAGAATTGTTTTCTGCTTTTTTAGAGGTGACAATAGTTAATTGAATGTTGAAGTTGAAGTTTCTCCTTAACCAGGTGTTCGGCACAGCCTATAATACCAATTGCAAACCTTTTAACAATAAGATATTTAAATTCAACATTAATTGAGATTGGCTCATATGACATATATTATTGATTGAATGAATAAAATGCAGAGAACTCTTCTCAGGGCAATCAAGACCTTGAACAGTGGCAGCTAATGAGCTTAAGTGCTTAACACACGGAAATTCTACATCCAAAACTGTAAAAATTTTGATTTTAACAGCCTAAGCAACTTCGGAAGCTCATCCAGCAGACGTTTCAGCAGTATGCTACACTAAAGGAGGACGAGTGTATGATCAAATTCTTTGAGACCTATGGAGAATTCTCCAACTTTGACGAGGAAATATTCCCTTGTGAACTAGTGGTAAGTTTCCACAAGTTCCCTAACTTAGTTGAAAAAAATATTGAGGATTATTCAAAGATTTTTGGCCTTGTTAGAAATTTAACTCAGATTTAATGTACTACTTAATTTACTGAAGTCTTTCTTACTCTACACAGCAAGGCTGGAGTTTAGCAGTGGATTTAGTCATTGGTCCCAAAGGCATTCGTCAACGCACCAAAGCAGACTCCATGGTAAGCTGCTTAATACTGGGAAAAGTCTTTATTTTAATACCAATCATTTTATTTTATTTCTCACGCCACTGCAATTCA
Organism: Rhodeus uyekii; assembly: GCA_037043235.1. Taxonomy (NCBI): domain Eukaryota; kingdom Metazoa; phylum Chordata; class Actinopteri; order Cypriniformes; family Acheilognathidae; genus Rhodeus; species Rhodeus uyekii. The sequence continues at coordinate 676,681 of JAWRVZ010000121.1, forward strand.
GACTTTTTTCTCCGAATTATTTACATCTCACAATTCTGTTTTTACCCTCAAAATTTTTAGATACCTAACCTGATCACATATCTAAAATATGCAAAATACGCTTTCATATTTGTCAGTGTCTAAATGTTTTTTCAAGTTTATTCTCTTTTACTCTCCCTAGGCTGTCTGCCTTGCTGAATTTAAACAGATCCGAAGTATCAAGTATAACACGCAAAGTGATGGCAAAACATTGGTACTCATTGAAATTGAGGGTTCCAAACAGGTAAGAATGTGAGAATAAGAATGTGCTCATTTCAGTATTAGGTTGTTGAACTGTATATGCATAATGCCACTCTTTTACTAAACAAGCCGTGACCTTTTTTCCATTTATAGCCTCTCTCTGCTAGTGTGGTGTCTTTGACCGTTGCCGAGAACATGGCTGATCTGATCGATGGCTACTGTCGGTTACTTATCCACACAGACTCATCTTTGATAGCCGGACCAAATAAAAGTAAATCTCAAGGTAAGTGCCATTTAATGCATGTCGGAAAATGTCAATAGTCATCTGGCAAAGTGTCAGTTAAAAGAGTTTGTGTCTCATTTACCAATGAGATAAATTACTTAAAGTTTTACAGTTGGTCTGAGAATAGTTTATTGCAGCATCCTTCTGAATGTTGTTCTTTATGAATCATGACTTTATGATTAATGTGGGTTTGAGCCATATTTCTCTGTGTTGCAATTTATCTTCTCTATCTCAGGTGTGCAGTTGCGCAACTCTCTTCCTGAAATTCCCTCTGGGTAAGTACATCAACATTCCTTTATCTCTGTTTTCTTCACCACAGAGCGAATATTAATTACTATAACTCTAAAGTGATCTCATATGGTATCATTTAAAATAAGTGAAATGCATCTGGGCATGCTGATTAAACGTTATAGTTTTTTAGACACTTTATTTCACTGACATCAGTGGTTTTTACTCTTTCCCGATGTTAGGAAACAGACAGAAAACTTCAGATACAGCAGTGAGTATCAGACCCTCTTTTAGTTACAATCCAATTCAGGAACCTAGCTTGATATTTACTCTATCTTCTCGACAATGTGAATAACATCAACTCCATGTTTCAGACTCTGATATTTACTGTGAGATTGCAGATGAAAAGCCGCCACCACCTGGTATGTAAGGGAATTGTTTTTTTGTATCACTGAAAAATCATTATTGTTTGTACTGTATCGAGGTTTTGTATTAATGTTCAAGTCTCCTCATAGTTTTTATGTTTCGCAATAGCAAAAGTTGGCCTGTACAGGAAAGATATTATCCTGAAACGTATGCTGGGTGAAGGGTTCTTTGGGGAGGTTCATGAAGGAGTTTACCAGAAAAAGGCAAGCAGTTCTTCCAGACACTTTTGATGTGTTATGATGCGAAAAATATTAAATGTTAAATCTGGATTTTTCCGTTTAAATGTAGCATAATATCGTTAAATGCTTCATAATAACATTAATAAATCTTATCATCAGTGAATTAACTAAAATTAATATACATTTTTTTTATTTAATAATTTACATTTTCATTAATTGTCGTGGTTAGAATGGGGAGAAGATCAGTGTTGCGGTGAAGACCTGTAAGGAGTGTGCACCTGACGTCAGAGAAAAGTTTGTGGGTGAAGCAGGTATGTGAATGAAAGCATCAAAGAGATGAGTGTTCCTTCAGCTTTGGGCACTTTTGGACCTGTGGACTTTTAGATAATAAATATTTTATTTGTGTATATACAACAAGTGTATTTACATATCAATCACCAACAAATTCTGTCATTGTCTGTCACAACTGTGAGTTTTGTCAAGCATATTTGAAATGATATATTGTTTAAAAACATTCACTGGTGGAAATAATATTTTAGATATTTTTGGAATAAAATATCAGACTTTAAAAATCAGGCTAATATCATAGCTCACATTTTATGTATCTTACTCACAATTAATTAATATTTTTTTTTGTAATTTGATCAAATTAATCTCCTGGATTTTTCTTCTACACTAGTTGTTCTTATCCAGGGTTCTGGGGGACACTAGGGGCCTTCATAAAACTTCCACAGGAGCCTCAAGATGACTTGATTAATTAATTATTTAAAATAAGATAAAGCAAGATTTAGAATAATACAAAACAGCAATAGATCTAGATAACCAGATCCTTCCTATTTTAAATTACCATCTCAACTGTTTTTTTGTTTGTTTGTTTTTCTTTGTTTTTTGAAGAACCACAGATTTTCACACAGTAGATTTTGAAGTTTTTTGTACTAACCTTAATGATGAATGTTCATATTCTGTGACCATCTATATATGGAATATGGCAAAACTAAACAATAAAGGCACTGTATTCTTCTTTGCATTATAACATCCAACCCATCTAGTGATCATGAAGAAGCTAGACCATCCACACATAGTGCGGCTGATTGGTGTCATTGAGGAAGACCCGGTATGGATCGTCATGGAGCTGTGTCAGCACGGAGAGGTAAGCAACAGCTCTGATGCTGGATGTCATCACTCTTATTTTTATTATATGTCAAAACACGTCTTTTGGAAAATTGCAGGGCCAATAATGTTGTCACTATGAGGGATTATTTTGGCAAGGATGGTAATATATTACATGAGATAGAGGGGTTTACGTAACTTTTAAATTAAATCAATAAAATTCCCTTTCAATCCATACTGTAATTCCATTTGCCAGAAAGGCTTTGATTGATGTAGCAAACTCAATTAAGTGAATGCCATAGATATGGCTCTATTAACATTTACAGGCTCTGTAAAACTGTCATAAACTGTTTACACACTCAAGGGAAGTTCAGTGTTTTATGAATCAACAAAACTGATTTTTGTCAAGTAGTAGTTAGCACAAACATGGCCGTGAATTAATACAGTAACTAAATGCTTTCTAATCCATCATAGGGCCTGAAAAATGCATTTCACTGCAACAGAAAAAATATATAAAAAATTGATGATGTGTAATGTTCCGCTTTATTAAAGTGGAAATTTAAAGTGCCTTTATTTTGCCATACTAACCCTTCTCTAAAAATACAAAATTTGCTCTTACAGCTGGGAAAGTACTTGACAAAAAATCAGCAGAGCTTGACCAGCGTGACTTTGGTTCTCTTCAGCCTACAGATCAGCAAAGCACTTGTTTACCTACAGGGAATGAACATGGTCCACCGGTATGTCATTCAATTCAGTATTTGAAATTTGTATTATTATTATCAGTGTTGAAAAAGAATAGTACTGTTTATATTTTTGTGAAAACTGTTACTTTTTTCAGGATTCTTTGAATAGAAAGTTCAAAAGAACTGCATTTATTTGAAACAAAAAAAAAATATATTTTTTTTACTGTCCCTAAACTATTTAACTGTTAGGGCATGTACTCTATTGATAAGTTTTAATACATAGAGCATTCTGGGAAATCACTTGGATTTTGAATTGTTTATAATCACTTGGATTCATGTACACACATTATTGTTATTTGTATTGTTGCTTGCTATATGTGTTTTTTTTTCCATCTGATTGACAGAGACATAGCTGTACGAAATGTGCTTGTTGCCACCCCTGAGTCTGTGAAGCTGGGTGACTTCGGCCTTTCCAGATACATAGAGGATGAAGAGTATTACAAAGGTTACCTCGGCTGTTTTACACACTCATAAAAGTTGTGATTTTAAAAAAATATATATTTTCATAATTCATCATTCTCATCTAATGCCATGTTATATAAATCATCAAAAATATACAACTGTATTGTAAGCATAGCAATTTCTCATTACCTTGTATTATGTCTGCAGCATCTGTTACTCGTTTACCAATCAAATGGATGGCTCCTGAATCCATTAACTTCAGACGCTTCACCACTGCCAGTGATGTGTGGATGTTTGGTGAGTGAAGAGAAGACATGACCAGTGTACAACCAATGACCCTGTAATTCACATTAATTTAGATAGAAATTTGCTTGTTTGGGTAATAAATATCGCCAAAATTTGTTAGCATATATTTATTCTTTAACAAATATTTCTAAAATGTCCACTATCTTTATTAGTCTTTGTAAAGTTCTCAGAGGGCACATAATTCATTTTTATGAATCCAATTTCCTTTTTTGGCATGGTCAACTATCCTCTGCTGCAGTGCTCCAGGCTCACTATAAAACTTAATTTACACAAATTATCGTACAATAACTGACTTTTACTTCCTTCACAACAATTCCGTGGTACAGTTACTAAAGAATCATGTTGGTATAAAATACATCTGCAATACATTTTCTGTTCTGTATCTATGTTAGTCTTTGATTAACTATCTTCCTTTATTTTGAGCTTTTAAGATACAGTAATACCTCGGTTTACGAGCGACTTGGTATACGAGCAAATCGGTGTACGAGCATGGAGGGTCGAATCGGTGGACGAGCATTGTATTGGTGTACGAGAAAAATTTTCCCTCACCCATGCGCAGTTTTGTGTGGAAAAAGTCCTAACACTCAGCATCCTTGTGCGCATTTTTACATGAAATATCCTAATGACAGCCTCTCATAACACAGTCAGGAGGTTCCAACCCCTTTATCACCCCTATCACTCATTCATTCTCTCAGCTTAGCTTAGTTTGGCTACATCATTCACCACAGTGATACTTTTATAAGTGATTTACAGAAGTTTTTACCTCATATTCTAAACATTAATTAATTGTGATGCTATTGTTCACGTAGTGAAATATACACATACAGTACCTCTAAGCAGTAACTGTCCGGGTTCATGAATTCAGTGTTTCCTAGTTCTGCCTGAGTATGTATGTGTGTGTGTGCTCCCGCTTTGCGGCTCCTGCGAATTCATTAGTTCTCTCGCGGCTCCCGCAAATTCGTTCGTTCACGGCTCCCATGTTCCACGACTTTAACTCTGGATTATCACTTCGTTTGTTTTCTGCACTATTATAATAAATTCACTCATTTGCTTTCATCCTTGCTTTCCCCGCTCCCCCCTCCCCCCTCCTCCCTCCTCTCTCTCCTCCAAGCAGGCTGCTCAAACCTGAAGTGCATTACAGTAAATTGTCAAGTATTTTTAGAGTTTAATTGTCAATTATTAATTAGTATTTATATGAGATCTTAATGGTTATTTTAACTGCAATTAATAGGTTAAAACCAAAAAAATATTCAAAATGGGCATTTGTGGTCATGTGGAACGAATTCATTGATTTTTAGTGCATTCTTATGGGGAAATTTGTTTTGGTGTACGAGCATTTTGTAGCACTGTATTTTATTATATTTCTGAAGCTCCTCACTTACACATCGGGTGATTTTATTCTAAATTAAATTTCTTACATTTCCTTTGTATAATTTTTATGCAAATTTGTTGAGAAGTATACATTTCTTAATATTTTTTAACACCTTACATTACGGTCCCATTAGTAACTAAAATTAACTATAAATGAGCAATACATTTGTTACAGTATTTATTTCATCTTTATTAACATTAGATAATTAAAAATACAGCTGCTCATTGTTAGTTCATGTGAACTCATCCCCATTAAATAATATTAACAGATACATTTTTTTATTTTAATAATGTATTAGTAAATGTTGAAATTAACATTAACCAAGATTAATAAATGCTTTGTATTTTTCATTGTCAGTTCTTGATAACTAATGCAAACACAGCTATCAGATTCCCATTCTCAATCAGAGAGTGTGAACTATACTTAAGAGATTCTTCCATTAAAAACTATTTATGTTATTTTATTTAAGCACCCTTCTGCTTATTTATTAGTATTCTTATTCACTATCTACTTTATAGTTTGTGGACTGAATTATTGAGTGGTGGATGTGTGAAACGCAAATAAAGGAATCTGTATCTCAATATTTAACAAATGGAACCTTGTTGTAAAGTGTTAACAAAGAATTTTACTGACCAAAAGCTTTTGAATGTTTTTCAGTGTATGTCCTGTAATGCTTGGTTACACTTTTTATTTAGGGTTTGAGTAATATTCACTAAAATACTTATGTATGTACTTATTATAGAGTTTAGGGTTTGATTTAGGGTTAATTGCATTTAATTATGCATAATTTATAGTTATTACTATAGTATAATGGTTCTCAAATAGTGGGAGCGATGCCAGGGGGGCGCGCGTGACCGTGGGGAACATGCTTTTTTTGCCAGGGAGTAGTTTTCTTGCACTGAACAAGAGCAGCAGATATGAAGTTCAGATAACAAACTCTTCACCCGTTGACGTGTACGATCACACCGGTGTTCATGTATTACGTGATAAATCGCCAAATTCACACGTGTTTTCACGCGATATCTGGCACTGATCCAAAAAAAGACGCGCTCAGAGACCATGAGCATTATAAAAGTTTTTAAGCGACAAACACATTCACTTCCACATATCTGAGAATCTGAATAGCAGGTAGTTGATGACAGAGCCAACAAGTTGTTCAATATTTTGAAAAAAAACTAAAAAACTAAATAAATGTTAAACATCTATCATACAGCGCTTTTTGTGACTGCGATCTGTCACGTGACAAACATGACACGTCGCCATGGAAACAATAAAGCAAAAGTCCCAAAATAGGGGGAGGGGGGCGTGCAAAATGTTTTCTTCCTTGGTGGGGCGTGACAGAAAATAATTGAGAAGCACTGCTATAGTAATAACTATAGGTTACGTGTAAAAAGTACACTGTAAAATGAAGTGTTACCTGATGCTTATACATTTTTTTAAATGCAAAGCATTCTGGGAAATCACTCAGGAGGGAATGTTTACATCCATGTAGTGGGCTGAAACGTCTGAGAACATGCATGGAAATCAACTGAAAGATTTACAATTTTACGTTTTATAAAGGAACATTATAACTCTCATCAATTAAGTAAATAAGTAAAAAATAAGTAAATTTGCGAATGAGAAGAGTAAAATGTGATTCCTCCTCATGTCTATTTTATTTTCTGGTGTTGCTCCCATCCAGCTGTGTGCGTGTGGGAGATTATGAGCCGAGGTAAACAGCCGTTCCACTGGCTGGACAATCGAGACGTGATTAACCAACTGGAACAAGGCAACAGGCTGCCCAAACCTGAGCAATGCCCTCCTGCCCTGTACTCACTCATGACTCGCTGCTGGAGTTACGACCCTCGCGAGAGACCCACCTTCACTGAACTAGCCTGCAACATCAGGTTCTGCCCTATAATAATCACTGTTATAATGAGATTTGTTTTCTGTAAATTATACCAGTGGTGAGAACTTTGCTTGAACTGATAATTTATTCATCTTTTTCCATTGTATTTATATTGATTGTAACTAACTCACTCTTTTTTAACAGTGATGTCCATCAAATGGAGAAGGAGGCGGAGGTGGAGAGAGAGAGAGACAAAGCCCGTAACACACGGTTCTTGGAGCCCAAGTTTAACATTAGTGAACCTCCACCAAAGGTAGCTGTCAGCTTTCATTTGCTGCCCTTAAACTCAGTTACAGCAGCACTTTCCTCTTAACAGTCAGTGTACGTTTGTTTACACCTCCAGCCTTCCAGAGTGAATGCTAGTCGCTTTGGAAATACCCTGGGAGTCGGCCTACATCTTCAGGTAGCGTGTTCTTTTTGTTTAAATGTCCGACTGGAAAAATATACTTTAAAATACGAAACGGTGAATTGTTGTAAATGTGTGTGTATATATATTTGTAAATGTTTACTGTATGTTATATATACTGTATATGACTATAATATTCAATAAACAATGTACATAATTATATATTTAAATAATTATATCATATATCTTTATTATTTTATTTATTAATTTAATCTATTCTGGTCTTATTTTCACCAGCTTAATGAGGCTTTATGTGCCAGTTCACCAGATCTGGCCAGTCCGTCTGATTACCAGTCACCTTTGGACTCAACCAACATCCTGTCCGTTCCCAAATTCTCCCCCCGACGCCTCAGTCTTGGGGTAAAATTAGGCCATGATGTCTATTTTAGATGTATTTTTATTTGATTTTATCATTTGGATTTGTTTTTGTTTTTAATTATTATTTAAAATATTATAAAATAGAATGATTGTAAACTTTTTTTTAAACCTAAATTGGTTTGTGTGCATGTGCTTTTGCGTTTGCATGTGTGTCTGTGTGTGTGTGTGTGTGTGTGTCTACGGGGTAGGAGGGTGGGTTTACCTTTGGGCCGTCGAGTAAGGAAGATGCCCAGAAGTTGTGGCAGGTGGAGAAGGACCGCATGCAGGACACTATGAAGATGCAGAAAGAGCAGATGGAGGAGGACACAAAATGGTTAAAGGAGGAGGAGAAGCTTCTGGTAAGGAGGATGACGGTCCCCCCCCCCCTTCTCTTATGCATGGAAATATAAGTCTGTCTTTAATATGTGTTATATTACACGCGTCTCTTTCTCAGGACCCAATGGTTCATGAGGACACACATATTTCTGAGGTGTGTAACTTCTTTCATTTTTATATCCATATTTCTCAATTATATTTTTATTACAGATTCAAGTTCATGGATTTGATGTAGCTTGTAAAAAATGACCTCTACCTGAGGGGAAAATTTCATGCTCATATACTTGACAACCAAAATAATATATATATTTTATTACCAGGCACCTGATCCACCACTTAGTTATGGTAAGTCCTTTGCCTTCTAGTAAGAAGTGCAAATAATCATTTGAGTTTTCGTTTCAAATCAAGATATGGCTGACAATCTATAGCAAATTATATTGAATATATTTATTTTAATGAGAAAATTAATTAATTAATTACTGTGTTGCATTAACCTGTTATCTCCTATACTGACTTGTATCCACTTAAAGCTGAACTGCATCATCCTCCTTCAAAACCACCCAGAATTGCAGTGCAGGTAAAGACTGGTAAAGTTTATATACAGTATGCAGATTGTATATGTTTAGCATTTAAATAATTTATCTCACTTTCCCAGTACAATGATGGTAACCGTAATTCCGTTTCATGTGTCTTCTGTCTTTCAGCCTACTCCTACAGCAGAGCTGGACCGCTCAGAGGATAATGTGTACCAGTGTGTCATGGATGTGGTGAAAGTAGTGGTGCAGCTGAAAAATGACATTAACACACTGCCATCTACTGAATACATCTCTCCTGTCAAGGTGAGATCTCTGTTTTATCATACTAAAAGTACCAAAAACATGTTAAAGTGACTTATTCATGAGTATTACAGAGACAATCAATCGTGTATACAAATAATGTAATACACAACACGAATACAAACAACTAAATCTAAAAGGACAGAATACATACACAGATTAACGAAGAGAGAGATAGAGAGAGTAATAGAATGACACCTTGCAGACAGTTTACCCTTTGAGAGCCATAATGGAATTAAATTGCCTTAATTAGGGGTACATCACCTTAAAACGAATAGATATATTTATATCTATATAGATATATCTTTATAGATATATTTGCATTGGTCCCTTGCATTGGCTGTTGAGCAAGGATGCGTACATTCTGAGAGTTTCTTTGTTGTGCTGGGGATGTTCGATTGAGGTTTCCTTGGCCAAAGTTGGGCTCTGAAGGTTAGGTCGTCAGAAAGAGGAACAAGGAGTGTGAAGAGGGATGCAAAGTCTCAAAAGGCGAGCACTTGAGGACGAACAGCAAAGACAGAGAGAGGCTCCGGGTGTCTGTGATTTATTAAAGATACACAGGGACACACCCATTCTTGGCTGGGGAGCGATTCACGGAGGTCGAATTGGGAGTAGGAACGTTTCTTTCTTTCCTCACCTAGTTAGCATGTTTTATGTCAGTGTCGGTTTTGGACAGAGTTTGGCTCAAAAAGGCGGTAAAAATATGATGCAATTCAGCACATACATCATTGTTTAAAGCATTGTTTAGAGCAACATTTAGAGACTAAATATGACAGGGACGAATACATGGAGAGAGGAATGTCTTCTTACTCATGGTTACAAGTATTTAAACATCCAAAACTAACTACAAAACATAACTAGGCTAATTACAGTATGGGGACACACATACACGCACAATATTATATTATATGCAGGTTGGGGATATTGGATTATGATTTAAAATAGGATACCCAGATTACAGAAATCCTACCTTTTTCCTTTGTATATAACTTACAAATATGCATTACACTGAGTTTAACAGTTTATTTATGATAACATTTCATAAGAAGGCAGTCTAAACTTAATACTAAACTTATGCCCACATAATGTTTTATTGTTTACATTTGATTATTCAATTTCTGTAGCCTTTGTTACATAAACCTACACCTACTGAACCTAAAAAAACATTTAAATTGTGTTCTTGTTTTTAATAACTAAATAAAATAACTATATCACAAATAGTGGTCACTGTGCATATTGCATATTAATGCAATTAATGCAATATTAATTGCATATAAATGCATATTGCCCACCCCTAGTGACAATAAAAAAAAATTGATTCGATTTTAAACTGATTACATCTTTGGTCTGAGGTTTTTACAATGTGGATTCAAATACTGCTGTTTTATCATTTTTGTCTGTTCATTTGCAGACTGTAGGACTCTCATTAAGAAATCTGATCAACAGTGTGGATGATATACTACCGACTCTGCATGTTTCCTGTAGAACAGAGGTATCAGACCTAATTTCATAAGACAAACAATATATTGGTCCACATACATTTTTGCGTTTTCCAAGTGAAATGCGGCAAGAGTTGCTGAAAGTGAGTTGAATACAGATTAGACAATATGAACTCAACTTTTCTTTGTCTCTGCTCTCAGATCGAAGGTACTCAGAAGTTGCTGAATAAGGACTTGGCTGAGCTTATCAGTAAGATGCGTCTGGCCCAGCAGAATGCCATCACCTCTCTGAAGGAAGAGTGCAAGAAACAAATGCTGACAGCGGCCCACAGTTTAGCCATGGACGCCAAGAACCTGTTAGATTCTGTAGACCAGGCACGGGTGCGCTCGAACCTGGCTAGACCCAAACCTGAGGATGCAGACTCACCTACTGACTAGAGGAGCAGCTTGGGAGATCCTGAATAGAGGACAGATCATCTGAATCATCTGTTTCCATAAGTTTCAGTTATCATGCAATGTCAGGGCAACACAAACGCCAAAATGAGACAGGAAATATGCTGGAAATTCATGCTACAGTATTTCTGCTGTCATATCGTTATTAATAGCTCCATGTAAACTTTTATGATTTAGAATTTTTTTTTTTTTTTTTTTAGGGAGAAAACATCTTGTATAAATGTTAATATCAACTAGCTTTCTGATGCCACTATATGACCCAACATTACTCTGGACATCTCGTCTTATTAATTAAATTATGTGTTGTAGACCAACATTTTATAAGAGAATAACATATAAGCAAACATGTTTTTTATGTTTGCAAACAACATTTAAATATGTTGTTATGGGTAAATGTTGTCTTCCAAAAACACCACAGAACAAGAGTGCAAATATAACCCTTTATATGTGTATTTGTATTAAAAGGGCTAAATGTAGAATTCAGAAACTCTTGTTATTAGCGACACCGGTGGCCTTTAAGTCCACATGTAACATACAAGAGACTGAACGTTATTTGAGGCCCCTCGCATCAAATTTCTTTTACGATTTCAGCTCAGAATTAAAAAGAAGTTACCTTTAAAATTAAAATACCTTTGCAGACAATATACTGTTAGCGAAAATCCCAATGCCGTCCATTCTGCTGAGAGCATTGTTCAGATGAATATGTAAATATGTGTTGCACGCTTTGCTCACAATAACAAAAACAGCTAAAATTACAGCGGTGAGAAAACAGCAGCTCAGAAAGCATCTGATCATAGCGATGAGGATGTTTGCACAAGCTCTCCAACTCTCAACAGATGAGGTCATTAAAATGACACTGTTATGATAGTCTGACTATAAAGTATATTTTAGAGTATAGATCTTAGATCTATAGATGATAGTTACCTTTTCTTTGCATGACACATTGACATCACGGTACAGCATGGCTCTTTTAGCTTTTCCTAAACATTGTATAAGCATGCGTTTCATGTGTCTTGTGTTTTTTTTCCATTTTCATTTCAAGCTGTTCTCATGTTGGCAATATAAAAGTGATTATTACGTGAAACTGTTTACACTTTGCCAGCCCCTTTAAAAGAATAGTTTATTAAAAATTTTAAAAATTCATCGTTTAATCATCCTCATATCATTACAAACCTTTATGCTGAACATAAATGAAAAAACAATGTTTGGTACGTTGGTAACCAAATTGTTGCAAAACACTGAAACACTCATGTTCCACTGAACAAACAAAGACATACATAGTTTTGTAAAGAAACGAGTGCGAGTAAATAACAGAATTTTCATTTTTAGATTAACTTTCTTTTTAAATCAAGTCAGAAACCCACAAAGAACTTTGTTTCTATATCTTTTTAGTGCTCACTCCTTTATATGATGAGTAACAAGAGGTGAGAAAAAGCAGCCCTCAGTGATTTTATTTGTGTAATTGGTTATAGTAAGTCACAGAGCGTATTATCCAGTTGGCACTTTTATTGTGGACAATAATATTCAAGGTTATACAGTACATTCAAATACAAGCGTTTTCATATACAAGCTTCTCTCCTCTCAATTTCTGTCCTCAAAAAAAATAAAAAATCAGGTATTTGGTGCCATAGTCCTGATCTCAAACATGCATCTTAAAATTTCCCTGCTAGGAGAGGCATTGTGTCCCCATGCTGGTTCTTCCTGTGGAAGCCCATAAGTTAGAAGTCCTTATTGTTCATATAATGTACGCACTGGCGTGTTTTTTAGATCATGCCTGCGAGCCAGGGTGGGAGAAAGAGCCCGATTGTTCCCAACAAACATACTATGATGAACATCCATAGGAAGATTCTGTCTATTACCATAGCAACATACTTCCAGTCTTCCTTTACCTGTGTGAAGAGATAAGAAAAACTAGTGGATTATAATAGCAGTAACACAACATATAACTAGAAAAGAAAAGATTCTCAAACTTTGTTGTTGAGTTGACAAATCCTTTCTTCAAAATAGGTTATATGCCTTGTGCCAAGTTTGATAGATCTACATTAGCTTGAAAGCCATATGAAATGTGTATTTATTTTATAATATATATTTAAAATATTTAAAGTACAATTTTATATACTTCCGTTCAAAAGTTGAGGAGTATTTATCACAGCAAATATGCATTAAAATGATTAAATGTGATAATAAAGACATTTGTAATGTTTCAAAATTGATATTGCAAATGTCAAATAAATGCTGTTTTTTTTAACTGAAGGATCACGTGACATTGAAGACTGGAGTACCGTATTTTCCCGCATATAATTTGCGCAAAAAATGTTGCTATAACTCGCACCTTTATATAACCCACACCCATAGATTGATGAACTTTTTTGTTCACATTTCGAATGTTGCTCGCATGATGTCAATTATCCATAACTGTTCAGGCTCGGTACACAGTGCTTGTGCGCGAAATTCAAACAATAACAAAACAAACACAAGTCAGAATCAGAACAAAAAGAAAAAGCAGTTTCTTCCGCTGTGCAGCAACACGTCCCTTCAGAAGCGTATTCTACAGGTATTGATCGTCGGATGAGATGAGCACGCCCTCATGGCAGCACAGCCAATCACGTCTTCTTGCATGATTGACAGGTCAGACAGCCTATCAGCGGCAGCTGTCAGAGTGATCGTACAAGGGCCAGAGACAACAACCCTTGCAAGAAAGAAAATACCGCAAAAAAAACCTTACGCCCTTAGGGACGTAACGAATATTTTGAAATATTATCACGTAAAAACTTTTTGTTATATAGCTTATATAACCCACCCGCCTGCGGGGTTTGTAAAATCTGGTGTAACCCGTGGGTTATATGCAGGAACATATGGTAATTATGCAACAAATGTTTTACTTTTGAACGCTAGTGTTCACTTTTTTTCTATGTAAGGACATCTGATAGAAACTTACACTAAAGTCAGCGTCTTCTGCTCTCAGGTGGTCTGCTATGTAGTGGACCCCCTCCAGAGCTTGCAGGACACTGGGGGAGAGAGGAAACCCTGGCTTGTCCGGTATCAGGTTGTCAGGCCGCATTGTGAAATTACCTCTTCCACTAGGCTGCCTGGAAGCCATGCCCATGTCCAGTCTAGGGGAGGGACCAAATTTCTGTAGAGGAGGTGGAATTGAGCCAAGAGGGCAGGGTGAAGCAGTTTGGAGTGAAAGCGAAATCGCAGAGGACAGTGTCCCCAGTTCTAAGTCCTTATAACCGAAGCGCCTGCGGGACTCCTCCCCCGAGTTCTCCCCTCTGAACCAGCTAGAAGATGTACTGAGGGTTGCGTTTGCCGGTCCAAGCACCCGTGACGTCATTCCTTGGCCCTGCTGCTGCAAGAGGAGGAGTTTCTGCCTGCGACGGCTGTCCGGTGCAGGTCTACGCATAAAAAGCCACCGTGGGATCAAATCCAAGAAGACTGAGTGAACCCAATGGGGCATCTTATGAGTGCTGGGCGAGCGGTGATGGACGTTAAGTACAAAGACGGTGATAACAATAGATAGGGTGACAAAGATCATAGTGAAGAGCAGATATTCGCCAATGAGCGGGATCACGAGCGAGGTGGACGGGATGATTTCTGTGATGAGCAGCAGGAACACAGTGAGTGAGAGGAGGACTGAGATACACAGTGTGATCTTCTCACCACAGTCTGACGGGAGGTAGAAAACCAGCACGGTTAGGCAGGAGATAAGCAGGCAGGGAATGATGAGGTTGATGGTGTAGAAGAGCGGAAGACGGCGAATGATGAAGAAGTAGGTGATGTCTGGGTAGATCTCATGGCAGCAGTCATACTTCTTGGTGTTGTAGGTGCCAACAGCATTAATGATGGCCCACTCACCGCTCTCCCAGTAATCTTTCAAGTCAACCGTGTTCTCGATGCGCTCCAGGTCGATCTTGGCTTTGTCATAAGTCCACGAGCCGAATTTCATCTTGCAGTTCTGCTGGTCAAAGGGGAAGAAGGTGACATCGATGCTGCATGAGCTCTTGTAGATGGCAGGTGGAACCCAGCGCACTTTACCTGTGTGGAAGAGGTGGGCTTTGGTCATGTGGGTCACCGCAAACTCCCCGTCTGCACTGAAGAGGATAACAATATTTATTTCAGAAGTTGCCACTTTAGTGCAGGGAAAGCAGGAAAATGGTTTCACGAAACATACAAGATTAATTTAGCAGTGACTCTACAGTGTCTTGGCAGTGACTTTACAGTGACTCTAGTAGGTATTATTATCACATGGAGTTTCTTAACTATTTGAAATCTTGTTCAGACTTGACAGTTTTTTTTCTTCATATTTTTAATGATGATCCAACAGTAAACAGTGTATGAACTGCCTCTCTTCATTAAAAAACTCAAACTGTAGTTCATAGTCTAAAGAAGCCTGCAAGCTCATTTCAGTTTAAGTGCAACTCTAATGGCATTGTATTGCATACACCTTATAGATCATGTCACTGCTTTTGTGCTTCTAAGAACCGACTCTGCATTTAAAACAGTCTACATAGCATTACACAGTTCACACTTTGGCTTGAATTCTTTGCATTTAACTTTGTTTGAATTCATGCAGTGTTGTTTAGCTTAGATAAATTGTTACTTACTTGTTGTACAAGACTATATCCGGGACCCAGATAAGTTCAGATGGAACCCGTATAGAAGTCACATTGTCGTAGTCTGAAGGCTTCCAGCGTAGTTTATAGTCATTCCACTCCTGAGAGTGGGGTCACAAATATTTAAGAAATTAAAACTAATTCATTACTAAATGTCTACCACCATTATATTTGCCAATTTGAGGTAATTATTTAATCATCTTATTAATTAACCAGCTTTGCTCTTATTTATGATGCTAGATCATTTTAAACTTTTTTTCCCCCTCCATGCCACTTTTTAAATTTCCTGCTGCACATACCTGCTTTAGCCAGACATTTGTTGTCATCATCTGATTCTTCTCGTCCTGTGGAGGAGACAAAGAAGGGAGGACAGTGAGTATTAGATGAGTCAGGATGCTGGGATTACTCCAGCAGAATGCTTTTGGTTCAGAAAGGTCACAACCACCTTATAATTTTAATCTTCTGATGGACTTGTAACCTTCAAGGACCATATACTGTAATTCATCAAGATTCTAAGGTTTTAGAGCCCTTAATATGGCAATTTACTGTAGGAGTTTGGGGTTACTGCCTCTATTAAAAGAATATTTCACTACATCTATAAGCAAAACAAAAACAACAAACATTTTGTTATTTATAGTTATTATAAGTGCACTAAGCTTTAGATGCCTTGGGCCAAAACAGGTTGTTACTCTCCCATACTGACCAAGGATGCATTTTAAATGTATGCTACAACTGGTTCATTATTTTTTTTAAAGGTTTGAAATAAATGGAAGTCTGAAACTAATAACAGGGACATTTGTCATTGAACTCTTCTCAATAGTTTTTTCTACCATTTATCTCAATTGCAATCTGACAAAGTAGTAGTTGTATAATAGTAAAAGCATAGAAATAATAGTATGTTTAATACAGTGCCATTCAAAAGTTTGGGATCAGCAAGATTAAAAAAAAACACAATTAATACACAATTCATCCAGGATTTTTTTAACTTGATCAAAATTGTCAATAAATTAATATATAATATTAAAAAGATTTATATTTCAAATAAATTCTTTTATTTTGTATCAGAAAACAATGTATCAGTTTCCATAAAAAATAAGCAGCACTGTTTTTAACATTGATAACAATAAGAAATATTTCTTGAGTACCAAACCATCATATCAGAATGATTTCTGAAGAATCATGTGACACTGAGTACTGGAGTAATGATGCTGAAAATTCAGCTTTGCATCACAGGAATAAATTACACTTTAAAATATATTACAATAGAAAATGTATTTTAAATTGTAATAATATTTCCAATATTATTGTTTTTACTGTATTTTACTGTATTCTTGGTAAAAACATGCAACCTTGGTGAGCATTAGAGAATTCTTTCAAAAACATTTTAAAAAAATCGTACATATCCCAAGCTTTTGAATGATATACATACAGACACTTGAGCATTTATAGCTTTACGTCTATCTATAACTGTAGGTAAGTCTCTATATAGCATAGTTTTAAGCTGTTTATCATGTTCATGTTAAACCACACCATTAGTATGAATTTTTCAAGTGTTAACATGAAGTCATAATAATTTGGGAGCCACTGATTCACATATACTCTTTATTTAATCTTTTCAAGATACCTTACCACATCAATCAGCTGGGCGATAGATAAACCGAACTTGACAATGACGACATCAGAGGTGTTTGGTACAGGCCTTGACCATTTGTTATAGCCATCAAAGAGCTTTTTGAAGAGTTCATCTTCAGCATGTGAGTGAGTCTTCTCACAACAAGAAACTGCCAGTGGAAAAAACATAAAATGTTTAAAAACTTTTACAGACATTTTTCTATTAGATTTAAAATGTTTCAAGAGAAATTCCAATATATAGTCATGGCCAAAATTGTTGGCACCCCTGAAAATTTTCCTGAAATTTCTCAGAAAGGTATTGCATTAACACATGTTTTGCTATACACATGTTTATTCCCTTTGTGTTTATTGGAACAAACAAAACAAAAAAAGACAAAATTATTGGCACCCTTTCAAAATTGTGGATAAATAAGATTGTTTCAAGCATGTGATGCTCCTGTGAGTTTAATCACATGGGGCAAGTAACAGGAGTGGGCAATCACTAAAAATCACACCTGAAAGCAGATAAAAAGAAGATAAGTTGACTTAGTATTTGCATTGTGTGTCTGTGTGTGCCACACTAAGCATAGACAACAGAAAGAGAAGAAGAGAACTGTCTGAAGACTTGAGAACCATAATTGTGGAAAAATATGAACAATCTCAAGGTTACAAGTCCATCTCCATAGATCTAGATGTTCCTTTGTTCACAGTCCGCAACATTATCAAGAAGTTTACAACCCATGGCACAATAGCTAATCTCCTTGGACGTGGACAAAAGAGAAAAAAATATGAAAGGTTGCAACGCAGGATAGTCTGGTTGGTGGATAAGCAGCCCCAAACAAGTTCCAAAGAAATTCAAGCTCTCCTGCAAGCTCAGGGTGCATCGGTGTCAGCGCAAACTTTCAGTTAACATTTGAATGAAATTAAACACTATGGCAGGAGACCCAGGAGGATCCCACTGCTGGGTCACAGAGACATAAAGAAGCAAGACTGCAGTTTGCAAAAATGTACTTGAGCAAGCCAAAGTCCTTCCGTGAAAATGTCCTATGGACAGATGAGACTAATGGTTTTTGGTAACGCACGTCATTCTGCTGTTTACCAAAAACGGAATGAGGCCTACAAAGAAAAGAACACAGTACCTACAGTCAAATATGGTGGCAGTTCAAAGATGTTTTAGGGTTGTTTTGCTGCTTCTGACACTGGGTGCCTTGACTGTGCGCAAGGCATCATGAAATCTGAGGATTACCAAAGGATTTTGGGTCGCAATGTAGGGCAGAGTGTCAGAAAGCTGGTTTTGAGAGATTGTGGGTCTTCCAGCAGGGCAATGACCCCAAACATACTTCAAAAAGCAAGTTCTGAAGTAGCCAGCATTGAATCCATCTCTAAATCCCATTGAACACCTGTTCTGGGAGATCTTAGAATTGCTGTTGGGAAAAGATGTCCTTCCAATATGAGAGACCTGGAGCAGTTTGTAAAGGAAGAGCGGTCCAAAATTCAGGGTGAGAGGTGTAAGAAGCTTATTGATGGTTAAAGGAAGCAATTGATTTCAGTTATTTTTTTGCAACCAAATATTAAGGTAAGGGTGCCGATAATTTTGTCAAGCCAATTTTTTTGTTTTGTATGAAATTGTCAAATTAGCCTTTTGTCCTCCTTTTTTTGTGTGTGTTCCAATACACACAAAGGGAATAAACATGTGTAGAGTAAAACGTGTTAATACAACACCTTTCTATGAGCAAGACTTGATTTTCTGTAAACATTTCAGGGGTGCCAACAATTTTGGCCATGACTGAATGAAGATTTTTCATCATCTACTGCTAGTGTTTAGTGAACAATTACAACAAGAAAACATGTTATATGTTCAGACTTGGTATACAGTGATAATTTCACATAACTCATCCAGACTCCTGGTTAACACACATTCATGAGAAAGTGGAGACCACTCATATGGTTGTATTGTCCTATCCCCAGTTTGTCATCATTTAATGTAAGTCATGCACACATTTAAACTAAATTCCATTATCTGATTAGTAGTGAACTTCAATATCCCGAGTTCTAGAAAAAATTAAAGCGGATTGACACGCTCAACATTTTGAAAGTTTTCTTATAGATTTGAGCATGACAAATCATTGAGCAAGTGTCTGAATTCAGCAAGCTAGACTTTAAATTCTTAATGAACTAATGGGACAGAGAGTCTATTAATTTATTTTGGCTCACTGACCTCACTATTTGCATGTTAAATAAGAAAAACATAGTATAAAAGTGCTTCATCAGGGGATTGACTCTCATTCATTTCTCTAATCATATATAATTACACGCACCATCACGTCTTATCCGGTGGTAATGGATTTACCCAAAAATGTTTCCAGTCGAATTATTCCACACGCTTAAACGTAATAAATATCACACAAGCAAGAGTGCTGTTTCTGAAAATCAGCGGTACACTATCTGCTGAGTGCTGCAGGTAATCCCAACTAAAAACAGCATGATTTACCAGTGTAATATTACCCATAAACAAAACTTTAAAAAGGTAATATTGAGTGACTTACATTTTAAGCGACGACGTTGCCAGTTATTTGTCTTTTGTTAATTCTACAATGAAAATAATTCCTAACATGCGCATCTCCAAGAAACACAAAACACGTCCGGTGTTTTGTTCCTGAATGAAACAGCGTGTTTAAACAAATCAGTTGAGTAAATGATGAGTAAAAATACCACACTCTTATCACAGGCCTACTACTCTTATATAGTCTAGAATAGATGTTGCAAAAATAGTTCACACAGAAGACATTTTTTTATTTCTCTGCCAAAACAGTGATATCACCCTCTATTCCAAGACTGGTTGCCCACTGATGCTAAACAGGGTTGAGCCTGAGCAGAACCTGGATGGGAGATCTGGGAAAAATTAGGTTGCTGTTGGAAAAGATGTTAGTGAGTCCAGCAAGGGGTGCTTACACTTTGTCAAAGAGCTGTTCCTGGCTCTCAATGGTCATTATAAATCTAAGGATGTCCTTTGTAAATGAGTAGGGGTTTAACCCCAGGATTCTGGTCAAATTTGCCCATTGGCATCTGTCCATTATCATGGCCTCCAAATCATCCCGATATACAATGATTGACTTTATCACTTTTGTCTCCACTTCACCATAAGCTGGTGTGTGGTGGGCATTCTGGCGCAATATGGGCGCTGTAGCATCATTCAGGTGGATGCCGCACATTGGTAGTGGTTGAGTGCAGAGAAAAGTGCAAATTATTATTATTATTGTTAGTGTAAAATAAATATATTTACTGTTCTAAATTTAGGTTTTCATTTAGAACTATACAGAGAAAAAAAATGGTATCTCAAGAACATTACTTTAAACACCTGATATGTGAAAAATAAAATCGTTTTTAATATGTGCCAGTATGAATAACGGAATGATGATTGATTCACTTTTTCTGAAAGGAGATGTCCTGTAATCTCTGCACCTCCGGTTGACACCTGTATGCTGTATGCAGGACAGAGCTAGACCGTAGACAGCATCAAGATGACCAACTCGGGTCTCATCTCTGAGAAGAGGAGGCATTAACACAGAACCCTGAGGGTAGTGTTTGCACATAGCGTGTGTCAGACCTGCTATTTGAGTGCTGTAGCGTGGCTGGAGTTGCTCTCTGAGCGCAGTCATTTGCTGTGTGGTGAAGTGAGCTCCCTTGGGTCATGCTGGCACAATGAGTCACACCGGGCGAATGACAACATGCCATTAATGAGTCAGATTTAGGGTCTGCACCACAGGGCATTAGCACAGTGGGACATGATGTGAAACCCAAGCACAGCTAACGAATACAGTCAGTGGCCAGCAGAAGGGGAGGAAAATATTTTTTCACCCCTGGCACATTTTGTGCTTTTTTTAAACATAATATGGACAGGCCATGCGGTTCAGATGACCTGTCCATATTATGCTTAATATTGCTATAGTTTGCTTTGAGGCTGGGAATTGTATTTTATTTTTTAAGAAAACTGCCTATATAACCAATATCTAACACAAATTATTAATTTATTGTCAGGGTTCTGTCACTTCAGTTTGGGTTTCTAGTGTGTTGGTTGACAGAACTCTGACACTGCCCCTTGGTTGTGTTTTGTCATTGTTATCCCCGTCCACCTTGTTACCTCGTTTCCCTTGAGTGTTGTCAGCTGTTCTCTGCTCATTACCTTTCCTCATGTGTTCCCTGTTTAATCCCGGTGTATTTGCTGTCCTGTATCATGTCTTTGTTATTCCATGTTCCTGTTCTCCCCGTTCCATCCTGTTTGTTTGTTTAATGTTCTGTTTCTTAGTTTAGTAATGTTTTCCCCATCGTAGGTATTTCTTTTGTGTGTTTTTGTTCTTTTGTTATTATAATAAATCAACCTATACCCTGCATCTTGAGTCCTCCCATTATCATTACGTGACATTTATAGGTTAAAGTTAACCAACTGACAATATAATTTAATTTAATTGGTAAAAAAATTTGCAGATGTGTTCTTAAAGAGATAATTCTCCTTAGCAGTCATTATCATTATTATTATTATCTTTAATAATAGTATCCACTAAAATAAAACACAGGTAAACTATGTTAACCTCATATTACTGACCATTGTCATAAAAACAAACAAAATGAAGGAAGATTTAGGATTTGAAATTCTTTTACTAATAGTAAATACTTCATTATTTTTACTAGCTTTTTGTCCATACACTCCTCTTGTTACAATTATTTCTGTCATCTCGTCTGGTTTTCAATGCTTCCATTAATTCTCTTCATTAGTAATTAAATTTCAAAGTGGTAAAAAAAAAGTAACCACAGAAATCATTTTGGTTTCTAGCTTCGTTCAGAATTCCAGTTTGGACGGTGACGCCTGCGTCAGTAATGCAGCCTCTGAAGCAGCGCATCTGTTCTCCAGTCTGTGACTGTGGAGCGGAGCAGACGGGCAGATTTGACAGTATAGCGGGCTGTATATCAAAGCCTCGGTCCTGAAATTGGACCTGCTGCCCCGTGTATATCCTTTCAACTCTGGGGGAGAGGGGGGTGTCCGATGCCCGCAGTGATATTCATTCATCAGGAGTCCGGCGGCTGCTGACAGCGAGCGGCCGCGTAAATGAAGAGACGCTCGTGGAGAGTGCGAGCGTAAACGCGGAGTGATGAGCAAGCCCAATAAATCTGCCTTGATTTAAGCGTCAGCTTGGCCGTGGAGAGGACGTTTGATTTTACGGGCAATCGTGCATGCCATTCTAATGACTTCTACGCATCTCTGAATGTGGATATGGGAATGCCAAAACTACACTGTTCCCCTGCGTACCCCTCACGATGGTACATGTCTGGTTTAAAATGAGATGGTATAACCAGCCTTTTCTTTTCTTCTTAAAGCAGAGAAATCAAATTGACACAACTCAAAGTATGAAATGCCTACAACAGGCATAAAGCGATCAAATATTAACTTTGTGTATTATAAGGCTCCCTATAGGAAATCCACATTGAGATGAGCTTGTCTTTCTGATCTGGTTTAAGCTGACTCTCCAACTTAGACCAGCAACAAAAAGCTGCCACCACTTGATTATACCAGATTCAGGTGGTAAGTATAGATTGGGTCAATGGCAACAGTTTGGCCAGCCAAAACCAGTTTGGGTAGTTAATGGCCAGTTAAACCATTCCATATACTATTTTTTTAAACCATTCCTTTACTATGTTTCTTAAGAAATGTTTGTGGAATAAAAAACAGAAGGGAAACTTACTTGACTCACATAGGATAGTGCAGAGAAGAGTCATCCGCAGGAAGAACCGCTGATTCTCAAAGCGCTCCATCATACAGCCAATTAGAATCAATGCAACTATTTCTCCCAGCTGTATCCCACGCGACAGTTTCCACGTAATTCAGTTTTTATCATGGCTTCTGTGTTTTCTGTTGTGGTGTCATATCTGAGGGCTGCTGGTTTGTAGTCTATTCAGGGTGAGATGTTTTCAAACACGAGTTTAAAAAGAAATCTTTATCACGTGTATTTTAAATTTGACCAGAATTGTTTTTCGTTTTAAGTTGCATAAATCCACCGTTTATCCATATTACTCCAAACTCGAAGCTTCCTGCTCTCTAGGTATAAAGGCACGATAATGAGCTTTAAGTTTTGCGCACCTGTTCAGCTGAAGATCAAGAACGCAGATTCCGTGCTGCAAAAGTGTTATTTATTTCCATATGTATCCCAAAATCAGGGGTTTTAGAAACAGATGTATCCCAGAGTAGCTCCATTTGTGTCAAAAAGTGCACTCATGACCTGGTTCCTGCTGTTTCCAGGGTTTACTCCAAACTGAGCATCTCTCTCACAGTCCGCCCATCCACTTTAATGTCAGGCAGAAAGGGAGGGTGGGAGGGACCTCATCACAAGTTCACGAGCTTGACCCGATTTCACATTCAATTAGCAACAAATCTAAATGTCATTTTTTCTTGTATATATAAACAGGATAATGAACACACGTTTAATGTATAGTGCGCGAACTCGTATGGTAACAACCCTTGGAGGGAACCTTTCTGGGACAAACCTTTAGAATTTAAAGTGATTAATTTGTTGTTGCACCGTATGACCAATAGAGGTCAGGGTAGCTGAATAAATACTGAAGGGAAGATAACTCAGGCAGAAGGTGCAAATGAAAGGCAGGTTGTTTGTTTGTTTGTTTGTTTGTTTTTATAGACAGATACTATTCATAATAACATTTATGCTGATAGATTCTGTGAACCGATCATGAATGGCATGAGTAAGACGAGGGAATATCCAGAAATAAAACAGTCTTTATTAATGCACCCAGGAATACGTGGGAGATCAATGGAATAAGTCAAAAGAATGGAACATAACTGTGATAATACTAATGTAATTTTAACTGATATAATTGAACTGTTTAGACATATAGTTAATTTTTATTTAAAACATTTTAGACATACAAGTGGGCAGTAATGTGACTCACCCGCATTTTTACTTAAATGTTAATACAAGCAGCCTAATTATTACAATTCCATATTGGAAGTTGCATTTCAGGGATATCAGAACTTCTGATGAAGGGCTATACAGTGAAATTCATTTGTGATATCTGTATTTTTGTTTTTAATCAATTTAACATACACAAGGAATGATTCACAGCTGAGGAATTACTTGAAAAATATAAATTGACTATAAAAGTTTCCAATGCACCTTTTAATTTTTTTAAAAGGTGGGGTAGGCAATTTCGGAGAGGCTAGCCATACCAAGCTAGCTTTGAAAGCATGAGATCCCAC
Organism: Rhodeus uyekii; assembly: GCA_037043235.1. Lineage (NCBI taxonomy): Eukaryota > Metazoa > Chordata > Actinopteri > Cypriniformes > Acheilognathidae > Rhodeus > Rhodeus uyekii. The sequence continues at coordinate 701,152 of JAWRVZ010000121.1, forward strand.
CTCACCCTCACACAGCAGAGTCTGCAAAGCATCACGAGAAGAGACCCGGACGTAAATCACAAAGCACATAACTATAAAATAATAATAACAATAATAAATGTAAACAACTTGCAGAGCTTTATTTGTTCCACATGACTGCTGCAGATTAATTCCGCATTAATATGATAGTGTTGATATAACGTGTAAACGTCTGAGTCTGAGGACATGAACAGCTCTGGGTAGAACATCTTGGGTTGAAATCTCATAACTACGGATATGAACCCAAGCATAAGATTGTTGTTTTGGTTCGGGAGGAACTGTAAAAGTCTACAACTCTATGACGTCTGTGCGAGCAGCTGGTGCGAGGAGGTATGGAAATATGCCAGTAGGACATCATATCATAACATTCAGTTATAATAGCATTTTACATCAAAGCATTTTTGGTCATGAGATTTTCCACAGAAGACATACTGTGTGTACATGTTTTAAAATTTAGACCACTTCTATTATTGATTGGTATCAGGATGTGAAGAGAGTTTCAACCAGTATAACAAAAAGGTTTTATATATACAAAAAAGCCTACCATACCTTTATTTCCCTGATTTCCAGGACTTCTTCAACATTAATATTCTTTTACACAAAGTTGAATTCATGGAAACATCATATTCAACAATGGCACATCAAGAATGACTATATACCAGCTTCAATAGCAATAGGCTATTTAAGTATAAAAGGATAAATATGGCATTTATATATTTCATGTCACTGAAATTCATTAATTCAACAGTTTGTGTCTATGAACAAATGCTAGCATACACTCAGAATTACATAAAAATACACACAGGAAAAGTGACCACAACAGACCAGAGTAATACACTGAAAATGAACATTCGGATTGTCTGTTTCTTTAGATTCTGGCTCCAAGCTGCCAAGTCATTTCATTCATTTATTCCTCAGTGACAACTTTTTCCCCCTCTTTTTTTCTTTCTCCTTCTTGCTTTCTCTTTCCAATGTATAGGAGTTCCTGCTTGTTGATTTCCAGACCTTCATACAGTCTTTTCACCATCTGCTCCCTAGCGCCTAGACAGCCAGACCATAGCTGTGGGGTTTTCTGTACTTGGAAAGAGAATATTCTTTTAAGATGTCATCTCACTGCCAAGATAATTTTTTCAATTTCTTTGTACACAAAGCCATTATGTTTTCATTATGGCTCACAAATGAGCATCAGACAAGAAAGGAAAAATATGGTTTGAGTTGACAATACTGCTGTTTCAAAAAACAATATAAGGACGGGAGATAAGACATATAGACAGTTTAAAGTGATGACATGGTATCACTGTTATTAAAACATTGTGAATAAATATAGAAGTGATGCATAGTCTATTTTTCCAGGTTGGACGACTTCCAACTGAGTTATTTAGTTTAGCGCGGCTGTCTCATGTTCTTCCTCAGCTGTTCGATCATCTCCACATGCAGGGCTCTTGAAGAACTCTCCAGTCGAGTGGCGATGTCTGACGCAGTACGCAGCATTTCTTCAAAGGCAAGGGACTCCTCTTTTATTCTTAGATAAAGACATAAAGCAGACACAAGATCAGAAATAATTCAAGAGAAACAAAGAGAGAGCGTGATGGAGCAGAAGGAGGAAATGAACAGGGGCCTCCTTAGAGCCTCAGTTTAGTTTTTCTTAAAGCAGGGGCCTCAAAGGGGCTAAAATTTGCATTCCTTCCAACTGTCCAGGCTGGTGATGGAAAACCCAGAGACCAGAATCAAAACAGGATCATTGTGGCTAGTCTGAGGCTCTGTTTCTATGTAACTCGTCACTGAATAGTCACTTTCTATTCATCAAAGGATCCTGAAAAAAGTGTCATGTTTTCCACAAAAATTTTAAGCTGCACAACAGTTTTCACAACATTGATAATTATATGAAATGTTTCTTGAGCAGTCATTTAGTATATTAGAATGAGTCTAATAATGTGACTGTACATCGATGTCTGTATATTTAGACAAATTAATATAGAGATTTTAATTCTGGAACATTCATTTTAATACCCACAAAATCTAAATAAAATAATTCCTAAAATACAAAAATGGCCTCTGTTCTTCCATCACCATTTCTTATCTGTGAGAACCAAAGATAAGATATTTTCCCTGCCATATATTCCTCCGATTCCGGTTTATTGCCTTTAAGCATCTTAAATTTTTAAAAGCCTTTGAGTTTTGCCTCAAAACATAAGAGGATATGACTGTCTTATTAGGATTCAACTCATCTCACTTCTGAATTCCAGCTGAAGTATCTAGTGTGTCTCCTTGCAGCTGACTCTCCATCTCCTCTGCCGCTTTTGTCACCACGCTATCACAGCTCACATGATCCTCCCTGATTCCAGCAACGTTCTCTTGGATCACCTCCTCATAGCGTTGATCTCCCATTTCTGCTCCAACAAACTGGACCAGATTCTCCATCACTGCCTGATTCCCATGTTGAAGGGCCTTTAGATAAGCAACTTCATCTCTGAAAGCTCGTAACCTCCTTGACATGACTTGGCTGGTGTGAAAGTTTATGTAACAGTCTCCGCTTTCCATCTCGGGCAGAGTTTGAAAAAGTGTGCTGGTTCTGTCTGGCTCATCCCCAGCTGCATGGAAGACTGGGGCAGAGAAGTTGCCTGTGACCACAGGTCCGGAGACATCGCCTGATCCCAACTCTCCATCATCACCACTCTGGCAGTAGACTGGCATCACTAGGAGTGTGAAGAGACAAGTTCCAAGTATTGAGTGCAGCCTCATCATTGACCAAGAAGTGGGAATAACCTCTATGACCTGGGACTTGACAGAGTGATAGATGAGAACCAAAGTGATGAGAAATGTGAGGTCCCCTTTGAGCCTCTCAAAGCTGGACAAACTTTTCCACACAATCACCACTGTTCCAAACTTCTGACCTCATCTGGGAAGAAATAAACAGAATCTCAAATAATGTTTTGCTTAGAGAACAGACTAAAAGACCAAAACCTGATTCTTAAGTCTCCTCATGTGAAACTACACACACTCGCACATACATATATATATGTGTGCGTGTGTGTGTAAAAATTGGCCATTATATTTTTTCTTATCATATATTGTAAATACCAAACTGACTACAAAGAAAATAAACAAATCTTCCCAGAATTACCTGTAACATATGTTAAAACATGACAGATAATTAGAGGTCAGGGGATGAAAGAAGTTGCTTTACTTGTGAAACTATACTGTCTACCAACTGAAATGTGAAAGCTAAATGAACCAGTCACTTTTACAGGGTTTTCCGGAGCATGTGGTGGGGGCTTCCTGCTGGTATGTTTAGTGGGCACATTAATTTATGTAAGGGCCCTGAGGTGTAGCACATGACCCTCTGAGAAAGGGAGGCTGTTTGTTTTGTCTTGTACAAGGATGAGTGCTCTCTACCTCTCTCAGTCTCTCATTTTTCACTCCTTCAAAGCAAACGTGAGTCCCATTTTAGATAATACATTCACAAAGGCTCTTGTTAATCCTGGTGCGTTTAAATGGTTTTATGAACTGAAAATGTTAAATAGTAAATGAATAAAAATTTGCATCTTAATTAAACTTGCATTAAGGATGTTTAGTTTTGTTCTTTTTTTGCAGCAAATTAAGACAAAATGCTGAAAAAAAACCTTTTGCAATGAACCTATTATAACTCCTGCTCTCTGATACAGAGTGGTCTCATCTCCTCATATCTCCAGATGTGACTGAACACACAGTTTCTTTCAATGTCCTGTCTCCAGGGTGTCCCAACACTCCTCTCAACATCTGGAAACATGTGAAATGTGATATCTGTCTTCATGGGTAAACAGCAGCTATTTTCCGCAAAGTGCGCACTTTGCATTCTGTGGTAGAGAAAAGTTCAGCTTGCTTTGCCTCAAAAGAAAAAAAAATCTTCCTGTGCATGTTCTGTGCAGCATGAAAATTTTATTTTCTTCTCATGTGTGTAATATATATGTCTCTATATATGTGTGTGTGTGTGTGTTGCATTAGTGTAGGATATCAAATGTGTATTCTGCTAAATGAGTAAATGTAAAAATGTAAAATGTAATCTGCAGTTGTTTTTTTTAAAGGCTTGACCAGTGGCGCTTCATTTGGATCAAATCTTAATTTTGCAGAGTAAGATGCATTCCTGGGTCAACATATTTTGTTGAACCTTAACCATATCCCTACCCTTAAATCTAAATGTCTGTTATTCCTAAAATCAGAGGGAAGTAATAGGTGATAGTAACACTGATGTAGAAGTACTGTACCTGGTTGTAATCCTAAATTTAATACAAACAGTAATCCAGGAACATGTTGTACTTGGTGAAATTTGGTTCTGTAGCATTCAGACAAATACATTTTAAAAAGAAAGTTATCCTATCAAATCTGTTTGTAATTTTTTATTATTAAAAAAAACAAACAAAACAGAGATGGTTATCAAGCTGTTTTAGTAAAGAACAATCTAAAAAAAAAAACAGAGTATCATCAGGACCACAGCAGTAATTGTTGATTGACGTTTTTGCTCCATACAGGAAGGATAAAATTCATAACTCAGCAGACCAACACAGCCTGTAATGAACTTCTGCTCTGCTTTGCACATAATGATGAAAGCAGTGATTTATTTCTCATTTAGTCCTGAAGCACTTTGAGAAAATGATTGAATCTCCTTCATTATTTTTCCCTGTGAAAACTGAAATGTTTTTACAGGGATTTATTTTCACTTAATATAAAAAAATAAGTTTTTCTTAAAACATATGCAGTCATATGCAGATATTACTTTTATATTTACTGATAAACATTGAGAATGAACAATGGCGCAAATGCCTTGATTTGATTAGCCACTCCATTTTATCCTACACAACTTTCCACACTGCCAATCTAGACCTCGTAATTTTTTACAACAGAGAAAACAATGACAAATTTTTGATACTTAAGGATACTATTGGAACCATAAAAGCCCATTTAAACAGTGCTTTTGACCTTTATGTTTCCTTCGGGCAGCTTTATTAGTAGCATTATGTCATTCCTAAAAATAAATGCCAAACCAGTTCAAAGCTGAGGAAATGGAGTATCTTTTTAATGATTAGAAAGTCTGGTGCTCAGTCCAAATAAAAAGGCCACAATTAATCTTCAGTATTAAAGCCAAGTGTCTGGAAGATGTCATGTTCACCCTTGTATTGAAACTCATCCATTAGAGCAGATGAAACATTTGTAATATTTGAAGACTATGCAAATCAGCCATAAGTCTCTTTCAGAATGTGCTTTTCCGGTTTTTGGCTGAATGTAGTCTTAATATATACATAAATATATATATATATATATATATATATATATATATATATATATATATATATATATATATATATATATATATATATATACTATGCTTTAGTGATTGGTATATATATATATATATACATATACATATATACCAATCACTAAAGCATAGTATATATATATATATATATATATATATATACATTGCTTTAATATTTTATATATATATATATATATACCAATCACTAAAGCAATGAATAATGCACACAATCAGGGGTCAGTTTCAGTTTTTTAGAGCATGAATGCAGAAAAAAATGCATTAACTTGCTCTGCCATATTCATCAAGACATATGTCTTGTTTTTCGAGGTAGAAACATGAATAAAATCACATTCACAAAGTCAAAACTGACAGAACTCACCAGAATCTTCTGCCATGTCTGTCATGCCAAGTTAGAGCCATGTGTCTGGTCAAATGTTCAAAGCTCCGTTCTTTACTTTGCCATTCAAAGTCAGAGAAATGGAGCACATAATCAGCCTGCCTTAAACCTCTTTCACTTCTTCCAACAAAGTTTGGCAACCTGAAAGTCTGTGCCCCTATTTGGAGACTACTGGAAGGAGAGGGAGTGTTTATAAAAAGGGAGAAACTCAATGATTTCTTTCTTTTGTGGTCAGGAGAGTGAGGGAGAGAGAGTGCAGAAGAAAAATATTAGGGGGAGTGTGTGGTAATCTAGTTCACATCTGCGCCCTGATGTCTGATATAGTATGAGACTTTCACAGAAATGGGAAAAAGTCTTTTCATGACCATACCGGATTTTCACTTAGCCGTTCGTTTTAATGGTGAGAACTTGGAGATATGAATGAATGAAGGGAATGAAAGCTGCTAAAAACACAAAAGGCTGTTTCCAAGGCTAAGAGAATTTCCCCCTAACTTCACATGGGTGAAAATCAGTTGGATTTGACGCTTATTATGTCAGCCAATATGCCAGTCAGATATAATATCACCCTAAATGCATTCAAACTTACAATCATGTTAATTACTTTGTTTCTGTTGTATATTTAGTCAAAGATTGTTTATGGCACATGGTTAAACTTTTCTCCTTGACATAATCCTAATTTCCAGTAAGTAGTTCTTGAAAATGCTCTATGCAGTTTCCTTGCTTGCATCTGATTCCTCTGCTCTCATTGCTTGAACTGGACACAGGACACATATAAAGAGCTTATTCATGAAAATAAGACATGGACTGAAGCAAATACTTCAGAGGGAGAAAAGTGATGTAATATTATTCCTGCCTACATCAATAGAGCTGTACAGTTGAGTCAGGTTTTTTATTTATTTTTTATATATGTTTCATATATTGCTGAGCAGCTCTATTGACAGTGATTGCTATGGCAGGAATAATATTACATCACTTATACATACACACATATATATATACAGAAATGCGCAAAGGTCTTAGGCACATTAGTACTTTAAGTCCCAATAAGTTATTTATATCTTTTGGTGTAGTGTGTCAGTAGGAAGTATCAGTTTTCAATTACCAAACATTCCTTTTTCCATTAATTGTAATAATCCAGTGAAATATTTGTATGCACAATGAATCTGACAACAGCAGTGCTCCACGTGGAGATCTGATCTCACCATCATTGAGTCGGTCTGTGAACAGAAACAGAAAAAAAACTGTGGCAATGTCTCCAAGACCCTTGAAGAAACCTTAAGTTAATATTAGTTGACTGATAAATAAAATCCTTTAATAAATAAAAAACTTTACAGAATTTTTTAACCTGAAACCTTTCACGGTATTAGGAACTCTGATATTCAGAGGTATCAGAGATGATGAGTGGAAGGGTGTAGTCAAATACATGGACTGGAAACTACATATTAACATATTAACTAACTGCATAAATACAATTATTTTATTTTTGAATTATTTATTCATTAAATTCTGACATAAATTATTAGTTAGCCTAAGTATCTCTCATGTAAGATAGATTCTGACAATCAAACAAAAATCAGGGGGATAATAAATAAATTATTATTATTATTTATTATTGCACCTGTTTCTGAATATTGATCTGGATATTACTTGATCAATATGCATATTCAAAAACAGTTAGCTATTTAAAAAAAAAAAAGTGTTGTTGTTGATTGAAATGAAAGCTATTATTATTTTTATACCTGCAGAACAAAGTGAATAAAACCGTTTAATCCAGTTTCACCACAATAGTGAAATTAATATTCACCACAATAGGGAAATTATCGAATTCCAAACAAATACATACAAACAAGAATATATATTGGATGTCAGGACAAAACCTTGGCTCTCTTTATTGCATCATTTTTTTTCTATTAAAATCAATGCTAAAGGTCATCCTTTACGTCTATATGTGGGTTTTTAATAGATATTTAACCAATAAAAAGCATTTAAAATGAGGATGACTAAAGCTCATAACTTCATTGGCTCCTCAAACTGTCAGTCAAACCTCCACCAGCTTCATTATGAATGTGCTTAGCAGTTTGGAACATCTCTGCTTGTTTGCAATGCAAGGAAAAATACAGAACTGATGTTTGCGTAAGTAAAGCACTTTTTTAACTCAAGAAACACTGTCCATAAAGGCTTTTTTTGTATTTGAAGAGCGGCGAAGAGTCTTAGTTACAGCATACTGTTTTAAATATCCTGTGCACAGTGCTTCATCTTTTGTATTGTGTGTTTTTGTTCAATGAGCAATGAGGAAGTTCCTCAGATGCTGCTGTTCAAGTGACAGATATTGTTGTTCACTAGTCAAAAATCAAGAGCGTAACTTTCATAAAGTGTTAATATAACGACACGTGCAAGTGTCTGACCATAGCTAAGACACAATACCAACACTACCCACAATACAGCGTTTAATTTAATAAGAGGTTTCCGCTGTTTACCCCATGGAACGTGTCCCCCTTGAAATTGTGCATGCCCCTTCAGTTTGTACTCTTCCGCTGACACTGAGATTGTGTCCATTTTTATTTTCCATCATCCTTTGCTAGCTTATTTAATCAAATTATTTTAAACCATTCACATGCGAAAAGACACAAGAAAAGGCAGAGCGTTACTTTTGCGTCCATCACTGAATCTCCTGTCTGTGACACACACACACAGGTACACACTGTAACAGTCACTGCCTGTTATCAGGTTTATTGTGTTTATGGTTGCTATGTTCTTCCTAAACTGTAGGGGGGGGCTTGGAGTATACACATGATGGTATATAACAGGAAACAGTAGAGTAAATGGTAGGGTCTATTTGGTAGAGTTGCATGGTTAGTTGTTACTTGTTAACCACCTGTTTGAGAAATAGTTGGTTTCCTGCTCAAATGTAAGTGAATGGTTGTATCATTTGTGATGCACTTGCATAAAATGTATTTTGTTTAATTGGTATATTTATGTTCATATATAGAGGATTTTTGCTGTGAGGTAGTCTTGGCTAATCTACGATGGCTACCTCTACGAATTGATATACCTAATATGGTGTGGGATCTACCTGTGGTTCAGGCGGAGTGAATCACTGAAATTTGAACCGACATTCAATTATAGGACAACAAACGACCTTAACTCTCATCATCATCTGGAACCATTCTCTGCTACCATCATCAAAAAAGGTATCTCTGATTTCCTTCAATTCTTGAACAATTGTCCGCTGTCTGGGATAATTATCTTGTCTATATGCATATACAGTTGCTTGTCTTGAAAATATTGAATGTGAAATTATGGTTGAAATGCATGTTGAATGAACTGCACACTTGGTTTTCCAAAACTTGATTTATTAGTAGACCTTTGTTTGCAAAAAAGATCCCCTTTAAAATATTGTAGCTTGACCTGTGCGCTGTAAAAGGGATGGTTATAGATTGGGGGCCCGTACGGGGACTTCTTATGGTGCATATTGAAGTGGAAGATCTATGTAGTGTTTGTTTTGTTTAATGTGTGTATTTTATTATAGCAATGTCAATATCATCACGTGATGAAGAGAATGAGTATGTATGTTTCACTGCTGGTCCTTTTGTGACTAGAAGAGACCCTGCACCAATAAAAGATCTCATAAGTACTTTCAGTGAATTATACCTTAACTCCGATGTTCAACTTGGCCTTCCTTCCTCCAGATGATATAGCTGATGATTTTTGTCCTACCAAATAATTTAGTCATGGACTGACTGAGAGAGTTACAGCCCTAGAAGGTGAGGTACAAACCTGTCTACAAAACTTAAGTCAATGTTCCTCCCAAACAGAGTTTAGCAGGCAGAGTAAACTGCTGGAAGAGAGATTTGAGTTATAAAATTCAAAGAGAATATGAAAGGGTTAAGCAGAGCCTAGAGTTTACAAGATTTGGGAAAGTCAATGGTTGGCTGCCTGAAAGGAAGAGACCACTACTGAGCTCTTTGCTTAAGATGGAAGAAAGAGATGACAGAAAAATAAATTGTTCAGGCCATTTCAAGAAATTGTAACCCGAGACTTGAAAGTTTGCTGAGAGGAAATGTGAAGGAAGAGATTGAGTTGGTAAGAACTGGAACAAGAACTTGAAGAAGCGAAGCGGTATTGGATAAAGATAAATTGTTTAATGTTGAAACCCAAAAAAGATTCTCAGTTGATCCTTCTCTTCAACCCGCATTCTACAACCTATGATGAGTGAGTACAATTTGAAAACTTTGTCTTTGTTGGTCAGAGGAAGATATTTTCAAGCCCTGGTCGATACTGGAAGCTCATTAACTGTGATACAAGAGTCCTGTTAGAGAAAGTTGGGACATAAATAAATCAAGCTTAAATCAGGTGGTGGGCAAACTTTCAAGCAAGCCAATCGTCAAGTCTTACATGCTATAGGAGTATGGCATTTTGAATGTGAGCTACAGGGAAGAAGGTAAGAGGTCGAAATGTTTGTAATGAAGGATGATGATCGTACAGTGAATTTGGTATGGATATTCTGGTAAATATTGGAATTCATTTGGATATCGGCAATGCTCTGTACACTTTAAATGCTACCACTAATTATCAAGTAGCAACATTTTCTCCTGTTAAAGATGCATTGCTGTCATTTTTCATTGCTTTACCTATTCCAGAGGAAACAACAGAAACCAAACAGTATATTCAACAGTTGATCACAAATACTGATACCTCTTTCATATTCCAGTCATAACTTTGTCAATTACTTCAAGAATAGTACACAAGTGAAATCGGACTAGTGTGGTTAGACATCGCATTATCACCACCAACAAAGTGCCTGTTCATAAGAAAGCTTATCGTGCATCACAAGAAACAACAAGAGATCAAGTTGATGCTAGATTAAGAAGATCCTCCAACCTTCTTTTTCTTCTTGGGCTGCACCGGTAGTCATAGTCTCCAAGAAGGGAGGTGGATTTTGTTTTTTGTTTGGTTTTGTTTACAGAGGGCTAAATGCAAAGACATATCTGGATGGATATCCCATGCCTCAGACTTCTTGAGTCTGTACATGGAGCTGCAGTGTTCAGTACCCTTGACCTGAAAAGTGGGTATTGGCAGGTTGAGATGACACAGCTTTTGTGACAGAATCAGGGCTATATTAATTTTTACGTTTCCATTTTGGCTTTAAAAATTCAGCAGCCTCGTTCCAGCGTCTTATGAAATGTGTGTTGAAAGATTAGAAAGGAAAAAACGGTTTTGTGTACATTGACCATAGTGAGCTTCAAGTTTGAGCAAGAGCATATTAACCATCTGCGAGAAGTGTTGTAATGCGTACACAAAGCAGGCTTAACTCTGAACCTTCAAAAATGTAATTTGATGCAAAGTTGTTAAGATTTCTGATATAGATATCAGTCAAAGTAATAAAGACTGACCAAGACAAAGCTAAAACTGTGAAATGATTTCCCTGTACTGAAATCTCTGAAAGAAGTACAAAGATCTCTAGGTATGGCTGGATGGTACCATAGATTTATCCCAAACTTCTCAGAGAAAGTTGTATCACTACATGCCTTGAAAAAGAAAGGAGCTACATGGGGGTGGACTGAAGAATGTCATAATTCCTTTTAGTTGATTAAGCATGAGTTGATTAGTACTCCAATCCTCATTGCCCCAGACTTAAGTGAATCATTCAAAGTACAGACGGATGTCAGCGATAGTAGAGCTGTTCTAACCCAAGATATTGAAGACGTGGAACAAGTAATCGCTTATGCTTCACGTCTTTTAAGAGGAGCTGAGAAGTCTTACTCTGTTTCAGAAAAGGAGTGTTGTGCTGTGGTATGGGCAATAGAAAAATAGAGACCTTACCTTGAGGCAGTGGTTGCGTGACCGTGGGGAACATGCTTTTTTTGCCAGGGAGTAGTTTTCTTGCACTGAACAAGAGCAGCAGATATGAAGTTCAGACAACAAACTCTTCACCCGTTGACATGTCACACATGAAAAAATTCATGTTACGTGATCAATCGCTAAATTCACACGTGTTTTCACGCGATATCTGGCACTGATCCAAAAAAAGACGCGCTCAGAGACCATGAGCATTGTAAAGGTTTTTAAGCGACAAACACATTCACTTCCACATATCTGAGAATCTGAATAGCAGGTAGTTGATGACAGAGCCAACAAGTTGGTCAATATTTTGAAGAAAAAATTAAAAACTAAATAAATGTTAAACATCTATCATACAGCGCTTTTTGTGACTGCGGTCTGTCACGTGACAAACATGACGCGTCACGATGGAAACAATAAAGCGAAAGTTCCAAAATAGGGGGAGGGGGGGCGCGCGAAATGTTTACTTCTTCCTAGGGGGGGCGCGACATAAATTGAGAATTGAGAAGCACTGCCTTGAGGGAAGACCATCTGACGTGATCACAGACCATGCTGCTCTAACCTGGGTTTTCAACCATCCCAAACCCTCCTCCCGATTGATACGTTGGGGTCTCAGTCTCCAGGAATTTGAATTTAAAGTATCGGAAAGGCCAATGTAACATTGTTCCAGACATGCTTTCCCGTAGTTTTATGGAATCTTCATCACTTAACATACTCCGGTAAATCTCAAAGATTCTTCAACTACCTTTGCAGCCTTTCCTGTAGAGTGGTCAGACATTGCCAAAGCCCATCAAGATGATGCAGAAATCCAAAAACTTATTGCTGAAACTCCATCAACTCCTAGTCCTGATCCCACATGTATCCATTATGTCATGAAGAATAGTTTTCTTTTCAGAAGCATACCTCAAGAGCATAAAGGAGAAAAAACTTCTGCACTGAAAGCTGATTTCTTGAACTATGCTCATGACAACACATTGAGTGGACATCTCGGCAGACTCTAGACAATGTCGAGACTGGTAGACATACGCTATTGGCTAATGATATGTGCTGATGTATGGAAGCATTGCAAAAAATGTCACGTATGTCAAAAGTACAAACCGACTGTATCAAAGTTGGCGGGCCATTTGCAGTTCATGCCGCTAATGGAACCAGGATATATGTTGGGGATTGACGTTATGGGGATTGATGTTCTTCAAAACAGAATGAACATCATCTATTAATAGTTGATTATTGCTCAAAATGGGTGGAAGTGTTGCCACTGCGAGTAGCCAAAGCTCCTCAAATTTCACCCATTCTTGTTGAAGAGATTTTTACCAGATGGGGTACCCCAATGTACTTGGTGTCTGGCCGAGGAACGTAATTTACTTCCCAACTCACGAGTTTAATATGCTAGCAATGGAATGTCATTCAGAAAGTCACAAACTGCTGCTCATTCACAAACCAATCTGACTGAACGGATAAACCAAATACTAAAGACCATGATTTCATCGTATGTACAGGACCATCATCGCCATTGGGATAAGTGACTAGCAGAATTCAGATTTGCCATCAACACAACATGGCAAGAAAGTACGGGATTCACTCCAGCCGAAGTTATGTTTTGGAGCATGCACATTGTTACGCGCCCCTCCCACTTCTAAGTCTAGGAGTCCGTTGTAGGGGAAACGTAACCAATTTTTAGAGAGAGAGAAGAGAAGAGACTTCCGTCTCCAGGTCCCAAGGCAAATACACAGAAACAACTTGAAATGAAAATCATAAATGTTTATTGATACAGCGTGGGATAATATACGCAACCAAAACTTCAGGAGGGGAGAGGCCAACACAACAAACACAACAGGGTTCTTTCTAGGATTTTAGATGCTAACTTACCTACCAAAACATAAAGGAAAGAAAAGACAAATAATATCCTAGCTCCCTCTCTAACCAAACACAGGAGAAAACGTGGTTAACAAAGAAAATGAGGCATCCACCTCCCTACAAAAAGTTCCCACGTGACAACTCTCAAAAGAAAGTGATAATGGATCAACAGTAATGAATTCACAAAAACAAACAAACAAACAAAAACATTAATAACTCAAACAGTTCTGACACTGGCGAGACACTGAGCGATTAACAGCAACACACAAGTTACTCACAGAGCTTAGCAATGGGTATACACACGTAGGCCTTAAACTGAAACACAATTCAGACTGTAGCTCCGCTAACACCAAAACTCAGGGCACCCATAACCGTTGGGACCAGAAGATGGCCGTCTCTCTCACAGAGGAAAGCCTCAGTCTCTCTCCCTGGGCTGGTCTTTACTGGGTTCTTTTATGCTCCACTCAATGAAGTACAACAGGCATCAGGTGGCACTCATCAGCTTTTTAGGGAGACACAGTAGGCGGAGCAAGAACCTGGAACACATCATAGTCACAGGAAAACAGTATCCACTTCAAAATACACAAACAATTCAAACAAAAACACGTGCGTCCTTAGGGACGTAACAACATGATGGTATATAACAGGAAACGGTAGAGTAAATGGTAGGGTCTGTTTGGTAGAGCTGCATGGTTAGTTGCTACCTGTTAACATTTTGTTTGACAAACTGTTGGTTTCCTGCTCAAACGAAAGTTATTTGTTGTATGATTTGTGATGAACTTGCATGAAATGTATTTAGATTAATTGGTATATTTGTTCATAAATATAAGATTTTTGCCATGAAGTAGTCTTGGCTAATCTACCTTTCCTTCAATTCTTGAACTATTATCCGCTGTGTGGGATAATTCTATTGTCTATATGCATATACAATTGTTTGTCTCAAATATTGAATGTGAAATTATATTTGCAATATATGTTGAATGAACTGCAAACTTGGTTTTCCAAAATTTGATTTATTAGTAGACCTTTGTTTGCGCAAAAAATCCCCTTTAAAAAATTGTAGCTGGACCTGTGCTGTGTAACGGACGGTTATAACACATAGGTTATAAAAATAGGATTTGTGGCAACTCTTAAAGTGACCTCTGCCTAATAGACCCACTGATGTGATGTCATTAATTTTAAATATTGATCAAAAGACTAACTGCTCTTTACTGAATAACGTTTGTAGTTTTAAGGAGGATTAATATTTAATTTATATTTTATGCAGTGAAGACTGTAAAGTGTTTGATATCTTTATTCAAATTCTGTATAAAGAGCCCTACCTAGAAGTCTTAAAGCACTGTTTACAAGGTTACATGGATCAAAAACAACAACAGTAACTTGACGAGTTAAATCTGAATGGGCCAATAGAAAACAATTGAGCCATGATATATTGCAGTTACAGGTATTTATTATAATGGTTTATGTGAAGATTGTTTTAAGTTTACTTAAATTCAAGACAGTCAAGCTTGCATCTGTTGACTCTCAGCGGATCCACATCTACCTATAGAAATATGACGCTATCACAGCATCCATATTTAAGTTTCATCAGTATTACTAGCAGTTTATCATGTTGCTCAGGTGCCAATTACCCTCTTCCATCCCCAGCTGCTCCTGTCATCTGTACAGTTTATAACAGAGACAAAAAAGACCATCAAAAATAATGTATTTATTTTGATTAACTATAGCTCCCTGGGCCCATGCAGGATGGAGTCATGTTCCTTTCTCCTCATGGTTTATATTTCGTCATTACTCTGATTGCAAAGTTTTACTGGCAGTTTCAGAAGGACACTGTTTATCCATTGTCTAAACTTGCCAATGTGCTTTAGATTTTGGATGAGAAATGCACATGAATGCTATTATTCTGTAATGTTCTCAGTACCAATAATTAAACAAATGGAACCATTCTCTATAAACTACATTCTTTTAACAAAGTTAATGTAGGTCAAAAAAAGGACGCCAGTTAGATGAATGAGAACAAGCTTTTTGCCAAACCACATTTAAGACTTTGACTGTAAACTGTAACACATCAGCTGTAGATTGCAACGATGAAGCAATAACAATGGATAAAAGTTGAAACTGGTCATGCTTCAGTGAGAAGCAATAAAAAGGCCTTGAAAACAACTAAGTATATCACATTTGACAGATGCTTTTATCCAACACCTTCAAGTCTCTTGACAAGTTTCTGTATTTACTGTGTTTAACCAGTGGAGTTCAACTGTCTTTGCTTACTGGAAGGATACAAGAATCCACTTTTTTGTCTTCCACAATCATAGACCTCTTATCTCTGAAGAGCAAATTTAAAAAGTGACCTGGTCTTATGAGGTTAGGTAAATTGTGTGAATATTTACTGTGAAACTAGTTCCCTATCTTGCAGTCATGTTCTACATAGTCAATGAGAGGACTCACTTGGGTGACCCAACCACCCAACAGCCAGTTGAACTGGCGAGTGGAAATTGGATGGCGGATGTCTTTCTGTCTGTCTGGTTCTGGTTGCGATTTCCTGTCTTCATCTGACGGCCACGATCACTGTCTCACAAGCCTGGGCTGAGAGCATGCTGACACAGCATTCATGGATGGTTCATGTCTTCATTGCAATAAGACCATGTCAACACTGCAGTCAAGATATATGTTGAGATACAACACCTCTGCTGTTACCCAGCATACTGTCTTTGTGCAATGCAGAGCCACAGGCATGGCTAACAGTCTGGAAGACCTGAGACTTACAGTGGGAGTGCTTTTTTTAGGCTAGTCACCACGGACCTCCCACTCCTGAGGAATATTATGCTGAGCTTTCCCCTTCAGGTCACTCAAGCTGAATCAGATGTAGAGTTGATGGCCATGCTTGCCTAGCCAGCTGCAGACATGGGTTTGAGTGGAATGCTCCACCTTGCCCCGAGTACTCAAAGTTGGATGATTAGTTTCTGGTATACAGCCGCATTCCGCCCCAGTGCCTTTCTTCACGGATGTGCATGAGGATGTACTGAAGTTGTGGAAGGCTGAGTCCTGAGATGGGCATGGCTCTGCAGCAAGCAACGTGTGGTTATCACACTGATCTGTCACCCCTTGGTCAGACCTTTCCTTTTTACGGGCAGAATTGCCCTTGGAACAAGTGTCCAGGCATGTTGTTGCAACAACAGATGTCTTTAGAATG
The DNA here is from genome assembly GCA_037043235.1 of Rhodeus uyekii. Classification (NCBI taxonomy): domain Eukaryota; kingdom Metazoa; phylum Chordata; class Actinopteri; order Cypriniformes; family Acheilognathidae; genus Rhodeus; species Rhodeus uyekii. Next base: position 717,751 of record JAWRVZ010000121.1, read on the forward strand.
GGTTGGGGCATTGTAAGTAATAGGCAAGATCCCTCAGGCTCCTGGAAAGAACCTTGACTGTAGTGGCTTAGAGTTGTTTGCTGTCCTTCTTGCCCTGTGCCCATTTCAGCTGTTCTTTCCAGAGCAAGTAGGATATGTGTTAGTCAGGATGGGAAAAAAATGGTGACGAATGTTTATATCAACCAGCGTATACGCTAGTGTATAGTGTACATTAGCTTTGCATGTCACAACTCGCCCGCCATCTCCTCCACCAGCAGAAACTTGGATTGCTCTGCGGCATTTATTTTCTGAGGCAAGCTCAATCACATAGTCCCTTTTCATTGGATTAGGGACACATCCCCAGTGTTAACAACACTGGTAATGGCTAAAATAAAATGGAAAAATGGGAAGAGTTGAAGCACTCTTCCCATGAGTAACACATCTCAGGAATAGCAGCTACAACCATCTCCATGATAAACCCTGTCCTGTCCACCCTGTTGGTCGGAAGACTATCACTGAGGGCTTACATGGGCCATTGAGCATGTTACAACTTAAAGAGAGCAGTTGCAAAAGGGGCACTTTCAGCTTGCCAGTATACAACACTCCAACACGCATAATACAGTTCAGTGGTTGTGGCGCTTTCATGGGACTCCATTTTGGCAGTCATTGACATAACATTGAATGTGACTGACAGATAGGGGAACATTTGTGTTATTGTTATAGCCCTTGCTCCCTGATTGAGGGGTATTGTGTCTCTCTTGCCACAACCCTGAACCACTACACTGCATGGTGGGACCACGTCTCAGTTCTTCAGCAAAATCCTAAATGAGTTGATGCAAGACGTCATCTTCTATACCCATACATTCCACTCCAAATTCCAGTGGCCAATTCCACTGGCAATTTAAAAAAATAAATAAAACTTGAGGTGGTTTGGGCAGCCAAGTGAGTACCCATTTATCGGTCATCAAAAAAAACATAACACTGTGGTTTATCACACATGACATAGAATGTGACTGACAGATAAGGAACTAGTTTCACCTTAAATATTCATGTTGAGGTATACAATACACAATGTCTCTGTTCCTTCCATCAGAGAATGAGGGTAATAAAAGACAGGGTTTTAAAAAAATGAATTAATAACAAAAAACACAACAACAAAAACAAGCCTTGTCTGTTTCATTGTTAAGGGAGTGGAGTCTTTGACCTAAATCCTTGTAAAGACTGCTTAAAGGTATTTTGAAGCAAAGCAAGACAAAAATACTAATTAAGAAACTTTTGTAGGGTTAAAATACATTTCTACAGTTACTGTTTCTGTATCTCTCTAATATGAACATAACCACTAAATCACTACCCCCCCCTCCAAAAAAAAAAAAAACACTACGCTGTGGTTATCACACCTGAGTTATATTTCTCTAGCTACACCCAGGACTGATTACTGCCATGCCTGTTCTCAATCAAGACATCACTTAAATAGGACCTACCTGACAAAGTGAAGTAGACTAATATATGTTCAAAAGCTACACCATGCCGAGATCTAAAGAGATTCAGGAAAGCAATTGAGATCTATCAGTGTGGAAAAGGTTACGAAGCGAACCACAGTGAGAGCCTTTATCCACAAATGTTAAAAACAAGGAACGGTGGTGAACCTTCCCATGAGTGGCCAGCCGACCAAAATTACCCAAAGAGCGCAGTGCAAACTCATCCAAGAGGTCACAAAAGACCTCACAACAACATCCAAAGAACTGCAGGCCTCACTTGCCTGAGTTGAGGTGAGTATTCATGACTCAACCATAAGGAAGAGACTGGGTAAAAATAGCCTGCATTACAGAGTTCCAAGATAAAACCCACTGCTGAGCAAAAATAACAAAGGGTTGTCTCATTTTTGCCAGAAAACATCTTGTTGATCCCCAAGAACTTTGGAAAAATACTCTGTGGACTGATGAGACAAAAGTTTAACTTTTTAGAAGGTGTGTGTTCCATTGCATCTGGTGTAAAAGTAACACTGCATTTCAGAAAAAGAACATCATACCAACAGTAAAATACGGTTATGGTAGTGTGATGATCTGGGGCTGTTTTGCTGCTTCATGACCTGGAAGACTTGCTGTGATAAATGGAACCATAAATTCTGCTGTCTAAAAATGAATGAATGAGAATATCCGGCAATCTGTTTGCAACCTCAGGCTGAAGCAAACTTGGGTTTTGCAGCAGGACAATGATCCACAATAGCAAGTCCACCCATGAGTGGCTGAAGAAAAACAAACTGAAGACTTTGGAGTGGCCTAGTCAAAGTTCTGACCTGGATCCTTTTGAAATGCTGTGGCATGACCTTAAAAAGACAGTTAATGCTCAAACCCTCCAATGTGGCTGAATTACAACAATTTTGCAGAGATGAATGGGCCAAAATTCCTCCACAGTGCTGTAAAAGACTCATTGCAAGTTATCGCAAACGCTTGACTGCAGTTTTTGCTGCTATGGGTGCATTTTGTTTACTTGTGTTATATTTGACTAAGATTTAAATTTGTTTGATGATCTGCGACATTGAAGTGTGACAAACCTGAAAAAAAGGAAATCAGGAAGGGGCCAAACTCTTTTTCACATCACTGTATATTATTTAAGTGACAGTTTTTAATGTCTGTACTTGTTATTCTGTACCATTGGTCAATTTTTACTTACGGTAATACAGATATACTATATTGTTTATTTTCTTTGGTTTCTTTTATTTAGGAGCCAGTCCATCTGTACTCAGTTATCTAAACTCAATTTTAAAACTCCTTGTAAATCAGATTTAATTTAATTTACTTACCATTTGGCTCAGAGGGGTACAACTAAGAAGCAGAATACACAAACCAGATGTTTTCCAAATTATAGATCTGCTGTAGGATGCATTACGTCCAATTGTCATTATACCTGTAATAAGCCAAATTGATATAAAAATCTGAGTAGCTTAGTGATTCTAATTCTATCATAAATATATAATTTTCTGATCTTTCTGTAATAAAGAGATCATTTGGTTTTGGAATTGGCTGAAAGGGGGAAAACAGGTAGATAAGCGCATTTGATTTAGACGGTCTCCAAATTCAATTTGAAAGCCATGTATATTTCAGTTGGGATCACTGTTCTTTGTCTGGGAAATAATAGTTCGGACCGCTAAGCAGTTGAGTTTTCAGTGGAGAGCTATAATTGGGCTGGTGGTCCTGACTGCTCACAGAATGTATGACTCATATCTTCTCTATCTAGAAACCATATAATCAAATCTATAACAATTTCCTGTGTTTATTTCTTACTGAATTAAATGTCCATGATTTCTGTCTGCCTAATATTTAAACCATCAGATATCTACATGCTGTCTGACATGAAATGTTTCTCACCTGTAGTGTAGTGTTTTGCAGTGGCTGGAATAACTGTGCTGCACATAACATAAAATAATATCTAAAAAAAAAATGGAAAGAAATACTGATGTGAATTAAAATTAATTTAAGAAATAAACTTGCTATGTAGTTTAAGGGCTAAAGAGAATGCACATGAAGTTTTGTCTTAAAATGAATGCCTGATGCAACTGATGCCATCAGGTGATGGCAGCATGTCTCTTATAAATAGACAGTTCACCCCAGAATAGTACATACTTCTGCCCTGGTGTGTAAAGAAATCCAGTGGGTCAGCATTGTTAAATGCACACATATGGGTGTCATATCCCCGACTGTCAAAGTCAAAGGGCGTCCCAGTCAGCATCCTTTTTCCTAATGCTGAGGTCAGTGAACATTAAGGGGTTGGAACCTGAGCCAAGCAGGATCTAATAAACTACTGCGTCAGATATGATTCACATTTTCCGTATGAAACTGAGACAGGTTGTTTTTTAAAAGTTGCATGTTCACCATTCAATTGTCCTTGCCTGGATACACTCTAAAAGCATTGGTAATCGTAATTCAAATTCACAAGTGGTAAAGAAAACACTTAACCGTGGGCTGTCGATTCGAATAATAAAAATAGCTATTAAATCAAAATGTTCATTGAAATTTACTACACAATGTTGTGGTAAAGTGTAGGTAAGAAGCTTGAAGGTGAAGGAAATAACATAAATAGTTTTTTAATGAATGGGATGAAGAAGATACAAGCAATCCAAACCTATCCACCACAGTTCACTGACGTTGCTGTAGACGACTCTTTGACGAGAACAAAGACTGAGGAAGAACATGGGGAATATAAATACTGGGGATGAAACCAGACATAGCAGACAATGACAAGACTAACAAGGTGATTGATGACACAACAGGTGGCTAGGATGATGACAGAGGAGCACATGGGGAACCAGGAAAAAAACAAACAGACATGACAGTTCTGTGACACATGAAATGCTTAGATTAAGTGATTGAAAAATTGAGTCATGATTAATTAGCTGGAAGTAATCATATATATGTTTTCAAAGAGGAGCTCCCATATAAAAATAATTCTTTGACATTCACGTTATGGCAGGATGGGTTTAACCAATGAACAGACATTAAAAAAGTGCTTTTGTTTCATTTCCATTTCATTGAACACAAACTTTGCAGTCCACAGAAATCCATCCATTGAATTAAATGAACACGTAAATTGACAGTCCTAAATCAAACAGAGGTTCTTAAAGACAGCTAATAAGCAGCAGAAAATATGACCTGACCAAACCAAGCATGTGCGTTTATGTGAAACACTGAAAGCAATTATGCTGCAAACCATCTCGCCAAATCCCTTAAAGCAAAGAGTTGGCTGGTTAAATGCAGTGTAAGAACTTCATATCTAATTGCTGGCATGCTAATTGTGTCCCACTTCATCGCGCAGAGTGCTAAAAACTCGCACGGCTCATAAAACACAAGAGATTGAATGGGCTGATTGGCTTCTGTTCATGATTTCATGGCTGCTTCTCTCTATCCATTAAGAATAATTTTATTTATTTATTTTCTATTCAATCTGTTTTTACATGTCTTTCCTCTTATGTCTCCCAGACTGAAGAGGCCCACAGTACCACTTCAACCTGAGATTCAGTACAATTGAGAACAAGTGTGTTATGAGCAAAATTGAATGGGAGCTTGATTGAGCAAACAGTTGAGTAATCCGTTCTCATTTTGTAAACACAAATTAATTGCATTTAGCCTTGGCCCCTTGCTGTTCAGGATCAAAGATGTTTAAAAGACAGGAAAACCAGTTCAAATTCCAGTGCTGTTGTTAGTAGTGCTCCAAATGAAATCTTTTACTTGGAACATAATCTTTGTATCACTAAATGGGTGAGTATCGTGAAGAGCACCACTGACAGTGTAGTATCACGGTGTGCTATTTACATTATGAAACTGCTGCATATGGCAAAGAAAAAGAAGTCGAGTATCTCTGCCAAGGAAAAGAAATAAAACTTATTTGCCAGTGATTTATGACCACCATAAATCATTGCAAAAGGAGGAAGATGCTGTGCAACATTTGTAACATGAAAAGACCAGTGAAATACAGGCTATCTTACGACTTATAAACCACTAAACTGTTTGCTTCTGTCAGTCTTGTCCTCAAGGACAACTAGTTGCCTTTGGCTAAGCTTTAAAACCTCTTGCTGAGATTGGAAGCATTTTATTGTATATTCGATAACCTAGCTGAACAGCTAATATATCTTTTGCACAGTAGAATGCAGTAGCAAAATCATGAAAAATCACATATGAGAACTCTACAATATCTCTCTAGTATCTCACATCTCTTCAAGAATTTCGTAGGATGGATGTGGATGAATTTTATACAACAGTTAACTATAAGTTAAAGGGAGACTTCACCCAATGATATTTTTTTCATTATTTACTTACTCATGCCATTCCAGATGTATATGGCTTTCTTTACACTCACCTAAAGGATTATTAGGAACACCTGTTAAATTTCTCATTCATGCAATTATCTAATCAACCAATCACATGGCAGTTGCTTCAATGCATTTAGTGTTGTGGTCCTGGTCAACACAATCTCCTGAACTCCAAGTTGAATGTCAGAATGGGAAAGAAAGGTGATTTAAGCTATTTTGAATGTGGCATGGTTGTTGGTCTGAGTATTTCACAATCTGCTCAGTTACTGGGATTTTCACGCACAAGCACTTCTAGGGTTTACAAAGAATGATAGGAAAAGGGAAAAACATCCAGTATGCGGCAGTTGAAATAACCACTTGTTACAACCGAGGTGTGCAGCAAAGCATTTGTGAAGCCACAACATGCACAACCTCGAGGCAGATGGACAACAGCAGAAGACCTCACCGGGTACCACTCATCTCCATTGCAAATAGGAAAAAGAGGCTACAATTTGCACAAGCTCACCAAAATTGGACAGTTGAAGACTTGATTTCTGTTGAGACATTCAGATGAGTCAGAATTTGGCTAAACAGAATGAGATCATAAATCCATCATGCCTTGTTACCCACTGTGCAGGCTGCTGCTGGTGGTGTAATGGTGTGGGGGATGTTTTCTTGGCACACTTTAGGCCCATTGGTGCCAATTAGGCATCGTTTAAATGCCACGGCCTACCTGAGCATTTTTTCTGGCCTTTATGACCACCATGCACCCATCCTCTGATGGCTACTTCCAGCAGGATAATGCACCGTCACAAAGCTCAGATCATTTCAAATAGATTTCTTGAGCATGACTGGTAGCTGATGCTTCAATAACAACACAAAACAAACATGGGTGATCCATATGAACCCTTTGGATCACTAATTGTCTTTTTTTACTCTGTTCTGACCTTGAGCTCTTCCTCTGTTTTTTTTTTTTTTTTACATGATTACATATGCTTTTGAAAGCATTTTGTTATGTATGCAATTTTATGTTATGTTATAGTAATATTAGTATTCTATCAGTACAGTGTTATATTGTATTATGTTAGTACAGTGTATTATAGTTATAGTGTTAAAACAATCTTGACTTATTATATTACTGTATGTGTGTTAAAACATTTAGTTTAAAAATCTTTCACACAGAGAACAGTTCATCTACAAGGGATCCAAATGGATACTTGATATAAATTGTGTGTTAAAGTGCCATGGCAACTAGAGGAGCAGCTGCTCAACCTGAACAGAATATCTTTATGGTTTCCTCTCAGCGGATCAGCACTATCATAAAACTGTTTTCTAAGTCAGCAGGCCATGAAAATTCCCTGAATCAGAGACTGGCAAAATTATCAATTGTTCTGTCTGGTGAAATAAATTCTGGCTTACAGAGCTTATGCATGTCCACTTCACCTCCGGTGTATTCTGTACAGCGCTGTCACAGCAATTTGGCGATATAACAGATCTTGTCCTCTTCTTTCTATGTTTAGCATTTTGTCTGCACACTGTCAATAGGGTAACTGTCCAGACAGTCTCCTTGTTCACCTTGGAATGTGTGGTCTGCTCAGCCATTATCAGACTGCACCTGCTCTTAAATTAATGTGTCATGGTTCAGAAGAGAACAATGCTGTCTATAGAAGCATCTCACATTACTATGCTTGGATGATAAACTAGCTGATGATAGGAATCTGTTCACAGTCAAACAACTATAGCTGTACTATGTTTAATTCAACTGAAAGCATCAATTATTAATCTCCCTCAAAATATCAAATATATTTCTTTGTCATTTGATTTAAGTAAAATTAATTTTGCATATGCACAATTGTAATGGTCATCATTAAGATGGTTTTGCTTTGTACCTGATCTCAGAACATTTAAAACAGAAGAAATGAATGGAGAGAAATTAGCTTTTAGACTAAATTAGCTGTTTTACATTCTGAACAAAACTTGCTTTTAGGACAGTAGACAGATCAATCATACAGTTAGACTGAAGGAGAACTCGCCCTCACCTGTTTTTGTTATTGCAGAAATGTCTACAAAGAAAACAATCTATTGATGATGATAAATTCTGGTCGTTCATGTTAATGAGGAGTGTTTCACTTTGGGGGATTGCTGAGCTAATGCTTGAAGACTTTGTCCACTGGACACACTCAAGTACATTAGGCTGATTGCCGCTCCTCCTTATACTGGACTCTGGCAAAGACATCAAACTGCAGTCCTAAACATGAACACTAAAAATTATGAATTTTATATTTGTGTCTTCCTTGGAGGAACCATGCAATGTGCATTTCTTGTGATTATATGGCACTGTTGTGTCAAATATGTTGACCATGATTCGATTGACACAGCTGGGTTTTACCAATTACCCATTGCTATGGTTTATGAGAACATCAATGCAATCAATCCTCTCAAAGTTATAGCCAATTTGTAACGTTGCTACCTTAAAAAGTGTTATATAATGCAGTAGATCTCATGGTTTTATATTGGTTTTCTTTGTATAGCCAGAGGTATATCAACAGATTGTTTGTTCAATTTCCCCCTGAAACCTCTCTTAACATCAGACATATGTCACTGGGAATGTGTTTGAAATTTGTCACCATCTTATATTGTGCTGCGGTAACCTTACAGAGCGCACAGGTTTAAAAAGCTTTAGATGGTTATCTGGGCATGTCAATTGGAAAGACAGACTACAAACAAGGCTTTGTCATGAGGCCGTACTTTGTTTAAATCTGGGGGCATGTATTGAGTGGCTCTAAGACTGATGGATAGGAGGGATCTTTTATGTTCAGACACACCTTTTTATTGCCAGACAATGAGGTCCAAGAGTAATGGTCTAGGCAAGCTGCTGCTCATGAGAGTCAGACCACTACAGTTGGCATCCAGCCCTAACAGAGAGGCATCACTTATGCAAACAGGCAAATATGACATCTTGCTTGTAACAACTGTTAGGACATAAAGTACGAAAATGTTGTCAGGTAACCTAAAAATGTGCTTTAACCTAGACCTACTTCCAGAATGTTTTGCGACTTTCGAAGACTGCTAGGTCGAGGAATGGCGAGAATGAACCTTCTTGTGAGAAACAGTCTGTACCCCACTGAAAAACTTCACCAACAGACCAGCATACTCAACGTTTTGAGCATCCATGGACGTCCCAAGATGATATCAGTTGTGGAACCTTCCGGCAGCATGAATGAAATCATCTCCTGATATGATCCTTGAATCCTGATATGAGCTTGAATCAGTTCAGTGAAGGGTTCGGCTGACAGATTGGGTTCCTCATTGGGATCCCGGCTGGTTTAAGTGGCCCCCAGAAATAAAAATTAAAAGTAACCCCCACTGTAAAACAAAGGTGGCCCTCTAATGGGGTGAACATGAGGTGAACGAGGTGAGGTGAACGAGTGAGGCAGTGTGGGCTGCTACAATAGAACATGGTTTTTAATTGCTATAGAGACACACACACACACACACACACACACACACACAAAATATAGTATATAAGGATTCCTGTGATATAAAATAAAACGTGGTTTTAATTATTGCTCGAACACTCCGAGTGTCGGCGTCTGTGAGCTGCTCGTATCTCAAATCTTTACTTGTATTTCAAAGCAAAAATTTGCTTGAAGGCTTGCTCTTATCACGGAATACTCATATGTCGGGACGCTCATATCTAAAGATATTACTGCATCTTGTTTCACTTGACACAAATGAGGTGGAATATATCTACAGAATGATGAAGGTTGACTGAACGGACTTGTAGACTTAACAACGGCAAGTATCACAGGTATTGGAGTCAGGTAAGTAAAAGCACATTGTCTATTGAGACCAACTGGTTAACTGTATCCAACTGAAACCAACTGTGGTGTGAGAGGTTGTGGATAAAGTTGAAACTGATCAGTACTCAGGAGATTGGGAGCGAGTGGGCAGAGTTGGGAGGATGGTGCTGAGGGTGTGACTAGATCCGTGTCTTGAAGCAAGTGTCATTTGATTACTTGTCTTTAGAAAATCTGGGTATTGTGATAAAAGGTACTCCACACATTCTATTTATCATTATTTACAGACCTCTGAAATACTCTCCAGTCCAGAGGACTTTACAGAACTGTTATCAAAAATTTCCTCAGAGTTCGACTGCTATGTTGTTGTTTTGGAATTAAATATTAACATAGATAATGCAAAAAATCAAATATGGTAAATGAAATTATAACTACTTTAAACACCTTTGATCAGACTCCGCATGTACATGGGCCCACACACAATCGTGGACACACTCTATATTTATTTATTAGTAAGGGTCAAAACATTTAATCGATTATCATAAGGATGTGGCAATGTCTGATCATTTCTGTATTTTCTTTATGTAACACAGTTCTTTATTCAGGGAGGAAGGAGGCAGGAACCAGCGAATATTCAACAGACTTTAATTATGAAAATAACAAATACAAAATAAAAATACTGGCGACTGCCGCCACACAAACACAAAATACAACATAGAACCCAGGCCTGATCCTCTCTCGTCCTTCACTGTCATCGCTCCTCCTTTTATGCCTCCACTCCTCCGTGAGATATGAGACCGGTGGCTCACAGGTAGTGCTCATTACCAATCACGCCACCTGCTCTCGTGACACACTCATGTCCCTTGACCCCACCTTGCTCGCCACACTTTGATATATTGAGCTCTCCTACTACTGAAGTTAGCTGAAGCTATTTATGAAGGCTGTATCTTTAACACCAAGCATATCTGCAAAATCTGTTGATTTTCTACTTGAGTCCTTTAACTTGAAAGTTAAGAGTGCAGTTTCTGACATTGCTCCTGTAAAGGTCAGGAAGAAGAGTGACAGACAAAGTGTACCTTGAAGAGACTCGACAGCAGTGCAAAATATGAAAAGACAATGCAGAAAAGCTGAGGCGCATGTGGCGGAAGACAACTCTTGAAATCCGGTATAACATGTATAAAGACAGCCCTCATCCTTTCAATGTGGAACTAGGCAAAGCTAGAAAGACTTTCTTCTCAAATATTATGAATAGCAACTTAAACAACACCTGCACTCTTTTTGATACTGTAAAGAGAATAACAAACCCACCAAGTCACATTCCTAGTGAAATGCTCTCAAGATAGCAAATTAAGTGAGTTTGCTTTAAAAACTTGCTAATTTCAAAACAATTGATGGCAAAACTCTAGAAGAAACAGTACAGTACCTTGGAATATCAACCTGCTCCCTTGACACACTCCCCATATTTCAAAAGTTTGTTTAACTGTTTAGAAGCAGATCTCCTAGAAGTGGTAAATGCCTCACTTCTTTCCGGGTGAGAAAGGTTTGTGCGGGTTTTTTTGCTTTTCAAAACTTTTCAAAAAAGTTAAGGCCCTCCTGAAAAATGCAATCTGGATAAAACAAATTGAGAAACTACAGACCAATCTCAAATCTTCCTTTCACATAGTCAAGATCATTTAAAAAGTTGTTTTCAGTCAGCTGAAAAATTCTTACACTCGAATAAATACTTTGACAAATTCAATCTGGTTTGTGGCCACATCACAACACACAGACAGTGTGCACCAATATAATAAATTATATTTGCTTCAGTACAGATACAGGCAAGATATCAATACTGGTGCTAGTCACCTCAGTGCTGCATTTGACACTGTCAATCCCAACATCTTGACAGGCTCGAAAACTGTGTCCGGATTTCTGGGATGGTTCTAAAATGGTTCAGGTCATAAAGGAAAATTTACTATGCATGTATAGCTGATCAAATCTGAGTGGACATTCATAATAAATGAAAAGACAAAGGCTCAATTCTTCAACTGCTCTTGTTCAACATGTCTATATACCCCCTTCCTGATTTCTTTTTTTTTTCTCCATGTTTGTCACACATAAATGTTTCAGATCATCAAACAAATTGAAATGTTGCTCAAAGATAACACAAGTAAACACAAAATGCAGTTATTAAATGAAGGTTGTTATTAACTCCATGAACACCTAGGCTCCTCCCATGTTTTCAGTGTCCTTGTTTTCTTTTTCTGTCTTATCCCCATTCTCTCTCTTTTCCTCCCTCCTCCGTTGTTCCAGCCGTGGCGCGAGATTGCACCTTTTTGGGAGGGGGTGTATCTGTTATTTGTCTGTCGTGTCTTTGTTTACTTCGTGGTTCTCAATGTGCTCTCCCAGTGTTTTTCCAGTCACTTGTCTCGTCATCAATCACCTTGTTAATCTTGTCAGATTTGTCCCATCCTCTAATCATCCTCAGTGTAAATCTACACTGTGTTTTCAATCAGTCCACATCTGTCCACATCAGTATAGAGTTGTAAGAGTTTTAAGGTAAACTAACGTATAAAAGTGCTTTATGTGGTAACTTCTAATTTAGCTAGTGTTTATTCAAAGTTGTTCAACTCAATATAATAAGAATTATTTAATATGTTGTATATGAAAATTATATACTTTATATATTTTGTAGGCTATATGAAAAAAAAAATATATATATATATTAAAATAAAAAAATAAAAAAATATATATATATAGATATATAGATTTTAAACCTCAAGTGATAAACAAACAAACAAACAAAAATAGATTTGGATTTTTGAAGAGTACATTTCCTAAAGACACTAATTAACTAATTGGAGAGTTGGAGGTTGGAGAGTTCTGGGTCAAGGATATGGACCAGACCATAATATTGAAGTTTATGTTGATTGGTAAAGTTCTAAAGATATACAATTTTTGATCAAGCAATCTGTTTTTGATTTCTTGACTCTATTAAACAGCACACACACTGTGAAGACATAGACAGGCTGGTTTTTAATACTTTACTGCAGGTGTTGTCATTTGTGTCGCAGACTGGCTGATTGCGTCATTCTACATGCTGTTAAGCTGCCATTGATTTCACATATTCAAGCATGCTTTTAATTCATCCTCATCTAGTAAGTGATAGAATGAAGATGTTTTACTGTCCCAATGTGAGGAAATTAATAAGGAATCCAGGATGATTTATATTGACCCACCAGCTCCCTGATTGCATGTGCCACGACTTTTACAACTGCAATTAAAGTAATCTTCATCTCTCCCAACAGTTAAAACCACAAAACTCAATGCTCTCTGCTACCTCCATTTTCACTTATCACATTTTCAAGGACATTGTCTATAATTTGTACTGTTCATCTTTTAAGCGTCAGTACAGATACTAGGTTTCATAGAGCAATCTATTTCAGTTTGTCAGAATCAGGGTCGAAATCTTCAGCTAAATCTAATGAGTGTGTCAGGTAAAACATAAATCTTTTGTAATGATATGTGTCCTTTACTATAAAAATAGAATGAACTATGAAGGGAACGATGTTTTAACCAGCATGTTCTGTGTATGTGTTTACTTACACTGGGAATTAAAAAAAATTCTCAAATCACTCACGCACTCCTGCATCTCAACAGTTACAGCTTGATACTATGAATTCAGATATAATAATTAGTATTATATTATAGGTTGTGATTTGATCCATATATTTAATCTGCACATAACTCCATTTTTTTAACAATAAAGTTCTATGTGGCAAGCAAGAGCCATGAGAAGTCCAGTGGCATGATTGCAAATGAGTGTCGCCTGCGTGCCACACCGCCTCGTCTCTCACAGAGGAGCTATAGGAGCATAAAAGGAAGAGCAACGATAGTGAAGGATGAGGCCTAGACTATTTTATGCTATGTTTTGGTTGTGTGTGTATGGCAGTCGTCTGTGAGGGGCTGATACTTTACTTTCGTTTTGTGTTTTTTTTATTTTGAAATTAAAGTTTTGTGTTGAATGAGGAGAGCCCTCGCTGCTGGCTGAGGCTGGAGCGATGGAAGATTGGGTGGGATGGAGAGCTTGCTGCCATGCTCCTGGGCAGAGGTGGGGTGACTGCCATCCAAGAGGGAGTGGAGACATCTACCATGTTTTGGGAGGAGCAGGGAATGGAGGACTTGCTGCCAGTTGACCTAAGTTGGAGAAGCCATCGACCAGAAGTTCACCAAAAGATGTCCAGTATCATCGCATGGCACTGCAAGTGACAGCTTCTCAGCTGGTTGAGACCGAGCACCAGTGTGTCCGGGAGCCACACAATGATTTATTAAAAAATGTTCCCCTCTCTCGTCTCTGTCACTCCTTGTGCTTCCGTACCCGTACCCAGCCTGCGAGGGATTTTGGTGGTATGTGACAAGTAGGGAGAGGCAAAGGGCCAGGAGAGATCAACGAGAGGCCGGTGGCCTGATTGGTAATGAGCTTCACCTACATGCCACAGCAACCTCATATCTCACAAAGGAACTACAGAAGCATTAATGAGTGACAACAGTGAAAGGACCAGATCGACGAGAGCGGACCAGGCCTGGACATTTGACTCTGTTTTGTTTATGTGTATGTGTGGTAGTCGCGCATGTGGGCCTGCCAGTTTTACTTTCATCTTGTGTTTGATTATTTTGGAATTCAAGTTGTGGGTTTCCGTCTCCTTCCTTTAGCATCATACCTTGTTATATTGTAATAAAAACTTTTATATATTTTTTTACTCCAATTCGTAGTTGAAAAGGCTGCCATAAAGTAACACACTTTTAGAGTTACTTTTTCTTGCTAACTGTCAAGCTATGGGCATTAACTGGCTTCTCTGAGTTAAGTATTTCAGGACAAATTTGCAAGCTGTTTTATTGATGTCCTTCTGTGGTTAAAACACTGAGCAGTTACATGAGACATGATAATTTCGGCAACTTGTACTGAATCTATAATTTATGCTGTACTTATTGAAAGGTAAATTGAGTTATTAGTTTTAACGATTTTTTTTTACAAAGGGTCAAAAGATGTTAGTTAAAAGTTAATAAAAACACAGTGTTAAAGCGATTGGCTTTGTAAGCTTTCCACTAAAAACAATGACTTTTCTGTCTGCTTAATCAGGCACAACCTAAGGAAAGCTCTCTGCCATAATGTGAGAAATGGCTCTATTAGGGTCTAATTAAGTCCAGATTTAGGTGATTGGGCTGGGTGACAGAGTGAAGAATTATCTCTGTGTTAAAGGGACACAGGGGGTGCGAGGAATCATGTTGTCAGAATCTGAGGTGGTTTGATTGCTGACAGGCTTGTGGTGCGATGAAATTCACTCTGGAGCTCAGTGTGTGATGACAGAGATGGACAGGAGATAAATGTCTTCTCCTCGGAATCAAATTGATGGAATTTTGTTTTCTAGAACATTTGTTTTTGATAGTTATTTATCTGTGATTCAAGGTTAATTACTAGACAAATACTCAATTCTGCGTCTCTGTTATGCTCTTAAAAATAGTTTCCATACACATTTTTCTACAGTGATGCAAGAAAAATCTTTGGTTCCCCAAAAAACCTTTGTCAACAGAATATAAATTGAATGAATAGAAATTATAGAATAATCAAAGGGTCTGTGCTACTGACTGAATATAACGGCACCAAATGTAACCAGCTCCTATTCAACAGGATTCAAACTATGGTTTTTCGCATGGGAGGCAGGAGCTCAAGAAGTAAGAAACAAGAAACAAGGAAGAAAAGGAAGCTAAAGACCACAGACTTTAGTGTTAGTCGCTAAAAGGCCTCTTGAGATCAGGGGAGTGAAGTTTATACGCACAACTCTTACAAGACTACGACAGTTTACAATTGGAACAATTGATACCCTTTAGTTTTTAATAAATAAATAACATTTAATATCATCTTTGTATAAGAATTATGTTTAGGTTTTTTTTTATTATTTAATGGATGTAAATGTTCAGTTCAGGCACGCGCTCTCTTTGTAAGCAATTAGACTTTGCTCAGTACTCCTAGATTCTCCTCAAATTAAATCTTAACCTCTAGACATGAATTAATTTGAATAATGAAATTAAAATGCCACCCTGCTTATACCAGGCTTTTTAGGTCTGCAAAGCTTTTGAAGTCAAGGCTATCATTATAAAAATTCGCAAGTACAATGAAACTCCATATGGCAGACAAAAACAGGTCTCTTGAGAACTTGACAATTTAGCTTCTATTTAATGTGTTTGAATTTTGAGAGAATAATTATGTCAGAAACGTGGTAAAAACTTGGATCACTGGTTGTGTAGAGATCAAACCATCATGGATATTGTGTAATGAGAGAGTATCTGTATTACATGGCATGTTTGGTCATTTTGGCTTTTGCTGGTTACAAAGTGCCATGATCAAGGAGAAAGATGAAAGGGGACATAAGCCTTGGCTCAGGGCAGTATTCTTTAGCTATCTACACTGTGTACCTCTGCCTTCACACTCCCCGCACCTCATTACCTTGTCTGAGCAATAGATTTTCCATCAAGTGTGCCTCTTCCAATGCCACACTTTTTCACACTCTCTAGCCTAATCACATTGCCTAAAGCAACTGTAGGGACGCAGATGGTTTTTAGAAGTCGGGTTTTGACGCGTGCTTCTGACTTAAAAAATAAAATAAAATAACCACAATGTCCATACCCTTCAGAATAAAGTATTCAAATCCATTTATTGTCCATTTGGCATTGTCCATTTTGACAAACAACAACAACAAAATTATTACAGTACAGTAATACCTTGAGATAAGGATAAGGAGCAAGCCTTCAAGCTCATTTTTGCTTTGAGATACAAGTAAATATTTGAGATACGAGCAGCTTACAGATGCGGACACCCGGAGTGTTTGAGCAATAATTAAAACCACTTTTTATTTTATATCACATCCTTATATACTATTTTATATAATGGATTATGCTCGTATCTCAAAGTATTACTGTATTAAAGTATTACTGCCAAAACTCTTATGGGCAAGCACAGTCCTACACTGTATGTTCTGTATACACTGTATGTACACTGTATGAAATGAATTGACTGCGGATGGCACAGTCAAAAATGCAGTTCGACCTTCTATTGCAGAAACTCATCATCACTTTACTTACAGTAAATACACTCAAAATATTTGTATGCCCTCTAGTAATTTAAACAAACATTACAAATCAATATAATGGCTCTAACAGCAACAATAACATCAGCACCCATGATATTGGGCATTTGCAATGGGATTGAATATAGACAATGTACAACATGCACATGAAACAAATTTATTGAAAATGAATGATTGGTTGAAAATGATTATTGCTAGGGTGCTTTTCATTGGTAAAGTAATATGGAGTAATATGTTTAGTGTACCAAAGATAGCCTACCCAGACCTAATAAATATTCAGTCCATCAGTACGAATAAGGGTATGAGTATGCTTTTATAAAATAGTCAATAAAAAAAGTTAATACTGAGTAACTTACACAGTATTGCCAATGTCTATGTTTGCTCTAAAACAAAAACAGTTCCAACGCAGAATCAACTGTGTTTCTGAGAAACACACATGGTGGTGTTTTGTTCCTGATATCAAACCAAGGTTTTTCTGTGTACTTGGCAAAAGGAAAGACAACATCTTTTTTTTTCTGTTTGTCTGCCAGCTGGGAAGTACCTCTTTAAGTGAGTGAATGATTCACTTATTAAGATAACTTCAGATTTTGTTTCTACATTTACGCATTTGGCAAACGCTTTTATCCAAAGCTACTTGCATTGCATCCATGGAACACATTGAATCAGTTCTTGCTTTCCCTGGGATCGTACCCATGACCTTGGCAATTTAAACACCAATGCTCTACTTAATTTGAACTAATTGGTTGAGGAGATTCCCTCTTCCATGTAAAGCGCTTTGTGTGTCTATGAAAAAGCGCTATATAAATGTAAGGAATTCTTCTTATTATTATTATTATTATATAATATAACAAATTATTCACATCGTTGCTGTGAAAGACAGCACCAGATTCAAACTGTGATTGAATCTACAGCCTTCACTGGACACATGATTCACAAGCTGGGGTCAAAACGTCCATCTTTTTTTCCAGATGATAGCTGACAAGATATAAAGCTGCTTTATGTCCTGCAGCTATTTTAGTATTTGAGACCATTATCAAACAGCTTATGTCCATCTGCCTGGCCTTGTTACAAGAGCCGTATTGATAGGAAAGTGAGATATGCTGAAAAATGTTCCTGTGTAAATTGAACAATGGATTAGAAAGACACGCTGCTGTGGGATACACAGCTAACCATGACTTCAAAACCAATTTCATTAACATTCCAATGCATCATTTATAATGTCTATTTTACACAAACATCAATACAAAGTCATCAAACACACATCTCAGATTAGAAACTCTCTTGCCGGCTTTATTGCTACTCGGATGAAATGTGCATATGAAATGCAGACCTCCCAGGCACGTATAATTCACAAATTGAGAAATTAAATTGATAAATGACCAGAATGCAGCTTCTAGAGAATGGCTGATGCTGATACTGAAAAGCATGTTTAATAATGGGATTCATGCTAGTTGCACTAAAATTGATGCAGGCTAATACCATGCATACCATTTGGTTTATTTACTCAATGCAAAACCAAGTTGATAAAAAAGTCATTATATAATAGAAATGAAGTGAATATAAATTATATGATAAAAAGGGTCTGTGCTGCTGACAGAATGTAACGTGCATGACACCAAAGCTGCGCCTTGAGCAAAGTAAATGGAAAAATGCATGTTTCTTAGCATGCTTGCACAATGTTGACTGAATGAAAATAATCTTAAAAGAAAAAGATATTAAATTTAATTATGAATAAGATAACCTTGAGCCTGCAAGTGTCCTTCATATGAATTTCATATCTCATATTTGCAGCCATGGATTGCTCTGCTGTTTCAAGTGTGAACTTGCAATCAATCATAATTTTGCAATTATTTTATTCACAACACTGTTTAGAACATGTTACTTTCAGTGTACTGAAATCAGGGCTCTAAACCGGTTCAAGGAAAGAAAGAAATATAAAACAATCCAAACAGAAAAACTTATTTGAAATAACCATTCACCAGTTAATAGCATTTTTTATCATTCTGGAAAAGATTTTAATGCGGTAGTCAACCAATCAAGAATTCAAATAGCACAGCCCTTTCAAACATCCAATATGAGTGAAATGCCCACGCATGCTCAATTGTTAAGTCATCCTATGTAAGTCACAAGGCAACATGCTGGCATTAGATGTTGGATTACAGGAGGTTATCCGAGAATGTTACCATTGCAGGTTATATCCAGCATGGTGTGTTTGTAAACCAGGGAGTGTAGGTTAACTGCCACTATTCAAGATAAAAAACATACTGTACATATTGAAACGATTAGCAGCCATATCACCCTGTAGTCTGGTTGCCCACTAAAGCTAATCAGGGTTGATCCTGGTCAGAAACTGGATGGGAGACCTCCTGGGAAAACTAGGTTGCTGTTGGAAGAGCTAGTTAGCCAGCAAGTGCTCACTCTGTGGTCTGTGTGGGTCCTAACACTCTAGTATAGTGATGGGCACACAATACTGTAACAAGCACCGTCCTTCGGATGAGATGTTAAACCGAGGTCCATGCAGGTCCAAGCTGACAAACCTTATGAAAGTGTGCAGGGGGCTCAACCTGCTGTATCACGAATGTCTAGGAGGTAGACTTTGACAGCAAGGCTTTTGAACTTGCCAATCTTCTGTTGGAATAAGTTATCATCAGCAGAGGTGAAAGCACCTTCAAAGCCATGGAGATGGTCTCCACATACAGACATACATCTCAAGAGCCCTAACAGGGCAAGTAAATTAAATGTATCATGGTTTTTGTTAACCTTGACTCTGATCTGTGCCCTGTACACACATAGTCCTTTTAGTGCCATGAAATCAAGGTTCAAAGGCAGCCACTTTGTATGTGTGACAGTGTGAGTCAATAAACCGTAAGATCCTCTTTGAAGAGATCTGTTAAGGGCTTTCAAGGTGACCGTTGATCATCACAAATAGAAAGAACTTTATAAATTGCCATACTCATTGAAACATTAGCATTTGAGTGTACAGTTATCCCTCGTTTATCGCGGTTAATGGGAACCCCCCGTGATAGGTGAAAATCTACGAAGTAGGATTGGCAACCCTAGGAATTTCCTGTATGTGTGTGTAAGTACCAGAATGTTTAAAATATGTATATTTCTACTTTAAATATATTTTAATTAAATATATTTAATTATAAAACCATAGTATTATACATCTACTCTCTCTCTCTCATACAATACGTATTATGGTGTTCTGCACTCATCAATGACAGTAGTATCTTGAGACTTGACTCCAGTAATGATGACGATGACAGACCTGTGCGGTTCGATGAATGTGATGAGGATGATGATGATGGTGTTACTGCACTGGTATAATGAGGCCTTTAAATCAGTTCGGGAAGCGCCTCATCGTCAGATATCGGCGCTGGATAGCTCCCACTCCACTCATGCTCTCATTCGTCGATCTCGCACCGGGAACCAATCACGTGCCTTGTCTGAGTGCCCGTGGGTGTGCACAAAGCCTCTCTCTTTGTTTCTCTCTCTTTGTTTCTCTCTTTGTCTGGCGTCCTGGGAAACTGTTTCTCTCGCATCATGATGAAGCAACGCTGATTTCCGTAAAACAGCTGCCGATATGGCGATCATTTTTTATTTTAATTTTTCGATTAATATTTTTGAAAAATCCACAATGCAGAGGCCGCGAAACTTGAACCGCAAAGTGGTTGTATAACATCACTCTCACAATCGTTCTGCTTGTCTGAATATGGATTGTGTGATTGACTGATTTGCATCTAGGTTTTATTTATTTAAATTAATAAAGCATGCGTTCCTCAAGAAATCCAAATATAAAGTATGACTGAAGACGCACATGCCACAGAATCTTAACTGACACTTTGGTCTATATTATTAACATAAAAATACTTTAGAAAATGGCCACTACAACCTATTTATTATAGCTATTTATTATATATGGCTGTCAGTAAGAATTTTGGTGGAATTGGCTGACAGCGGAGGAAGGGATCATCCGGGAAAAGAGTAAAGGTGAGATCGAGTGGTTGTAAATCATCTAATAAATATTTTATTTAAGGTAAAAGAAAATAAGATGAGCTCCAAGGGCTGTTTATCAAGCCGAGGCCACATGGCACAGCTTTTAGGTGCTGTTTCCAATTTATGGCTACTCAATGTCAATATCACTGCAATGTCTTTAACTGGTCTTGTGTATAAAAGTAAACAAGAACGGTCAGTGGGTTTTAAAACTCATGTCTGTCGGCTGCCTCGCATAATTAATTTTCTTTTCTGACAGGACACATGATTAAGCACTCCAATGGAAACAGTTTCCTGTCGGCTGCCTGAACTTGAGGGTGCTCATGTGTCCTCTGTTTTGACAGAGTCCTGACATCAAAACTGCTGTGATTACAATTAGACGTAATTGAAATTTTTAAGTAGATACAGGATGCAGCAGTATTGATTAGCATGTGTTTCATCTCTGGGCACATCACAGCAGTCAGTGAGACAGATGGTGGCGTGAATTGAATCCACACTGTGCAGTGAAGGATGTCAGAAGCATTTCCCTGCTGAGGACACTTTGGCAAAGGTAAAATGTGAGCTGTCAGATACACAGATGATAGAAGGAAATGGAGTTCATGTAGGTACAATCAGAGACTGTAATCCTTACATTTTTTTGACATGTTCTTTTCCCCTCTGCTACTTAAATTACTTTTCAGATTAACACATTTCTAAGATATTAATTTTCATTTGTGTAGTGTCTGCACTAGAATTTTATTTGACATAGTTTAAGTATTTCATGGTGAATTTCTTGGTGATTTTTGTCGTGGCGCACTATAAATAACCTTTTTTTTTTCTGTTTCTTGATGAATAATCTTCACAGCAATCATACAGTTATAAATGAATTTCTAGTTCTATAAAAGGGATGTGGATGTGAGGCTCTTATACACAATCTTACATCAAACATGTACAGTAGTAGCCAAACGTGTTGTCCAGCCTAAAAAAATTGACAGCTTTGTAAGCAGATTGTGTAAGCATATTATATAGCTGTGCTTGGAGTCAATTGTTTTATTTTCAGTAATGCAATGGAAAAATGTGCATAATGCTTGGACAGGGTGTCATAAAAAGGAAATTATGAACATACATAAACAAGACAGAACCATCAAAATATTAATAACTGGTTATGGTGTAGTCAATATGCTCTCCCCCCCCATCAGCATTTTGTTTTACTATGTTTTTTTTGTTTTTTGTTTTTTGTTTGTTTTGCTGTGGTTTTGCCTTTTTTGTCAAATAATTTTGTCAGATAAATACCTTAACATAGCATTTCGTTTTTCTTTCAGATTTATATTAAATATTTCTTTTAAATTTAAATTTTTTAATTTATATATTTCAAACTTCCTTTCCTCTATAACCTTACAAAAAGCATCCTGATATCCACATATAATTGCAGTAGTTTGCCAGAAACTATGGTTACTATCGTAAAAGAGCATAGAGAAATAAGACCCCTATATTGGCCTTCTAAATTGAATCTGCACTATCACATTATGAAGATGTTTGATCCAGCTGAACTCGTTCCATTCCCATTGTATGTTAATTATATTAATCCAACCTTGATTGAGAAAATGTGGATAAATTGATTATCCATTTGGTGATGTGTGTCTAGCTCTAGCAGAAACACTGATGACCTTTTTATCAAGTGAAAGTCATTTGTGACAGGGTGCAATTAGCACAACGATGAACTTGATTACTGTTTCTGCTAGACAATAATCAATGAGAAGAAGAAAGACTGCATCTGTTCTGGGACAGGTTTTATATTGCATACACGCCCACTCTTTGGCTTCCAGAATAATGTATGAACCAGATATTTTTCCAGGCCTGTATTGTCATCATTGTAAAGCAGTTAAACTTTTCGTCCTCTGACCATCTGGTGGAGTTTGTTTTCTTGTTTTCTGTTTAAGACTGTCTTTGTCAGGGTTTAGGGAGGACTTAGAGGTGCAGATTTCTGGGCTTAAGTAATAAAAGACGAGTCAGAAGTAGTTTTGTGTGTAGTCCAGCTTGTGGGCAGGGAGGGGAGGAAGCTTGGGCGGAGCCAGCAGGGCACACAGAGCAGGCTTGTCAGGGTCAGGCAATATGTTCCTTTGATGAGGAAGGGGAACAGCATAAAAGTGACAGTCCCAAGAGGGGTTTTGCCGGTGTAGTTGGTATGGTGCTGGCAAGAGTGATGGTTGAGTAGTCCCAGGGTTTAGGAGTTGGCTCTGGGATGGCCTCCGGGCTGGCAGACTGGCCCGAGTCTGAAGAATCTGTTTGTGTGTTCCAGGCACGCCAAACCATATGAGGTGAATTGACCTGAGAGGAATGGCCTCCGTGGCTGTGACAGGCAGAGCATCTTGATTTGTCACCCCTTGGACCATCAGACTTGGGAGCTCTTCAGTCAGGTCCTCCAGAACCATGAACTGTATGAGGCGTAGGAAGACCTCCTCTTCTTCCGCTTACGAGAGAGAGGTGGTGGCAAGGAGCTTACCACCTCAGAGGGCACAGAAGAGTCTACAGCTGTCTCTGGGGAAGCTGTGTTTTTTTGTTTTATTTTTTAGAAGTATTTCCCTGGCTAGCAAATCAAATCCACAAACCCCGAAAAGTCAGGTGATCCTGCCCTCTCATTCTCCACCAGTTGAGGAACTTATCAAGGGAATAGTTAAGTCTTTGACTTCACTTAATATAATTTATAAGCTGTTTTCCTCATACGACCAAAACATTTTCCCCACACAGACAAAGATTTCAAATATTGCTATTCTTGTGGGGACATTTTGATTGAATGAGGCATTTATATAGTGCTTTACTGTATACTACTGTAGACCCAAAGCACTTTACAATCGTATCAGGTCTCTCCTCAACCACCACCATTGTGCAGCATACATTATTATTATTATTATACATTATTATTAAGCAGCCATGACTGATAGGGCCAATGAAAGGAATTTGGTCAGGACACTCTTTACAAGAAGAGTCATATGATTTTTAATGATTGCAGAGTCAGGACTTCAGTTTAGCGTCTCATCCAAAGGACAGTGCTTGATACAGTATAGTGTCCCCATCAATACATCAGGGCTCTAAGACCCACACAGACCACAGAGTAATCACTCCCTGTTGACAACATTAACACCTCTTTCAGCATCAACCTGTCTTTCCCAGGTCTCCCATCCAGGTACTAACCAGGATCAACCCTGCTTAGCTTTGGTGGACAACCAGTCTTGGTCTAGTAGGTG
This sequence comes from Rhodeus uyekii, assembly GCA_037043235.1. Lineage (NCBI taxonomy): Eukaryota > Metazoa > Chordata > Actinopteri > Cypriniformes > Acheilognathidae > Rhodeus > Rhodeus uyekii. Next base: position 741,659 of record JAWRVZ010000121.1, read on the forward strand.
TTATGTCTGCTGGCCTCATGACATAGGATTTGTCCTCATAATGTTGGATTTATCTGGATCATGCACACACACATAAACACACACATCTGCAGTACCACTGAAGTCCAAGGTAGACTTCCTCAGGTCAGTCTCCGATTGTGGGAGGGAGCTCAAGATCGTTAATTGGACCATGCATTGGTAGAGAGGGCTGGAAACAGTGGAGACTTGTGGTACAAACCCTTCCTCCCCTGAGTCTCTTATGGTAAATCAGAGTCTGTGCCAGACACAGTCTTATCACCCGGTGGCGTGATTGGTAATGAGTGTCACCTGTAAGCCACCGGTCTAGTATCTCATGGAGGTACTGAGGCATAAAAGGAGGAGCAACAACATTGAAGGATGAGAGGACCATGCTTGGGTTTTATGTTGTGTTTTGTGTTCGTTTGGGCGGCAGTTGGCCATGAGGGGCTTGTACTTGAATTTTGTATTTAGGTTTTATTTCATATTAAAATTTTGTTGAATGTTCGCCGGTTCCCACCTCCTTCCTCCCTGAACAAAGAACTCTTACAACCAGCATCTGTACAAGGGAGGTCTGGACACAGTAACAGGATCAGGCAGGGCAGGGGAGGTCACAAATGATAAGATGACAAACTGGCACAGAACTGAAAACACAATAGGGCAGGTAAAGAGAGAGCAACTGAACCAACAATCAGATAGCAAGATGAGCATGGTTGAGACATAAAAGCACATGGAGCACATGGATCAAGGAAACAGTCATGAAAAGCCATGTGCCTACACCAGACATTACAAAAATATGAGCACATAGCCAGTAAACACAATTACAAGCCATGTGCTCAAACAAGACAAGACATGGACATGAGAACACTCATAAGCCGCAAATCATGAGCCGCCTACAACACAATGACAAAGCATGCGGCTGATGAAAACATGAACCGCATGCTACACAGAACACTACAAAATTTGTGGACAGAAAAGCAGACGACCCAAGAGAACTCAATAAGACTCATCCTGTGCTCTAACAAAAAAAGACAAACACAGGGAGCATGAATGTTCGAATCCCGACACGGATCCAAAAACAAACTGGACAGAAGTGCCAAGATTGGAACACAATGCTCCGCACACAAAACAACTCACATGGAGAGAGGAGAGCATGGCCTCACCATGACAAGACAATTGTGAGTCAGAGCTCTGTCACCAATCCAATAATAAAAAGACTGAAGGGATAGAACCTTGACAGTCTTTTCATTCATTGTGACTTTACTAATAGTCAAGGATCAGAGCCTGAGGGATCTTGGCAACCATCAGTGCATTGCTTTATAGCTCCATCCATATATTCAACAGGCATTTCACTGGATTCACACCATATCTAATTGAAAATATAGAGAGCCAAGCAGCTTTATCCTTGGCAAAGGCAAAATCATTAACCTAAGAAGCGGCTTCTTTAGATCTGTCTAATACAATCAGAGGAAGGATGAGGTTTTTTTTATTTTCAACATGCACTTCAAATAAATGTTAAATAGAAGGAAGATTTCAAGCATTTGTTTCTCTCCCTAAAGCCAAATGTTGTGTCTTTGGGTCAGTGGCAATATATATATATATTTAACATAATATTTTAAAGTTAATAGTACACGCATATGTATACACACACACACACACACACTCTCTCTCTCTCTCTCACACACACACACACACACACACACACACACACACACACACACACACACACACACACACACACATACTTTAACACAGCTCTTCTTTTCACTATATTTGAAATCATTTGGTGCAACCAACATGCAGAAACCAGAAGACAGGAAATTACATCAAATATGACTCCGGAAGAACCCAGGTGTGTCAAGATTAGCAAACGTCTCATACCATATGGCATGTTTCCACATAAACGTAATGATATTTTTAAACATGCAATACTCTATGATTCAAAAGTGTGGGGTCTGCTCCGGGGAGGAGGGTGCTCTTGTAGTGAGCTGCGACACACCTGTGACCGCCGTGACTGAGGTGGCGTTGGCATGAGGTTGACTGAGGTCCCCTAGCGTTTTCGACGCAGCTCGAGTTCCCATGAAAGGGAATGTTTCTGGTTACGTATGTAACCTTAGTTCCCTAAGGGGAAACGAAACGCTGTGTTGTTTGCCTCAGCTCCTTGCCCCTCCAGGCTTGCTTCAGACACTCTCTGAGCTGCTGCTACCGACCAGCGATGATCATCCCGTGATTGTGCGATCAATTTCACATTGGCTCACGAGACTACATGCCAAGGCATTCCCCTAGTGTTTTCGTCGCAATGTCTCGTTCTGCCTTAGGAAACTAAGGTTACATACGTAACCCGAGACGTTTGCCCTTCCAGGAATAAATTACATTTTTAAATATATTAAAATAGAAGGTTATTGTTTAAAACTGTAATAACGTTTCACAATATTACTGTATTTTTTGTTGAATCAAATGAGTGTAGCATTGTTGAGCATAAGATACTTGTTTGCCAAAAATAGTAACATAATAATACATGACACAATAATATATGGACCTTTTTTTATATTGCTTCCTAGTCTAAACTAATTACACTGAAGAGAATAAGAGGCACTTGAAATGTGCAGTTTTGATGTGTTCGATAGCATAGTGAATTATGAAATGAGTCTGATTTAATCCCTTGACATTATGTCTGCCAACATTTATGAAAAAATATGTAGCTCATGATGACCTGAGTATGAGTGATTCTGTTGATTTACTTGCAGTATGAAGAATATTATTGTCAACAGTGTAATATCCTGTCCATAGTGATTTGTACTTTTCTCTAGCAAAATTTGAGCCTGACATGAAAAATACCTCCATTTATTTCCATAACGACAAATATTTTATGCTGGAAAAGTGAAGCAAAGCACATCTATCATGGAAGTTGTGTGTTGTTACAAACAATCTTATCAGCAGCTGCCATGCACAAAGCAGTGATTATGTGTGAAATATGATTAGGTGGAGCTGCGAGTGACTACCTGACACTGATAATAATAGAGAACCTTTGAATATGATTTACATGCTATTGAATTATAATATCAGCTCATTGTTTACTCTATTCTTTCCCAGGAAATGTGTCATAAGCCCATACTGTATTCAAGTACTCCTTTACTCATTTATTTAACTTAATGTCCTGAGTGTCATGACATCTTTAAATTATGATGTTTGCTTTGACATATTTAAGACATTACCCCTTTAAATCCATTTGTAACCTGTGAGCAGGGACGATGAGAGGTGAGGTATATGAGAGGTATAATTCAAATACAAGCACACTTATAGGAAATATCAACAACAAAGTACAACTTAAACACACATAAATACACAAGGAACACAAAGGCTAACCAGGAACAAGTGAAGGATATTAGTAACTATAGTAACAAAATTATATATAACTATCTGTAATGAGGACTCAATGGGATCCATGTGCGGTTTATTAAAACAAAGCAAGTTCAGAGTACAGGCAGAAGTCACAATATCAAGGCAATTTTCACTAGCTATCTATCTAATGCATATAATATATAATATCTTAAACTCTGGTTTGACCAGAAACTATTGGTATCTATGTATTGCTTGTGACATTTATCACTGCCTTTACCTCACAACACTCACAAAGAAATGTAGGAACAAAGTGTTCATCAATTGAACACAAAAAAACATCTGCTTAGCGATTTGGAATGATTCTTCAACATGGCTTCCATGTTTTCTCTTCTGTCCCCTCATTTGTGCCATTTGAAACAATGTAAATTGAAAACGCCTGCTCAGCTCTGCTCATCCCATACCATACAGTTAAAGTGTTCTAGACAGATCACATTTCTGTAAAGCCAGGCGAAATGCTAAATGTTTGGCTCACCAAGCTAGCAGATATCTTATTGTAAAATTGATTAATATTATCATAGGTCAAAGAAATTGCACCTTAAAATTATCCCATTACAGATCTCTGCCATTATGAGATTGCCTCTGGCACATTCACTGGAATCAGCCATTATGCACAGAAAGCCAAAGACAGCAGATTTTTTTTTCATCAGGACTCATAAGAACCTCCATTGATTCTTCATTTTAAAGGTTTGTTGTGCTTTGCACTTGTGTTAATTCGTCCATAAAACCAGCACAGACTCCGTGCTTGTATTTACATCTCCAAGTAACTGAATGAAAAGAAAAAAGAATTAATGAAATGTGCTTTTGGATTGATCAGAGCTCAGTCAAGTCCTGTAAATGACTTCTTGATGTGCCTGAATCCATTTCTAATGTGTTGATTGGGAAAGGAAACTAAAGTATGACATGTATACATTGCTTTTTTCCATCTTATTTGATATGCAATTTACTGGCTAATAGTTCATTTGCTAGACCCTGCCCTATCTCTGCCATCACCTGGTGGATCCAGTTCCTTCTCTCAGGGTCTGGAAGCATGCTCAGCGGTTTCTGCCCCCTAGAGAGAGGCATTGGAGCTACAACTATCCAGTTCTGAGGAGCTGGATGTTGTCAGCATCGAGGCTGGAGTTGAGGATTTGTCACCTAATTTTCCAGCCTATTTGTGCTGTTGCTAGGTAAAACATGAACTGACCAACAGAGAGGCAGGACGCTTATCCAAAAAGCAATTGAGACAAATGCTTCTTACCTTCACAAGCACAACCTGCCCATCGGGGTCTGCCTTTCTTTCCCGATCTCCACACCGAGTTGTCAACATTGCAAAAAACCTGGTCTCCTTTCGAGTTCACATTATTCCACGATAGTTGGCCGTAAAGTCTACAGTTATGGGGCAAAACCTGACCTACCTGTCTCCTCAGACTGCATCGTCCCTAAAGGCCCTGACGTTGCCATCCAAGCTGTTGAAAGCAACGTTGGCATTGGTGGGTAGAGTCTATGTTTCGAATGGTCAGGCTGCAGTGTGCACACAGTGGCACTACTGCAAGTCTACCAGATGGACATATTAGGAGACCTCGATGAGGGGCCGGAATCAGGCAACCAATCTTGCTCTCTAGGCCACCAAGGAGATGGCCAGAGCTGTTGGCCAGGGAGAGACATTTTTGAAGAAAACTTAAAATACAAGAGCCCCCGTGCCTGGTGACGCAGGCTTTGTCTGTACACATTTGCCCCTTTTGCTCTGCTACAAGGAGTTTTGAAGAGAGTTTGCCAGAAAAGGGGTTCGTCTCACCTTGATTGCCCCACTGTGGCCAGGCCCACTTTGGGAGATTCCGATCAGGAAGGACATGTTGTTCCAGACAGGGGGTGCAATACTGTGATGTTAAATGTTTTCAAGTTAAGATCCAGTGTAAGAATAAGATCAATTAATGTAAATGTTACCACATGAAGAATATTTTGTATATATTTTTGTCTACAAATAGAAATGAAAATTTAATAATTAAAATCATTTTCTTGTTTTTTTATTTTTGCATTTAGAAGAATCTAAATTTGTCACAGTAACTGATCTGAGAAACTGTTGCATATTAATCTTAATTAAAACTTGAAAACGTTTGCATCTCTGCAATGGCTAGATTGCTGAGGTTTAATTTGAGTCATCATTGCCTGAGCTGAGGAAAACAGAAATAAATAAACATATTCAAGGTGACAACCAGGTGTCATCTCACTGAGTGCAGTGAGCGTGCATGGAATGAATTGTTCAGAGGAACAAATGAGATTGGTGATGGAGGAAAGGCAGAGCCTGTGATTGGATGACAGATGAGGATGGTTCAGCGGTTTCCTGTCTGGGTTTTGGACTGTGATGGATGGTAAAACCAGGTGTCACCTGGGATTGCCTTTTCCTTACCTCCACTCATGCCCTTCTGCAAATTTGCTCTGTCTCGCTCTCTTAATCTCAAACAAACATGCCCCCCCCCCCCATACACACACACACACACACACACACACACACACACAAACAAACTATCCGTCTCTTCTTTCTCACAATCTATTTTCCAACTGGTTTGTACCACAATACAAAGAAAAGCAAAAAAAAAATGTAATATCGCACCAAATAGGAAAAAAAGATGGGGTCTGTCTAACAATTCCTTGCTTTAACTATATGAATGTGTTTCAATTCAAAATTCAAAATCATATTCTCCTGTGCTACAGAATACAAGTTGTGAGAAATAAGGTGATGCTGGCTATCACATGTGGCCATGTTAAGTTACATATGACAAAAATAATATGTGTAACGGGTGCCGGGGAGGACAACTTTGCGTAGGCATTACTAGCAAACTTCACTATATTTCATCAGACATGGCTCGTTAGTGTCATTATTAACATTTCTCTCTCATATCACTGCATATAATTAATTCTCTTGTAATGTCTTTCTCAGGTAGACCTGTATTTCTATAAACTACTGTATAATTATCAGTATGTTGCAAAATACCTTTTATAACCATTTAATTATCTCTTGTATGTCTTCTGTGTGAACACTGTTTCTATGCATCCCTTTGAAATGACATTCAACTCATTCATTATTGTCACACAGCTGCTATACTAGTATTAATCAAATTTTAACTGTCCAATTATCATCATACTTTCATTAAGCAGATATATTTCACTAAACAAACATATTTTCAATTTCTACGTCTCTTATTTATTAATTATCCCTGATAGCAGACTACATCTCAGAGTTGTCTATTTGATGTGTGTGTTTACATCTGGAAGACGTATTTTTCAGAGAGTTTGCTCATTTGCAATGCATCTTTTGGATGTTTCCTCTCTCGAAGTTCACTTGTCTAACTATTGCAGAGTAAAGAAGAAAGAACCACTCGGCTCCAAAGAGAAAAGCTTAATGTGCATTCGTACTCGCTCTTCCTTATATAACCGCTTTGCAAATCTCGCTCATTTAGTTACACTCGAAGATGATTGGGCTTTCAGGCGAGATCCCAAATCATCAGTTCCCTTTTGACGAAAGGATGAACGTGACTGACTGATAGGAAATTAAAAAGTATCTCACTGATACTAAAGTAACACTTGGACAATAATCGCTCTTTCCCTTCATCAGTGCTACAAAGTAATGAAGTTTAATTGGTTTGGTTAGCAACATATGTGATAAACACAGAGGTAAACAAGTGAATTATTTAGATGCCAAGCCATTGGCACAAGTCGGTCATTCGACTGACAAGATTAGTCCACATGCTGTCATGCCATTTCCTTTCAAAATGGATAAATATTTCAGCATCACTTTGGGGTTTCATGACTGATATGACTTTGAGAAAAGGCTATTGTTTGCCTTGTTTTCCGGGTGTGTGGTTGTGTGGAATAATAATCGTTTGCCTAAAGCTTCTGATTGCTGGGACAGCAGATACATTTTTATAATGATTCAATGTGATGTGATTCAGCCTTACTTTCCTGGAAATTCTTGGTGGACTAATGTTGATCTATATCCTATAATGAAAAATTAATATTGTCTGATTGATAATGACATCAATGCTTTTGGTTCACAGTCATTGTAATCGCAATTTATATAATAGCTAGTTAGAGTAATTATTGTTTTCATTTATCAAGCATAACCAAGGATGGAAATAAATTGTATTTAAATTTTCTACAGGCCACTAACTATTAAAATGTCTTGCATTCACTGCCTTTATCTGCAACCTTTTTATGTTCAACCTTTAATCTTTCACAAGAATTTAAAAATATGTGTAAATGTGAAACAGTAGTGAATAGGATCCTTCCTCATTGCTGTTCCTTTCTGAATCTTTTCTTTTTATCTTTAGATAACCTTTCTTGTTCTTCTGGTGTGCCTTTAACCCTCAGAAATGATGGCGTTAGAAGAGAGATTGTTTTTGGTGTCTCTCTCAGATCATTTGTCTTCTGTGTCAGCTTCAGTAGAAGTGTGTGGAGAGAGTGATATTCAGCCCTAACACGAGACACTGGGCTTGTCACACTCTGTTAGGGCCGGCTGATGTGTTAAATGCCAGGTGATGTGTGCAGACTGGCAGCTTCTCACACCCCCACTACAATGATGACACTCTGACATCTGTTACGCTCAAAGTCATCGAATTTCTTTCATCTCAATCTCCCTCTCATCTCCACCCCTTGTCTTCTCTTTGTCTACTATATTTGGCATTAAAATCCCCAAAATATGGTCAATTGCACAATATTGTGCATATTGCACAACATTACTATTTCTGACATTGTGAAAAAAATCAATAATATTAAATATCAAATAGTTGTGAAAATTATAATGATCAAATCAATTTGCATTAAACAGTCAGCAGCCCATTTCAGACTAAAATTACAAATATATAAAATAATAATTGCAATATTTATACTGTGCAATTGCATCTCTTATTTCTCACAGAGTGATTTTAAAAATCGGAACTGTTACTTCTCATAACTGAAACAATCACCAATGAGGTTATATCTCATATTACTTTCTATTATTATTATCTCATTACTTTTTATATTACTATTGCACCTTAACTTTTCATAATTGTGACTTCATATGTCACTGTTGCAACTTGTGACTTTGTTTTAGTATGATATGGCTTAGTGGCTAACTAAATTTATCTGCATAAGCCAAACATGAAGGAGGAAAAAAATGCTGATGCTAATGAACCTTAAAAAAGTGATTCACGAGTTCACACTTACAAATGATTCAGGAGCAATAAATGGTAAGCATATTTGGCGTGCTGTCCGAGGAGAGGGCTCCGAGCTCGGTATTTAGCCCGAACCTGGAGCACTCCCCCCGTATCCTGACTTTGATAGGAACAATTAAGTGTGAGGAGTTGGGGTGGTGGAGGGATGCCGAAAAATGTCAAAGAGCTGTAGGTGAGTCAAACATGTCTATATATACATGCTTCCTCTCCTGCTGATAGGATGAGGTGTAATTGCTGATGACGTGTTGGTTGTGTTAATCATTTGAACGTGCTCCTCCCGAACTTTGTTAATAAAACATCATTTTGTGAAATTGCTAAATAATAAATAATTGCTAAATAACCCCTCATGAATTCAAGCACTGATCTGAAATTCTGTCATAAAATTGTTTTGAATGGTAGTTTATATATGACTAGTGTCTGTACACAACTGTGATGAGGCCAGATGCTCTTTTAACAAGCATCATTTGCCTCAGAAGCAGAGACATGGAGAATGGGAGGTAATTGCCATCTGTTGCGAATCATTCAGCAAATATTTTTTGCTGCATACGCTTTCACTAATGCAAACTGTATATGAGTCCAGTTGTGTGTTTGGTGTTTCACACGGAAGAAGTTTAGTTACTGCTTTCATTCAGTAAGATTTCAGTCGTTGGTCAATATACACTTCCTGTTTACTTGCCTTGAATGTGAATTGGCTCTTTTGGGACTCTAATGATTTGGGGGAAACTACAGGAATAAGTTAGGGAGAGTACTTAAGAGTTTTAGTGCTGACTGTTTCCAGGCTGATTGGGCTTATGGAGCTGTCTGGAAAACATTTTGTCTCGGTTTGTAATCCATTTAGACTCAGCATTCAGCCGCTCTGTTGCATTGTGCTGTCTAACTTTCAATGTGATTCAAACTTTAAGGGCTGAATGAGATAAGACTTAAAACGCATTGGGAATTTGTATGAATGGTGACATTTGCATGACTTTGACAAAGGATTCTTACCATATTATCCACTATAGTCGTGCCTTTGGGGGACGTTCAGTTATTAGATTTAAGAACATCTAACATCACACATCAACCATATCTTTTACATAATTCTGTATTCAGTGTTGCTTTGAGGAATAATCCCTTTTGGTTTGATGATATTATATTCTACATCTAGCAATTAATCTACCAAGAACATGCTCTTTTTTTATTTCAAATATGTAATTAACAAAATCATTGTGCAGTTCACAGACACAGTTACAAGACAAAGTCAGGGAAGATTATCATCATGTACTCACCCTCAAGACGTTCAAAACGCTGGATGACTGTTTTTGAAAACTGTGCTGGTCGCTCATTTCTATGCAATTGTAATGAATGGGACTTCAGGCTTCAAAAACGTATGCAGAGCACAACAGGGTAGTTCATTTGACATATGAAGCCACATGATGTGAGAAACTGAAATTTAAATTGCCATTCATTTATAAGCTTCCAGTGAGCTATTAATGGCTGGTACCAGTGATCGGTTGCACAAACTGCTTAGACTAGTCTTTTTTCTTTAAGCCTGGTCATGACGTTATGTCACTTATTTTAAAAAGTTAATTGTAATAATTTGAATACGAAAAGAAAAACTGATTACACCGGTCTGGAGCTTCTCATGGAGTAGCTCCGGACTGATAAAAAAGAGGCACAACGACAGTAAAGTATGGAAGAGGACCAGACCTGGACTTAACATTATTACATTACATTATTACCTCCTTCCTTCTAGGTTTCGGGCACCAATGTTACAAGGTTAGTTGTTCAGGGAAGAAGGATGCATTAACCGGCGAACGTTCAAACATAGTGTAAGTTTCAGGCCTGGTCTTCTCACGTCCTTCACTATCATCACTCCTTCTTTTATCAATCTGTAGCTTCTCCTTGAGACACTCGAGACCGTTCTGGCGCACAGGTGATGCTCATTAGCAATTGTGCTGCCGGCCTCACACCGTTCTCACGGCTCTCTGCCCTGTTCTGCTTGCCACAAAATCAAACAAGGCCTAAGCAAAAAAGATTATTCTTGATGCATTACCAACTTCTATTAAACGCTTGCCTTGATGTTAATGGATCTAGTTCATTTCTTTGTAAACAATGCCTCAACATTGGGTTTTTAAAAAGCTTAGCTTTAAAAAGATCTAAGCCAGAGCTGGATCGATGATCAGAGGAGGTGTTCGCAAATTTGTCTTAGCTGACAGGAAGTCAATAGTTGTGTCTAACTAGTGGATTTACACAGAGGAGACTGACATGACACACGGTGGCCCCAGGCCGACCCTGCTGCCAGTCACTGGGACAGTGTGCTGCGGGCCCTGCACTGTCAAGAGCTTCATGAGTAATGGGCTGTGAGGGGCTTTGGTGGGGCTGTTTAATTAGCTCTGAATTATTGCTGTGGCAACTCCAGCTCCCAGCTTGGGAGATCTCGGCCTGGTCCTGCTAAATGAGGTGGCAGGAACTGTCATGATGGTGGGCTTGTAAATCTGACACTTGGGTGACAATTCTATGTGACATTCTGGTTAGCTTGTGGTCTGATGGGCCTAAATCAAGACACATACTGTAGGGTAATATTGGGGAAGATGCTCCTTTACGAACAATAGGGTTATTGTTAGGGCATTTGTATTTACTTGTAAATCTGTTGACAGTCAAAGCAGAATCCCAAAAGTCTGAAAAGTACATTTGTACAGGCATATGCATATTTACATATTTAATTGCCCATGTTTTAAATGAACATTTTTGTTATAATATCAACACTATGAATTTACTTAGGTTTTAATTAATAGCAAGGATGTCTGAAATCTTTAGCGAAACCCCATAAATTCTATGAAGAATTATATTACAACAATATTAACGGTACAAAAACTCTCTGGACCAGTTCTGGTGGGCAATCTTACCCTTTTAATTTTTAAATACTCCACAAATGTAAAAACATTAATGTGTCCACAAATCCCTCTTTAACAAATAGCCTAGTTTAGAAAAAACTAGTCTAATCTCCTTTTTATCTTTGTGGGTTGTATTTCTCAAAAGTTGACTGTAGAACCATTGTCACCGATGGTCTCTAGCGATCAACTTAGCTCAAAATGCTTTCAAGAAACTCAGCTGTGGTTTTTATGATGCTCTTATTCATTAATTGGCATCCATATTTTATTTCATGTGGTTTGAGTTATATATTGCTCTGGTTTACTGTTTTGTTCAGTTCGTTATGTTCACCTGTTGTTTTTTCTAATGGCCTGCTGCAAACGAGGCCCCTGCAGTTGTGGCTCAAAACCATGACATTTTCCTAAAGGCAATTCGTCAGGAAGACCTTAACCCCACTCTGGGACCCTGGGTATTAATGTAGTGAGCTATGTTTCACCAGTCAGGCCCTCGACGCTATGACTATAACCTTGGTGCATCACTCAGCCACACCTCCTATGTGTCTGCCGGCGATTTACTTTAGCCACTTTAAGCTGCAACATGCTTTTATAGTTTGGTCTGAATACTTAGGACCATGTGATATTTCAGTTTTTCTTTTTTAATAAATCTGCAAAAATGTCAACAATTGTGTGTTTTTCTGTCAATATGGGGTACTTACATTAATGAGGAAAAATAAAAGAACTTAAATGATTTTAGCAAATGGCTACAATATAACAAAGAGTGAAAACCCACTCTCTTTCGTACCCACTCTGTATATATGTATGTATGTGTTATGAATATGAGCTCTACTCTTAATAAAGACACTAGCGATTGGATCTCTGCTTTTGAGTCACCTTTGTTACAGAAGACTTCGCCTATACAAGATCCAGCTGTCTTTCGTCATGGACCCTTCTGGACAGGCGGCGTTTCGCCTGCTCTCTCTCCGGCAAGATGGTCAACCCCTATTGGATTTTGTTGCCGAATTCATTGGACTTTCGCACCGGGTGAGTTGGGACGACTCAACCCTCATTTTTTCCTTTAAGCGGGGACTGGATAAGAGGGCTATCCAGGCTCTAGGATACCAGGAAACCTCCCTCGTGGACTATATTAACCTTGTGCTGTGGCTGAATGGTGTTGAGTTTGAGATTGAGGAGGTGACCGAATCAGCGCTTCCGAGCGCTGCGACCAAGTCAACTCCTCACCGCCGTAAGCGGCGGAAGCAGAGAAGTCACAGCCAGGATGCCGCCGGCCCAGGATGCCGTTTCTGGCCAGAAAGTTGCCTCCTCGGAGCCGCCGCCTGACCCACCTGCCGCCTCAGAGCCGCCGCCTGACCCGCCGGCCGCCTCAGAGTCCGCTGTCGGCCAGGAGGCCGCAACATACTCCATCAGCCCTGCCATGGCCAAGAGGGCCATAGACTGTTTTTTGTTTTGTTTTGGCAGCCCTACGTGCTTGGAGGATGCACAGGGCTGCCTCTGCCCCAGAGTCCATTAACGGCCAGGAGATCCGTCAACCAGGGCCTGTTCCTGCAACGATATCGTCAGCCAGCGGCTGTTCCTGCAACGAGCCGTCAGCCAGCGCCTGTTCCTGCAACGAGCCGTCAGCCAGCGCTAGAACCCTTCCCAGAGCCTCCGCCGGTGCAGCCGGCCTTCCCAGAGCTGCCTTACTTCCCCAACCTGTGGGTGCTGTCAGACCTCCCGTGTTCAGACCTGCCAGACCTCCCAGACTTGCCTGAACCAGCCTGGTCTGTTCCCCCGGCACCACCCTGGAACTTTGAACTTTGGGCGCCGCCATGGTGGTGCGCGGCGCCTTTTAGCTGCCTCACGCCAGGAGGCGCTCGTAGGGGGGGGGGCTCTGTTATGAATATGAGCTCTGCGCTCCCCTCCATGGCCACCAGAGGGAGCTCACACATATACTGACACTACACTACACACTACACTTCCCATCATGCAGTACACTGTACTGATTACACACACCAGCTGAACACAATGATGTCTGTTTGTTCACGCCAGCTGTTACCCATCTCTTGAACAATAAAGGACTGCTTCATTCTTACAATCACCGCAAAGTCTTGATTAGCCCTGGTTAGCAATTCTGAGCGTTTCTATTCCTGCCTGTTATCCTGTTTCCGAATCTGCCTGTTTACCCGTGTTTTGATCCTGTTCTGCCTGGCCTGACCTGTGCCTGGATTTACGTTTACGATTGCTATCTGCCTGTCTTGACCTCTCGCCTGGATTACCGTACCTGTATCTGTCTGCCTGCCTTTGTGATCCCTGCCTGGATTATTGACTACGTTTATCTCTCTGTTTGCCCTGACCATCTGCCTGTACGACCACTCTTAATAAAGACACTAGCGATTGGATCTCTGCCTTCGAGTCACCTTTGTTACAGTATGTATATATATATAAGTAGAGAGAGAGACAAGCAATTAAGTTGCTTATGTAAGCATGACTTTTAGCTAACTGGCAAAATGCTGTGCTCATGCAAAATTCTCTGCTCATGTGCATTGTGGCATAATGACATCGGTTGACTTGTCAAATTCTTCTTAGCAACATTTCTTCCCCACTATGGAATGGATGGCACCAAATAAACAATGGATTTTTATTTGAAAGCTTAGAATAAACACATTGCCTTAAAATTCACTGATGGTACAGTTTTCATTCCTCTAATGGAGACTATGGATTGTTGGACTCACTCATGTGTTTTTTTAATGCCTAAAAGTCCTAAGATTTGTTTCATCCACCATCTCCTTTGACACATTCGTGACTGTCATTTTTATTTCAGTGAAATATACTTGTTCATGGCGAAATATAGTCTTTCAAAGGCTCTCAGAGAGTAATAGTCAAGGAAGATTCGCTTTGAGTCATGGTCAGACCTACAGAATTAAATAAAATTATATGAATGGCGGGGACATGCCCTTTTTAAGTGTACATTAACAAGGTTCTCTGATGAGGTAGATGTGAAAGTGCAGTCTTTGTATCAGAGCTGGAACACTACTCTTCAGTACATACTGTAGCCTATGAGGCCTATCCCACACCTCATTAGATATCAGCTTGAGCAATTTATTATGAAAGGCAGAGCAAAAAAATGTGTCAAAATAAGAAAAATGAAAACAGTACAGCACAGGCAAATTTGCAACTCATTTATCTATTGTTAAAGAAAGCCTGCATAGAGCTGATATGTCTATTTTCACATACATACACATATATCATACAAATACATGACAAAAGCTGCCATACATGCATTAGTTTTTCAGGATCACAGCCACTGCATAAAATGCACAATTTATATAAAAGGGTCATTATTCATGCATTTCATAGTGCTGAGAGTTGATAAAATTCTCTATTAACAATACTTAAACAATACACTCTATTAACGCACTTCAATTAAATTGTTAATTCATCCTATTATCACAGTTAAATTACCCTTTTTTAAATTAGCCTGAGGTTGAAATGGGCTTCCATAAACATTGTCAGGTAATTAAACCGACCTTTTTTGCGAAAACGTAACTAGACATACTATTCATTGCAGTTTCTAGGATGAAATGAACACTAGTAGGACACCACTTTTATTCCTTTTCATGTGAATTATGATACTTTTCTTATACGATAAACTTGTTCAGGTACAGCATTGTACGGGTCCCATGAAACACAAATTAATCAAGTTAAAATGGAATGGCTGCTTCAGCTAATACATTTTATCTCACATTTTCTTTTGAGTGTCTTTATTGGAAAAGATAATGATATCACTAATAAATTACTCATTTGGTGGAAAAGTTGATTCGGAAATCTTACCTGAAAAATATTCTGCCCTTGCGAATGAATATATTTGATTTGTCAAAGGTCAAGGGAAAACATCCCTTGCAAATTTGAAGCACATCGAAGATTGCCAGTCCTGTATTCATAAATAGATCTTTTTTTTCTCTCCAAATAGCTGTGGAAGAAACAATGCATAAAGTAGTGTGCATTGTAAATCCGGTATAGCAAAATGTTTAGTGCCTGCTGTAAAGCAGTAAAATGTGTCTAAATATGTCCATGCATGAATTACTTGAAGGCCGATGTAAAACTTGAGAAAAAATTTGTAAAAAGCTTCCTTTAGGTCTTCAAGTGTATTATAAAATAAACATCTCTTATATTGTTATTCATGCATTTGAAAAAGAATGCCTCATAGGACAGTTTTTCCCATTATTATTGTCTGTATAAGCTTGGAATCCTATTACTGGCACAGCACATATTTCTGTGGCTCAGTGTTTGGAATCTGGTCCTGCCATACTTCCCATACATCTCAAGGGCAGAATCTGAACGGCTCGTGCCCGGCAGATAAATTGGAGAATAATGGTTTACCGGCTTTTGATCAAGAGCACTAGTGGAATCTGAAGAGTTTGGATCAGCTTTTACAAAACTCTGCTTGTGGAATTAGTTATTATTTTGGCCATTTGTAACCCCATTTTGAGGGTCAGAACTCATTTACCAGTTATGACTTTGAATTGGAGGTCCCTTCTTCTCAATGGGGATTATGCAACTACAAAGCTTTTACTAAAAACTGAATGCTCTCTGTGTGTTTCCAGGCATTTACAGTGATACAGTTTCGTGCTTTTCTCAACCTAAAAGAAAAACCTCAACAGAGAAGAGTGATCATATGAATTGTAATTAATTGCAAAATCCCACTTTGCCAAGAAAATGAAATTTCCACTGCATTTCAGCCTTGCCACAAAAGGGGACCAGCTGACATCATATATTGGCAGCTGATATTTCTGCTAGTAAGATTGCGCCTATATCAACCACTTATCTGACCAATTAAGAACTTCAAGGAAAGAGGTTAAATTGTTGTGGGTTCAAGTAGGGTTCAGGGTGCCCAAGAAAGTCCAGCAAGTGCCAGAGCCATCTCCTAAAGTTGATTCAGCTGCGGGATCAGGGCACCACTAGTGCAGAGCTTACACTGGTGTGGCAGCAGGCAGGTGTGTGTGCATCTGCACTCACAGTGAAGTGAAGACTTTTGGAGGATGGCCTCGTCTCAAGAAGGGCAGCAAAGAATCCATTTCTTTACAATACAAACATCAGAGATAGACTGATATTCTGCAAGAGGTACAGGGATTGAACTGCTGAATATTCTCTGGTGAATCGCCTATCTAATTGTTTGTGACATCTGGAAAAAAGTGTGCCTGAAGAAGAAAAGTTGAGCGCTAGTCATCCCAACAGTAAAGCATCATGAGATGAATCATGTGTGGGATTGCTTCTCAGTCAAGGGTGTGGGCTCACAGAACACAGCCATGAATAAAGAATGGTACAGAAACATCAGAGAGCAATTTCTCCCAACCATCCAAGAACAGCAAAGCATCCAATAAACTTTTTGTCTAACAAAATATTTTGTATTCTTACTGCTTGTGGAAAGCAGGTGGGCCACAGAATTTGTATTTTAATTGAACATGGCAGCAGTAATTAATTGACTGATGTTGAATTGATGGAGAAGAGCATTTAAACCAATCTCTCACATTGCATTCAACATCTATTGCATTTAACATGGAACATTCAAATACAGTTTAAACCTAGTAATAAACTTCAAGCGTTAGTTCTGGTAGGTCACGTCAGCTCCTCAGCTGATCCACATCCACCTATAGTCAAGTCAAGTCACCTTTATATCGCTCTTTACAATAGAGATTGTTTCAAAGCAGCTTTACAGTGGTCACAGGAAAACAATAAAAACAAAGTTTCTTTTGGCTGTACAGCAGCTCTAGAAGAGACAATCAATATTATTGAAGAATATAATTAAGTGTTAAGTGTCCCCAACTAAGCATGCCAGAGGCGACAGTGGCAAGGAACCAAAACTCCAGCAGGTGACAGAATGAATGAAGAACAGAATGGAGAAAAAAACCTTGGGAGGATCTAGTAGAGTCACTGTCTCTGCAGACACTTCAGGGCAGTGTTGTGCTCGTGTCCAGGTGCAGGTCCATCTGATCTGGATACAGCCCGAATACGGCTCGAATATGGCTGACCATGGTAACCTCGGGATAAGATCAGCGTAGATTCCATTCTTCTTATGATGTAACGAGTACATCAGATGTTATGGGAATGTTCCCTAAATTATGCAGCCTAACAATCATTTTACATGATTTGAGTTAAAAAAAAATATAATTTGTTATGTGTATGCCAGGTTGAAGAGATGTGTTTTTAGTCTAGATTTAAACTGACAGAGTGTGACCGCCAACAATTCACTTTGATATTCTGGGTATTATCAACAGGTCAGAATTTTGGGATCTCAATAGATCTGAAGGACTATAATGTGTTATGATTAAAGTATATCTGTGGCAATGGTTAAGTGATTCATTGCCAGGTGTTCTTGCTTCCATTGAAGCTCAAGATGCTCTTTGGATAATTTTTCAATTGATGCTTGAGAACATGATCATCAAGTTTTACACAAATTTGTGGAATTCTATGGTCATTAAAGCAAAAGAGGGACAAATTGAACAATCCGAAATTTGTAATTTTATAATATTTTTTTTAATATTTGTAAACCTTACAAAGGACACTACATTTTGGAAAATTTGATCGAGTTTCATAGAGACCAGTGCTGCGATTTTTTCTGCATCAGTTACAATCCAACTCATCTCAGCAGTGTTGTCAGGGTATAAAAAAATTCAGACAGATCTGTGTGGCATGACTTTGTCAGGCTCCCAGCCAGCTTCTGGATCAGGGTTATGCATGGTTGTTTCCGGGATGAAGGTGGTCATGGCCCTGTTTGCCAGCTGTTGCCATTCGCAGCTGTCTCTAGGGAATGAAGAGGAAGGACATGAAAGGACTACCCTCACTTCGGGCTGCTGGCTCACTTCAGCCAGCTTCATGCAAAGCCTGGATGTATGATATTTTCAATTTTTGTAATTGTCTTGATGCATACATGCAACCCCTTCAGTTCTTTCAGTTAGTTCTTCACGAAAGGAACAAATGAAGACGATAGATTGAGCTCATCTGTGCAGTGTTTTTACTAAGAATATAAATAAAATGCTGCTCATCCGGTCACAAAACTGACATTCACTTCGATTGGATGTCCGAAGTAGCTACCTGGAGCAAATGCAAATATGGCTGCCAAGTGAATATACTAATTAATTTCTCTGTGACATAAATAAAAATATATAGATAAATCATAGAATTAAATCAGAGATTTGCATGAAGCTGAGTTGCTGTTTTGGATTAGAAGTACATGCTCAAATCAACCTCTGGTCTGCACCTGAGCACTATCTCAGTGTGTTTTATTTCGTTTTACTTCTGAATGGGGGTTAATTGCATGTATTAAACAGGGGACATGTTCAAAGGCACCCATCCAAACTATTTCCCCACATTACTCTCGGCATCGATTGCATTGATCTGCAGGACCGTTAAAATAGGTAGAGTGCTGTATCATTTATCAGTCACATTCTAACCTGATTAACCTCTGAAAGTGCAAGTTAAGATGAATTACACTCCACAGCCTCCATGCATAGCCTTCTAGATACTAGAGTCAAGCAGAGGTGACACATCTCTCCAGATTTCTCATGCATATCAGCCATTTACAAGAGTCAGCTGTATGCAAAGTTATAGCCACGGTCTGAAAGCTAAAATGTTTGGTTCCTTTCAATTTTACTCAATTCACAGATGATGTAATGATTTTTGATCATGTCACTCAAGGTGCAGTTATGAATGACCCCTCACATTCAGCAGAGAGGGGTCTTGTCATAAACTTATCTCTGAAATTTAATCTAGTAGTGAATATAAAAGTAGTGTTTATTGGCAAAGTCACAGTAAATTGGGTCTATACTATTTTGTTTATTTGCCATAGTTATTAATGAATTGCATATGTAGATCCAACAGATAGAAATTGATTGTCTTGAAGTTAAAATATTTTAATTTAATACCATATGCTTTAAAAACCTTTTTCTTCTGGGTTCCTGGTCTTCACACTGACCTCCTGGAAAAGCTGAAAATGAGCCTGAGGTAATGTGATTGGTGGCTAGAGGAAGAGCCTTCGGTTTATAGGTGAGAATAAAACTTTATGTTGCCTTAATTTAATCAATTTCAATATTTTGTGATGCATATGTTCATCACAGGTTGCTGGTTTCAAGAGTCAACTCTGGGTTAGCATTCAGTAACTTACAAAGTCAATAACAATGATTAGTCAAATACATCTTGTGACGGACATGTTTGTCTTAATAACTGCTTGGACATCTTTAAACATAACAGAACACAAGCCTACACTGGTGGCTGAAATGTTCAACTAAAACAACCTCCCTTTTGTGATTTCTCTTCTCTTCACGGTAGATTTTATTAAGCCCAAGCCATTAAAATTGAATGTTGACTCAATAGACCTGAGCCATTCAGTTAATGACCATTCTATTAGATTATTTTTGACTAGTTCCATAATGATTTTTATAACTAGATTTTTAATACACAAATTATGTCTGGATTTAGGGTATGCTAGACTTCTCAGCATGACTCATGGCAGCAGAGTAACTCATCGTGAGGTATAATTACACTTTTGTTGAGCCTTAGTGAGCTTTGATTTGATAACCATTACTTCAACAGCAGGACCGGCATTACGCAGACCCATGATGCATGGCTGTGTTTTTATTTTATTATTGTTTCCAGGGGCTCATCAACAATTAATCGATTATTTTAACCACATACACATACTACATCAAATCAGTTTTTTGGTTGTCATTTTAAATTTAGACTTTTCAGAATTATTTTAAATATGTGTGAAATATGAAAGTCTATGGAATGTTATAGAAAAGATAAAACATGGATGGATAAATTGTTGAGAGAGCGAGAGAAAGAGTGAGATGATGGAACAGCTAGTTACAGATAGTAACAAGCACTTAAATTAATAAATGCCTTTTTCTTGTCGTTTAGAATGCGTAGATTTCAGGCGTTTGCTATTAATGTGCCTGAAATGCTCATTCAATTAACTTGAGGCATAATTTAGAACTTCAAAAGTAATTTCAAGCGAGAATCTAAAAGAGACTTCTCAAATGTTAATGTCTTGTGCAAGAGAGCCAATTGTGATAAGACTACTAATTTTGTGCAAGTGTATCAGCAATAGTACGGGCTCATTTCATGCACACAGTTATTGTCTCTAAAAGTATTCTATATAAAAGAAAAAAAATGGCCTCTTATAAAAAAAAAAAAATACAGAAAACATATTGTTTATCTTCAGGCGTTGTTCTTCCTCAGCAAACAACGGAATATTTTGAGGTTGCAAACGTTGAAAAGTGTTTGTCTCACTCATTTCCACACGGTTTATGTTTATAATGAGAAGTATCTTTACTTTATTATCAGTCCAACAGGTAGCCATGATTTATGTCCACTCTGGATCTGTGCTTTTTAGGTGCTAGAACTCAAAACGCAGCTCCCTGTCCATTCGCAGTCTCTGCGAGCTCCATTAATCTAAAGCCATTAAGATGGAAGCATTCCACTGCCTGATAACAGATAGTGGTTTGGACAGATTTTCTCACTGGACTATAAACACAGAGTGCAGTGTGCATCAACTGAAAAAGGTTTTTTGATGCTGTAATCAGCCAGATAGTTTATCACTATAAAGCCCATTTCAGAGGTCTGATCTTACAGTTCTTCAGCTATGTTCTTTGTCTTTATCTTATACATTTACATTCAAACCAACATATTTTTTGCTGCATTTTCTTCAAATATTCAGCAATGTTTTCTTTGTGTGCTGTGATACTAGTCTTTTTATGAGAATGGCAATGAACAAAATGCCATTTGAACAGTCAAAAGATTTGCCAATGATTTGATAAATGCATGTACAGTACTGTATATACATGAATGCACTGAATGTATTTAATTTATCAATTTAAAATAACTGTTTTTTTTTTTTTTTTTTAAATAAATCTTAAAATGTAGTTTTATCGTAAAAATCGTAAAATGTTCCTGTGATGTCAAAGATGCATTTTCAGCATCATTTCTCCAGTCTTAAGTGTCATTTCCTTCAGAAATCATTCTGATATGATGATTTGGTGCTCAAGAAACATTTATTTTATTTATTTATGAAGAAACATTGCTTTTTTGGTAGATAGAAAGTTCAAAAGAACAACATTTATTTGAAATCCAAACTGATTCCAAACTTGCATTAAACAAAACAAAGAGAGAAAATCTAAGACTTTAAGACTGAAAATTATATTAAAATGTTACCATAAACTAATTAGCACCGTATTAGCTTTAGCTCAAATTATGTGCTAGTGGTCAGCCATTTCTAATTACTGACATTTAAAATGTGTTACGGTGATAATCGTCTGCTTTGTGTTAAGGATTTCAATTTAATTAACTGTGGAATTAAAAGTCACCCTTTTACCCAACAGCATTCTGAATAAAAGATCACAGTGTTCATTTAATCATTACTTTAATACAGACAGACACACAAAAAAGTCAAATGCGTCCACACAAACTATTGGTTACACACAGCAATCTCATTAATTATAAATACAAAATAATACTCTATTGTAATGACACATAATGGCTAGTGCAGCTAGATAACTTTCCAAACCTAGCCCTGGATGATTTATCTTTGACCCATTTAGCTTTCACACATGGAAGCAGAATAAGAGGATATTGAGTTCAGTGGTAGTGCTATGTCTGGCACTTTATTTAGAGCCTCTAAATCTACAGATGATAAATAATGTCCATTTAGAATTTGCCTTTAAAAATACATAAATCAGTCTGAACAATCTTGCCACCGGACACATTCACATACATGCACTTTGATGCCTCAATTTCTATTTTACAGTCCTTGTGACTCAAAAGACATTAGTCAGGTTAGACACCATAATGAATTTAACGTGGATGAAAACAAGGCTGTGAGGGATAGACTTTTCTAGTTTTTAAAACAATTAATGGAGATTTTGCCTACTAAAAGTTGTTGTTTTTTTCCGGAAAGATGTTTCTTCAGCTGAACAATCTGTGTGTTGTTAGATAACAGTACTATGCATTGAATGCACTGTAAATCCCTTCACTGTATTGTTTTTGTTCCTGTCAAAAATGAAATATGTCGCTACCCTAACTAAGGTCTATGTCTTTAAAAAATCACCGCAGTTTTCCGGAAGCCCCCAAAAGCGGAAAAAACACAATCAACCCTTTTTCCTTTTCACAGAATATAACTATAGTGGCAGAGTATCATTCATTAATTCTTCAGCAACACTCACTGGACAATTCTAATCCAAATTGCCCCGATAACTACATCAACCATCATTGCCAAATTCCTGTTAATCTTAATTTTTTTTTGCACCATTTACTAGACCATTCTCTTTGAAGGTGTTCATGTGAGAATCTGAAACACTGAAGGTACGGTGTGATGTGGAGAGGAGCAAGCCAGGAGCAGCGTAACTTCCGCAAACTCAGCTTTTATTAAATAAACTCTGAAAACAAAGACTCAAATATAAACTCAAAGACGGCACTTGTTGTGCAAAAACAAAGGAACCATAAACTTGGACCAAGACATCCACACATGCAACCACATAACGTCAAACACCGACAAAGACAAGGGAATGGCAACCGGGTTAAAAACACACAGCAATGACAAACACCTGGGGGAAACTAACGAACTAAGTGACGAGACAGTTGCAGGGCGGGCACAAGAGGAAACCCAGAAGAGACCCAGAAGTGAAACAACACATAACACACCAGACAGGAAGTGACAAAAAAGTCCCGACAGACAGGGAGTGCACAAATAACATGATAGACAGGACAAATGGTGACAGAATCAATCCAGTATCATGGTTGTAAATGTTGGTCTATTTCTGACAAAGCTCTAGTTTCAGAAGACTTGGAATTATGCTTCTTCTTCTTCTTTTTCAGTGGGTTGAGTTCAACTCCTCTAGCAGTGGCCCTGTCAACTAGGAAATTCTGCCAAAATGCTAATTTTATGTCATACAAAGCTACACCACTAATCTTTTATCTCAGCTAACTCAGTTTGTTTTGTTGAGAGGGTGAAGGTGGGTTTCCATTGCCTCGGGGTAGTCCTGTGCCTGCACTGCTCTGCCTTTCATGTAGTTAGTGAGGAGTTCAGAAGACAGATTGTCTTTTAAAGATTTATCCACCAGATCGGCCAGAGATGGACAGATCTTTGTTCTGAGTCTTGGCTTCTCTCAAGGTTTCTGAATTCCTTAACCATTTCACCTCAAGCTTGTTAAATTTACAGTTGGCCACTTTATAAAGCCGTATTAAAACATGAGATTACAAATGTATTCTAACTTGGATGTGAGTGAAGACAGGTTTTTGATTATCAGCTAGTGCTTATCATTGCTAATTAACTCTGAAGAAATGAGTGTAAAATGGTTATAGTTTCCTTTCATTTAAAAATAAATAGAGACTGTTTCATGAGCTTGAATCTAATGAATTGAAACTAATGTCACTTCTACTTTTGGTGTTCAGTCGCATTTATAACCATCTCTCTTTACTGTCTGGATCTAAATATTCAGACCATTTACATAACAAATTAGATATATGTTTATTTCCCTCTATTTAGTTGCCACAGTACATTTGCTGCAAGCTTTTGCAAAACAAAGTGTAAATATGTTTTGAATGAACTTGTTCCATTTCAGTAAGAGCAATCACATTTGCAAATAAGCTATATTCAAAGTGTTAATACCCCATATGCATATATACTATTTGTGTTTGGAATTGGACTTACACAACACACAAATCTTACACTGTTATACTTGCTGTCATAAGGCACTAGCTTTACATATTACTTCATTTGCATACTTCTCTTCACACCTCTCATTTTCTCTGTCCATTTAACACATTTTGAGTCATTAGGGGACCATTACACCTTATTTTCATAAAAGCAGTGAACAGAAAGACAAATCCATCCTCAAGAGCACTCTTATACTCTTCAGCGCAAGGGTGTAGAAGGGTAATAGCATAGTTTACGTTTTGTTTATATAACTAACATTTAGAAAACGGATTACTTTAATCACTGTGACCTATACGTGAGCAGAGAGGCTCTTTCACTCTACCTTGCATAAATTAAGGTAATTTGTACAGGTGGCCTTGCTGTAATCAAGGCCAAAGTTCTGCAGGGTGGTTTCAAAAGCCATGACTGCATAATATCCATGACATTAATATTACATCTTTATTGAATCTTAATTATTTTTGCAGTTGGTAGTTATATAAGCAGCACAAACAGCCTATCAAACAACCCCAGACAGAACCTTGCATCACTGTGAGCTTAAGAAGCTGTATTCCTCCCATTAGACATATTAGAGGAAATTATTTTAAACATTTTGCAAATAATGGCAAATTTGAAGGTTAATGAGAGGGGGAGTGAGAGAGAAATGTCAAAAGTCAAATTCTCATTAACAGCATATTAAAACTGAGCTTTCTTTGTGATTGTATTTTGGTTGATACAAATGTGTGAAAATCCATAACTAGAGATTATGTTAGTTACGTTAACAATTTCTGCTTGAAAAGTGAAGAGCTATTATACATCTTGGTCCAAATACCTGAAACCACTCGTAAAATACTTTTTTCTTATTTTTATTTTTATTATTTAATACTTTTTTAATTCTAAATTGTTCTATCAGTATAATAATTTGAATACAATGTTATGAATTTAATTAAAAAATTAACATGAATTTGATTTTTTGAGTATTTGTTACATGTCTGTCACAGTCATGTCGTGTCTCGTTACTTCCTGTTTCCTTCTGTGTGATCCCATTGTAATTTCCTTCACCTGTCTCGTCAGCCACTCTCCTTGTTAGTCTTGTCACATGTTCCCCATTATCCTGTGCATAAAAGCCCTCTTGTATTCCTTTGTCTTGGTCAGTTGTTGAACGTGTTTTGATGTGTGTGGAAGTGCTCCATGTTCTCTTCTGTTTTTGCACAAGTGTGCACTTTTGTTTCCATTTAAAGTTTTTTGTTTAAGTTTATTATTAAAGAAAAATGTATTTTTTTATATTGTCTCCTCTTTTTCATCATCCAACAATTTTGTTGTGTATTTAATCTACTTCTGTTTCCTTTCATGTTCTCCCATGTGTTTCCATTCACCTGTTACGTCAGCAGTCACCTCGTTTGTCTTATCACCTGCGACTAATTCCCTCATTACCTCCTTTCGTTTAATTACCGCGTGTTTGCCTTCAGTCTTGGTCGTTTTTTGTTGCTGTACGGTAGTGTAGGGGAATTACAGTTAAGACCCGAGAACCAGATATGTTGAATGAAGACCAGGAGTCAGAAGTGCAGTCAATAGAAGACATTTTAGTGAAGTTTAGTTTGTAGTTTCATCAGCAGAAGCCAGCCACGAACAATGAGTTCGTAGGCCGCCCCAAATACAATAACATTGTTACAGCAATTATACTCTAACAGAGGGTACTAACCACGTCAATGATGACGGTTAAATGATTCTGACTGGCTAAGAAAGAAAGGTAAACAAAACTAGTAATTTTCCACACAAGAGCAGACAGTCTGAAGCATATCTTCATTGATCACATTGTTGACGGGTTAGTGCCCTTCCATGTGGCTTGTGGAGAACAACAAGTCATTCTACCAGTTAATCACCTCACCAATACAGACCATGTTAACACACAGAGAGATACACAGCTTCTCCAAGGCTGAACTCGGCTCAGGCTCCAACTATCAAAGATTTCTCAAAACATTCTGATAACATGTTCTATCTTTTAGATATGAGTAAAACCATTCCAGGACTAAATCCTCAATGCCAACCACATCTCGAAAACAATCAATGAAAATCTTGTGGTCTATGGTATCAAATGATGCAGTTACATTTTAACAGTAGTGTTTTCCATGTTCTAATTCCCTGTATCTAGTTCTTGCAGGCATTGTGTTGTTTTTGTTTATAGTTTTGTATATGTTTATGTTCTTCATTATCACACACCAAGTGCCGCCTTTGTTTTTGTATATTTCAAGTGTTTCTTTGAGTTCATTGAAAGTTATCTTCCATATCTTCATTGTGTTTCCTTGTCTCCTCATCCACCTATGACCGTGGCAGTATTTGGTGTGTCCTTATTTTTCCATAATGACAGGAGCACTAAAGCTGTATGAACTTTTTTTTTTTTAGGAATATTTCAGAATCTTAAATGTCATTCCTTGTATATATTCCATCTCACAAGAAGGCCACATGGAAACAAATTCTTTGAAATTTCACAAATTATTACAAAGAAATGGCAAGTAATAAATTGAGTTAAACATGACGTTGTGAAGTAGAAACACTGAAATAATATATTTTCTTGTAAAACATACTCCAATGATCTTTATGTTAAGAACTTCACAAAATTTATTGTGTGGATCTGATCTGGACCAAAAGATAATAGCATATCATTGATCTAAGAGAAGCTTGTTAAAATAATGAAATTAATGTACTATATCAGATTATATGCATTGTGCAGTAAGCAGAACTGATTAAACCTGGTGTCAAACAGTGTTCACTGTCTACAAAATGTGTTACTGTTGCCACCAAGTGGTATAAATTTGAAAAGAGATTTATTCTTCATTTAATGTGGCTATTCTATGCTCAATTATAAACTTAGAACTCAGTCCAAGCTTTCTTGAGGGCTGTGTGATTTATTCATTATGAATTATTAACATATGCCTCCCAAGAATGCTTGATTCTGATGCCAGTCACAGTTTTCTCTAGACAAACATATTTGTTTGTATCTCAAGAAATAGATTTACAGTGTCTTTCTACTTGCACAACAGAAAGATTTCCATGCTCAAAGTCCATTTATTGGTACGTATTTATTGATTTATTTTGTGAACAGGCATTTAATTATGCATAATATGTGCACTAAATGGACACTTTACACAATATAAAAATGTTTCCATCTGTGCATGCGAAAATGCTTTTCTCCTTCCTTCAAAAATCTTTTCTGTCTGTTTCTCTCTGAAAGCTATTTGTGCTAATCAGATCTGACAACTTTTGATATGAAGTCTTCCTAATCCCAATCCCAAATGCTCCTGTTTCCTGCATTTTATTTTCCCCAAAGAAACTGAAAACATCTTGTCCAGACCTGCTGTCGTAAGTCTCAACAAATCTCCTCCAGAAGTAGAAATTCCCAATAGGCCTGCAAAGCTTCAGCTGGAAAGTAATTACCATTTTGGAAAGTTCTTCACAAAGGCATGTGCAATGTCAGCTAAACTGTGAATAAGAAACATTTGTAACTATTGTAGAGTACAAATAACAAGAACGTAAGGCTGCAAATTTTTATTTTGTGCTGGCTTATAATGAACCGGGAGAGAATATGGACGGTGTATTTCAATAATTTTCAATTTTCATTGTCAACTAAAATTTTAATTTGTTTTGCAGTGATGTAGCCGAAATGGAGGGTGTCCAATCATTTGTGGCTCACAGAGTTACTTACAGGCTTTGTATTATGAGGCAGTGCTGCACTGCAGTCAGTCTACTTTAAGCAATAGAAATGGACTGCTCGGCTCTGTTTTATACCACATTGTCATTATCTGATTCTGTGAGACTGACGTTTCCTGGAAATCAACATTGTTTATGGTTTGTGAGCTGAACTCTTGCACATTCAGTTATTTATGCGCAATGTTGGAATAAGTACAGTGCTGACAAAGTCTGGACTGCTTGCTTAAGCACACCATCCGTTCTCTTAAACACAGACAAAGAAAAAGGGAAATAAAGAAGCATGACATATTGTTTTGTATTGATTTTCGTGCTATGCTGCCATGTCCAGTATTGTTTTATGACTAGAATTCTTGTCAGATTCAAATAAGTGATGCAGTAATCCAGCAAAGTATATGTCTAGCTAAAAGTTAATCTGTTCTTTCCATTTCTTCAAAGGGCAATGCATTTTTCTAAAAGATAAGGCACTGTTTTGCAACACCTACATCTGCATTTCTATTCTGCGTATGAATTAAAGCTTGGTATCTTTTGGTGCTTATTATGATATGATGATGCAGTCATTTAAACGCAACAGCACAACATAACAAGAAGTTTTGGCTTATTAGGACAAAGATGTTTCTTTCTTTTACATAAATGTATTTGTTTCTTGTCTCCAAGTATGGTCATTTGTATAAGAACAAACAAACAAACCAGCAAACAACACACAAGAAATGATTGTTCACATTTTGTCGTTTTTATCTCCATGGGGTTAATTTCTATTAAAAATAACAGAAACTTTTTGTTAATTTTCAAATACATTTAGGTATTTAGTGTTGTATCGTTTTACCTTCCAGACCACAATTTTTATATTTATGTATATATTTTGGATACATAAATGTTAGCTATGAAATTAGCCTTAGCGAGGTGGTCATTTTTATGCTATAAAAGTTTAAAATGTAATTTCTTCCACTGTCATTTCTATCATAATATGTTATAGAATTAAGAAGTGAAACTCTATGATGGAAAGAAGTATAGAAGTATTCCCTATTATTACTAGATAACACAACAGGCTCCAGATTTCTTCTCTTCCTATATCTATAGGAGCAGAGAACTACTCTAACTTTTCCAACTTTCCCAGTCATATAAATCAGCACTGACATATACGAAACGTGTACTAAACTCTCAGGCTGAGATGATATAGGGTAAATAGAAGAGGAGTTCAACCAATGTCCTCAAAAGCATTAAATCATCTCTGTCTGTCAGATCTCACTGATGACACTGCATATCAAGTTTAGCGAGGATCATTCACCTGTCAACCATGGCCGATTCATCAGAGAATGGACTTATCCTTCTTTAAAGAATCATCGTGCTTTCTCTCTCTTTTCTTTCATTCTCAGTTTCTCTCGCTATCACTATGTGCCCCTATTCACTGTTTTTATTTTATGCAAAATGTCATCCATGCCTGTAAACCCAATAATGTAGAACATTTTCTGAGGTTTGCAGCCAAAACAAGACGAAAATAAGCTTGTGCTAAAGCTATTGTGGAAGAGGAGGTTAGTTAACTGGAGTGCTGCTGTCGTCAGCTTGCCTGTCTGTTCTAGTTTGGTCAAGCATTTATCAGCAAAATAGTCACCATGCTGGAAAAAGACCTGAAGAGCTCAGCGAATGCAAACAATATGCTCGCATTTACTGCAAATACTTAATTTTGTCATTTTGAAAAGTGTACATTTTAAGGAATAGTTCATCAAAAAAGCCAAATCCAAGTTCGACTCCTGGACTTTTTGTAATCCCATCCCCCATTTATTCTTTCACTTCTAATATTTACAAAAATAGTGGTGAAAAATGTGGTGCTGGTAGCCTCTTGTCCTGTGCTCTCATATAGCGCAACGTTGCTTTGGGCGATACAGGCATATATGCACAGGCCTAGATCACGCTTCGTGTCATAAAAAACACCAAAATGAATCTTTGAACTGATGCTGGTTGTACTCCAGCTGACATCTGGATTGTCTGCAATTGGATTTTGTTCCCCCCCATGTTTCTTACACAAGGAGATTGTGATATTGATAGCCTTGTCGTCAGTGTGCAGACATACAATACCATTGCACTTTTGACAACCTGAGTCTCTTTGACTTTTCCTAGTTGTGTCCCCCCTCTGTCTTTGTTTCCCACTTTGCTTCCTGTCTACATATTCTCCTACCATTATAAAAGGCAAAAACTGCACAAAAATGTAATCTTCAAACTGATGCTGGTTAAGCTCCTTGGACACGAAGCATAGAAACAGCATATGTTAAGCCACTAGATCAATATCTCTCATCATGGTGTGGGGGAATGGATTCCTATAGCTGGATTGTTTGCAATCGGATACTGTTTCTTACACAAAAAGGTGCTAATATTTATGAAACTGATGTTGGATAAGCTCCATGCACTCACAGCATAGAATCAGCATCTTTCTCATCATGGGGGCGGGTAGAACTTTGAGTTCTTTATTTATTAATTGAATAATGATTTTATTTGATCTGAAAATGAATTATTACTTAAATTTCACTTGAGATTACCATTACAAAATTGTGCAATGTCAAATTGCAAAAATGTACAAAAATGTCCAATTCCTTAGTCACAATCATATTCTGTTTAGCATGTCTTAGCATCACATTCATATATTCTTAGTTTTTCCTTGTTCTCATTTGTCCCGCCACTTGGTCTGTCACCATGGTATTTGATTTAACGAGCACACCTACTTTTCATTATTCCCTGTGTATTTAAGTCCCTCAGTTTCATTCATTCATTGTCTAGTATTATTTTGTGGCTGCTCAGTTTTGTGTGTGCCTGAGTAGATTCTGTTTAACAAAGTTACCTTTGATTTTGATTTTGGATTGTTTTCATCTTCCGTGCGAACTAAGACGTTACACTTAACTTCGAATTTGAAAATGTGTTTTGTTTGTTTTCCACAGATGAAAGAACTACATGATAGTATGTGAATGATGGCATAATATTCTGGTAAAAGTTAAAAAATAAACAAATAAAAAATAAAAAAAACTTCTGTAATTCTGTAAAAAACTGTAATTTCTAACTTCTGTAAGAAGGTTTGAGAGCTAAAACTGGTAGTTATTAGTGCAGTTAAGTATTTTATCATATTTTAGTTTTGTCCAAGCAAAGAAATCCCACTAATAGTGCTTTTTTAGCACCCAAGACAACGCAATGCCTTTTGTTTAGTTTTTAGTTTTTTTCCGCAGTTCTTATTTTTTCAGAGCATACCGGTAGTTTCATTAAGTGCACATATTTATCACCAGAGGATACACATAATTATAGTGTGAAAAACCTATGGGTACAGAAGAGCTCCAACACAGCTAAAAAAATGATTAAATTGAAATAATAAACATGTATTAATTTCACTTTGACTCTCGGGACTAAAACTTTTCCATGACCTTGTAATTACAATTACAGCAACACCTGCAGTTTTGCAAGAGTACAGTTTGCAGCTCATTTTAAATAGTCTAACATGATAAATAAGATGCCATTCAGGATGCTGTGCTTTCCATTAAAGACTCAAATGTGTTGAGATGCTACTCTTCTCCATTTATCCAGCATGATGTGAATGCCCTCAAGCAGGCTACTTTTAGACATGCATTTTACTCTTTTTAATTCACAAATGTTCTAAAGGAACAAATGCATTCAACTGAAAAGCTTTAGAAAGACTGATTTCAGGTTGTATATAGGATCTTATACAGTAGTGTCACACATTTTAGGTTAATTTATTATACAAAAGAGAAATCTTATTCATTATTTCTGCTCACTCTGGATGAACACATCTGTCACTGCTGAGTCCAGGTTTTATCTGCCTGCATTCTTGTACTTACTTCTATACAGCAAAATAGGCCCAAAAACAAAAAAAATAGGACAATGTCAACACTTACATGCTATTGCAGACTCAATTTAATCGTGCGACTAAGCATTTTGTGCTTCTTGTAGAGGAAACCATGTCAGTAAAGCACAAAGAGAGCTACTGTAAACCAATATTGTCATGCCAAATCAGCAAGCACATTTATTCCGTGTCTGGCCTTTATTTCATAAGTTTTGTTTTCTCAAAAATGCTTATGGTAACAGACTTTCCTTTCATTGTTGCCTAACAAGCTATTGGATAATGCTCAATCTGGAAAATTCCTGGACTCTTTTTGAATCGTTCACTATCTGTTGTCTGTTGGAGAATGAAGTGGAGAATGCAAAAGCCAAAAAATTGTATGCCTGTCGAACGTTCGGAACGTTCCAGAAATATCAGGAAGAGCCAGCTGGCTAGTTGACATCCACAGGCTGCTTCCTTCTGTCAACATGTGAGCTTTTATTATGCTAATATGCTTGAGCTCTTTACATTAAACATTACTTTTTATGCCAAGTCCTTTCATTCTGCTCAAATGCTTAATCAGCGCAGGGGTCAGCATTTTTAAATAAGCTGCCCACATTTCATTTACTGTAGTAAAATTAAACAGACGAAAGGTCCATCAACAAGAGGCCAACAAGGTTTAATGAATTCCATTGATTTGTCTTCCCTAGTTAAAGACTCTGTACTGACTGAATATAACCATAGCAAACTGACGCTTCAGGGGACTGCTGATTTACATGTACTGAAAGATACGGTGCATTCTAATTATCTGTCAGGTACAGCAGTGCCCAAATGAATAATGACAAATAGGATATTGAGGTCACCTTTTGTCAAAATGAAATGGCATGCTTTTGCATGTTTTTGTTTTTTGTAAGCAATAATGTTAGGGAGGCACTGATCTTAAAATTCTGGCTGATATTGATGAGCCATCACTTATTGATAACTGACAAATCAACCGATTAATATATTAAACATTCTATGCTATAAATCAATAAATAATAAATAAAATCAATCATTTAAATGCTACGAGTTGGTTCTTGTCACTTCCTGTTCACTTCCATTGTGTTTTCGTCAGCTCTCTTGTCATTCACGTTAGTCGTCAGCTGTTTCCTATTATCCCGTATATATAAACCCTTATGTTTTCCCATGTCTTTGTCAATTGTTGATGTTGCTTTGTCTAGTGTGTGGATGTATCTCCGTGTTTCCGTGTATCTCCGAGGGTTTTGCACAAAAGTGCAATTTTTGTTTGTTTGTATTTAAAGTCTTTGTTTTGTTTATTAAAGTGAGTTATTTCTCGTCATTCCCGCATTGCACACTGCCTCCCTTCTAACAGCTACAAGTTCATTTAGCATCACAACATTATAGGAAAAATAGAAAATCATCTTGAAGTTTGAGAAACATTAAATTTAGCAGTCACTATATTGTTTTAAAATATTGACTTTAGACAACAGTCAAGGTTATTTAAATGTAAAAAAAAGGAAATTAGTATTCCCAATTAAATTTTCAATATCTACCAATACAAATAAATATTTAAAAAGAATCATATTAGCCAAAGACCAATTTATTCTACTAAAGACACAATGATGTGATTCACATCTAATCCTGTTTTACAGCTAATTTGGTTCCTCCTCATGTATCCTGTCTGTGTGTGTGTGTGTGTGTGTGTGTGTGTGTGTGTGTGTGTGTGTGTGTGTGTGTGTGTGTGTGTGTGTGTGTGTGTGTGTGTGTGTGTGTGTGTGTGTGTGTGTGTGTGTGTGTGTGTGTGTGTCTCGACTGCATCAGGTCTGGCTGTGATGGATGAGGTGGATTTAACTCCCAGCACTGTGTGGACTGGGCTTGGCTCGACTGACCGAAAAATTGTGGGATCAGAAGAGTGGAGTATATTCTGCCAGGAGACGGTAGTCTTGATGGGAATCTTAGCTGACACAGAGACCTTGACAAAGCAAAATATAGAGTGGGCAACAACAGTCACTCTCGCTGCATATAAAGTGGGCAACTGTGATTGTGAGAACAGTAACACAGTTCTGGCCAGATGAAAAAAGAGAGAGCTTGTTTAAAATGCCATTGGCATGGTTTTCTCTTTCGTTTAGCTAGAAGTTTCCTTTTATTCATTTCAAAGTCAACTGCACCACTGCACTGAGTACAATGAAAGTGCTTTGAAAAGAGGGGCTGCATTTGGAGGGATAACAACAAGCTTAAAACAAGTCAGAAACAAATACAACAAAGGAAGTCTGTGGGAGGTAGATATGAGCTTGAGTAATGATTTTGTGTTATTAAAGACCCCATTACACCAAAATGAAAGTTTTGTGGCTTGTTGTCCGTGTGTGTTAGCTTTGAGCTCATCTATTTGCCTTTTCTTTGAAAAAGAAAATAGTAAATTTAGATAATTAAACTCAGTCTTTTTCTTCAGGGAAATCAATCCAAAAATATTGATGAATCATACTGCACCAGACTTTTTTAAAATTGAATACTTTCTAGAATGAGAATACTTCTCCTCCTACAAGATCAACTAACTCCAAATCATGTTTGTGGCTTGTAACATGTTAGTTTTTTGTTACTTTGTTTTTTGTTTAAAGAATTCATACTTTTATTACCCAAGCATGCATTAAATTGGTCAAAAGTCAGAAAATATCTTTACATTGCTACCAATACTATGTCTATTTCTAATAAATTATATTCTTTTACATGTTATATTCATCAAAAAAATCCTAGGAAATTAAATTAGAAGCACCACTGTTTTCAACATAAAATATGATGATAATAAGAAGTGTTTCTTGAGCACCTAAAATGTAAAAACTATAGAGAATTAAATAAATATTTGGTTCTTATAACAATGTCTGCACTGCCCCCATCTGGCGAAAACAGCCTAACATATCTATCCTTTTACTGGCTGAATGTGTGGT
This sequence comes from Rhodeus uyekii, assembly GCA_037043235.1. NCBI lineage: Eukaryota > Metazoa > Chordata > Actinopteri > Cypriniformes > Acheilognathidae > Rhodeus > Rhodeus uyekii. The sequence continues at coordinate 776,242 of JAWRVZ010000121.1, forward strand.
GAAATTTTATATCCAATTAAAATGCTTCCCATCAACATTTTATGGAAACTTTTAGTGTTGCAGGTTAAAGTGATTAATAAAGGGTTTACTACATCTTTCCCTTTATTATTCACAGATGTCTAGTACACTGTTCAAGCACATTCAGTGATTTGTTTCTTCCAGCACAGAAGAACATCCTCATAAAGCTGAGATGTGCATATTATAAATACTGCTCAAAACAATTAAGGGAACACCTAAATCACACATCTCAATAAATTCTCAATAAATTAAATATTCCATTTGAATATTTGTTTTTCTTTTACTGATCTATATATTTTCTATAATCTGTTAAGAACAGAATTATGTGACCACAGTCAATGGAAACCAAAATAATCAACATAACGGAGAGCTGAATTTAAATTCATTCCAAAAACCAATGTAAAAAAATGTAGTTACAGGCTGATGCAACTTACATAAAGTTCATCACAGGAACTCATATTGTAGGTCAATAGTGTGTATTGCCCCTACGTGCCTGTATTCACTCACGACAACATCTGGCCGCTCCTAATGAGATGGTGGATGGTGTCCTGGGGGATCTCCTCCCAGACCTGGATCAGGGCATTAGTAGCTCTCGAAAAATCTATGGTGCTCATTGGCGCCTTTGGATGTGCCAATTCAAAATGTCCCAGAGGTTCTGAATTGGATTCATGTCTAGAGAATGTGAGGGCCAGTCAATGACATCAATGACTTCATCATCTTAAAACTGCCTGCACGCTCTAGCCACAGGAGGTGGGACGTTATCATGTACCAGGAGGAACCCAGGGCCACTGTACAAGCATAATGACTGATAATGACTCTGAAGATTTCATCTCAGTACCTATCAGCAATAATGAAACCACTGGCTAGCACCTGGATGTTTGTGAGATCCTCTAAGGATATTCTTCCCCAGACCCCAGACCCACTGCCAAACTTGCTGGATGATGTTGCACCCAACATAACATTCCCCACAGCATCTCCAGACTCTTTCACGTCTGTCACGTGCTCAGTGTGAAACTGCTCTCATTTGTGAAGAGAATGGGGCACCAATTGTGGACTTGAATTCTGCTGTTCTCTTGCAAATGCTAATTGAGCTGCACAATGCTGAGCTGTGAGAACAGGTGCCACTAGAGGACATCGGGGCCTCATGCCACACTCATGAAGTCTGTTTCTGATGGTTTGGTCAGAAATATGCACACCCATAACCTGCTGGAGGTCATTTTTATAGGACACTGGTTCTGCTGCTGGGTTGTTGATCTTCTATGTTCTTGTCCAGCTCTCCTCTTGTAACACGTCTCCTGACATCTCCTCCATGCTCTTGAAACTGTGCAGGGAGACACACCAAACCTCTTTGCAACAGCAGGTAAGGATATGTCACCCTTGAGGAGCAGGACTGCCTGTGCAACCTAATTGGGTTGTAGGTACTGCTTCATACTACAGACACTGAGAAGGACCCAAACAAAACACAAAACTACAAACAAATCAGTCCAGAAGAATAACATTTGACTATGGTCACCACCTGCATAGTTATTCATAAATGGGATACAAGTTCTTACAAATTCTTTTTATATAGGGTACATTCACACATCCATAGTTTTAAATACTTAACCAACAAATAACACATTAAAATGGTGTAGAGTCTGCTGTCAGGATTGAGGCATTATAAATGAAGATGTCTTTTCTCATTAGTTTTCTGACAGGGAAATATCAAATTTTTGTCTTTATTTTCACTTTGGTTACTGAAGTAAAAAAAGAAATAGATACATTTTAAAAAGAAATGGTAATTTCAAGAGGAAAAGTCAATGGAGGAGCAGGAAGAAGAGACCATGGAGGAATGGGAGGAAGAGTCCACGGGTGAGTCAATAGACAGAGTAACCCAGAGAAGGACCTGGAGAAAGATCCACATCAGAAATGATGGAGGAGAAGGGAGCAACCCAGATCTGAGCCATGTGGAGGAAAGACCTCAGTGGAACCAATGGAGGGAGAAGCCTCTAAGGTGAGTTCAGGTGGAACAAAGGGGACTTTCAACAGAGGTAGAGCTGTGAGAGTGGTAGCAGAGGGGCCGAAAACATAGGGTGACACTGTAATTCTGGAGGGACAAGATGAAACTGACAGCTCATAGGACCAAGGCAGAGACGGGGCCTCGAAAGACCACAGTGCAGCCAAGCGATCGAGGCCAGTGGTGGAGCCAGAAGGAAGGAGGAGCCCGGTTGATCCAAAAGGGTGGCGGGCTAAGGTGTAAAGGAAGCCCAACAGAGACAGTGAAATGGCAGTCCACAGCTGAAATGAGAGACCATGGGTCAACTGGTCGACGTGGAGTCATGTTTTTGGAGGCCTGAGGTGTAGCCTGAGCGTCCTTACACCAAGGTGGGACTGGAGACCAGGAAGTACTGATAATTTCTACTGTAGCATTAAAATATTCTGCCTTCATTTTCTGTACCTCATTTTTGTTACATGTAGGTGAAGGAAGAAGGAGGAGCAGGGAGAGGTCGATCTTTATATCAGCGGCATTAGTGTCATGAAAACATAGTATTGGAGTGGAATCAAACTAAACGTTCTTTTGGAACACGAAAGAAGATATTTTAAACCAAACAGTTTTGGTTACCATTGACTGCCATACAACAACAAAAACACTTTCTGAAAATATTCTGTCCTACAGAGGAAAGTCAAACTTAGAGAAGAAAGGAACATGAGACAATTTTCGCTTTTGGGTGAATTTTGACGCTAAGATTATGTTTATAATAATAACCTAAATTAATAATTCCTAGGATTATTCTTTAATTATTGATGTGTAGAGTTCAATTTTTCAAACATGTAATGGCCAAAATTTTAGATATTTCATGATGATGATGTTATTGTCATTATCATATTTTGATCACTTTATTTAAATAGGTGAAAGCTAAAGTCATACCAAAACAGTCATACCAAAAATGTATCTAAATCAGCATTTGCATTTGCCATTATCAAAAAGGCCATACATAGAATCAAACGTTGATTCACTGAGAGTGCGATTTCATGTAAATCATGTCATAAGTTAATATGGAACGGACCTCGCGGCGTACAGTAACAGCTAATAGCAAACAGCTGTTTACAAACGTATTCTAATTTCTAAACCCATGGCGCATATGTGCGATATATACTATATAGACTACCTCATTAATCATAGGCAAATGATAGTCGGCACATGAGTGTGTGTGTGTGAGAGAGAGAGTGAGAGAGAGAGAGAGAGAGAGAGAGAGAGAGAGAGAGAGAGAGAGAGAGAGAGAGAGAGAGAGAGAGAGAGAGAGAGAGAGAGAGACCATCATTCAGTATAGCGATAGAGCTCCTCTACGAATCTTCGAAATTATGTTTTGAAAAGAGTAGTACATTCTGTGAATGGAGACCGAAGGAAACTCTTCGACTCCTGACACCGATTCCTCTCTCGACCTAAGGTAATATCAAACATTTTTATTAATCAAAGACCACGAGCAAGCCATTCGTCACATTTGAAGGGCTGAATACATTTTTCTTCCTAAAGCATACTGTGAAAATGCATGTTTCTGCGCATTATTGTGTCCTCTAACTGTATATGAGAGCAGCGCGCCGTCACCACGACACAAGGATGTACTCATATAATGAATTATGAACCGATTAATGATTGCATGCCAGGGGAAATGTAATCTATTCTGAATATAATTTATTGGTTTCTTTATTATTTGGACCAAAGGATATTTTAAACTTGTCTTTGTTTACATCATGTGCGTATTGCTAGCTCTGAATTGTTAGAGACAAATTGGAAACGGGCTAATTCATCTTTCCCATTCACATATAACTCATTAAGGTCATAAGATTGATGAATAATTTCAAGAACCAGATTCATACTAACAATAAGTAATTATTTCTCTTCTACAGAATTAGTCCCAGATCTCCGTATTTGCCTGCCCAGACAGTTGACCAATGGGAGACTACTGATTTTTGTAACAAAATGATGGCTATGTGGGTTGTTGATATTAAATAACATAACATTTATGGCTTGAAAGAAGACGGCAATGCCTCATGCAATGAACACTATTTTTCCATTTGCCATTCGAGAGGACCTACAATCCAAGGCTGCGTAGGTGTGGATTTGTCTTTGACATCATGGGTTGTGGAGGCTCCAGGACAGATGTGTTGGAGCCAAGATATATGGAGAGCTGGACGAAAGAGACAGAGTCCACTTGGCTGACCAGCACAGACACAGACATACCCCTGTCCTCCATCCAGAGCATCCCCTCAGAAAACTCTTCAGAAGCAGGCTTCCCATCAGAGAAAACGGGCAACCTTGGTGAGAATGGATTGAGATCATACTCAGAGGCATTTTAAAAAGATTTTGAAATTACATTGTCTTATTGTCATTATTTAAGTTGTTAAATATTTCATTTGACCTTAGTCACCTTATTTTAACTCATCAAAACCTAAAACCTAAACCCAAAAAGACAGGAAAGTGTTACGAATCTGCTGTTGATGTGGAAATGATTCAAGGAGGCCTCTTGTTGCCATGGCGATGGTTAAATCCCTTCAGTACTTCAGTACAACAGTATGAGCAAGGATGAACACAATATGCACTCCTTACCTCTTTGTGCAGAATTGTTACACTTTGGGAAGCTTCAGTGATTACATTATAATATTAAAATAAACTGATAGCAGATTATTAAAATGGACATTGAGTATGACTACTAGAGTAATTTTTCTAGGTCTTGTTTTGTTTCAAAGCATATGTACACATTTATTTAAACTTATTTGAAAGAAAAATCTTATTTTATATGTCTTTATTATGAGCAAAATTAATGCATTCCTGCTGAATAAAAGTATTAATTTTCATATATATATATATATATATATGAAAATTAATACTTTTATTCAGCAGGAATGCATATATATATATATATATATATATATATATATATATATATATATATATATATATATATTCTATGTATGTGTATATATATATTGTATATATAGTATATATATTATTATTTATTTTTTTATCTTATACCAACATTTTAAATTGTGTATCATTGTTTCCACAAAAATATTATTCAGCAAAACAGTTTCAATATTGATTAAAGTAAGAATGTGACACTGAAGACTGTAATGTATGCTGAAAATTCATCTTTGATCACAGGAAAAACTTACATTTTAAAATAGAAAACATTTCTTTTAAATTGTAATGGATGGATGGATGAATGAATGGATGATCGATGTTTAATGGGCTAACTATAATTTATATGTACCTCCTTCTATCTGATTGTGAAATATTTCTGATATGATGATCACTATATTACAGTGATTGTTAACAAAAGAATGAACAACTTATATATTTACATCTCATTCATTAGATCTATTTGATGATGGTCTGCCAGCTCCGGCTCAGGCTTATCTGAAAGTGTGTTCTGCCATGTCTGAGGTGGGACTGAATGACATGAAAACTGGCAGCATCCCTGCAATACTCTCTTCTCAAGAGCAGGAAGTGCTGTCTTCTGCTACCACAGTGCAGAGGAGAAGTGTGTTGCGAACTGAGGAAATTGTAAGTATTTTAATAAAAAATAATGATACAATTTAGTGCATTCTTCTGAATATAGCATGAGTGAACAAGACACCAGTGTTTCAGGAAATTTCCGTTTAATGTACCCCTTCATCTACACCACACCTGAAATTATTGTATATTATTAGTAAATATTACTTAATTATACTAAGTAGCTTTGATTATAGCACTTCACTTTTAAACTACAACTGATTAGCACATGAAAAATAGACTGGTAGCTTCCTTTCACATTAATGAGACAGCCAAACAAGCTCAAATTTCACATTTATTTGGCAGCTCAGGGGTAAATTTTAGAGCAACTACCTCTGAAATAAAATATATTTATATGATCTTTTGTTTATTTAACTGAGAAATGTGATTGACACTCTTAAAAATAAAGGTTCTTAATCAGCTTCTATGGTTCCACGAAAAACATTTAACCTCAATTGAACCTTCCTTGGCACCTTCCACCTGAACCTTCCTTTTTTCTTGTGTTTACTGAAAAGCTCTTTAAATTAGAAAAAAAATTTGAGAACCGTCATGTCTGACAATCTTTTTGAATCTTTTCTTCATTAGACCAAATGGCAGGACAACAGGATGTCCACCAAGCAAGTGACCATCACTGTGACTCAAAGTATACGGCAGGTAGACAAGAGCGGGAAGATCAAAGAGACATCGCAAACCACCTATGAGCTCATGAAACCGGTGGATGGTCTGATGGACTCAACAGTTGACTCAGTTACTCAATGAGGTGGATTCGCGAGACTTCGTGAAGATTGCATCTTGGATCTCTTGAGTAGAAGTCAAGGACCAAAGTAGTAAAAAGCAGGGAAGACCTAAATCAACAAGTTCATCAGTGCTTCAACAGTGATTAACGGGTTTCATTCAAGGGTCAATTAATTGTTTGTTTCATCATTCAGACTTCTTTAATAATGTCTATTTTTATGTACATCTTTCCCATGTAATGTCTTAGTCATAATGTTCTTTAATGTCTTTCATTTTCTGATGCCAACAAAAAGAATCTTAGTAAAAGCATCTACTGTACATACACACAAAGCACAGGCACTTGACTCGGCCTACTGAATGATTTTGCGAAAAGTGGAACAAATCAACATAGGAACAACACAAGTGGGGGGGGGGGGGATTTGTAGTCTTTGAAGTTGATGCAGTGCTTCAATGTTGATTTTGGATTTGAAAATCACAACACAGGCTTATTGAAATATACCAGTGGCAACATTTTTTGCGAGATTCCAATAGAAATGAACACTAGATGCAGTAAAACATCAAGCACTTTTTATCGTTTTCTTGCAGTTATGATTACAGAGGCAGATTACTTTGGCGTTTGCGTTACTTAACTAGCTCCATATGTACAGAATTGTACTTACGATGCCGAGAGCTTGGGTACGAATCCTGTCAAAAATGAGTCGCGACGAGTTAAAGACAAGCTACAATGGCATAGTTATGATTGGACATTGTCACGTATTGTCCACAACTCAACGTAATTTGTGTTTTACAAAAATGCTGCCACATGTATGTCTTTCTAATGGGCCTAGGCTGGAAAATCAGGGCTTTTTTGTACATCCCGTACGTTTACGACCACACAATTGTTGCCTTCAAACAGTATGCTTTTTATTTTTGAGGTACAATTTCTGTAGCAAGCTAGCACTACTGTAAAAGGACAGTGGACAAAAATAAGAAGCTCTGTTCCATTATTCCAATACTATGTGATACATCACTGCTTTACTGACTGGAAGATGCTGCTTAGTGAGTTGTTAAATATTTATTTGCAGCAATTTGGAAGAGCATAATAGCTTTGTATACTGTATTGGACTGTATACTAACCTTTCTCATGGTCAAGTCTCAGAATTAATTGGTGACACTTTACACCACAAAGGTTCTGTATATTAACATTAATGCATTAGGCAATATGTACTTACAATGAATACAATCACAACGTATCATAAGTTATAAATGATAATATTAAGTATATTCAAAATGTATCTATTCAAATTCCTTAGAATTAGCATTAAGTCAGTTAAAAAAAATGAACAGTTCAAATGTGGCTAGCTGTGGAACAATCAATTAGATAAAATGAGATTGTATAAATTTCAAATGTATAAATGTATAAATCTGTTTATTGTGTATTTAAAACATTTAATTTAGTTTTATTATTAACCTTCCATAAATCTCATTCTTTCTTGTTTCATTTCTATAAATTTAATCCAAATGGTTGGAAATTTAAATCTTGAATATATATTAGTTGATTCAAAATATTTTTTGAATAATTTATTATGATGAACCTAACTATCTATATTTATAAATTAACTTGTGCTTAAAATTGTATTGTTTGTTGAGTTCTTAATGCCTAATCCCTTAACAAATGTTAATGAACCTTACTGTAAAGTACGCAATTAATCTGCAGGAATAATGTGGTTGTCGGTATATTTTTAATTAATTTTTACGTTCAACATAAATAGGAATCTCATAAAGTTGAAATCAAAACCACCCACTGTAAAGGAATCTTTTGGAAGTGTCCAATGAACATTGAACAATTTTCATTACACAATTTTATAGCATTTGTTTGGACTCAATTTTTCAAAGGAATGTTTCAAAACCTTTTATTTATGTATTCGTTTTATTTTATTGTTAATGTTGGCAGAGATGAGGTACAAATATTTAGTAGTCACAAGTGTAACATCAAAATAAATATCAAATCACATTTGGTGAAAGTCATATTGCAGAAGTACCACCAGCCTAGTGACCATCATGTGTCCTGGAGAGTATGAATTTGTCTCTCCTCATTATATTCAATAAGTCCTACCCTAAAACGTGGCTCCTCCCTCACCATCCATTCATCTGCATTGAATTCTGGAAAGAAAAATGAAATCTCCCTCTTGGCTGATTCAATAGAATCTGAAAGAAAGAATATGATACAGTGCTGAGTTATTCATATTTCAAATATTTAAGAAACAAGTCTTCTTTTTTTTTAAACTGGAGATATTTGGAAAGGGATGGACAAACTTGGTCCTGGAGAATTTAGCTCCAACCCAAACCAAACACACCTGAACCAGCTAATCAATGTCTTCTGGACAACTAGAAAGCAGGCAAATGAGTTTTATCAGGGTTGGAGCTAAACTCTGCAGGACAGATGCCCTCCAGGACCAAGTCTGTCCATCCCTGTATTAGTGTATTCCAGCCTTTAGTTGATCTAGTCCAGGGGCGCCCAAATCTGTTCCATCTACCTATCTGCAGAGTTCAAACCAACCTGTCTGTAATTATCAAGTGCTCCCGAAGATCTTATTAAGCTGGTTCAATTATGTTTGATCAGGGTTGGAGCTGAACTTTGCAGGAAGGTAGATCTCCAGGAACATTTTTGGTTGGACACTTAACTATTCAGTTTTGAAAATCTTCATCAAAAGAGGTCCACGTCACTCTACCTGAACCATGAGTGGTGTTTCTGGTGTCAGTCAGCCCGTACTGGCCCCGAATGGTGTCTGGTGAAGTGAAACGAGCTCTAAACACTTTTGTAGGACCCATCATCCCCCTCCAGTGAGTGATAGCATCTTCTCTGGCTAGGATGTATGCTCTCATTGGGCCACTATTGTGGGAATAAGACTTCATGTGAATAGAGGATTACACAGAGCTGTGACAACCTTGTCTTTGCCTAGATGGATAAACAGGATCGAATCCAAACAGAAAAGTGTCATAATTTCAGGCCTAGTCAATAAAGATGAGTAGTATTGACTTTGTGGCACACAAATGGAACTAAAAATGTAGGAATAATCAGTGGCTTAAATGGCCTTGATGTAGACTAAAATACGTGTGCTGCACTAATGTTTTATCTTCCACAGACAAAGACATGTTCTGAGGATAGAGTGCCATGGTAACATCGGTCTCATCTAACTGTCCGTACGAGATCAACGGCTACATTAGCAACGAGCATTGATGTTCCTCTCCACAGATCATATCTGCATTAATTACTCCTTTCAAAAGAAAAAGGGGACACAGCATACAGCAACAGTGGTGAGAATTGTTTTTAAAGAATGTGTTTGAGAGACGTCTCTCATGTTTACCAAGGATGCATTCATTTCGTCAAACATTAATATTATAATATTATTAATATTATGAAATTAAAATATTATTTTAATTTAATTTTTAAATGTAATTTATTCATGTGATCATTACTCCTTGATCCAACGATCCTTCAGAGATCGTTCTAATTTGCTGTTCAAGAAACATTTATTATTATTATTAATGTTGAAAGCAGTTGTGCTGCTTATATTAGTTTGGAATTTAAAAAATGGTATTTATTTGAAAGTATTTGTAGCATTAGAAATGTATTAATTGTCACCTGAAAATACATATTTTGAATTGTACTGCAGTTGTTAATTTGGCCCAGATCCTTTTCCTGAAAATGTCAGATTTGGGATTTTTTTGGGGAGTTGTTTTTAAGTGAGTGAAGAGCATGAAGCTCAACTTTCATAGGAATTAACTGAAAATGCTCACTCTGCAACAGTGAGAGACAGAGAGAGCGCAGGTTAGTGCTCTCCCATTGTAGGCAATTTATGGTTAGGGAGAAAATTATTATAAACATTTACCTGGACATGAATTCAACCAGTCTTTGATAGAAAAATCGTCCTGTAAAATAAAAACAGGACTGATAACACACAAAAACTGCTGAGTGTTTTGATCAATCAATCAATCAACCAACAAGGGTGATGTGGTTTATGCAGCAGATTTTTTTGCTGCAATCTGTTAATATGGTCTGGACAAGCTTTTGCACAGATAATTACAGACATCTAAATACAAGGCAGCTGCTTTTCTTTGGATGCATGATATGATAAGCTGAGACTGAGTAACATGTTCTCTCTCCACATGCTGTCTCAACATTATATCTCCAGGTTGTGTAAAGCCTTTACTATGACTCAGCCTGTTGAAAAACATCACATAGACACCCGCCCACACATGTACTTAACCATTCAATCTGTAACAAACAGACCATTTTCATTCACATAGTGGATTTCATAAAAAATATCCTTTTGTACCTGAATGTTCACTATAAAACTTCTCTGAATCTTCTGCCCTCCACATCAGATCTTTCTTTTTAATTATAATGAAGTTTTTGACAATCTTCTGATGAAGAGCCTGAAATTAAAATAATAAACAATATATTAATCTTTCTGTGCTCCAATAGCCATCTGCATCTCTTCAAACCAAAAAAAAAAAAAAAAAAAAAAAAATATCACTGTTGGTGGTTTAAATAAAAACAATAAAAAAAATGCTATGCTAATGGAAGCCTGTTGCAGTTTTGCTGTAGGCTTTTCATTTCATCTTTTCCCTCAACAACAAGATGACAAAGAATCTCATCAATAATTTATTTATTTTTTGTTAATTAAGAATTTTAATCTCCCAAAAGAACAAGTGTAAAAGGGTGAGTGACGAAAGTATATTTCAAACTAACGGAAGCACAAACATTTAATTTAGAATTCGCTGGTGTAAATTAAAATAGTCTTCAGTTTTCAAACCACGTTGCATGAGGAAATTGTTACTAATTAAAGGTACCTTTATCTCTTTGAAGCGACAGACAGAGGAAATTAAATCAGGCGAGATTTGTTCGCTTGTTTTAAGTAAAGACAAATTATTATGTAGCCTTAAGCCTCCATGTATTTTGAGTTACATGCTATCCATCTTTCTTCATTAAAAGAGTAATATTCAGCAGGATGATCTTCGGATGATATTCAGCGTCACATGATCCTTCAGAATTCATTCTAACACGACAGTATTTATTTAAAACAGAAATCCTTTGTAATAATATTCACTACTGTTCAAAAGTTAACTTTCTTTTGAAAGAAATTAATACAGTACTTTAATTCAGCAAGGATGAATTAAATTGAAGAGTGACAGTAAAGATTTATACTGTTAGAAAATATTTCCATTTTTAATAAATGCAGTTCTTTTTAACTTTATATTCATCAATATGTCCTAAAAAAAAAAAAGTATAACAGTTTCCAAAAAGCAGTACAACTGTTTCTAACATTGATAATAACTGAGCAGCAAATCATCATATCAGAATGATTTCTGAAGGATTGTGTGACACTGAAGACTGAGGTAATGATGCTGAAAATGAGTGGGGATTCAGTCTTCAACTGGCTGGTAGCAGCTGTCAGTCTCATTCTGGCAGTTCATGCGACTTGTCAGTGGTTGGTGCTTGAGGATTGAACCCCTACACTTGAAAACTCAGCTTTGATCATAGGAATAAATTATTTTTTACATAATAATATCATGATAATGTTATATAATAAGTATATTAAAATAGAAAATCATGGTTCTAAATCATAATAATTAATACAAATGTTAATAAAATCCAGCTAAAAATAGCAGTCAGTCTTTGGTGTAGCCACCATCTGCTTTAAGCACTACAGTGAATCTCTGAATGAGAGCAAGTCAATCCCAATCTTCCACCAAGTTGGTGAAGACACTTCTCAAACACGTCTGGGTGGACATCTGCTTACAAGTGTTGTTTGGCACAACAAAGATAATCAGTTGTCCTTCCTGTCTCCTTATCTTAGGCGTCTTACATTACGGACATCGCTAATGTCAGAAATGTATTTTTAGAATTTTTGTAACTGTAACTTTAATTGTAAAACACATATACGGTAAACTGTAAATCTTAAGAATTGTTTCACAGGTGCATGTGACAAAATGGTTTATGGTTCATGCAACAACAAGCATGCAAAACACTAGTTTAACCTTTTCGAGTAAAGATCTGTAAAGGTTTTACAAAATTATCTTTAAATTAAGGTACCCTAAGGTAAGGTAAGTTTCGTTCGTTGCCATTGCATATTTGTACTGAAATAAATGGACAGATGCTCTTCCAGCTGATGGAGAGTCATCATCTCACCTCCAGAATGAGCGGATGGGCCACAGCATCTGGTTTGATGACCGCGAGGGTGAGCTGCAGTGCCTTCACACACCGCATGCCTGCGAGTTTCCGATTACACTTCGACTGTGTAAATGCATTAAAGAGCTTATACCATCCCCATGTTTTGTCTCCGGATCGATCTGATGAAACTCACGCGCTAACCAGCAGATCTAAACACATGAGTGCTCGACCAATAACGCGTGTTACAAGAAGATGGACGAAGAAAATGAACTGATACAATGTAGACGATCCACCAAAAACACGTTTGTCAGATGTCAGTTGGTGGTTACATTTGTTTTTAAACTGAACACAGCTGGCTTTATGTGCTGTACGAGCTCCGCGATGTGGGTTGCATGGGCGCCGCCATCTTGGCCGTTCGTAAACATGGGAAGTAACAATAGCGCGCAGCAGCTCGGTACAATCCCAGCCCTGTCTGATATTCACATGCTATGTTGTCAGTAAATCTACACATAACCAACATCAACACAATAGTTAATATTCGGGTTTTTAACTAAACAAACAGTACCTTGAATTAAAAGTTTATCTATGCTTGTTTAAAGACATCTTACGATCAACGGGGTGTTCCATATTCGTTATGTAGGCGACAATATTTTATGTATGACAAAACATTGTGGAAAGCTTTCAGTTGTGTGTATATATAGGTGTGTGTGATAGATAGACGTAGATGTATATCACACATTTGTACACAGTTTCAGCGGTTAAAAAACAAATATGAATCACTTTACACACAGCTCAGTATTTTTTTTTAATAATTAATAATGTTGTAACTAGCAATGTATCTTTTCATTTATGTGCCCTAAACAGTTCATGTGTCCTTTTATATGTTAAGAATTTGTACAGGATCTGACATCAAATATTCTTTTTTTTAGAGAACACTGATGAATTAACAAAAATCTATTTTATTAATTATTTTCTTAACACTGATGCACTTTACTTATTGTTGTCACTTGTCACAGCTGCAGGCTGCAGTAAATAGACCTTAATGTAGAAACCTTGATTTTCACACACATTTATATCCTTTGTTCATTTGTCATTTGGTGTAATTAGGCCAGTTTTGAACTAGTTAGCCTACTCCAACTTTACCGTGACCACCTACATGGCTCACACACAATTCATACTGTGGGCTTTTCAATGAGTTTGCTGACACCAGTTGAACCAACACATATCCCATTTTGACACCCTGTGTGTTTCATCTAGGTCTTTAAAGAAGTGACAGGATGAGGTCAAAGGTGCATTTCCTGCCATATGACATTTTGGTCTTCTGTTCAACGATATCTAGCATTTAATTACTAAAATTGTAGCCTACTTGTGATTGGAAAAACGCATGTGAAAGAGTTCAAAAGCTGTCGAGAATATATATATATGTGTGTATATGTGTGTATATGTGTATTACTTCACACCAAATTATATTTGAATTTGAAATTACCCACACATATAAACATCACACATAAATATTTATCTTTATTCAAAGAGTCATTTTGAGCATCTTTATGGTACAGGGAATAAGCTGTTTACCTCTTGCTTAGCACCTGTTTTGACATCTACTGAAATGCGAGTGTCCTTTGACCTTTTCTATTCCCATGCTTCACAGAGCAGCACCAGACTCTCACAGACAACTGTGTCAACCTCAGCGAGAGCAACTGTCATACCTAAGGAAGGACAACACTTTTAAAGCTGAAGAATTATGGTGTGCCTTGACCAAGTGCACTTTTAAATGTGGCTTACCCTGAAATCACATATATCATAAAACAATGCATTTCTGTCAGCAAATTAATTCCACAATTACTTTCTTTATTCTGTACAACAATACATTCTGTGGAAGAAGATATTTACTTAAATGGTTAAAGTGTTTTGTCCATGAAATAAAAAGTCTGTATTGCATTGCTGGACCGCATTTATTATCAAAAACATTTATGCAAAATAGAACATGAGGAATTTAACTAGTATATACTAACATTCAAATTAATTTGGTATTTATTGTGTGTATACATGTTCTTACACTGTAAAAATCCATGTTTTCCTTTTTAATTGTTCTAGATTCTGCTTTAATTGTTTAATAAAATTACAATAATTAAATGGATGTCTAATAAATTGAATTCATAAAACTTTAACAATTACTAATTTATTACAGTTTTACCAATACTGGTATACTAAGAAATGTGTGTTTTTTCAAATGTTTTGTTTACATTTTTCAGAATGTTTTCAGAATATCTGTGTTGTCAGTTTTATTTTTTGTAGATTCTGTGTTAAATTCATTATCAAAAATGGTGGTAATTTTAATTATTCAATTTTTTCAAATGTAATAAATTGAAATTTGAATATTTTATTTTTTGGCAAACAAATAGGTTTGAAATTAAGTCATAATAAAAAATTATATTCCTTAAATATTGAATTGACTATTATTTTTATTGTCATTATTAATTCAAGAGGTACATTCTACTGTACAATAGTAATATATTTCTGTAAAAAAATTCTTCAGTTAACACAAACTACGTCATTATAATATATGGGACCGAGTATGAGTTCAAAACCTCTAGCCTTCGTCTCCCAAAAAAAACCTGAGTAAGAGAAGGGAATTACTTGTCAGCAGTAATAAGGTCTAGTCACGGGAAAAAAACGAGGATGTTTATACTGTAAAAACTGCTGTCACATTTTTAATAAGCTCCATTCAATATCATTGTTTCTATGCTGTTTAATTTGAGCAGAAATGTAACCCAAAAAGATTATGTAGCTACTGATTATCTATGGCTACCTGCTTCTATAGTGTCTTGGGAATCAGCTGTTTAAATTGCACTGCCTGAAAAATTATATGTCAGCCTCCAGAAAAAAGAGAGAGCTATATAACCTCTTAGAATAAACTTGGATGCTGCTGGCCAAATGCTAGTGACAGAGAGGAACAAAGTTATTAGCACTGTGGGGCCAAGCTTGACTGCCAGTGTTAAAAATAAATAGAGCAGTCAGATTTGGAGCTTACGTTCTTCTCAAACACTGAGCATTCTCTTACGCTCTCATTCTCCTTTTTCTCGTGGACCCAAGTGAACACTTGCTTTATATTGTTTCCGTTATGCATTAAAGACACACCCTTATAATTGTTTCACAGCTTTCATGGATTTAGCTACTGAAAATGATAACCAATCGTGGTGGATTTGTTCAACCCTTATATTTCTTGAATGAAATCTAACCCATAGTTCAATTAAACAATAAAACATTCAGGATTATGGGAACATTCGTACAGCAGAGTCGTAGCTTTAGAAGCAAAAATATCTTCACTGACAGGTGAATGACCTGATGGCATATGTTGTCATCCTCAGTAATGATGTAGATGGAAATGTCTAATTTGTTACTGTCATGTGCAACCACAGGAAACAGTAATTGTTGAGCATGCATGGTGCTATTCCTGAGAAGAGCAATGCTGCTGGCTATTTGTGGTGGTTTAATGCTGTTAAAAGGGTGCAGAGTGTTGGGTTTCAGAGTAAGCCTCATCTCTGGCCTGAGGTCCCTGTGAATAGGGCTGGGTCTCCTGTTGCCTGGGCTTCTTTTAGAACACAGGTGCTGACTTCAGGGGTACTGGCATGCTTGTTGCAGGGGAAAATGTACCAGACCGCTCCCATTTCCTCCATGGAACTAGGTCGGGTTCATTTTGTGGATGGCTCAGTTTTGAAATCATGTGGTCATCAAGGATTAAAGAATGTGACTGAACTGTGTATATATTAGCACTATATATATATTTATTTATAAGTATATATACAGTATTACATATGTTTATAAATATTGAGAAGAGACTTCTTTAAAAAACATAATGTTTGTTATGTTTCCAAGCTTCTGACATGTACTGTATATATATATATATATATATATATATATATATATATATATATATATATATATATATATATATATATATATATATATATATATATATATATATATATATATATATATATATATGACCAAGGCTATTTAGAAATTTAATTTATTCCTTTGATGCAAAGATGAATTTTCAGCATCATTTACACCAGTCTGCAGTGTCACATGATCTATCAGAAACCATAAAATGCTGATTGATGCTCAAGAAACATTTCTTATTACTATTATCAATGTTGAAAACCGTTTTTGTGGAAACAATGATACCATTGAAACATTTGTGAAATTATAAAAAATAAAGAAATCATGATACTTTTATTCATCAAGAATGCATTAAATTGATTAAAAGTGACAGTGAAGACATTCATAATGTTACAAAAGATTTATATTTAATAGCGTAATAAATAAATGTGATAAATTCAAAGGAATTCTGTTTAGTGAGCTTTCTGTTCATCAAAGAATGTTGAAAAAAAAGTATTACCGTTTCCACAATAATGTTAAGCAGAACAACTTTTGATAATTCAAAATTGATAACAACAATAATAATAATAATAATAATAATAACAACAATAATAATCAAGAATGAAATCATCATATTAGAATGAATTCTATGGGATCATTTGACACTGAAACCAGAACTAATGATGCTGAAAATCCAGCTTTACCAACACGGGAATGTGTGTTTTCACAAATGATTTTCACAAAAACATATTAAGCAGCACAACTGATTTCAACATTCATAATAAACTTATATGTTCTTATATGTTTCTTGTTTCAAATCATCATATCAGAAATCATTCAGAAGGATCATGTGACTTTGAAGATTGGATGAATGATGCTGAAAATTCACCTTTGACATCACAAGAATAAATAAACTTTATTCTAGAAAAAAAGTTACAAATTAATATTTAATTAATAAATTATTTAAATCATAACTTCTCTGGATAACATGATCATTAGAAATTACTTCATGGATAATTCATGTTTTTAATTGAATTCTTTACCTAAATTGTTATGGTATCCTCACAGAGAGGCAAAAAAACTTCTTTCTTCTATTCTCCAGGCTTGTACTACTAGTATGTGCAATGTTTGAAACTTTGTTTTGTAAGCACTCTCATGTACTTCTGTATCTTCATGATGAATCGCTTTCTGTTTTCCTCAAATTTCAAGTCGCTTTGGATAAAATCATCTGCTAAATGAATAAATATAAATGTAAAGGCTATATTTTAAGTAGACATAATACTTATAGACATAATATATAGAATGTGTAAAATACTACAAAATAATATACAAAAACACGTTGCTGTCATTACTCTTTGTTGTGCGTCATTCGCAATTTATCCAAAGTAAACTGAAGCAGCTTGATCACAAATCGTTCAAACCTCGAGCCTAAAGCCCGCTGGCTTACCAAATCCCAGACAGTAGTAACACCAGCTTATTTCAGCTGTGACTACTAACCCACTACCATACAGAAGTCACTCGCCCCACAGTTGTTTCCTGGTGTGCCCTCTCTCTCCTTAAAGTAGCCATTGAAATTCAGTGTAAAAAGGGGAGCAGTGGGTGTAGGGTGTCTCGGGGCAAGTGTGAACAGCTGAGAGGTGCGATTTCACAGGCTCGTTCTCCCCTGTCACAGCCCTGATTGGGTTGGACAGCAGGCATAGGAGAGGCCCCGGCTTCTAAAGGACACCAACAGGTGGGGGACCGTAGGGGCAGAGGGGGGAGTATAAGGGAGGCTGAGCGCTTGAAAAGGCCGGGAGCATGTGGCCATGTCTGGGCAGAATTCACCGGTCATGCAAAGAGGACGATACACTGTAGCACTCAGCAGAAGAGGAAAGATGGGAACAGAACGGTGTGGGGAGAGTTTTCATCTATCGGTAGTTTGGGTTAGTTTTGTATATCCGGTCAGGGAGTGCTTTTTTTAACAACTGGAATAGTTTCACATGATGTCAAATCATGTTTAATCATTTACATTTGCTATAAATTTAGTTTTAGTTAGAAAAAAGTATTTTCTCATTCTTTAATGGGCAAAACAGTCTTGATTAAATATCTCCAAATCATTTCAGATGAAATGAGAGCAGCAAGACACAGGTCTGGAATGAACAACTTGCAATTTATCAGAATTAAAAATAAATCTTTGAAATGTTTAATTTCTTTCTTAGGAGATATGAACGAAGATATATGTGTATATTATATATATATATATATATATATCTCCATTTTAAACTTGGACTGAGATGCTGGGTGACATCTTTCTGTTTTACGAGGCAGCAAATGGAAGATTTGACACCTCTTCCTCTGGAAATGGTGCTGTTAAAGGAAATGGAGGTATGAGCGTGTCTCTGGGTTTTCACCTGAGGTGTCATAGCGCATCTTTGATCTACTGTGTATCAAGCTCCTATATCGAGAAGGAGTGAAAAAGGGGGAAGTTTGTGCATACTGGATTTGCTACATGGCAGAATGAGAAAACTTCTGGTCTATTTAGATGAGAGAAAGATGTCTGAGTGCTACATGTGCTAGTCCTCTTCTGCTTGGCTGCTTTCCTCTTTCTACTTCCTTGTCTACAGATACATGTCAACACAACGGATGATTATGTAAAGGAAAGGATAACCCCATACAGGTAAATTCAGTTTTTCTTTGCACATGAGCTGTAATACTCATTTAACAGTGTCATATTTTGTTTGCTTGCTTTTGTGAAGGACAAATGTTTGTTGAAAAAGTAAAAATGCGCTAAAATATGTATTTTTATTTCACTCTGTCCAATACTTTGGACGTTTTCTAACACTTTACTCAATGTACAACAATGTAGCTATAAAGCAGAATCAATATATATGTAAATATTCTTTTTAAACCTCTCTTTGAAAGACCTGTGCATTTTTCCTGTTAGCTTTGTCTATTCATCTACAATTTGCCTCTTGTGAAGACATGCTTCCTTATATGCCCATATGTATACTCAAGTTATGGAATGTAAGGAAGTGTGTGGTTTCAGGGGGAATCCATCACCGTGGATCAGAGGATGAAAATAAAACACATTGTGATGCATAAAAACCTTAATTGATTTGTGTAATATTGATGTTTGTTGGTTGTTTCAGGCCTTAGGCCTTTCCACCCTGATCCTCTCTCATAGCAACTGAAGAGCAGGGCAGATTGACAGAATACAGCTGTCCCTTACTTCACTAATCCATATGAGAGCTATCCAAACTTTATGGGGTTTCCTAAAGAAGAGGCTAGAGGTTGAATTTCCCCCCCCCCCCCCCCCCCCCCCCCCGCTATCAACTAATTTGAATAAAAGGACAGTCATTAACAACGCTAAAATCTGTTGCCAATTTGATTAAATATTATTTTCAAAGTATTGTTTGCTCCCCACCCCCACCCCCACCCCCCTTCTCTTCTCAACAGGTAAGCATCAAGAATGATTTGCCGAACTGAACAATGTCAACTTACGCTCTGTTAGTCGTCCTCCATTTGCCGGCCCGTTCTCTCTTCTTGAAGCAGCACACCTTGCTGTGGCTGGTCAAATGGAACCAAGTCAGGTGTTTCTGCGAGGTTTGGTCCCCTTCAACCAGCTACTGCGTCGTGAATACAATCAACATAGACCAAAGATTATAAGAGAGTTATTCAGTAAAGTGTTCTTTTTTGTTACTTAAAATGTATTACTAACCCTTAAGTTTTTGTTTTGTTCAATAAATCAATTTACTCTTGCAAAGTTGTGTTCCTTTTTTAATTATAACAGAAAATGATTTGATTCATTCAATAATAATCATTCAGTCTCTGAACTTATCATTCATTGCTCTTGTGAAAAAGTATTGTTTTGAATGTGGACTTCTTTAAAGTAGGCCTATATTTTAAAAAAAACTGTACTCGCAGATAATGTAATATTGATGAAATAAGAAAGCTTAAGTGTAACTATGTTTCTTAATAATTTAAAGTACACTTTTAAAAGTGTAGTTCTTAATAATGTCAGTTATGCAATACTGATTTAAAAGTACATTTTAAATCATTAGGTTTTAATAATCTTTTGTTAATGTTTTAAATCGTATTTTAGATTTTAAAATATGATACATTCTCAAGTTTTCAGTTAGTTTAGGGACTCTTAAGTTTAGGGACCCTATCCTGTGGGAGTTGGATGATAGCAGTCAGCTACAATAATATTACCACATATGATCAATGATATGATCAATATCACATGAGCAGGGGTGCCATATATGACTCTAAATCAGGTAATCTCAGAGCCATATATCTCACAACTTGGCTGTGTGATATTAATAATGTTATATGTTATATGATACTATAGATAAACTATAGTTAATTCTTGCCTGTCAATCTCAGTATGCAACCATCAATTATTTTTGAATAAATATTATGAATAAATAAATACAGTATAAGAAAACTGTATTAAGTGGTACAGTCTGTGACAGCAAGCATATGGTGTATTTAATCGGAATTAAGGCTATACAATAGAATCGGGCTTCGAAACGAAAAGGCATTCTCGTAGCATTGAATGACTGTAATTCATCCCGAATCTTTTTCAGATTTATTTTACTAGCAGGAAATCGCGACGAAATGAAACATTGCGGAATCAGGTAGGACACAGATTAACAGCATCAATTATGCGGCAGGTAAAGGTTACAAATATAACTGTTTATATATAATGTGTGTGAATAAAACACGGCGGTAGCTCTGATGTATAGGGGTTCAATCTTCAACTGGCTGGCAGGAGCTGCCACTGACAGATCACGTAATCTGTCAGTGGCTGGTGGCAGCTGTCAGTCTGCCTTGGCACGTAGATTAAGATTTTATATTTTTTTCCTTGGCACATAGATTTTTTTTTATATATATTATTGTTTTTAGTTTCTTCCCTCTCTTTTGTAAATAATGTTAGAACTTAAAATGTATGCAATACAGTAAATTCATTCAACTACAACACCGTTTGGCCTAAAAGTATAAAACCAGTTGTAAATTACACAGAATATGATTCCTCTTATTCCCCATGCTGCCCAAGGATTGTTTTTCAGATTATTAATCTTGTATGTTTTATATACTGTACTGAACAAATCTAAACAACGTTTGACCAAAAATAAATTGCTTTTAAATTCATGATTAATCTGGTATTTGTTAAAATACAGCACAGAACCCATTTCAACCCATTTCATTTCGTTTGACACCTTTGGGTCAAACTGTGTTATAGTTTAATGGATTTAAATGGTTTCAGTACTATATTTGGATTAAGGCACGAAGACGAAGATAACATAAATAGGATTTTATTTAACAACTGGGAAGACTAAAGAAGCCACCAACACAACTTACGGTGCATGGACGAGAATGGACCAAGACTGTGGAAAAACACAAGGAAAATACACACAGGGGATGATCACGAAACAAGACACAGCTGACGAGACTAACAAGGTGACTAATGATGAGGCAGGTTACTACGATGCCAAAAGGAACCAGGAAGTAAACAAGAAAAAACAGTACTCTAAGAGTACAACCCTCCTAAAAGGCGCAGCTAAAAGGCAGGGAGGGTGGAGGACGAGGAGTGACACAGACAGTTTGCAAGAACCAGAGTGGGGGCTGGGAGGAGCAAAAAACATAGTCCAGACAAGGTGGCGCTGGGAGTTCAGGAAGCCATGGCGGTGTTGGGAGTTCAGGGGCTGCGCCAGTTCAGAAGACCTGTGCAGCTCAGCCTCCGTGGCCTCACCCACTTCAGCCACCACGGTGGCTTGAGGGCATTCTGGAGCAGGCTTGGGGTGGAGCACTGGGATGTGAGATTCTAGGGAGGCTGTGTGTTTAGCCCACACACATTGAAGTACAGCGGCCATAATGGTCATCTGGAGAGCATTCAGGGAGATGTCTCGCTGCAGCAGACTGGAGAAATTGTCTCGCTGGATCAGACAGGGAAAATTGTATGGATGAAGTGGAGTGGAAAAATTGTCTCGCTGGAGCAGATGGGGAAACTTGACTCAAGTGGGAATTGAAGGGCTTGACTCATCGGAGCTGACTAGGTGGTTGGTCTTAGGTGAGCTGGAACGCTAAACTGTGTTCCGGATGGGACAGGACGATGGCTGGGAATGTCCTCTAGTACCCCAACAAAAAAATCAAAACCAATTTTATAAGAGTACATAATAGATGAAATCCACTGAAATTAATGGGAAGAGTTTGTCATCCAGTCCCATCTGGAAGCATGATTCGAGCATCCAAGCTCACCAGATGAGCCAGCTCCAGAAACTCCTCCAACGGGTACCCATTCTGGCATGGGGAGAAAAGGAGATAATCCCCCGTCCGCTTTCTCCGCTCTGCCAGATACATTGTTACTTCCAGCTTTTCTTTGTCCTTGTGTCTGTTCTTCTGCCATGTAGCATGTGTGGATGAAGGCATGAAGAAGAAGATTACATAAAAGTTCACTTGGTGAACTTTATGTTTTTGTTGAAAATCTTTTACAGTAATTGAAACAAACATCCTTAATATGATTTTAGTTCAACCTTTAATTCACAATATTTTAAAGCTTAAAATGTTACAAATAAATGACAAAAAGTGTAAAAACATTGTTATTTCTGCGTTATTACTATTTAACGTAATGATATAAGTACCTGCAGTATGTCAAGATGGGATGATGAGAAAATGATGCAATGATGCAATTATGCATGCAATGTATACAGTTTTCATCATAAAAAAAGAACAAATACATACATTTATACATTATAGGCTACATAAAACAGAAAAGTCAGCGATCTCGTTTCTGTCGCTAGAGGGCGATGTAATTCCTCTCGACTGCTTTTCACGTCAGATCAGCAGCGAGAAGCCACGAAGAAGTGAAACATGGCGGATTCGGATGGGAGAAAGACAGACAGCATCAAGCATGCTGCAGGTGAAATATACAGTTTTAAACTGTTTACGTGTGCTGTTACTGATTAAACACTTACATAAGCAGTCGTTTAAAGTATTAACAGAGAGCTCGTGTTATCGCTGGCTACGCCGTTGATCGCCATGACAGCTGACTTTACAAATGCACAGTGAAAATTACATCATGCAGTGTTTGACATTTTGAACATATGTTAAAATCGAACTGTATAGACACGATCACGATGTTTCTTATTGTTTGAATGTGTAACGTGATGAGTTTGAAATATGAACGGAATCTTTATGTAACATTCCTCAGTTTGGTAATTGATTGAGTGAACAAGCATGATGAAATAACACTGCAAAGTCAGTGTCAGGAGGTTTCCCTGTCGACATTGACATCATTAATTCAAACTTATGCTCAAAAATGTCTATATTCTTCAACTAGTGTTAGCTATTTTAACTTTGCATGTGTTTTAAATAATTGTGTATGTATCATAGATGAAGATGGCAAGTTGCAAGAAATTATACGAGTGAAGGTAGGCCAAACCTTTATTTTATTCATAGTTTATTTCTGTATCTTTTTTCCAATTTACTAAATGTTACAAACTGTCCAAAGCTAGTGAGCTGTCTATCTGGACAGAATTCTGGGCATCATAGCCACATACTCAGTAGAGATGGAAGATGCCCAAAATACATTTTAGGACACGGCTCATTTTAAGCCTGTTTAGTTTCCTGAAACAACAGATTATTTAAAGATGTGTAAACTGTGATTCCCCTGTTTGTTGTCTATAGAGTGAAGGTAAGGAATTGACCAAAGAAGAAAAGCAGCGCCTTAGGAAAGAGAAGAAGCAGCATAAAAAGAATAAAAAAGATGACAAAGTTCCTACAGAGAAAGAGAAAGCGTCTGTTCAAGCTCCATCAAAACCTGTCATGCAGAGCCCAACACATAAAGGTACTTCAGTCCACTGGGCTGCTGCTTAAAAACAATTTTCTTACCACCTAAAATCTGACTAATTGAATTTTGATTTAAAATAGGATAATTTGGGGAGAACTTGTTATTTATGTATTTTTGTGACTAGATTAATGTTTAGAGTTTCAGAGTTGACTATGCTTAAGGAGGGAGTTATAGGGATAGTACACCAAAAAACAATTAAATTCTGTCATTAATTACTGACCCTCATGTCGTTCCAGTCCCGTAACACTTTCATTCATCTTTGAGCATAAATGTGTTATCTTTTGATAATCTGAGAACTTTTTGTCTCTCGCTTCACTTTGATGCTTCAAAAGTTCACAAAGAGATTGTAAAAATAACTTCATTTGAATTGAGAGGTTTAGTCCAAATTTTCTGAATAGACACAATTGCTTTATGATGAACCGAATGAATTTAGGTTTTACATTTTTATTTGAGCTTCCACAAGAACCAGTGAGGTTAATTCTTGTGCCTCAAGGTTCGGTTGAGCTTCTGTTTTATATCTGTTGATAAATTTTTATATCTATAATCAATATGAATAAAAGCTTATTCAATCTGTTCATTATATAAAACTAAGAAAATTTGGATTAAACTCAATTCGTTTTATCTCTTTATAAACGTTGTGAAGCGTCAAACTTGTGTATCCGTCAATGGAGGGACAAAAAGCTCTCAGATTATCAAAAAGATATTAATTTGTGTTCCAAAGGGTGTGTAAATGATGACAGACTTTTACATTTTGGGTGAACTAACCCTTTATTAACTTCATGAAAATGGTCTTAAATAGCCTTTTTTAGTCTATAGTCTGTTTTTTGGGTGCTTTTTAATTGATGGGCCTTTTGATCTCAGCAGCAGCTCCTGTGTCTGTAAGTGCATCTGTATCTGAAACTCTTGCGGCTGCAGAGAAGCCAGTAAAGACCAAAGCAGAGCTGCGAGCTGAGCGCCGGGCACGGCAAGACTCAGAACGGACATCAAAACAGGGCAAGAAAGAAGGGGGGCAGCAATCCACCTCCAGTAAGCCTAAAGCGTCCCCCAGTGAGCTTCAGCCAGGTAATTTAATGCTTCTAAAAAAAGATATTCTAGGATGGGAAGTTTGAGCATTCCCGCAGTCTCTGAGTGCACTATTTTTACAGCCATTTCCTTCCGTTTTAAATATTGAACAAATCTAGTGTCTATTTACACAGTGCAAATAACCTGCCTTGTATGCAGAGGCTATTTACACTAACTCCACTCACCATTGTCTGCCAGCGGCAAACAAAATTACAAATGAAATAAGAATTTTATCAATTTCAAATATGCCTTTTTCATATTTCAGCTCAAAGAGGTGTTTAGTTAAATACAAATTAAGAAAATATCCAAAGAGTAGAAATAAAGTGCCTTACAGGTAATTGATATTGGGAATAAAGTGTTTAACTGTTCACTTGGTGTAAATGGCGTCTATTTGCTTTTAGCACAAAATGCACAATGCATTTATTTGATTGTGAAATATTTTGATAATTTATTAAAATGAGTGTTTTAATTTACTTTTTAAATGTAATTTATTCCTGTGTAATTTTTTTTAGCATCAAATACTGAAGTCTTGAGTGTCATATTTCAATGCTTATTTTATTTGTGTTCAAATTTTTAGTTCGACCAAACTTTGCACACATTTAAAGACTCAAACTATCATTTAACAAAGACTCATTTATGCTTGCATTGACGTTTTAATCAGTTCTTGCTTTCCCTGGGAATCAAACCCATGACCTTGGTGTTGCAAGCGCCAAACTCTACTGTTTGAGCTACAGGAAAGTCAGTTAACAACAAACTGTTTAAACAAACAGTGATCAATTTTTATAAACAGAAGCATTTCTTTTTCAGTTGTTAATGCAAGGTGTTTTACGAGTCTCATTGACTCACATATGAGCAAAATTACTCACACTGTACAAGAAGTGCCTGCATTTGACTGGTGTTCATGTAGAGACTTTGACTGAGCAGTTTTACCATTTTCTTTATTTCTTTTTAGTATTGAAAAGGTTACCGGAGCACGTTCAGGTGGACGACCCAGCTGCATTGAAGAAGTTGGCCAAAAAGCTTGAGAGACAGCAGGTGAGATAAATCAACCCTGTCTTGCTTTGCCTCTCGTCTGATTTCTGCCCATTGACAGATGATGGATTCATCCAGGTCTTTTCTGAGATCTATTTTGCAGCGTTTTTTAACCCAGGTCCTTCCCATGTCTTACAGAAGTCAGGGCAGGGATGCGGTTTAAATATAACTGGAGTCAAGGTCTGGCTCCGTACTTTTGTGTGCAGTGAATTGTTGAATTTCTTTTCTTTGTTTAATGTAATTTTTATTCTTGGTGAAAGTTATTGACTCTATTTTGCTTTTAATGTACATCGGCGGTGATTTCATTGTGATTATTTTCATTTCATTGTGTTCATGCTAGATGTCATATGTGGGTGAACTTTCGAGTTAAATCTTTTGTCTTTTCTAGATTCATTATTTTTTATTTGTTAGGTCTAGATCTATAACACTTCAAAGTCCTCTGTGCTCTGTGGAGCCCTTCTTCAGTTTTGCACGTCATGTATGTTTTCATGCACAGTGTTCTGTTGGAGCCTCAGCTCTTGACCTGAGGAGGGAGGATGTGACCTCCAGAACATTTGTCCCTGAGTGAACAAAATATTCACTTTGAATGCTGTTGTTTACTCTGTTCCTTTAGGTTCCTTTGAGGTCTGATTATGGCTACAAGGTCAGCCTGTTCTCCCATCTACACCAATACAGCCGAAAAAACCCACCAACCCAGCAAATCAGGTAATGTAACAAATGTGTCTAGAATGTTACCTTAAAGGGCTCATATACAAGGAGAATTTATACAAGAAATACAAGAAATCTTTTTTTATTCTTTAACAAAATTCATTACTTTTCAAAAGTATGGGGTTGGTAGGATTTTTTAAAATGTTTTTGAAAGAAGTCTAATGTTCAACAAGGCTGCATTTATTTGATAAAAAAATATAGTAAAAATAGTAATACTGTTAATTGAAACTATTTCAATTTTAAAATAATTGTTTTCTATTACATACTCTGCCTGACCATAAAAAGTTGCTGTTTGGATTTAAATTAGGGATATGCGCTACGACTAAGTTGTTAGATGTTAAACAGAGGTTTTGTAACCAACTTACATAAAAGAACCTCAAGAGACAGTCAAAAATACATTAATGATACATTTAAAATGGTTACCGTAATCTGTGAATCAAATTCAAATTCCGTAATGAATGTCATAAGTAAATAAGGTCGCTATTACGCAGCATGCTTTCCTTCTCGAGTCTCAAAATCGCCCGCTTTATGTAGCAAGAGGTGTATGTGTCGGTTTCCATCGTGTTACCCGAGACAGTGAGTTTACTAAATGGGTAAATAAAAAAGTGTGTGTTAATATATATATATATATATATATATATATATATATATATATACACAGTAGTACCTCGAGATATGAAATTAATCCGTTCCGAGGCGGCCTTCGTATAATGAGTTTTTCATATCTTGGCACACATTTTACATGTACATCCGTTCCAAGCCCTCCAAAAACACCCCATTAAATTTCATAATAAAGCTAAATTGACCTATCAACAATGAAATAACGTAAAATGTCGAAGCTTACCTTTCGAGTGAGGCTATCTTCGAAAGTGGCGGCAGAGGAGGAGGAGGACAAACGGCAGATAACGTACGTAGACTTAACTTTACGAAACACATAAAACATTTAAAGTTTTGGGTGCGGAGTGGCTGAGCTAAAGCACGCCAGCACGTACGTATAGAAGATGCATGATGGGAGGGATGCTGTCCAATTAGAGAGAAGGATCTCATGGCTTGGCTAGCATCAGGAACCAATGGGAGAGCAGGAGGATGGTGGCGAGTCTACTATAACTAAGATGGCGGCGTGCGGCGCGAGTTTCAAAATTGTTATGGGGCGAATCTCGGACTTTTCAGAAACCTTTCGTATCTTGAAAACTTTTCGTATGTAGAGCAGTAAAATTTTTCGTCTTTGCTTTCGTAACTTGGATTTTTCGTAAGTTGAACCTTTATATGTGTCCGTTAAGTCCATGAGACCGTAGGACGTCCCATTTATCATTTTAGGTTTCAGAAGTTCTTCTAACCCTTATTGATGGAGTGTGTAGCTTTTAATTTTTTTAAACCATCATGTAGGAAGACACATCATGGCCATATTTCAAGATATCAAGACTCATCAGCCTCACACTGTGAAAGAATGGTTGGGAGGGAGCATGAAAAATGAATTGGCCCCTTTGAGTCCAGAGCTTAATTTATTGATAGTCTTTGGGATGTGCTGGAGGAGACTTTACAGAGTGCTGTACTTTTATATTGTCAATACAAGAAAAATTGATGCGCCTCTTGATGATAATATAATTTTATCCCTGTGCTGGCAAAGCTTACTCAAGTCTTCCGTGTCACACAATAGTTTAGAAGTCATTCTAATATGCTCAATTTCTGATCAAGAAACATTTCTTATTCCCATTATCAGTGTTGAAAACAGTTGTTCTGCTTTGTGTTTTTGTGGAAACCATGATACATTTTTTTCAGTAATATTTGATCAGCATTTGAAATACAAGTCATTTGTAACATTATAGTCTTTACTATTTCTTTTGGTCAATTTAATGCATCCTTGCTGAGTAAAAGTATTTTAAAAAATCTTAATAAAAAATATGAGTAAAAAAAAAATCTTACTGACCCCAAACTTTTGAACAGTAACTTGAAACATACTATAACTTCCAGAACTTAAACTTCCTCCCTGGACACAAAAAAGCTTTATTTTCCCCTTTTATTATTTTTTTCCCCGTTAAATTGATTGAATATAAGCTTCAAAAACAGCTTTAGAGAGGTCGGAAATAGTCAAGAAAAATTAAAGTAGGGTATAAAATATTTCACTAATGTAAGTGGACTTCAATTGGGGGAAAAAAAAATACTGACATTGTTGTGTGGTGGACCGGTACTGGAAAAATACAGGTGTAAATATTTTATTTTAAAAGGTACTACCGGTATATCATGATTTGCACATTTCGCCACTTGATAATCTGCTGTTCCGAAGTTTACCGCTAGGTGGCAGTGTGTTACCCAAACTGATGCAAAACCAGCAAGGAACAAAATGGATAAAGCAGTTGAATCTCATTCAACACACCCAAAACAAATGAATAAAGAGGGCAGTAGAACTGATGAAGAACCATCAAGCATCTGTCACATGCTCATCCTGTCTTGCACAAGACATTAAGAGATTGATAGGTGTCATTCAAACAATCTAATTTAGACATTTTCTTCTAAAACTGATGAACGCACATGGACGAAATCATATTTAACACAAAAGCTCCAGTGTGATGTTTAAATATTTGCAATTAAGTTTATGTAGGTTATTTACTCGTATTTCAAAGCAACAAATTAGTTTGAAGGCTTGCTCGTTTTTCTGAATACTCGTATTTCGGGACACTCGCATCTCAAGGTATTACTGTATTAAGTATGTAATTAAGTATGTATAACCTAAATAAATTATTCGGTTGATTTGTATTGTTTGATATGGTTTATTTTGTAGCATCCCCGCCACAGTCATTCACCCATCAATTGTTCGGTTGGGTCTCCAGTACTCTCAGGGCATTATAGCAGGATCCAATGCTCGATCTGTGGCCCTACTACATGCCTTTAAACAGGTAATTCAAAATAAAAACCTACATAACTGTTCAGAGGTTCTTAATTAATCAGCAATCATTTTCTAGGTTATTCAAGACTATAGCACGCCTCCAAATGAGGAGTTGTCAAGGGACCTTGTGAACAAGCTGTCGCCCTATATAAGGTTTGAAAGTTCAGATGTATATTATTTAGCTCTGATCTTACATGGAAACTAATATTTAACAGACAATGCCAATCCTCCCTACCCTCACAGTTTTCTCAGCCAGTGTCGGCCCCTTTCAGCCAGTATGGGCAATGCCATCAAGTACATCAAGAAGGAGATTTCAAATATACCCAGTCAATGCAAAGAGGAGGAGGTAAGAGTATTCAGTCATGATTTATATGCACTGCTCTTCCTGTTCCTCTGAGTTTCTAAAAGCTATATTTTCTCAACAGGCGAAAGGGAAACTGCAGGCATGTATTGATAGTTACGTAAATGAGAAGATCGTTTTGGCTTCTGAAGCCATTTCTAAGTATGCTATTGAGAAAATAAGTAATGGAGATGTCATTCTTGTTTATGGCTGGTAAGATTTTTCACAACATTTCCATAATCCTGTAATAGTTTGTATGAATTCATTCAGAAGAGACTTTGTCTTTTTTTTCCCCAGCTCTTCACTTGTCAATCACATTCTGTGCGAAGCTTTTGAGAAGCAGAGGAAGTTCAGAGTCATAGTGGTGGATAGTCGGCCCAGGCTGGAGGGCCGAGAGGCGCTGAGGCGTCTGGTGAAGAAAGGCATCCGATGTACTTATGTGCTCATATCTGCCTTGTCCTACATTCTGCCTGAAGTGAGTCATTCTTTTCAGTAAAGCTTGTTACTTGTTGGGATTTTTGCAAGCACATTTTATTTTTAGCATATTGCGAGGTAATCAGCTTTCTTTCCGGAATGCTCGTACCTTCAAAGGATTGATTGTGTGTTACATCAGCAGTGGCTAAAAATACAACTTAATTATGGTTTAGTACTCTAGTTCTTAAAGATACACA
The DNA here is from genome assembly GCA_037043235.1 of Rhodeus uyekii. Classification (NCBI taxonomy): domain Eukaryota; kingdom Metazoa; phylum Chordata; class Actinopteri; order Cypriniformes; family Acheilognathidae; genus Rhodeus; species Rhodeus uyekii. Next base: position 807,098 of record JAWRVZ010000121.1, read on the forward strand.
GTAGCAACTGCAGTGATGCTAGTGTAGCAAAGAGTTGACAAAGATAACTACTCGGTTTTACAGAGTTTAGAACTTCATGTGGACTTTATTTGCATAAGTATACAGTGATCCCTCGTTTATTGTGGTTAATGTGGAAGCTCCGCGATAGGTGAAAATCCGCAAAGTAGGATCAGCCAATCAGCTCATGGGATTCATCCACTCGTGCTCTCATTCGTCGATCTCGCGCCGGGAACCAATCACGTGACTTGTCTGAGTGCCCGTGGGTGTGTATAAAGCCTCTGAGAGAGTTTCTCTCTTTGTCTGGCATCCTGGGAAACCGTTTATCTCGCATCACAATAAAACAACGCTGCTTTCCGCAATACGGCTGCTGATATGGTAACCGCTTGTTACAGACCAATGTCAAAATATTTGAGAAAACCGATCAAATTAGCGGGCTTTATGTGCACACAGAAGTGGATGAGGCTTTGGGATGTGGGTGGGACACACGGCAGCACTCGCTGCTCGTTGAGAAGCGCAAGAACGATATGTGCTTTCACTTCAGAGAGTGCTGCGCGGCGCTGTGCGCCGAACATACGGAACGCTATCCATGTGCAACGCAAACTCAGTGCATGCGCAGTTAAATAGGTACGCTCAATAGTCACAAGATAACCATGTGAAGTGGCGAATTTGTCCCTCTTTTGTGCTCGGGATATTTGGGTTCGGCGACATTACCGAAAAGAAAATGCTGAGACAAATAGGGAGTTTGGCGGTTCCACTTCAAAAACGTCGACATAATAGGATTGGCGAGTTAACCGTGAGTCGAGATAAGTGAACTCCACTGTATTATCATTGAAATGTTTTCCATTGTAATTTATTCCTGTGATCAAGGCTGAATTTTCAGCATCATTACTCCGGTCTTCAGTGTCACATGATCCTTAAGAGATAGCTGTTTCCATCCATCTATTTTTATGCACATTTTTTGGATTTAGCATAAAAGCAGCGCTGGATTGAAATGCAGAGATGTGCATAAATTCTAAAAATGCACATAAAAAAAAAAGCGTTTTTTTTTTTTTTAATCTGATAAATAGACATGCACTTAAACTACAATGGAAACACATTTTTTTAAGTAAATCCCTCGGTCCACAACTAAAGAACTTGTGACTTTGCCTCAACACTGGACTAACCAGCGGACCAATTTTTATAGAGCATCTCAAATATTGGTTTGGTGGTCATTCGGAAATACCATATCATCAGAATGATTTGGTATAATGACCTCCCAGAAATCTCAAATGATTCCATTTGCAATTATCAAGCATTCGAACGCAAGATAACACGACAGCGTTTGTGCTTTTCTCCATGCACTTGATGCGCAAGTATTTTATGATGAAGGAAAAAAGAGCCATGATGGCTTTCCCAATTGCAGTAACTTCAATTTTTATCATAGATATTTTGTGCAAATTTCCTAGGAAGTGGCAATTTTGTTCTCTTTAACACGAGATGGAAACTATTTAATTTACAAATGTTTTATGCAATATTCCCACACTGAATAGTACACAAGTTGAATTGTGCACTTGGACTGCAGTTCAACTGGCCTTTATGTTGTCATTGTTTCCATGAATGCTTAATTACTCGGTTCTCTTATTTCCAGGTATCCAAGGTATTTCTTGGTGCCCATGCACTTCTTGCCAATGGATATGTGATGTCACGTGTGGGAACTTCCCAAATTGCCCTGGTAGCAAAGGCCTACAATGTACCAGTGCTGGTCTGCTGTGAGACCTACAAGTTCTGTGAACGAGTGCAGACGGACTCTTTTGTATCCAATGAATTAGGTAACACTAGCAAACGTAACATGTTTGGTAAATTATTTTTATCATAACATTATTTACATAAAATTTCAAATGTACTGGATTTTTACAGATGACCCCGATGACCTGATTGTAACCAGAAATGGGAAGACCCAACTAGAGAATTGGCAGACTGTTAAATCACTGGGGCTTCTGAACTTGGTGTATGATGTGACGCCACCAGATTTTGTGGACCTTGTGATTACCGACTTGGGCATGATCCCCTGCACCTCTGTGCCTGTGGTACTGCGAGTCAAGAACGTGGATCAGTGAAGAACAGGGTTCTGCTTTCCTCTTGCATCTGCACATAAAAGAGTATGTGTGCACACAGGGCTTCTGACATGAAAGAAACGTATCTATGAAATGGAACAAGCTTTTCAAATAAAGCTACTCTTTATGTCCTCGTTGCCGGGATCCTTTAACATGTTTCATTTTAAATTGAATAGTATAACTGGTCCAATTCCAGTTTCCCAAAAAATGGCACGGCCCATTGGAGTCCACCTAATGGAAAATTTTTAAGAGTTGTACACAAGATCAAGACTGTCCAATCCTCAATTTCAAGAAAGTGTCTGTAAAGCGTGTTTGCTTTCAGTTTTGGCCCATCATGATGGTCAGTGCATAGACCTAAACATTATACAAAATATCTATCATCCTTTTTGGATAGTTGCTGTTGCTTAAATTCTTTCATAGATGTGAAAAAGGGAAAAAGAACATGGTGCAAATGTAAGACCATGCAAAAGCCGATTGTTGCATAAGGGGTTTTGTTTGTATTACCAAAACCTTGGAACGGCTACAGGAAAAATAAATAATTTCGATTAAAAAAAACTGTTGTTTGTAGATTATTTATCTTGAGTGTTTATTTTAGATACTGGGTTGCTGAGGTACATGCTGAATTCATCAAAATACTACATTGACAAAAAGAAGATTTGTGTAATGTAACTTAAGTACAGTGTGTCAGTATTATACTAATAGTGTGTCCCTCTATTAATCTCATATTGGCAGATGAAACGGATTCCCTTTACTCTGCCAAAAAGGTAAAGCATACGGTTTTAGAGGTTGAATGGTAGTCGATCAGTATCGTACATGTGGCATCTGTAAATGCTAAACAGCAGGATGTGGCAGTAACAATATACTTTTCTTTTTTTCACTAATCACAAATTATAACAGTCAGATGACATCCATTTTCCCCTCCCTTGTAAAATGAAAACACTTCATATATCTTTAAAATTAAGATCATTTTGTCTTAAAGCAACACAACATATTTGTCCTTCATAATCATTATTAAAATATCTCAGTGCTTCGCTCAAAACGTCAGAAATGTGGCTGCATAAACAAGGTCAGTTTTCCTTTTACAGACCAGTCTTTTAAAGGCTGTGAAAATGTCAGTATTCACTGAAAGATTTTATAAAACATATGAATAAAAAAATTAAGGACCTTGAGGGTCAAAAGAAAGTCAGTTTAAAACATAAAAATTGTGCATAAACTCATTTTAAAAATAAAAGAATGATGTGCAAACCTGCCTTTGTCACGCTTTAAAAACAAGAAACTAAAATGTTCACCCGATGGTTAACCTTCCAGTGTATGAAACTTCTGTCTTCTCTTGCATCATTTTCAGTAAGCTTGATGCATTTTGTGACGTTGTCTCTCCAACGGTCGCTTCTCTTCAAAATTCAAGTGGCCTTGACTTTTCGTCTCTGTGCGAACCAGAGTACAGATGAAAGCACAACTGTAGATCCGGTGAGTATCCCAAGCACTTTAGTTACGGGAAACTCTCCCTGCAATTGACAAAAAATTATGAACATGCACAATAAAGGAGTACGGTAACGGGCAACCTGATAAGGATGATTTGTCAGGGGTTTCACCTGTCTCATGCACTTGTATCCGTGGAAATTATAGAGACAACCACACTCAAAGAACCCCGGTCCATACGGGCTGCAGAATGAGTTTTCAGGGCAATTCCAGGCTGAAGGGACAAACAATATTCAATAATTGCATTGAAAGACATTTTAAAGATTGAAATCCCAGTTTATTGATAACTTACGCATCTTAGCTGTCTGATTACAAACATTTTTTTGTCCTTCGCAGATTCTGGCATTGTTTTTCACTTCAACCGTCTCCCATGATGCATTGCCTCCCGGACACTCCAGTTTCGAGGGTAGTAAACTAAGTAAAGATTTGTCAAGTCACCTTACTGTGTTAAGCTTAAATAAAAAACAAAAGCATTTTCAATCTTTTAGATCCCGTGGACCCTAAAGAGCATCATCCTTGTGAGACCCCCATCCTTAAATGTATATATTTTCATGTATTGAGATTTATACTGTGAAAATGTAATATAAATGTGTACATTTCAGATATTTTTATTATATATTTGTTACACTTTTTTTCCTCTAACTTGACCCCTAGCAATTTTGGCGCCATGGGGGACCCCGGACCTAAGCTTAAAAATGTTATGAACCTTATATACTGTGCCCAATGCATAACTTACAGTTGGGTAAGATGGCTGAAACCCTGAAATATGAAATCGCTCAGATTGGAGATCGGGTTGTTGGAAAGATCTCTGTGGAAATACAGTTCAATATGGTTTAGATATTGCATTTTGTGCTAAACATGATGCATGTACAGAGTATTGATAAAACCTGCTCTGGTACGTACATTACTTCAGCTGTGAATGAATTATACAGGTGCTCTACATGACTGATAGAGCAGTTTGACAGGTCCAAGCTAAAACAGACAATTGTATACAATTAGATTTATAAATAGGATATATATACACTACTGTGCAAAAGACTTAGGCACGTTAGTAGTAAAAAAGTAGTAAATAAATGGTTTAAAGCCAGTTATTTATATACTTTGCTGTAGTGTCTCAATAGGAAATTTCAGTTTACATTTCAAATCACTCATTTTGCCATTTATTTGTAATTATTCAGTGACATTTTTTTAATGCAAAAGTGACAACTGTGTGTGACAACAGCTGGCACTCCACAAAGACATCTGATCTCACCATCATTGAATCCATCTGGATTAAATGAAGAAACTGAAAAAGCTGAGACAGACTGAATCCAGAAGAACTGTGGTAACATCTTCAAGACATTTTAGGAAACCTTCCTATAAAGCAACAGTACTGTGAAAGGTTTTAGGCACTTGTAAAAATGCTGTAAAGTGAGGATGTTTTCAAAAAATAAAGTCATAAATAGATTTTATTTATCAGTTAACTTCTACTAACTGACCAGCCTTTGCCTTTAAAACAGCTTTTGTCCTCGGTTCACATGCATAGTTTTTCAGGAAGAATTGGAGGAAGGTTTCTTCAAGGGTTTAGGAGATGTTGCCACAGTTATTTTACTCTTTCTTCATGTAATCACAGACAGACTCGATGGTGGTGAGATCAGATCTCCATGTGGAGCACCGGCTGTTGTCAGACTCTTTGTGCATACAAAAATATCACTGAATTATTACAATTAATGGCAAAATGAATGTTTGGCAATGTACGCTGATATTTCCTAATGACACACTGCAGCAAAAGATATAAATAGCTGGATTAAAACCATTTTATTGGGGTGAAAACACTAACGTGCCTAAGACAGTTCTGTATATGTGTTTTGTGTGTGTGTGTGTGTATATATATATATATATATATATAAAAAATAATAACAGTTTATTAAAAAAATGTGGAATACTATGAAGCGTTCCTACCCTATAATGGTGTCTGATTTGCCGGTATTATTTTCAAAACAGCAGCGTCCTTTAATATGGCCTTTCTTTAGGCAGAAATCCCAGACAGGACTATCTTGTCGTACAGTCCCTTCACACATTTGACATAACTAACGAAAATAAAGATGAAAGCTTTCAAAATAACATAGAACAACATGCGTGCAAAAAAATATGTTTATAAAGAGATTTACTCTAAAACATCGATGACAGCAATGTAGCATGTTTCATTATAATGCGTTCCGCTTTATAATTGTGTTGTGATCATTAGTCGGTCGTCTCACCTGTACGTCAATATCCTGACTGTCGACATATACATCAAATGAAACAAATAAAACAGTAAATAAATACATTGTATGGACCGCATATGTTGCAACGCGAGCTGTCATTTTCGTCAAAACAAAGTCATGTGACGCATCGATCACGTGACGTTCAAGGAAGATTCATCTCAACCAGGCGGCGCAAATATTTTGCATTTCTCATTGTGAAATTTCGATAGGGATTAAACGCTTACAAAACACAGATGTTTTTATACAATTCACTTTGTTTGATTGATATAGAACCTTATCTCCATACCTTCAATATTAGTTTAGACAATCTACATGTTCAGTTTGTATATTGAAAGACACATTCCACAAATACGGATGACATTTTTAAAACAGTACAGCCATACCCTGCTAATTACTTCATTTGTGTGTAATTAACTATTATTTAACATAAAACCAACCTAGTATAAATTTTAAGTAGCTTTAATAGGCTCCAATAAATGTCTGTGCTCCCCTTAAATTGGGATTTTGGACTGTTCCACCTCAGAGGTAAGACAAAACTGAGTTATACTTTAGTACATTATATCTGTTATATATTAGTAAACTTTATACTAATCGAGTTATTGACTCAGTTTTAGACATTATTACAGTGTCGAGTGCCTTTGTCGAGCTGTCAACACTGTCAAAAAAAAAAAGATCAAATAAATATTTTTCTTTAATTTATGGGAATTGTAAATTCTTAACTACAAAAACAACACGTTTCAAAACTGTGTTGCCCTTAAAGTCTAATAAATATTTATACATGTTTTACCTTCGTTATGTTTGTTTATTGCTATAAAACTGCACATGCCTGACAAAAATAGTAGTTTTATATTACATATAGCCTAAACACGATTGAGATTTTATTTTAAAGCTTCAAAAATGATTTCAGAGCCAGCTATTATTTAGCCAAAATTGAAATACAAGTTTAATACCCGCCACTTCTTGTTGTCTCGCATTGCCATTTTGAGAGCATGTAAATGTTAAGCATTATATCGACACGTTTTACCAGAATTAAAAATTCGTTTACGTCGTTATGAGTAAATTGTTTACTGCAACACGTTAATGCCAAACAGGATCTGGATTGAAGGTTTTTACGCAGTAACACCCCCAGCGGAAGGATAATGGTTTGATCCAGACTGTTGCAATGCTTCAGGAGAGCACAGATACATATTGAATACATTACAGCTTTGGCTACAATGTAGACCCATGCGCGTGTTTCTCTGAACGCCTCGATGAGCGCAAGCACTCTGCCGCTTTCTCCAAATGAATCCCGCGACAAGCAGTTCGTTTTTTCCTTTCCTCTCCGCACTCGATCGTATGATGTAGGTGCGAGCGCTGGTTGTCTACGTGCGCCCAGCACCTTTACGTGGAGTGATCTGGAAAGTTAATTGGCTCGTCGGCCTCGCGACGACTCTTCGGTGTTTTGCAGACTCGCTTCCCACATTCTTTCACAGCGCGCGGGGGAGCGAGAGGACAGATTCTGGGATAAATTACTGACAATGAACGCGGAATTACCTCCAGTTGCAACATGGCTGCTGCTTAGATGTTTATTGGAAAAGTTCAGCCCTGAACATTAAGAAAGTTTTTGAAATAAGCCACTTCGCAAGAAAAAATAGAACTTTCCTGGCGTAATTCAGCTCGGGATTGGACTGGACTGGGCTGGTCGTTCAGGTTGGTCCCTGCATGACAGCAAACCAACACCGAGTGCTTTAGCGTTTTCAACTTCGTCAAAGACGTGTAATCTTACAGTAAAAAATGCATTTCTCCATCCCCGAGACGGAGGTCCGCTCCGATGAAAACGGATCCACATATGTGGTAAGTGCTGGAGGTCAAAGAAGCGACGCGCCTTTGCTTTTTACACTGTATTGCTTTGAATCGCTGTTTTGAACGAATCTTTTCATCAAACGATTCTTCTGATTTGAACGTGAGGGAATGTTCGTTCAGTTCCTCATACGAGTCAGTGTCTTGAATGGTCATAAATGCATTAAAACGACTGATGACTATACCAAATTTGCTTAAATGAGCAAGAAGTCAAATTTGTTTTGTCTATTGGTGGTCTATTGTTTTGTCTATCTTTTTCTCTCTTTCCTGTTTTCTAGTCATTCTCAGCTGATAAAATACCGAGGAAATTAAAGATCTGCTTTGTTGTCATTGGAAGAGAATGCCTAAACTCCTTCTGCAGTCTCTTCGTAGATCTGTAGAAACGCAATTTATTTTTAAATTAAATCTTTCAGTTGTAAAAGAATGCGTTCTATAAATGGATCAGTTGAGTAAGCGATTCAATGACTAAAAACCTGTGCCACCAATGATGACCTGCGAAAAATAAAAAAAACACAGCTGAGTGAATCTTTATAGGGAACAGACAGATTAATAAAACTCTTCTAAATCAGTTTTAGAAACCTAGTCACTTTCAGTATGTGTATTTGTTCAGACTCCAGCACACATCCTCCAGAGTTGTTGTTGTGTGAATTGGCTTCACAATGTCTCAGTTCTTCTGGCTTCTCTCCCTCACCCATATGCAGTGCAAGATTGCCATTTCTTTCAGTATAACAGTTATCCAGCATAACTAGAATAGCTGGCAGATGCTTCATTTGTCCGTGCAACTGCAGCTATAGCCCATCCATCCATAGACGGCTTCAGCTTCGGCTCCTGAGGTTACGTCTGTGGATTGATTACAAAGCATATTCTGTTGAAGCACAGACGTTGCAGTCGTAGGTGTTTGTAGATGTAGCACAGATGTGTGGCGTTGACTCCCTTTAACCACTCAATGATTTTAATAAAGCTTAAGATTATTTATAGCTCTACTGTGCGTATAGATGCTCTCGTCCACCTAAAACACCTCTGGTAGATCCATGATGTTTTGAATGCTCTGACGTGAAGATCTTACTAATCGTTCCTAACAGATTGACAACAGAAGTTGTTTGTTTCCATCTGTGACAGTGATTCAGAGACCGTTTTTCCATCATGCCAAATGTATGATTCACGCACACTTTTTACTGCTTTTATATTTTTGTTTCACTTTCTTTATGACCAAGATACTGGCCTTTTTTTGTTTTGCACAATTTCAAGTGTCTTATAGATTTAGACAGGTTAACCTGCTCTGTGTTGTTTTATATATTTATAAAATATTATAGTTTTTATAAATACTTATATGCTTTTCTGTTGCTCAAACAGTAGAGTGCGGTGTTTGCAACGCCAAGGTCGTGGGTTCGATTCCCAGGGAAAACAAGAACTGATTAGACTGTCAGTGTGTATCTTGAATGTGATTTGGATAAAAGCATCTGCTGAATGCATAAATGTAAATATTTTTAATTATCTTTTATTTATACGTTTTCATTTTTGTTTTAAATTGGACTTATTTTGTTATGTGCGTTTGCTGTTTATCGTAATTATATTGTAGTTATAGTAATTTTATAGTAATTAATTACTATATTTCAGGTAGTTGCCAAAGCATTTCAAAATTCCCATTTAAAATATTTTTATTTTTTTACTTTATTTTAATAATCAAATGTTAATAGCTTAGTTTTAGTAAACAATAACACCAACCGTATTAAAATTGATCTCAAACGGATTCAAAAGTTGAGAACGAATGCTATGTTTCTCTCTGCGTTCAGAGGTGGTTTTCTTTAGCCATCTAAAGTCTAATGTTGTCTTGATCTGTATTAGGCAGGATGTTGAGTACAACAAACTTTTGGAGCTGTTTATGTCCAAATATGCATACTTTGCACAAGAGCCACAAAAAAGAGTGGGCTGCTTTATAAGTGGCACACTTCCTGTTCAAACAAAAGGGCAAAAAAGAATGATGGTTTGTGCTTCCTGAAGCTCTGCATATTTAATCCTTCCTTGTTTTTTTAGGTTTTTTTTTTTAAATTTGAGACAAGTAAGTGCATGACATTTTCAAACCACATCTTTCAGACTTGTTCTAGCTCTAATATCTTTGGTGATTTGCATATACGAGTTGTCTAGCAGAGGTTGCGTGATAATTGGGTCATAGTATCTCATACACACTCGCCGGGTGCTGAATGCACGTTAATTCTGTGAGGTCAGTTGAGACCGTTCTTATAGTTTGCCACAATAAGATGGAGAACATTACACGCAACCTCCAGTCCTGAAACAATCCAAAATGAAGTAAAATGTTTTTGGGTCACAACCGCTCTGTATTACATGTAAGTTACTTGGTTTGATTGCAGATTTTAAAGGCCACACAATCCACAAGAATGCCCCGAGAAATGTTTTGCTGTATTTACGAAACGGCACTCTTCATTTTGTTTTTCCATTCTGAAGTCAAAAGTCTTTCTTTTGAAAGTACTCATTCTACTTAGACACATTTTAGTTTGCATGTTTTCTGTAATTTAAGTATCAATTCAGTGTTTTTTATGGCATAAAGATGCATGGACCATTATTTAAACGCCTAATGTGCTCAATGATGAGTAGTCGAAACAACAACTACAAATCAGGAAGTCAGATAATAGTGCAAAAATATGTCCCTTCACTTTAGAAACAAAGGTGGATCAGACAAGACAAAAAAATAGCAAGCTCACATTCCTTTGACATTAAATGGTGTCGAAAAGTCCATGCGTATTAAAATATGATTATTGTGTCTTCCTGATTGTATCTTTTGGAGTGGATGCAATAACAGCAACAGCTGGAGAACTGTTGGGGAAAAGAAGAAAATGGTGAACTGAATGACCTTGGTTTCCAGGCTTAGTAATCACTTTAGATACTTCTTTTTTTTTGTTTTGTGGAATGGTTAAAATATTATCATGACACCACCATTCAGCAAGCTATTTTGGTATGAAATTTCTCATGTACCTTGCAACTACAGAATTGACATATCGGTGTTGTTGTTTTTTATGTCAGCGACAAAATGTTTCACTTTAAAATTTAATAATGTGATATTTCAGAGTGATTAATTGTATTAAAATATATATAATTTACTTGGTTATATTGGTTGGTAAAAATTGAGTGTTTATTTTTATATTCACAATTTGGGGGCAGTAATATTTTTTAAAAGTCAAGATGTTGCTTTTATTGATCACAGATGCATGAAATTAATCAAAAGTGACAGTAAAAATACTTCTTTAGACAGTAGAAATAATTCTTTTGACTCCATGAATCCTGGGAAAACAATTATCGGTTTTCATAAAAATATTAAGCTGTACAACTGTTTTCAACATTGATGGTAATAATAATAAATGTTTCTTTTGCACCAAATTGTCCCATTAGAATAGTATCACATGATCCTTGAGAAATCAAAGTAACAAGTAACAATGCTGAAAAATTCAGCTTTGCCTTTACAGGAATAAATAACACATTTTAAAATAGAAAACTGTTATTTCACAATATTACATTTTTTAATGTAATACGATACTGTATTTGTAATCAAATAAATGCATCTTTGGTGAGCATAAGAGACGTCTTTCAAAAACATAAGTCGTTCGTACTCCAAACCTTTGTAGCATCTATAAATAAAACCTTCCTGTAGTTATTGACAGGCTTTAAAGGGATTGTTCACCCACAAATGAACATTTTTGTATGTTGAACATGTTTTTTCCCCACTATGGAAGTCAATGGGGTCCATTATCTGTTTGATTATAAAAATTCTTTAAAATATCTTCTTTTGTCATCAAAAGAAGAAAGAAACTCATATAGGTTTGAAACAACTTGAAGGTGCATGAATTATGACATTTTTGGGTGAACCATCCCTTTAAAGATTATTCATAAATATCTCGAGTGTTAGTTTTTTAATACGTGTATATATATGTAGACTAACCAAACCGTTCTTTCTTCTTCAGGCTTACAATATCCATGTGAATGGTGTCTTGCATTGTCGAGTACGTTACAGTCAACTCCTGGGCCTCCATGAACAGGTGAATGCACATCAAGAATTGCTGTGAAATACACAATATTTAAACGACTAGTTATGAATCATTGGCTGTAATTTCATCCAGTTAATAGTCAGTCATTGCTGTGAATAATGTTTGAGATTGTAAAATTTATTTTGAACGTGCAGATTCACTGAATTTGAAGAAACAGTAGACATAGTAGCTGTTATAATATATTGGTTTTATTTAATATATTCATATGTTCTTTGGGATTTATTTAGTTGAATGAATAATTAAAGTCACTTTGGTGCCTGGCTGGAGAGCCAGTGAAATACTTTTGGATATTTAAATAAAAACTTCAAAGACAGAACCACAGCTCATATTTCATGAAACTTTTCAGTATTGCATTAAGCATGAATTTAAAGTAACTAAAGTGAAACTATTACATATGTAATGTTGAGCTTGATGGATGATTTAATCATTTCTGGTTATTAAATATCTCTGAAAATTGATTTTTGTGATGTTAAATGAATATTTTTCTGAATTTAATTAAATTAAGTCACTTTTTTATGTGAGGCAGGTCAAATTACATCTACTTGAGCACTATTCAGACAGATGAATTTTTATGTTTTTTAATGACAGTTGTAAATATTTGCTGTCTATTAAATTTTTTTTGTATTGATTTGGTTGTGATCGAGTTCTCTGTAGTTTTGTTGGTTCTGTGAGGGAAAAGCACAGGCATGTTTGATTTGAACTGGATTCAAATCACAAAGTATCCACAAATGTACTTCTCGTCCAAACGGTGAAGATAAAATTGTGAGTATATTCACCAGTTTCGGATAGGTCAGTCATATTCCAAATATTTGGAGGTGAAGCATCATCCTCATAAAAGGATCTGCCTATTACCTTTCTTACACCTAGCAATTTCACAAACTCCTCATTTCCCCATGAATGAAAGAGAACGTCAGTGATCTCACCATTAAGAGCATGTTGTGTTGTTTCAAAGCCGCTGTTGCTAGGTAACAGGGCGTTGAGGGCCTAGTCAGATCATACGTGGTCATATGATGCAATCCGTAGAGGCTGTCATGGTGTGAGGCATGCAGTTAACCCTTAAAATGGACCTCTAAATATATTCTTAAGAAAAACAAAAAAAAAGTTAATTAATAAAAATTATTATAAACATTATAATTTTTTATTTATTTTATTAATTACATTTTATATATATATATATATGTATATATAAAATGTTATTTCTAATATAAATATTATTTCTACACTAATAATAAAAATCCGTAGTGTGTGTGTTAAGAATTCAAATGACATCTTATTTTGGATTTTCATTTTAAAATTTGTTTCATGTGCATTGGTACTTTTTTCATTTTCTATTTAGCTTTAGTTTATTTTCATTTCAGTTGCAATGACTTTGGTATTTCAACAAAAAATGATGTATTTCAGCTAACTTTCTTTAGCTAATTTAGCAATATTTCAAATGATGAACAGGATTTTAATCGTTTTTGTTTTAGTCTCGTGCCATTGAATAAAATGCCAATGACACAGATGGAGCAACAGCAGGTATCATTTTAGTAGATGCTGTGAAGTGTAAACAGATTTATTAGCGTGGTGCCTGAGAGACCCACGGTCAGCATGCTCGAGTTGACCGCGTCCAAGGGCAGGTGGTGGTCAGTTTCATTTTGTCCTCTCCGAATAACCAAATGTTCTGTTTTCAGAATTCGACCTCATCGATTATATAATGAACTTCTTCCTGTGTTCTTTCAGATAAAAAAAGAATATGGAAATAATGTGGTGCCGGCTTTTCCACCAAAGAAGATCTTCACTCTCACACCAGCTGAAGTCGATCAGAGGAGAGAACTGCTAGAGAAGTACATGCAAGCTGGTGAGAAACACCTTATTTACCTGGAAAAATCACAATCAGATGATCATTTGTTTTAGCGTTGAGTTTGACTATATGTTAGTGCACTCAACACAAAATTATTATTATAACATTATTATTATTTGATAAAAAATACAGGTAACAGTAATATTGTGAAATATTTTTACAATTTTAAAATGTTTTCTCTGATATATTTTAAATAGCTGTGTTTTCAGTATCATTCATCCAGTGTCACATGATCCTTCAGAAGTCATTCTAATATGATGACATTTCTTTTTATTATTATAAATGTTTTAAATTGTTCTACGTAATATTTTTTTGTGGAAATGTGATTAAGGTTCTTAAGGATTCTTTGATAACTAAAAGATTCAAACTGCTTTTATTTGAAATTTAAATATTTTGTAACATATACATATCTTTTACAGTCCCTAATTATGATCACTATAATAGGTCCTTGTTGAATAAAATTATCACTTCTTTCAAAGAAAAAAATCAAACTTCAACAGTAGTGTAGTTATTTAAGATTGACAGCAAAAATGTGGATGACTCATCCTGCACTGCATAGATTTTTGTTCAGTCAAATGCTTGATAGAATGAGAATGCACCTGCCTCTTATGTGGTATATGCTGCAAGTAGCAAGCCATTGTTCATGGCTGTGATGTAACTTCCTGTCATCAGCACAGTATAGAAACTTAGTTTTCAGCATTAATCCTTCATATAGGATTTTTTAAATGTCTTGAAAACATCAGACACACTACATGAAACAGAGCTACTGATGTTGTACAGCGTTAAGAATTTTACCATGCATGTCATTTAAGAGGTTATGGGTGAGGTTTTCAGGGCACAAAAGGAAATCAGCAGTGCTGGCAGCACCAAGAGCCGTTTGCTCTAATCCATTCCAGCGCTGGCACGATCCATTGAACAAGCTAAGCCTTGTTGAGCTTATTTGCTCACAGTCTGGAGCTGCTCTTGGCTTGGGCTCCCCTCAGTTACAACACTGAGAAACATGGTTATGGAAAATTAACCGACACAAACACACAAGCTGTTCAGGGTGAATATTTCGTTAGTTTGAGCAAATGTCTTGCGGTTGTTTGCTTATGTGCTATATTGGAAGTTAAAGTAAACATTATAGTTTATGTTGGTCAGTTTACCTCCTGCATCTTTTTCCCCCCATGAAACTAAGGTTAGGGAACCATGGTGGTATTTTATTTTAGGAAGCATTTAAGACATTAACATTATTTTGATCATTAAAATAAATAAAACATTATAGTTCAGAAAATATTACCTCAACGTATTCTGACAATCATTCTACAGACTTTCCCAGAGGTAATTTGTACCTTCAACTTTTTTTTATAGGACAGACCATCCACTTATCTATTACTTTGATTAAACCTGGTCTTGCGCTCAAGTGGCATTGATGTATTTTGATTTGTTTAAGTGAATTGGTGAGCTTGTTAAAACAAATTGACAATTTGAGTCATCATTCAAAAGCTGAATCCCTTGTGCTGCTTTTAAGGGTACTTGTTGATGGAGAGATAAAGTACATTGGTAAATTGTTTTTAAAAGATTTTGAAAGCAGTCTCTTTATTTATTGATTTTAGAATTTATTTAATGAAAAATATACAGTTATGTGGTGAAATAGTATTACAATTTAAAATAACTTTTTTATTTTTTAAAACGTCATTTATTCCTGTGATGTCGAAGCTGATTTTTTTTTGCATCATTACTCCAGTCTTCAGTGTCACATGATCCTTCATAAATCATTAAAATATACTGATTTACTACTCAAGAAACATTTCTTATTATTATCAATGTTTAAAACCACTGTGCTACTTAATATTTCTGGTGGAAACTGAGAAATCCTTCAAGATTCTTTGATTTAATAGAAAGTTAAAAATAACCGCATTTGTAAGTAAACTGAAATCAGTTTATTTAACAAATTGGCAATGTAAAAGTCTTCCCTGTCACTTTTGATCAGTTTAATGCATAATTTCTTTCAAAAAGATTTTACTGACCACAATGTAAATGTAAAGATTAATATGTTTTTTTAAATTATAATTTATGTATTGTATACATTTGTGTTTCCACAAATAACATGCTATTCTGCTATTAGAAAAATGACCCCATAAGTAAAAAAAAAAAAATACACCATAAGTTTCTTCAGTTTGTTTAACTACATTTTTACATGAACTTGACAACTTTTCTCCCCACAGTGCGTCAGGACCCTATTCTGGGATCCAGCGAGGTTTTCAACAGCTTTTTGAGAAAAGCTCAACAGGTAGAATTTCTACATTATTTTTGTTAATTGAAAGATTTGATTGAAAAATGAATTAAGATCATTGTAAAAATAGTTATTTAACTGTTATTATAAATATTGTAAACATGCATATGAAAACCTATTGTAAGTTTACAGATCCTTTAGTTTAATCAACATTTGCATAATTTATGATATGGCTTAAAATTTTGTGACGTCTAAATACAGAAGTGACACAGTTTCCTTAAAGGTTTAGATTACTGAAAAACATAAAACTAACCCATATGAATTTTAGGAGTTGAATCTAAATTTCTGAAGGGACTGGATTGCATTTAGATTGAGATTAGGCTTTTATTCGCATATAAACATTGATAAGCAAACATAAACAAAAGCTCAACCGAACCTGCTTGACCCGTGAGGACAAAGCTCGTTGGTTCTTCTCGTAACACACAATAATTAACCTCACTGGTTCCTACAGAAGTTCAAACGTGCTATATAACATGCAAGAATATGCAATATTATATATAACATATAATATAACATGCAATATGCTATATAACATGCAATATGCTTGAGCTTCTGTTTAGCACAACTGATCTGTGAGTTGATGAAGGTTTATATTTGAATAAAGGCTTAAATTCAATCCATTCATCATATAAAGTGATCATGTGTCTTCAAAAATTTTGGATTCAACCACTCGATTCCTATAGAGCAGTTTTCATTAATCTATCTTCAATTGGGTTTCAAAGATGAACAAAAGTCTTTCTTGTTTGGAATGCGAGTAAATTAACTCTCATTTTTGGGTGACCTCTACCTCTCCTATTAATGCTAAGAATTCAAAACGTAAACAAGTCATTTCCTAGTCATCCAGTAAAAGGGTTAAATATCAGTGGGTCTGACTTATCTCATTTCCTCCTTAAGATATCCTCATATGTGTTAAATGAAGAACCGTTTCATGTGTCCCTCTGTTCACGTCCTTACATTCCACTACATTGGTTGTCACATAGGTCGCATTCATTCTTTGGGAATTTCATCCCACAGCCCACATAGCTATGGGTATTTTTGCAGTCAGATCCCGTTTGTCCCCCAGCTGCTCATCAGAGAGCAGTCTACAGGAACAGAATAAAAGATTAACTTGGCCTTGCGTTTTCATTTTCCAATCTCTGTAAAGATCTGCTGCTGCTCTGAGACCCTCTGCCTCAGCGGGAGATGCAACATGCAGGAAGGGGGGTAAAAAAGATGAATTTGCAAAAAGAGAAAGCTATGCTGTAGTCAGCACTGTAGTGTTTTGACCCTTGTGGCTTTGTTTAATTTCCAGTATCTTGTAACCAAATCATCAGTCATATCTATGCATCTGTGTCTTGTGATAAGCCTGAATCTACACAATAAAACTCAGATAAATGGAATACACAAATGAAAGGGTCTATGTGAAAGGGTGTGATTTAATATTACCAGTACTGCATGCTCCTCAAAATACTCTGAGATCAGCTGAACAGGAAGCAGCAGAAGTTTAATTAGAGGTCAGTGCAAAGGTGTATTTTTATAAATAGTATTTTTTTCCTCTTCTTTTTTTTAATCATCTGTGCTAACTGACTTTAGAAAAACGATTAGAAATAAATAAATAAATAAAGGTCGCAAAACTCTGTTGCGTACATTCATTAATACGCGCTTCTTTGAGCATATTCACTCATCAATTTTTTTTTTCACACAACAAACACCCAGAACGTACACGGAAGTTTTGAGTATATTTAAATTAATACATCGAAAATGAAACTGTGTATAAAGGATGCAAAAACATGTCCGTGCTGTGTGGAAAAAAATATTGAGCGATAAGTGAATATGCTCAAGGAAGCGCGTATTAATGAATGCACGTGAGGGGGGAGTCAGATTTCAGTATAACACCTGCATGTTTGATGGCGAAATTCAATTCCCGGCTGTTCAATTCAGACACAGAAGAAGACGACTTTGATTGATTTGGATGGATTGATTAAAACATAATGTGAGTGTATTGTTAAATAGTAGAATAAAGTGCAACTAAACTCACTGTTTTCCTTCCGTTACCTTTTTTTGTAGACCGTATTTTTAGCATGCGCCTTATACTACAGTGCGCCTTATGGTGCGAAAAATATGGCCCGTTTAGCAGGAGTGAATTACTTTCGGTTACCTGTGAAGGATTCAGCGCGTTGTAGGCAGCAGCCAAAGATTGCAAACAATCATGAATATAAAGAGAACTGGATTGAGCCAACTAGGGTCACATAATTCGGTGGGTTACATAATTCGGGACAACTCCGCCCAACCCTCAAAGTAATTCATATCAAAAAATTTATATGGCAGACGCTTTTATCCAAAGCGACTTAAAATGCATTCAAGGAACACATTGATATTCTAATCAGTTCTTGCTTTCCCTGGGAATCGAACTCATGACCTTGGAGTTGCAAGTGCCACGCTCTACTGTGTGAGCTACAGGAAAGCCTATATCTATGAAGCCCCTCCTTTTGAAAAGCGTAATGTGCTCTGATTGGTCAGCTGGACCAGTGTGTTGTGATTGGTCAACTGATTTGAGGATGTTTTGGAGATGTCATGCCCCTCACCATAACTGTATTAGATTTGGGGTGGAAAAAACGGTGTCACTGTGACATGGGGACTACACACTACTAACGTAGCTCAACCAGGCCTTGTCCCCATAATTTTTTTTGTATGCCTTGCCTATTTATTAGGAATATTGTGACATGTAAAAATACTTTTTTTAAAGAGCATCACTGTTTCACCCTGGCACAGGAGACCCAGCAGATTCCAACTGAGGAGGTGCAACTAGAAATATACCTGTCCAATGGCCAAAAGGTCAAAGTCAACATCCTCACATCTGACCAGACCGAAGATGTTCTGGAGGTGAGAATGTTCTTTTGTAACCGTTTCCAAAGCACACATTGATTTTGTGTTCTCAAAGTACATTATTACTGCCAGGTTTATGCCTTTAAATAGTTTTGAATAGTAATATCTTTCCTGAAAGGAATAGTCCGCCAACAGGAGTATCTAGTTAACTCATCTGGTCACATACATAAGATTTTTTAGGATTTATATGTTAGGACTTTCTTAGTGAACACATACATTTGTTTACTACTCAACAATAGGTGTAGTCTTATGATACAAACCAAACTAATAATGAGTTTCCTGTATTTCAGCTATTATTGCAGATTTCTTTATGTATTTGAGTGAAAAAATAAATGTATTTGTATTCTAGTACTTGGTATGTCCTCCATAATTTTATACTGCTCTGATCCTTCTTGACACGGAGTGTACAAGTTCATGACATCTGTCTTGTTTGACTAGTAAACAATGACGTCAATATGAGGAGTGTTGCTCAAATAGTCTCTACAGAATCCCTCAATAGTGTTAAGATTGGGTGAAATACATGTACACAGAAGGTTTTTCACATTGGGAGAATGCATATCGTCATTGTCATTTTGAAAAATGCCCAGCAAAACATGGAATGAGGAGAATGTAGCATCTCCTGTTTCAAGTGTTTGCATTACATCACACACTAATGTGTGAATTCATGAGCGTATTGATAAAGCACAGCTCCCTCACACCTTCAGCACTCATATATCCCTAAGTAAGAGCTTTACTACCACTGAAATTTACTGTGGGAACTAGCCACTTCTCACTGTACTCCTCCTCTAACAACACCAGAACATTTTGGGTGCTCAAGAGATTCCCAGAAGTCTATATTTTGTAAATATGGGTCTTGGAAAGGGAAAATTTGCTTTGTGCTTTGGATACAGTTGGCACTTCTGAGTGTTATTCTCTGAGATAAACAGTCACTCTTTTTTGTTTGCTGGCTCTGAGACACTCCCTTGGTATTTCTCCTGATCTTTTTATAGCAGAAAAAAAAAATCACTCATCACTAAATGAAGGCCTAATTGTCTCAGGGGCCTTGTGCGAGAACCCATATAACATATATTAACATATATATTCCCACATATAACCCGCAGATGCAGATAATCCGCACGCTCCTATAGCCAGCGGGTTTTGTGTAAAAATCGTTGGCATAACCCATAGTCAGAGCGCCAAAAACAACAATCCTCGCAAGAAAGAAAAGTGAAAATGTATTGATGTACATGATGTGTGTTATTAAATGAGAATTACATGCTTGAGTTTTTGGTGTCTTTTTACACAACAATGTTGCCACGATTTTTTTGATGACGCGATCGGCATTCATCTAAAAAAATGTACATACACTGTACTGTGTATATGTTTGCTAACAACAAAAGGCATATGTAAAACCACCACAATAAAAACCACCTTCGATTCTTGATACAAACCTTTAATTATATTCTCCAACAATGCAAACACAAAGATTGCTCACAAAGTCACAAGAAACAGCGTGTTATCCCTCAGACGAGATCAACGACGGGGAGTGAACCCTGAGCGGACCGCGATCCACGTGCAAGGCAAACTCAGCGCATGCGCAGTGAACTAGGTATGCAAATTAGTCATGAAATAACCATGTGAAGTGGAGATTTTGTCCCTTTTTTGTGCTCGAGATATTAGATTTCGGCGACATTAACAAATTAACATTAAAGAATCGAAAATGCTAAGAAAAATGGGGAGTTTGGCGGTTCCACTTCAAAAACATTGACATAATAGGATTGGCGAGTTAACCGTGACTCGAGATAAGTGAACTCCACTGTATTTGTATATGTATATTATTTTCTTACAAAGGAATGGAATGTGTTAACTAGAATTGAAAAAGTCGTGCGATTTAATTGCTATTTAAATTGATTGACAGCTCTAATATTGACTTTTTTTGTTGTTCTGTTTAAATGCAATTGAATACAAATAATATTGTGATATACAAGTCTTGGTCTGTATAATAAAAGAACATCTTGTATTTCTTCGCTGAGCCTTCACTTTGACCTGCTCTCCAATCAGCGTAAACATATTAGAGCTTGAGTCTTAAGGGCTTTAAAGCTCTTCGTGAATCATAGCTTTCCCATGTGCACAAAACAGAGCCAATCCAATAGCCAATCCAAGCTCTAATTAAAATGCACCCTGCACCCACATGCGGCACGCACTGCTTTCTGCTGTGCTTTTCAACCAAAGCGCCCTTTAGCACCTGATGGATATGAGAAAGTCAAGTGTTGTGCATAAAACATGGCTTAAATGTAGTGAAGAGTAACTTGATCATGGGACCGACTTGGGTGTAATGTTTAACATTTGAGCTGACAACACTCCTGTAAAAGAAAACACTTCTGAAAGTTTTGACATGAGAAAATAGTAGGCCTTATTTGAGAAGAGGAAATGTAAAAGGAAATGTAACCATTTCCCTCCATGGTTTCACTGGAGGGAAAATCTGTCCAATAAAAGCATGGTAACATTGCATATATTCATATATACACATGTCATTTATCAAGTTTGTGAGCTTTATCTATGGATGGGTGTTTTACTCTTATCTCTTATGGGTGATAATAAGCGCTGTGTGGATTAATGATGTTTTAATGTTCTCATCAGGCTGTGGCCTCAAAACTTGACCTTCCTGATGAGCTAGTGGGATATTTCAGCCTCTTCCTGGTTCAGGAGCGCGAAGATGGGGGCTGCACATGTGAGTATAACATTTGACCCATTTCATTTTCAGATCTTTTAAAAAAAACATAAGATGTGGCATGCTGGCTTCAGCTGGAAAGTGGCTTGGCTGTTATTAAATGGTATCTAAAAGTCAACACACTTCCTTTGGACTGGGTTATCCAAATGCAGTCCTGGCAGCTCAAAAGAGGGTCTGTGTTCTGTTGCGATGGCCGCCCACTCTTCTCAAAAGTAAACTGAGGTCAAGTAGATTAAACTTCGGTCAAGCTGTTGTTGGCATGGCACACGCAACTCTGCTGTAGGCCTGAAGTGCATGTTTGGCAAACATTGTTATTTTTATATCTTATACTTGCAGGATTTCAATTGAACCCAAACCCATCTGGTACTGTTTTAGATCAGAATAAGTCAATAATGTAACATTTTCACAATATATATTGATATTTATTGGTGGTTATTAGCTTTCTACCATGGTATATGTTTGCAACAGTTCTTCTAACCCTAATTTCTAGTACAGCCAATGCAAGAGTCCAGGACTGTTAAGTCTCTAGCACCTCCAGCACATGAAAACGGTTGGGAAGGAGCCTGAAGAATCATAATTTGAGCCTGATAAATCTTGACATTGTATTCCTGGAATATGGACATGATGTGTCTTCATGCAAAGGTTGTTTAAGAATTGAAAAGCAACACACTCCATCAGTTAGAAGAACCATTGCCAAACATAACATGCTGGAAACACAATAATGATTCAATCATATTCTAAGGGGCTTAAATGCACGTTTTTGAGAATTCCAGCAATGTCATCTTTGTGTAAACTACAAAAATGTGCATTTGTGAAACCGGTGAAGTCTTCCGTGTGAATGAGATAATTTTGACAAAGTACCCACACAAAAGTCAGTGTTTAGTTTACAACAGGTTTATATGCTTCTATTACAAGTCTGGTCAAATGCTGAAAACATATGCCCACAAAAATGCATTGGAAATGTAGATGTAAAAACCACTCAGAACGACTTAGCAACTGCATAGTAACTAGACCAACCACCCACACCCAAGCATCCTGATGAGTTTTAATGTTAAGAAATGTTACCTGCTAACCAGTAATCATTATTTTCTCTGTAAGCATTGAAACATGATGCCTTTGTCAGCTTTGTGGTAAAACAACACAGTACATACTGACAAAATACTGTATTATAGTTGCCTAGAGGTTGAAAGGCAACATGAAACATTGCTTCAGCAGAAATGGATGTGCTTTCCTCATTAGTCTGTTATAAACTATGTTTGTTGAGACTTTATTGGCAGAAGTAAATGCAACAGCAGCGGTATTCAAATTGGTTGTCACTGTATTGATTGATTGCGTATAGCCTGAAATGCCCTGTGCAGAGATGTATTACTTGCTCCATCTGAAATTAAACTGATTATACACCCACTACGAGGGCTTGTTTGCTCAAGATCATATTTAATAACATTCTGGCTTCAAGCGTCCTTTCGAATGACCAAGACTGCATCTATCATTTTGCTATGAACACCCCCCAGAGACAAAAAGAATGAATTTCCTGAGTCCAGATTCTTTTGTTTCTAGTGCAATATGTGTCAGTTCACTGTGCAGGGCAAATTCATTTATAAAGCATAGGCTATTTTTTTCCCTTGATTGTTTTGTTTCCAATTCTGCCGTCATTGTGTTACAGAACTGAAAATCTTTCAAAGGATTAATCCCTAAGAGAGCAGTAGAGTTATTGGAAGTGGAATTGTTATTTTTCTTTAGATTTCACTGACTCAGTCTAGTTCTTTAAACTGGAGGGCATCTCTTCTCTGATTTTGTGCAGATGTCTGGAAGTCGCTCTCCTTGTCTGCATGTAACATAGTCGTTTTGTTTGTGGAACTTTCCATGTCTACTTTTTTTATATGATCTGTCATTGTTCAAGTACTTTTAGCACAGAATCCTCACGCATCCCTGAGGAATGGCATGCTATGTGCCTCCCACTCGGTTGCCAGATCCTCACCTGAGACGGGCTTAATTCTGTCAGCTATGATGAAAAACATTCCCCATAAGAATCCTTCCTAAAAAAGGATTTTGACATCCTGCCCATTCTTGGCAGAAATATGCATTGGAAAAAAAGGGAGAAAAATAATTGACTGCAAACAGAACCTGATTTTCGATTTACAGATGGTGGAGCCAAGTTCAAGAAACATTTGCCAGAAAGAATGTCTGTGCTAAAAACAGAAGGGGGAAAAAAACCTTCTATTATTGTTTTTTTTTGTTATTGTTGTTGTTATTATTATTAAGCATTCTGTAAATAAGTCTGAATTTAATTGTTATAAATAATGTAGTAAAAATAATACTATGACAGTGTTAAAATAATAATAGTTTTTTTACATCTTTACAGTGACATCTTTATACGATTTACCATTCAAAGCAATTAGAAACATGATGATGTACTAAATATGTATTTATTAAGATATACCCATCACATAAAACCGTTCTTGTCTTAACATGCTGTCTAATGTCAGACTACTGAAAGGGTAAGCCAAAGAGTAGAATGAACTGTTGTAACAGCATGCACTATGCTATAGATCTAACTGTCGTCTCTTCTTTTCACACTCCTGTTTTTAATGTTTCTAAAAGCTGAGTGCCCATTTCAGTTCAATCCCTGGCTTCCATCTCTCCCTCTTTCCCAACTCTAGAGAAAACGTATTTTCTAACAGCTGCAGTATTTATTCTCTCTCTCCCTCCCTCCTTCCTCTCCCTCTGTTCCTCCTTTCTTGCACAAAGTGATCAACATGTTATTGTGCCCTCTACGGCTTTAGCCAGATGGATTCTCCCCCATCTCACTTTGTTTGTTGCCATTGTTATTACTCTCCAAATGTCCTTGAGTTTGCAAGCACTCATACATTTCCTCTGGTCTCTCATTCCCTCATCCAAACCTCTCCGACCTCCCACGGTGCCCCAGACGTGAGAAAACTCCAAGAATTTGAGCTGCCCTACGTGTCCATCACCAGCCTGCATAGTCCCGACTACCGTATCGTCCTCCGTAAAAGGTACAAAACTCGTTTTGGGAGTGATTGTTGAGCATTGTGTCCAGTAGCAATGCATATATTTAACAAAAAAACTGTTTAAAAGGAGAGTTCACCCAAAAAAATTAATTCTGCCATTTACTCATCTCTATGACTTTATACTTATACTTCTGCAGAACTTAAAAGAATGTATTTTTAATAACATGTTGGTGTTTTGAGCTTCAAAATTAATGTAGAAATATAATTTCAAGTCTATGGAAGTCATATAATGGCTGTACTGTGAAGAACACATCAAAACTAAAACACTGATTCATGAACCAACCATTTAGACCAGTTTTATGAACCGAATCATCTGATTCATTTAAAAGATCATGATATTTCATGAATCCTCCAAGAAGGGTTACAGTACGAAGATTTTGAGTAATGACTCAAATTTGGGTATTTTCCTCACAAAGTTATCAGATGCGTTGTAATATGTCCCACAAGTCAAATAGACCATGCTCTTGAATCTTGATAATTTGTTTGTTTTGGGAGTTTTTTTGGTCGTTTTTGAGCTTGATGGCTACTATTCTTAATTGCTTTTATTAAATGGATAATAATAATTTCCAAGATATTCTTTAAAAAAAATAACTTTTTATGTTCCACAGAGTAAAGCAACTCATACAGGCTTGTTATAACATAAAGTTGAGTAAAGGATGACAGAACTATAATTTTTGGTTGAACTATCCCTTTAATAACATTTAAACTTTACAGATTTAAAACCATTCTCAGAAACTTCATGCACGCTTCCCAAAGTATAACTTTAATGGTGAGATTTAAGTCCTCTCAGAGGGCTATTCAACACATGGATATTTGCTTTAGGAAGAGGTACCCCACAAGGCTCCGTCTTCACCCTTTTTTGTTTTAATACTAGAGTTGCTGTTGTAGAGGGAGGTGGGGGGGGTCAACCTTTTAGACTTGAAGACAGCTTGATTTAGATCTCTTTTGTAACTCAAACAACTCTCTTATAAATCTGAACTATGTCTGAAGTAGTTTAAAGCATACAAACTTCATTATTTATTCACTTGAAAGAGGCTGATCTGCACACAGCTTATAAATTATGATGTTGCTAGTGGTTTATGAACAGCCGTATATTCATCAAATGCCCTTTGGAGTGCACGGTTTATGTAATGGCATAATTTGAGAGAATCAAGGGAGATTATTTATGTAAAACCACAAGCATGTGTTTCCATGTGCTGTGGAAGCAGGTGTGAAGGTGTTATATAAATATAAACTTCATATTTTAGCATATTAGCACAGCATAGCAGGATTATTTTTGCTAAAATGGTTCCACTTTGACAACTTATACATCCTTCGTGCTGAATCTCACACCTCTTCATTACATTCTGTTGAGAAAGGTGTATTTTTTTTTTAATACCCTCAGGAGAACCGCAAGCCTCTTGACCTACTTTAAAGGAGATTACAGACAGCCTTCAGCCAGATCCCACCTGTTCAATACATCAGGAATGGGATATAGATCTTGCTGCTCTGGTTGGCTGCTAACAGTGACAGAAAATGGGTAGAAAAGTGCAGATATATTTTAAATGGGGGAAAATGAAAAGATACACTACGGTAAATTAAGTTGATGGATTTAATCGATCAAACGTGACAGCTCTTACCACAGACTATGAATAATATGATAATACAAATGTTATGGTTAGCACCAAATCAGTATATTTTAATGATTCTGAAGGCTCATGTGACACTGAAGACTGCAATAAAGATGCTAAAAATTCAGCTTTGCCATCACAGGACTTAATTACATTTTTAATATATTAAAATGGAGAACAGCTCTTTTAAATTGTAATAATATTTAACAATATTATTGTTTAAAAAAACATATTTGTTTTGAATTTTACTGTATTTTTTAATCAAAGTAAATGTAACCTTTGTGAGTATAAAATACTTAAAAACACACACACACACAAAAACATTTTGAATAGTAGTATACATTTCTGAAGAATATGCTCCCATGCCTTTTTTTTCTGCTCGCTGTCTGTCATAAGTCCTACATGAATGCATAAAGGGAGTCAAAATGACCCGTAATGGAATTGTTGGTATTCTTCAAAACATTTGACTCATAATAAAATAATTGTATACACAAATGTTTTATTTTACCAAATATGTTTATGTTCACTTTCCTTGTAAATAAGCATTACAAAAGATTAGTTGTCCTTTTTCTTAAACTAATTTAGATCTATTATATAGTATATACGAGATACTATATAGTATATACTGAACCTTCACTCCCCACATTTCTCACAGACCATGTGAAAATTATCTTTTCAGAGAGAGACGGATCGGATGCTTAATAATCTTATAAAGTTTTCGAAGCATAAATTTAGAGCAGAGTTGGGATTTTTCGTTTGTTTTCTATAGATTTTCTCTATTGCATCTGAAACTGCATACTGTAGGTTCTACATTTGAGAACTACATTGAACTGTTGAAAAAAATATGCATATGAATTGAATTTTCCTCAGAAAATTTTTGATTTAGAGCAAATAAGTCAAAACAGATTAGATATCTGAATCCATAAAGTTTAGAGAAAATATATTATTTTTGAAAAGGTACCAAAATTCAAGTCAAAATCCCAGAAGAAATTAATATGTATCAATTTAAACATTTACGCATTCTTGAGGTAGCGATTAAAAAAAAAAAGAAATGTGATAAATCTTATGACCAAAAAATATAAAAAGGACAATGATGAGGGCCAGAAACATGTTTTTTGAAGAATTCATGTAATATCAAATAAATGCTTTTATTGATGATAAAATATTTAGAAAATCACAGCGTGCCGGGTCAATCTCACCCCCTTTATGCATTCTAGCGTTGATGTTTGAAAAATGTTTAAACACTAAAAGCTTTTAAATGAGTTTTCACGGATATCCAGTCTTGGCTGCTATATGAACAATATCTATTGTTATGCAAGATTGTATCTCTGAGCTCTCACAAACACTGCTAAAACATATTTACCATTTCTCTCCACACCGTGACGAGAATAGTTTTTGACACATGGATGTTTAGGATGGCCATTGAGCTGAAGCTTGCTTGTTTGCCAGATTGTCATTTGCTACTAAGCAAATGACATTTAAGCATACTAGTTCCATCCAGATGCTTTATTATAGGACCGAACTCTTCTTTTGTCTATTTTAACTTAATGAAAGATTTAATTGAATGTTTTGTAGACCATTGGTAAGCTGTCGTCTTGTCAGATCATCAATGTACATAAAGGGTGCAATTATGCAGTGCAAATGATTTTAAGTCACTGCTTAATGGTTTAAGACAATGCATCAGACAACAGATGTGATAAAAGAGGAAGATGGTAAATTATAGTATCTCCCTGAAATGACTTTCAAATTATTATTGTCTCCTGTTCTGTTCTCAGCTATTGGGACACTGCGTACGACAGCGATGTCATGGACGACCGTGTGGGACTCAACTTGTTATATGCTCAGGTAACAATTTTAAAAGCTACTCTGTGTGTGATCTGTTGCACAAAAAGTTGTCAGTGTGCTTAATGGTTCTGGCAAATAATGTGGCATTTGTGTTCTTTTATTTTATTTTTTCATGGGAATCATCCAAAAATGACATACATAAAATAGACATACTAACCTAACTGAGAAAAATGGAAAGTGAAATACTTTCTCATCGGTCTAACAATAATTAAATGAAAATGGGCAAAAATAAATGTTATGTTGTATTATAAAACTGTTGACCCCTCATCTCTATTTAGGCTTTCATTTTTACTGAAAATCAGATACACTAGACTGCTGAGAAATTAATACCCCATTAAACATTTTAAAATAAGGTCAGTTGTTTTATCTTTACGTATTGAATATTAACTTCAAAAGCCATACTGAAATTTTAGCCAATTCTGAAATTTTACAATAGTGCTCAATTAACATTTGTTAATCTTATCTGTTAATTTTATGTATACATTTTTAACATTTCAATACAAATAAAATAATAAACATTAATTAACAATGAACAACAGTAAGCTTAATTAGCATGTAATATAAACTAAGATGAATCCTGAAAAATATTGTTCCTTGTTAGTTCATAATACCAATTAACGTGAGCATATTGAATACTATTGTAAAGTGCTATCACTTAAACTAAACGCTGAAGCTAGAAGATTGAGAATGATTGCATTAAAACTAAACTGACTGCATATTGGGAATGAATCATTATTCATTGTTTAAAAACTACACATTTCCTTTTAAAAGACGTAATTTATTTAAAAGTCAAGTTCATAGTGAGAGAAACCACATCCTTTCTTCTTCTACTCAGACGGTGTCTGACATAGAGCGGGGATGGATTCTAGTGAACAAAGAGCAGCACAGACAGCTGAAATCCCTGCAGGAAAAGGGCTCAAAAAAGGAGGTACGGCTGAGCTTCACCACACACGTTATTCGATCTCCCTAGTGTCTATGAGCTGGAAAGAAATTGCCTGCTTCTATAAAAGCTGAAGTCCATTCTCAGACCTGACTGTACAATGATGAAACTTTCTTAAAAAGTCAGTAGAATGTGTTGTTGAGCATCACAATAAAGAGTTAGCAGGTATTAAGCAGACAGTCTACTAATACTTTAACGAGGGTTAGTTGCAAAGTCACTCATAGTCAACAATGTTCAAAAGGGACCATCAAAATAAAGTGTTATCGATTACTATTTGTGTGTCTACGTTTTCTCCCATAGTTCATCAGATTGGCTCAGACACTGAAGTACTACGGCTATATCAAGTTTGATCCCTGCATCACAGATTTTCCAGAGAAGGGCTGCCAAGTTATAGTTGGTGCCGGCAACAATGAACTCAACTTTCATGTCAAGCTGCCCAGCGAACAAATGAAAGAGGGCAGCTTCAAAGTCACACGCATGAGATGCTGGCGGGTCACTTCATCTGTAAGTTTGATAAGAAAAAGACTTTTACAAGTCTTAAGTTGTGTTCACATTAGCAAAAGCAGATTTCTATTGGTCAACGTAGTGAATTCGCTTGACCAAATTGAACAATAGTGAAATGTGTGGATAACTTTTTCAATGCAATTGATGGGATTTTATATCAGGCCGATTTGTTTGACGTTGGGTGTTGTGCTGATTCGTAACCCTCAATGGCCCTCGGGATGCAAGAGACTTTTTATCTCATATAGTGTGTCATAGTGGACGCCAGTGGATCTTCACAACGTCCTGACGGAAAGACTAGTGTGTTTAATTTATTAGGGGGTTCTCCAGAGCGGGTTCCATCACATCTGTGACGTTGACCAATAGCAGAACAGAGGTTTTTCCGTACACCATTTTTTCATTTTCAAACATGGTGAAACAAACGGGAGACTATGGTATTGGTGCTACTAGGTAATATTATGCAGGTTTGTGGATATTTTGCCTCTCTCTTTTTTTCTCATTATGCGTTCTCTTCGTCCAATTCTGGAACAGTTGGTTTTTCTTTCTTTTCCAGAAGTCATTCATTAGTTCTGCCTTCTCGATGACATGACGTACGCCGTTAAAGACCGCAAATGATGATTGGTTGGGAAGCAACGTGTAGTCTAAGATGTTTTTTGTCCACGACAAGATTTTAAAAGTCAAAATCGCCTAATCGGACACTGTGACTATTGTAACGGGCAAAAAAAAAATATCTGTATTCTGAAACGGCAAAATCTGGTACTGATGGTACAACTGGTACTGATTAGTATTTTGTTGTCAAACATTAAACATTTCAAGTGTCTTGCAGAGTCTAAATTGGCACAAAAGCTTGAATTTTTGTAGTTCCAAGTTAGCCAAGTCCTTTTCTAAAGTATGTGAATTATTAAGAGAGGTTCTTGAGCCTGTGAAGTCCAGTAAGGTCATGTATTTGAAGAAACACACTTTTTTGTTTTACACGCATAATTAAATGCTGTTTTTGTTTGTTTGTTTTAAATTAAACATGCAAGCAGTACTTGATTTGATTTTAGCCTGATTTGATCAAGTCTTTACAAAAAATACTTTTTTAAATTTAAAATATTGTTCAGTCACCAAAGCTTATTTTTTTCGATGTAGGAAAACTTAATTTTTTTTGTTTCCAGACAACTCCTCTACAAATTCTTTCTATGACTGTCCCTTCAGGCGTGCCTGGTTGGTCTATTTCTGAAAATGAGAAGTTGAAACTGAGACGACTAAAAAGCCACTTGCAGCAAGAAAAGAGACTGCGTTCTTTGTCTCTTTGCTCACTAATAACAGTCAGCTACCATACACTCGTCCGTCCGTCCATCTATCCATTCATATTTATTTAATGGGACTCCTGCCCTGCATTTCCACTAAATTCATGCCTTCATTTTTCAACAAAATAAATATCTAAATCTTCATTCTAAAATGGATGAATGCGTGTTCTGATGTTTCGTTAGCGAGTGGAAGTTGTCTGTGCTCCACTCTGCAGGGTCTTTGCCCTAGAATAAAAGAGTTGTATTGCTAATGAGCTCAGAACGTCCATCCTTTGGGATCGAGACCGGACGCTGAGGATGCTGGGACTGCACAGCCATGTCTTTCCAATGGAACTGAGAGAGTTTCCTGTGTCTGTTTTGTGTCATTTGAGTCTATTCTAATGAGACACTTTTGTGTTTTGTGCTTGTGATGCAATGTAATTATGAGGGCGATGACATTTAGAGCAGAGCTAATGATGACTAATTGAGCTTTGAGTGTAATTGCCACGTAGAGAAGTTTAGAAACGGCCTCTGTAATTGCCTCGACACAAATAACAATGATTATTATCATGATCGTATTTGTGATGATCCGGCTCTACAGCAGGTGCCTGTGGCGAACGGTACCGCAAACCCAAGCAGTTCCAGTAAGTGTGATGTGAAACTAGAGCTGGCCTTCGAGTACTTGATGAGCAAAGACCGTCTGCAGTGGGTCACCATCACCAGTCCACAGGTCAGTGTTGGAGTTCAAAACTATTATGTCTAAAATTGAATGATTATTTAAAATGCGAAAAGTGTTTGCTGAGATTTGACCACTAGATCACTGGACTAAAGTACTTTTGTTTTTTCCCCAGGCTATCATGATGAGTATCTGTTTGCAGTCTATGGTGGATGAGCTAATGGTGAAGAAATCTGGCGGAAGCATTAAAAAGGTCACTAGGTCTATGTTTATCACCTTGTAAAGACTTGTCAAATATCTGTGGAAATATCTTTCAGTTGGTTGGTGTGTCTGTGTTTGTTTCATTTAAGAGTTTGAGTCACAGTGAATTTGTTTTTGTCACATGGGTCTGGCATGATAAACCTTTTCATTAAGGATAATAGGCTTAATAACATGTGAAACTGGATTTTTAATTAAATGACTCAGGCTTTTAAAATTAAGTGCTGCAAATAAAGGCCTTGAACGTTGTTTCAGTGCAAAGACTATGAAGCATTTTTTGTGGAATATGTATCGATGAATCCTGCAGTAAGACCAAGAATGTGCTTTATGAAGATAAATGTGGTCAAGTTAATTTGCAGAACATTCTCTCTCTCTCTCTCTTTCTCTAAGTTTGTGATTGTGCTGTGTTTCCAGCAGATGCAGAAGAAGCGACTGAACGGCACGTTCCAGCGTTCTGACAGTCAGCAAGCTGTGAAATCTCCTCCATTACTGGTGGGCATGGAGGCTTTTGCTAATGCAGAACACCTTTTGATATAGATGATGTACCATCGTTAATATGCGATTTGTATGAATGTTTTTCAGGATTCCCCTGATCCCAGCCGTGAACAAGTAGTGAAACTCTCTGTGAGTTGTCTGTTTTTCATTTCCTTATCAACTTGCAAAGTGTTATTTTTAGTATTACACTATAATACACTATAATATATTACATTATATTATTATATAATATAACCATTAAGATCTCGTATAAATACTAATTAATAATTGACAAACTAAAAAAATACTTGACAATTTACTTTAACGCGCACTTTAGATTTGAGCAACGTCGCTGCTGGCGTGAAGTAGATGAGAGGAAGGTTTTACTGCTTACAGGGAGAATTTCGTACCGTCTTTCTTACTTACATGCTGTACTGTACGTATATATTTCACTACGTGAACAATAGCGATCACAATTAATGTTAACAACACGACATAAAACCGCTGTAAATCACTTATAAAAGTACACTGTGGTGAATGATGCAACCAAACCGAGCGACGCAGAGAAAATGAACGAGTTAAGGGGTGATAGGCTTTGTGAAAGGCTATCATTATGATATTTCCGGTAAAAATGCCTGCAAAGATGCTGAGCGTTAGGACCTTTCCACGAAAAAATGCGCGTGGATGAGGGAAAAATTTTCTCGAACTCCGATACAATGCTCGTACAGCGATTTGCTCGTATACAGTCACTCATAAACCGAGGTATTACTGTTCTTCAGTTTAAGCTTATTTCAGTTACTTGGCATAATTACAAATTTTTGGTAAAGTTTAAAGTTTTTCGTCTAATATTTATTTCATTTCAGTGTAATTCAAATTAACAAATATTTGTAATAGTTTTAGGTAACAAAAACAACAGCTTTTTATACTTCTCTCCTGTACTTTTTTATTTATTTCCACAGACCAAGCTGTCTTCTGTGTCCCTGAGAGGACTTAGTTCTTCCAACTCAGCCAGTGACATCAGTGGCAATGATTTCCATGGAAACTACGCTTTTGAAGGAATAGGGGACGATGACCTGTGATGAAGTCGTCTTCATAGACTGGACTGAAGGAGTCGGATTCATTTAGCGGTTTCTCTGCATTGAGTGTAGTTATAGATGCCCAGTTCTGCAATACTGTAACCCAATTCTAAGAAATGGTCTATGAAGTCTCTCATTAGGTTTTATGAGGCCTCTGATTCAGTGCTCACTGAATGAAAATAACAAAAATGTAATATTTTCAGATTTGAGGCATAATTGGAGATTTCAAAGCTTAAATTAATACAGGGTTACATAGGCAACTCAGGGCAAGTTACTGCATTCAGGAAAGATGTTAATTTAGACTGTGATGAACGTTTTTTCTGCAGACGGGCTTTATTGAATCGTACTTCCTTAGTAGAGACGCAAAACTGTGCTTTTCTTCTCATGTTGTCACCTTGCAGGCACACATTTTCATCTCATTTTTTTCTTGCTCCTAAATGGTAGTTGCTTAGAAGAGCAAGATCCATAGCAGCAAATTGTGTTGATGGGTTCCTTTTAAAATCTATTGAGATTATTATTTAATAGAGGAGTGATCTGCTTCACATCGTGCAGTGCGCTAATGTTTTGTGGTAGCGGCCCATAGCTTGTTAGATCTCTGCAGATGCCGTTTTTTTTTCAGGAGAGTAATCTTGCAGCTAACTTGACCTGATGCCTACTGCATATTCACTGCATATCCTAGATGAAATTGTGGCCTCTTTGTTCTCTACCTTACGCTGATTCAACCGCCTTACAGTTCAACTTCTCAAAATGAAAATATAAAATGTAGCGCCGGACACAATTTCTCTCATTCTGGCCTCAGCTGTGTCCTGAATCTCGCCTTTTTTTTTCTTTTGGTGTTCAGCAGGCCCACTTGCACTAGCTGAACCCCATGTTTTTTGTTTTTTTTTGCACAGTATTAAGAAAGGTAGATGGCTTGGGTATTTATTGAGATATTAACTGTGGGAAAACATCCTGGAACATTCGCAAGAGTTTGTAGGTCTGTCAATTGAGTTTTTGTTTTGTTTTTTTGTGCGTTTTGTCTGTATTCTGTTATTCGAACCAGTATATTAAAAAGGTTTGTCATAAATGCCAAAATTATAGTTCACTAAAGCATTTTGCACAAAGTAAAATCATAGTAATGTCACTTTTATAAATGTACATGCAATTAAAAATAAGTATATCTGAATATTTACTAATTCCTGCATTATCTTTAGTATATTACAAACAAGTACAGTTGATCAAATATAATCCAGGCTGTATAAAAATAAAAACTAACATTTATCAGTGTTTACAAAATTGTAGAAAATTACTGAAAAAGTGTTTACAAATTTCACAATAAAATTTTAGTGATTGTATTTGTTTTGAATAATATCATTCCAGACTTTTTCATTTATATATACATGCATATACATAAAATCCATTTTTGTAGTTTAATAAATACATTGTGGCAATCATCTCAGAAGACTGTGATCACACGGTGCTTGGGAAATGGCTGCACTTCACGTTTATGCTGGGGTTTTGACTGCACTGAGAGTCATACTGAATGAAATGCCCCTATCCTTCATCCCAGATGATTGCAGAATGTTTAATGTGATGGTTGTTTTCACATTCTCATACTTTGTGCTGTACGCTTGGTTATTTTTTTAATTGATGACTGCAATTTGTGATTGCCATGTTCAGTATGTTCACCAGCAGCAGCATCATCTAGGATGAAAAGGGTTAACCGTCTGTACACTTATGTCTTCTCTCATAAAGCTTATGAGCATGATTTATTTTTTAAATCATCACTTCATTTTAAATCCAAGAATGGAAGTTCTGGGTCTCAATAAATTTAGGTGCCAAACAACACTACTCTGTGTATGTGAGGTTTTTTTTTCTTTCCTGGAGCTCAATTAGTAGAGCATTGGTGCTAACAACGCCAAGGTTGTGGGTTCGATTCCCAGGGAAAACAAGAACTGATTAAAAAATGTCATGTGTATCTTGAATGCAATGTAAGTCGCTTTGGATAAGTGTCTGCCAAATGCATACATGTAAATGCATTTGAAATACTTTGAGTAGGTACTTAAGGAATTACTTCACGACAGCTTAAAAAAAAAGTATATTTTATATAGTATAAATGTGTTGGGCAGTATGAATGTAATCCAGACATACTACATTTGCCATGTTGTCGTTATCTTGTGACCAACCAACATCGGTGTTGCTTCACTGACGTTCACAAATCCTCTACCGTGGCCTCACGGGATAGTAAAGTGACCATTGTACGTACACGCTTAAGAATCTCACCGGAAGTAGTAGGTCAGCTGGGAACTACTTGCCTACTCTTTTGAGTACGGTGAATTCAGGCATACTATATAGCCTTCTATATAGTAGAGAAGTATGATCTCAGATGCAGCCATTGCCTAGCAACGAAACTATGATTCGTTGCTAGTACGTAAAGTTCCACACAGGAAACTTCAAAAGAGTCAAATTTCCTTTGTGTAAGCTTTGGGCTCAAAACAGGCACTAGCATTTCAAACACATTCTCACAATCTAACAGCATGAAGATCACTGCAAGAGCTGTTAGTGCTCTGGTGCTGCCCGGGGCTCTGTCTTCATTAGCATGTTTACCGGTGCTGTTCGCAGCAGAGTGCGGGGAGGATTACAGCTCTCATTATGAAAGTGTGAGGATCACATACTGCCTGTCTCGGCATCTTAATCACATCCTGCTGGTCTACCAGTAACAGTTACTTCAGTGACTACAAGAGGGAGTTTCAAGTGAATTGAGAAAGAAGTTAAACAAATTTCAACACAAACGGTTTTATTTGAAGATATTTAAGGCCTTGATGAAACCACTGCATAATAACAAGAAAACACTCAAGCACCACACACCAACAATATTTCAATGTTCAGTCATTTCTTGGCAACCTTAAGGTTTAACTGCATAATAGGGTTTACGTTTACTGTCGTCCTTCAGTATAGCTAACAATGCCATGGGTGGCAAATACATGCCAAACATTCCTCAGAGATAAAAAAAAAAAAATCACATACAAAAATAAAAGCTTTATGTTCAGCATGACACAAAAGTCCACTACGCAACATTTCGCTTCAAGTAAACTCAGACAAATGGCAATTTTCACAGTCAATGAAACGCACAACAATAAAAGGCAACACAATCCCCCAGAATTATTAAGAGAAAAAACAAGATGATAAAGCTTCTCTGTGAAGGCATTTTCACCAGTATGATTGAGATGGAAAAATTAATTACATAAAACCTTAAAATAGTCAACCAAGGTAAAGTTAAGTGCATGCAACGTTGTGCCAGGCTTACAGAACAACTTCCTATGGCAGTGGTGCAGTAGTGTCTGTTTGGCACTGCTAAATGAACCGCAATCAGGCTCAGAATGCTCTCAGAGAGCTTTGGGTAACACAAACATCTTGCCTAGTAAAAAAGGCATTAATCAGGAATGTCCAATCCTGCTCCTGGAGGACCACCTTCCTGCAGAGTTTAGCGTCAACCGACTCCACCAAACCTGTCAGGAAGTGTCAAATAATCCTAAAGACCTTGATTAGCTGGTTCAGCTGCATTTATTTAGCGTATGCAGGAAGGTTGGTCTTCCAGGATTGGACAACCCTTACATTTGGACATTCAGGTAACGGTCTTTTAATGTAGCAGCTTGTGAACAACTCCAAAAATAATTCTGGGCGCAAGAAAAAAAAGACAACCAACAAAGCTTATACCATTATAGTAAAATCTCTTATGGACGACTGTCTTGCAATAAGAGGCTACACCTCTTCCTCGTCCTCCACCTCTTCCTCATTTCCAGGCATCTGCACTTTAACCCAGCCATCTGTAGTCAGGCTATGCTTCTTCTGATGTCGTTTGTAGTTGTCCCAGTGTCCAGTAGTGTAGCCACACTCTTGGCACTTATGGGGCTTCTCGCCCGTGTGGCGCAACATGTGCCGCTTCAGATTCATGCTCTGATTGCAGCTGTAGTTGCAGATTGTACACTGAAATGGTTTGGCACCCGAATGCACCCGTTGGTGCCTCTTGAGATTAGCCAGGTTTCCGCAGGCATAGTCACACAGGTGGCACTTGTAGGGTTTCTCGCCGGTGTGCACTCGATGGTGCCGCTTGAGGTTGTCAAAGTGGGCGGAGGCGTAGTCGCACTGTGGGCACTTGTATGGCTTCTCTCCACTGTGGGTCTTCATGTGGCGGGCCAGGTGGTTTGGGTAGTGGGTAAGGAAGGGGCAGGCAGCACAAGTGTAGACTTTGTCCCCTCGCTCAGCGGGGCATCCAGGTGTGTCCTTAGTCAGCATCTCTAGGGTGCACTTTGCGCAGATCTGAGCAGAGGATCCGTCCTCATCATCCAGGGCCATGCCACACAGACGACAAGTGAAGGGGAAGAACATGTGGGGGAGGGTGGCAGGTTCAGAAGGAGCCTGTCCTGACTGCAACACCCCAGTTGACGACTGTTGTGCAAGCCTGAGGCCATCAAAGGTTGGCAAGTAGTTCCCATCTCTTTGGGGGCGCGAGACAGACTGAACAGCACCTGCAACTGAAGGATGTTGAATTACAACTCTTTGTAAAACTCTGTTCCATGCTCTTTCAAAGGTACAAAGCAGAACCTTACCTTCAGTGGGAGCAGGAGCAGGAGCCGCTTCCTTTTCCTTCTGACCCACAGTAGTGTGATTTAAACA
The DNA here is from genome assembly GCA_037043235.1 of Rhodeus uyekii. Taxonomy (NCBI): domain Eukaryota; kingdom Metazoa; phylum Chordata; class Actinopteri; order Cypriniformes; family Acheilognathidae; genus Rhodeus; species Rhodeus uyekii. The sequence goes on from JAWRVZ010000121.1 coordinate 844,842, forward strand.
GCTGCCACTGACAGGCTGAGTGGCACTCTGGCCCGGGCTTATGGCTGTATGCATGCGCTGGTGCCTCTTCAGGTTCCCTAAGGAACTGCATGCAAAGGTGCAGTGATTACATTTATAGGGCTTTTCTCCGGTGTGTATGCGCAAGTGCCTTTGCAAGTTCACTAGTTGTGCCGATGCATAGGAGCACAGTGGACACCCGTATGGCTTTTCGCCGTTGTGTGTCTTCATGTGCCTCTTAACGTGGTTAGTGTAGCGCGAAGTGAAACCACAGAGCGTGCATGAGTGGAGCTTCAGGGAACCATCCTCGCAACCAGCGGCTTCATTCCCTCCCCCACTAGACTCCACTTGTAAGCCTAAGCCCGAGCAGAGCTTCCTGTCCACAATGCCATCCGCATTCCCTTTGCAGCAGCGCATGCAGAAGGGCCCCACCAAGTCCATGCCAGGTCCCAGGGGGTCTTCCAGGAGCTGACCACAGCCCCTGCAAGAGAGGTAAGAGGGAAAGGCAGACTCAGAAACCCTCTCTTCACGCTCGCTTTCGGTTGCGCGGAGGTCGTCGGCGTCACTCTCCATACTGAGGCGGCTGAAGGGGGAGCTCTCCTCGTCTCCCAGGGGGAAGCCAGGCAGACTGATGTCAGCTGTACAGGACCACAGCAGGACACTGCATTACATTATGCAGCTGTAAAGATACGTTTTCTGCAATCTGAGACAGTGTGTAAGCATTCAAATACAACTGTAATTCCAAAAGAAAAATTCACTATTTCAGTATTTGTAGTATGTAAAGTTCCTAAATGGTTTAGGAAAACCTCTCATGCAAGATCACAGGAATCTATAATTGTCTCAAAAGTACAACAACTACAATTGGAGTACAAAGTCTGCAGAAAATATCAACAGCCAAAGTTTATTCAAGTCAATATTTTTCGCACCTATACTTACCCACTAAGCCAAGGCTAAAATGTTAAGTCAATTCTGATAGAAACAAAATGTGGTAGTCCAACAAAACACAAGGCTACAGTGTTTCTTCTCACTGCGTTTCTGTGAAACTACACTTTCCTTCTGCAAGCGTTGTCCTCATGCACATGCAATGTGTCGAAATGTGAGTCTGAATTCTGAACGGGCCTTTATATCGCCCGTTTCAGAAACCCCAGGTGGATGATTACCCAGCCTAATGATAATGATGATGACTATAATGGTCCTGCTGATGATGATGAGGGGGAGATGATGATGATGATGATGATGATGATGACAACTATGATAAAGACCCTGAGAGGAGATGATGATGATGATGATGACTAAATGCCTTATTACAATGTGTCCTTGATGGTGATGACTGTCTTGATGACCTTATATAATAGTTGTGGCACACTATATTTTTTCCTGATTTGCCATTTTGAAATGGCATGTTCTGTCAGAATGCCAAAACCAGTGAAATTTTCCAGGGCGGTCGGCTCTCTTCTCCCATCTGTACATGAAAGATCACACTGCTTGCTGACAGACAAAATGCAGCACGTTTTCATAATAGCGCTAACATTACACAAGTCTTTGCAGTTAATGTCCCACCCATATCGAGCACATATGGCCCTTCATGAATGGCAGCAATACAATTCATCTAATGCATATGTTTTAAATCTTCAGGATTTGTCAGTAGCCATCATATAAGAGCCATAATAAAGTACTTCTTTTTAAAGAGAATTTAAAAAAAAAAATTATAGTTCACAAAACATTTCCATTTTACATTCTAACTGTAATACAATTACAATTCCTCAATATGTCCAGATTTTCAATGACAGTGGGAATCCTGTAATACGAGTTACCAAAATCTGAATAAAATTTGGTCTTCGCAAATAAAATAAAAACGTTTATGCTTTTCTTGGTCCAAGACTGGTTGTACCAAGGGAACTGGCACCATTTTCACTCAAACAGTGGCACAGATTCAAATTTGGACAACAATTTGTCCCTAACAAAATCAGGCTCGGAAACTCAAGAAACTCACCTGAGAACTTTTCAAGGCCTATGATCTTGTTGTCATTGTCAGGGTCTGAGAACTCGAGTTCTTGTCCCAGGAGAAAGTCGCTCTCAAAGGTAAGGCTTGCTGGACGTACAGTGCCTAAACCATCTTCAGAATCCACTGAAAGCAAAGGGTCATGGTTAAATACATCAGCAATGGTGTTCATTGTAACTTGTCCTATGTATATTTTTCTATGCGAGCCATTTCTGTATTTGCCTTTGTGGCAATGCCTGTTGATGTTAATGTGTGGATATATTATTGCTGTATTTACTTCTTTTTTTCATGGTTTAAATAATTTTTGTTATGATATTATTGTTATTTCATTTTGTTGTTATCAGCTATTAAAATAAACAATGTATTAAAGCCCTGTTGTTAAAATTCATAAGAGAAATACTGAATCTTGCATTTTTATTGTACAAACAAGAAGATTTACAGCAAACGTCATATGGGATCATGTTTGTTTGTAACAATTAATCGACAAGAAGTCAGTCATTATCACTTTCGGCCTGTGAAATAATAATTTTATATATATATATATATATATATATATATATATATATATATATATATATATAAAACATTTTACATTTAAAATTTCACACTCTGATTATTTCAACCAAGTCACAATTTATGTATTGTGTAAGATGTAATTTTAAACGTTTTCTGGAGAAAATCATTGGCTCCAATTAAATTTCATTCAATTTTCATTCTTTCTGCATAATTTGACAATTACAAAATCTGTTCTTTTTCTTCACACATCACCTCTCATAATTCATATCAACTATTTTCATAGTTCATTTTTATCGTTACTAGTAGCAAAATTGCTGGTCATGGTGAAAATGACACCACGACAGCGAGATGATGTTAACGTTTTTAAAAATATTTTTATAAGACAGTTTCATAGTTTAAGACTTACATACGTAAAACAGCTACTACACATGAAGAGTAATAGTAAAGATAAATAAAGAAGGCAATGTAAAATGTTTCCAAAACAGTTTTAATGTGACCCTCATAAAACAAAAAAAGGAAAATAAGGAGCCAATTAAGAAAGTCCTGACTTCTTACTGGCCAATAACAGGTTCTGTCTTTACTGTAGATTTACTGCCATCTACTGGGTGACAAAGAAAATAATGACCACTTTTTGAGAAGAAAAGAACAAACAATGAACAAACAATAGTTTAGCAGGAGTTTAAAGTAAGTAAACTATTATTCAGTTATTTATATAGGCTTTCCAGTTGCTCAAACAGTAGAGTTTGGCGCTTGCAACACCAAAGTCATGGGTTCGATTCTCAGAGAAAACAAGAACTGATTAGAATATTGATAAGTATCCTGAATGCAATAAGTCGCTTTGTCGAAACATCTGCCAAATGTAGAAATTAAATGTAAATTATTTACCATAACAGTCACCATCTAAACCTAAAGCTACTTCCTACTAAATGCATGGCTAAATTCTTCTTCATAATCTGACACAAACACAGAAATAACTCCACATAATACATTTCAACACACTGGATACACAGCATAAGAATATCATCTGACACCTGGAAGCACAATTCAAAATCAAGATGATCAAAACAATTATTACGTTTCTGTGAGATGTGTCAAATATAAATAAATACAATTTAAATTTAATTTATAATAATTCATTAAAATGATACATAGTTTATAACTATAATACAATAACCACACAGTCTAAATGTCCCAGCTATTACTAGAACAAAGAGTCTGCTTATTGATGGCAAACATTCAGGTGATTTTGGACAGATATGTCCAAGTTTAACGGTCTCAAAAGCACATAACAGTTTTCATTACAAGGCAAGACAACACGAGCAGTTTTAATAATCCTTCAGTGAAATAGTAAACAATTACGAAAACAACAACAACAACAAAGTAGCTTACACTTGACAGGCTGTGGATTCTGCTGTTTTCTTCTTGGCATCTTCCAGTCAGCCTTTTTATTCGCAACCTCCTCTGGATTCCCTCGCAAACAATCAACTCATTCTTCAACGTAGCCTTTGAAAGCATTGAGAATACAGACGTTAGGAGAGCGCAGTCTCTGTAACAGATACACGGCGCATTTAAGGGCTAACATGCTAATCTCACAGTGTCGTTTAACGTCAATAAGACTGGCGTTATTTATAGCACATGCCGGATATTTTCGACTCGTAGTGCGACAGAATTCATGTTTGCATTGCATGACTGTTTCCGCCCATCCTGAGCGTTTATTCTGTCGATATGTAACACGACTGTAAAGATGTCACACATGTACCTGCTATTTCCCTGTCGCTGCGCTACTCCTCACACGCCGCCATTCCGGAACACGTCGACCACAAAGAAAGGCAATTAATGCTCTTTTTTCATAACTTAATTGATTTCCAAATTGCCATTGTATACATTTTTCTTCCGGTACGTTGCGTGTATCCGTTTCCTCGGTTACGCGTTTCCGGGTACGCTTTGCTGCTTTTTTATTTTTAATCTTCGCTTTTTATGGAACGTTTATAAAATGTTTATGGAATATTTTTAATGTAGCGAAATCTAAAGGAAAGTCTAGTGTTATATTTAGTTTTTTTTTTTACATTAATTTTAGCGCATTTGGTTCATATGGGCGTAATTGTTTATTAGGTTATATTATAACAACAGCTGCAGCAAAATTTTATTATATTATTTCATATAACATGTCACATAATTTAATATATTGTTTTATATTATTTAGTTATTTTATATTACATTATATTAAAATATTTAATGCTGTGTTATATTATATTACATTATAGTACTTTATATCATGTCATAGTCTTTTCTATTATTTCATATATCATATCATATAATTTCACATATTATATTATGCTATGTTATATTATATTACATTATATTATGTTGTTTTAGATCATAATACATTACATTACAGTATGTTATTTTATAGCAAATTATATTACATCATATCATATTATATTATTTTATTATACTATAATATATTATATTAAAATTATTATTATTTATACAATATACGATTTTCTATATTTACTATTCGCGTACCGCAGCAAAAGTCTACATATATTTGCTAAATTACTGAACAGATAAGTAAGCCTCTCTGTTTATCTGTTTCAGAGGCTTTTTCGTTTATTGTTTTCAGAGGCAGAGGTCGTTGTCAGGTACTGTTTCATTCGCTGATGTCGTGAATTCATGTCTCCTATCACAGGTGCACAGAGGAGGGAACCTCGCGGTTCAAGGGGATCTCCTCGCCAACGTCACGCGGTGCATCTCGGACCACAGGGTCCAGAAAAGCACTGAAAGACAGTGAACAGGCTTCGTTTTACAGCAGTGGGAGGAGCGAGCGGCCGATGGTGCTGAGCTGATAACGCGCTGAGCGCAGGAGGTAAGAGCTGGTTTCACTAATATATCGCGCGCTGTCTTTCGGTCTGAAGATGATTTTGACCTCTGCTTTAGAGCATCATACGCTGCGTTTTGGGCATAAAACTGTAGTATTTGGCAGGGGTGAACGGTAATACGTAATAACCTTGCCACTCCCTGCAGTGCTGTGATGCCCTGCTCAAACCTTCTGATTCATTAATAATACAAATTATGTCCGTAGACAATGAATTACAATGAAATTTAAGCAACGATAAACAGATTTCTGCACAATCGAGAGGGCTGCTGAAGTACATGTTATTCTGCATGTACATGCATATAATCTGTACTGTACTATATCATTAAAGTAACAGTTGGTGAAAATGTCGGACCATTGATGCGCTCTTGGCCCAAATGTGGAGGTGTATAACGGCATTGCCACGATGCTTTCCTTGTTCGAGTTATTAGTCATGGTATTAATGGGATCACCTCCCTCTTCGAAATAGAAGCTCTTGATATGATTGTAAACAGAGCTCTGATAGCATTGCGTCGGCGTTTGATATTTTGGGTTTGCCAAGTTGTTGCCCAACTTCGCTTAATGTGGTTAAACAAGAAAGCCGTCCGTGTCCAGGAATAGTTCAGGGAACCGAAAGAAAGAAAACACACCGAAGCCAATCCAAAGATCTTAGCCACAGGATTTTGCTCTACGACCAGAGAAGCTATAAATCACATTTGAGCTTTGTCTCATCATTGAGGTCCACTGGCACTGCATTATGCATGTTAAAAGTATTTCTTTTCCATTCATATAGCATTAGTGGCATGACTCTTAGAAGTCTAAATGCACCCAAAAAATAATTGTATCATGTAATGTATTAAAAAAGCTTTGGAGTCCTACAGCCTCCATTATAATTGTATAACTCTTTTTATTCAAGCATCATCCCTTGCTCGTCAGAGTGTTGAATGACCTTGATATTACAGGTCTATCCTCTTTATTGGTTTCTGTTCTGTTGAGTGATGGAGCATGCAGTCAAAGGCAAGACACAGATCCTCACATTAATTACGTAATACTGCCAGAGGGGGCAGATGTTGCTTATCTGAGATCAAAAACATCCGAAAGTCCCACTTACTATCAATATTTGCAAAAGAATCCAAAATTGCTTTTTTGTTGCAACGTTTCAGTACCCTAATCTTCATCAGGCATATCATAAGGTCAAAATGTTGCTTTGCAATGTTTTACATTTGCAGCTTTGCAAATAATGATAGTGTTAGGGACTTTCTTTTGTTTTTGATTTTTGACTTTTTTCGCCTATCCATTACCTGTAGTCGTGCGAGGGTAATTGTTCATTGATTGCTTATCTGAGATCGAAATATGGATCTTTAGCAGATCTTTATTTTTTTGGGCCCGTATGATTTAATGTTTTTCTCTATAATTTTTGGAGATTTGTTTCAAAAAGGGTAAGTGTGAGAAAAGTTAAGATTCATTACCACAAGAAGAATAAATAACAGATTTTTTCTTTATTTCTTATGACCATAAAATACTGTTGTATTTTTCTAGATAGTATAGGCTATACGCCCAAATTCAATCTTCTCTTTAATCGGAGTTAATGTTTATCTGCAAAGCTCTAAATGGGATTGATTCTCATGAATATACGTTTTATCTTAGTGTTTTATTATTATTGTTGAATCACTTAGCAGTTTGTATTTTTATCATGTCTTTAGATAGCAAAATATGTCTGGAAAATGGAGTATTCTTTATTTTAGTATTATTTATATGCTGTTATAGTATTTAATCATATTTTGAACTAGTTTGTAATTGTAATATTTTCAATTTTTTGTTTATTCTTGTTTTAGTAATTTTGTTGTGTGCTTTTGTCATTTTATTAGTTTTTCCCCCAAAAAATATTTCTGTTAAATTAAATTAATTTTTATTTCAGCTTTAGTTTTAGTAATATTAGTACTTTAACTTCATTTTGACTTTCGATTAGGTGCCAAGACAATATTTCTGAGTTTTGTAGTCAGATATGTCTGTTCAATTTTAAAAAGTAAAACCCCATCCCCCAGATCAAAGCCTCTGAATCCTTCAGGGAGAAAATAAGTCATTCTGGAATACTTTTCATCTGTCCGGCATCTCCTTCTCCATCACATGTTGACTGTTGATATGAATGTAACAATCTGTGGTCCAGTTGGGAGATTAATTTCTAGCTGATCATGTATCAAGTTAAAAAAACAGCTCAGACTCCTCTTTTCTGCAAACTTCTTCAGTCCAAACGACATACTAACTACCTCTCAGCAAAAGTATATGCACTATGCTGGTGTCTTTGCATGTAGAGGATAGTTTAGGGTCTTTGTCTTTGCAAACGTCTTTGTTAATTATATTTTTACCTTGTTAAATATATAAAAAAATGTATATATATATTTGTGTGTGTGTATATAATGTGTAGATAAATCCAAAAGTTTTGGATTAGTAAGATAATTTTAAATGAGTCCTTTTATTTATCAAGAAAACATTAAGTTGATAGAAAATTATAGTATAGACACAAAATATGACAAAAGATTCTGAAAAAAATGAAAGAATCCTGAAAAACATGATTTCCACAGAAATATTAGAAGTACACCTGTTTTTAACTTCGATTATAATAATAATAAATGTTTTCCGAGCAGCAAATTAAAATCATTTCAGTAATGATCATGTGATACTTAAGACTGGAATAATGGTTGCTGAAAGTTCAGCTTTGTCATTAGAAAACAGAAAACAGTTAAAGGGACAGTTCACCCCCCCAAAAAGTATTGTCATCATTTGCTCACTCTCATGTTGTTCCAAATCTGCACAAGTTTCTTTCTTCTGTGAACACAAACAATGATATTTTGAAGAATGTTGGTAATCAAACAGCCATTGATTCCATAGTATAATGCATCCATTTTTTCAACTATGGAAGTCAACGACTGCCATCAACTGCTTGATTACCAACATCAGCAAAAAAAAAGAAACCAGAGCAGGTTTGCAACAACTTGAGGGTGAGTAACTGATGACAGAATTAACTTTTTTGAGTGAATTATCTCTTTAAGACACTTCTTTCAAAAACATTAAAACATCTTACCAACCCCAAACTTTGGAATGGATGTGTGCTGAAAGATGTTTTCTACAACAATCTTATTGTGTTGTTGTTGTTTTTTCAGTTTTGAAAATATGTGGTTTCTTTGGATAACTAAAGGAACAAAAACTCTTTAATTTAAGAAGACAACAAGGATGACTTTGATCAGGAAACGCTGTTATGGACGATTTTCGTACTTCCTCACAATGGTCTATTTGCTAATGTTCAGTGTCAGACCGTAAGCACCAAACAGAGACACACAAACAAAAGGAGCCTGATCCACTCATGCTGTTTTGGCTGGACTGTCCAGCTCTGTACAATGAAGAGACCCAAGCAGCAGTCACAGGCCCTCAGTTTTCTCAGCTTCTTCAGCCGAAAGCCCAAATCTGACCCCAGGATTGAAAAGCCTGCAGGGACTTTAAACAAGGAGGAAGTGGCCATCACGCTCACACCCCATGAGCACGAACACGTGGAACAAGTAAGATAACATCCATACATTTATTCGCTGAACCAAGTCATTTTCCTATTTAATATATCACAATTTTCATTAAGCTAACTTGTTTTCGTTAGACTGAGATAAAGTTATAACTTTCTTTCCTCTCAGGACCGGGCTCACAGTGATGTTGGATTAGAGGGCGGTAGGGATGGAGGAGATCCTGGGAAAGGGGAAGGAGGTGGAGATGACGAGGGAGGTGTGGAGTGTGGGAGCAGTGGTTCAATGGGTGTACTGTCCTTGTCCTCCTCCAGTCAGGATCAGCTGCTCGAGCACCTGGTCGAGTGCCCGCTCTGCCTCCTGAGTCAACCGCGCGGACACTTCCCTCGCTTGTCCTCCTGCCAGCATCGTGCCTGCACCGACTGTTTGCGGCAATACCTACGCATCGAGATCTCAGAGAGCCGCGTGGGTATCGCCTGCCCGCAGTGCCCTGAAGTGCTGGCTCTGCCCGACGTCCGTGCCATCCTGGATGACGGTGCACTGCTGGAGCGCTTCGAAGAGTTTCAGCTGCGCCGCTTTCTGGCAGCTGACCCAGACACGCGCTGGTGCCCGGCTCCAGACTGCAGGTTAGCACAGAAACGTGATTGGTAAAGCACAGCCATTGTCAAATCCTGTTTTTGGGTGCAATTATAGAGGGATATTGTTCCAACATGTGATTACCTCTGCATGTGACATATCATATTAGTGTAATTTCCTTTCATTGAACTTTTCACAATAATATCTACTAATAATAAAAAAGTATTAGGTGTTTTTTCACAAATCATTTATATTCAAAGTGGTAGAAAAATTGTATTTTGGCAGTTTATAAATATAAAGAAGAAATTTAACTTAAGATAAAATATATTCATATTCTGTCCGATACTGACAGATAGTTGTTTTCACATCATGGCTGATAAATAATAAATCCTGTACAGTTTAATATTTTTTATATTTAATAAAAAATGTGTTTTAATAAAGACATCAAAAACTAACATCAGCAATTAAAAGCTGCAAGTGAATTTACGCATCACAACATTACAATGTACAGTATGAAAAATGTATTTTCATTTTGAGATTTGCTGAAGATTACATAAAGCAGTGTCATTAAATTATTAGTGTTAATATTATATATTAACTTTATATAATACATAAAAAACTGATGTGATGCTGTATATTGTGAATCCACAATTTGCTAGTCGCAGTAGTTAGATTGTGTTTCATAAAGCAAACTTGCTGACATAAAGGCACCACATAATATTACTCAATGGAATTAGTTACTAGAAACCTAATTACAAGTTTTATATTGAATGAAGGTCTTCTTTCTCTCTCAAAAAAGTTTAATGTGTTCAAACTGTTTTTGTTTTTTTTGTTGTGGCTGGTAGTTATTTAGACTATGTGTTCTCCACCAGCTTAGACAAGGTGGTCTATCAATTAAATTTTTTTACTGAAAGGGTCTACTAGCACACCAGTTTATATTCCTGAATATCAACTAACTTTAACCAACTAAAAACCATGTGAAGTGCTTTCAGTGAGCAGGAGTATAAAAAAGTGGCAGATCATTATGTCAGCGTTCTCCTCTGTGGTGCATTATGTATAGTTCTGGAGGCCAGCTTTAGGTTTCGTAATGGTAACCGGATCGAGGGAAGTGATGGGAATCTGTGGCTGTTTAGCATTTCTTGTCAACAAGACAGTATTAGGTATCACCTGCAGCCACTCCACATGGTACCCAGATCATCCTCTCTCTTTACTACCGTGACTGAAGCACCAAAAACAGTGATGATAGCTGTAACCACCACTGTCTGCTAGATAGTGGCTTAAGTTCACATATCAGATGATGTGTGTTTTTAAATATTGATTAACACGTTAACTAGCAGCATATTGTTCTTATTTTGAATATAATTGAGCTACTTCATAATCCCTATGTTTTATTGTGTCGTGTCTGTCATTCATTAGCTACGCGGTGATTGCTTACGGCTGTGCGGAGTGTCCCAAGCTAAGCTGTGGTCGGGAAGGCTGTGAAACCGAGTTTTGCTACCACTGCCGTCAGCTGTGGCACCCAGACCAGACTTGCGACCAAGCCAGACGTCAGCGTGCTCGCCACACGTCAGGAGCTAATGATGTTTCCACACTCTATGTGTTCAACGAGGAGCCTGGCGGTATGGTGCGAATACTGAGGGACTAACCTAATATCCATTTGGTGTCCTAGCTGAGATGTTTGTTTCTGCTCTTGTTCTTTAAGATGCAGAGGAGATCAAGCCCTGTCCACGTTGCGGGGCCTACATCATGAAGACTAATGATGGCAGCTGCAATAGAATGAACTGTACAGTGTGTGCTTGTCAGTTCTGTTGGCTGTGCATGCAGGAGATCACTGATGTACACTACCTCAGGTACACACACGCTCATCACGTTACAGTAAGAGTAGACCATTGCCAGGTCTTGTGGCTAATGGCTAACAGCTAAGGTCTCATCCGCATTGTAGCTTATTGACATGATTGACATGTAAAGAAAGCAACCATGGTTCAGTTTAGATTTTATGCACTTTAAAGGGTTTTATCATTTATCTGAAATACACTCATTCATCATTCATACATGTAATATATAATTTTATTTATATATTAAATTGAGCAAATGAGACATTTAGAATGTTACAAAAGATTTAAAATGAATACTGTGTTTTGAACATCAAAGAATCCTGAATAAAGATGGTTTCCACAAATATATTAAGCATCACAGCTATTTTCAATATTGTTAATAATGAGAAATGTTTCTTAAGCAAATCAGTCAGAAGATCACGATCAGAAGGATCGTGATGCTGAAGACTGGAGTAAAGATGCTGCTATTACAGGAACATTTTAAATGTATTAAAATAGAAAACACTTATTTTAAGTTATAATACAATTATATATATCAACTATTATATATCAAAAATTATACATGTATGATTATAATAATATTTCACGATATCTCTGTATATTTGCTTAAATAAATGCCTTGGTGTGTGAACATAAGACAGTTCTTGCAAAAAAATAAAATAAATCGTATCTACCCAAATTTTTGAAATGTAATGTATATAAAGCCACAGTAAAATATTTTGATATTTATTTTTTTTGTTTGCTAATAATTAAGTCGTATGGTTAATTATGTAAATAATGGGGCAGAAAACACACAAATTTACAGAAAAAGTTACAGATTATTTCATGCACGAAAACAATTCACTTGCAGACTCAAACTGTTCTGGAGTTTTGATGCCTCTTCCACTCAAATTTTCATTATATCAACCCTGTGCATTCTAAATATTTTATTTCCCTGCAGACTGATAAAAAAAAAAAAAATGTCGCATTAACCATGAACATAGTTTGGGGTGGGTGATTTTCTGTGTCTGCAGTTTTAGTTACAACATTTGGTCGGTGGTTGTGCTTAAGAGAAACTCATACTGTTATTAAGCCTACCTCCATTTATTAATTAAGTTACTGTAGGCTACTGTACACTTTCTAATTAACATTTACTGAATATTTATCCAGTGTGCAGAGCTTTCTCAGCCAAATATAGGACATTTGCCTGCAAGCACATAGCCCACATTCACCAGAGTTTGCGATCTGTTATTAAGCTACACTCTGACACATTCGGTCCAAGCTAAACAGGGGTAATTCTGCTGCACAAGAATGTTTTTCTGGCTCTGGAATACTGAGTTTGTGCCGAGTTGTTTTTTTAGCCGACTTCATGAACGTTGCAGATTATCAGATTTGCTTAATTACGTTTAATCAACACAAGTCTTGCAGAAGCTGAGGCGTTTTAGAGGTCTAATCTTTAAAATAGCGACTTTGCTACTAGTTTCTGTAAGATATTGCTGCACCAAAGCTGATTTCGAATAGATTTTTCCATTCTTGGATGTCGGCCAGCACCGACTTTTGTCAATTAATCAGGACAAATCTCGGTTCATATTTCCCTGTCCATGCAACCCAACCCCCATGATTTGCCAGAAGCAGGTTTCTTAATTTAATGAACACCCCATTCTGCTGGCCTCCAGCTGGCCGGAAAAAGATGTTTATGAAATGACAGAGTACATACATAGTCTGTTGTCGTTTACTCATCTTCATGTCATTCCAAACCTTTCTTTCTTTGATGGAATATAATAGAAGATATTTTGAAAAAGGTCAGTGTTGCTTTGAACCCAATTTATTAAGTGGGAAGTATCCATTTAAGACAAGATTTACATTAATTATAATTTACATAATTCACTTGTGTCTGCACTTGTGTGTGAAGTCTGTATAGACATAGACTTAACTCATCCTAGAACATCCACCAAAAAATGTAAATTATTTTCATTATATATACTTTTGTATTTCAGAATTAAAAATTTTGGGTGAACTATCAATTTAATGGGAGCAACATACAGATATGTTATATGAATGTGCAATTCTGTCATGTGACACCTTTCATTTGTGTTAAAGCCCTGTTTGTTGACATAACATGTTTTTTTGCCAGATATTTTGCCAGAACTTAAGATCTAAAGTTAAATGTAAAAATGTAGTGTTGAACATTTTATAATTGTCATTTCTTTCAGCTATTTCGGTAATAATTTTGATGCACTTTACTGTTTTCTGCAAAATAATCCTTGGATGAAAACTTGCGATTGTTATGAGTGGTTGATTAGCATTCATTAATAATAAAGTTTTGTCTTCAAATATTAAATTGGCTTTCAAGCTAGAACCCTGTAACACTTTGCCACACAGAACAAAACAGGAAGTGACACTTACCATAAAGGATTGTAATTCACCCAGGCAGTGCGTGAGGCTAATCGAGGATGAGATCATAAAATATTGATTCAATGTGACTGTGTGTATGTATGCGTGTGTGTGGTCTTTTATAGGCTAATATTCCTTGTCGTGTACTTGCTATGACCAACTGTGTAAGTATGATACCGTAAATTGAAACTTTATTCATTTATTTTCCTTACAGTCCTTCAGGCTGCACTTTCTGGGGAAAGAAGCCATGGTCGCAGACCAGAAAGGTTTTGTGGCAGGTCGGCATGCTGCTCGGGGCTCCGGTGGTGATCTCACTCATAGCAGGCATTGCGATACCAGTCATCATTGTGGGCATCCCGATTTATATGGGCCGCAAGGTAAAGACTTGAAGCGTGCTGCATTATTTTACTGCTATGTTTGTCCACTCTGTGGAGAAATGGATCCAGTGACTGTTTAATAGCTCCAGGATGGTAAAAAGACAAGGTCATGCCCCTGGCTGTGTGCTCATCATAAGAAAAGTGCTGCCGAATGCATATATGTAAATGAATATAAATCCACCAGACCTGTCCTCTTCACACAGTGGGTAAATGTGATGTGATGTAGAAAATGTTTGCAAAGAAAGCAGAGTGTGTTTCACTGTGACATTCATTTATGGAGTCAGTTTTGCTCTTTGGGTCCCCATGAAAAAAAACATTCATTTGATTACTTCCTTTGCATGTGATGCTTCATTTCGAGTTTCTTAAAAACCTTGCAGTGTACTTTATAAATTATTTATCAGAGCAAATCATTTTTTTTTGGGATACATTTTTTCTGTTATCTGTTGGTACAACATTTTAGCCACATTTTTAAAACATTTATTCTGTCAAAACTTAAAGTAAACACAATAATGCCTATTTGTGAATAGTCTAGTATCAAATAGTCTCTTTTTTGCTGTGAAATCTTTAATAGTGATTTGAATAAAGTAAATGTAAGACATTTTACATTTAATGGACTGAAGCAACTTGGTTTACTTGAATATTCATATATCATTGTAACAGTGCGTAGTTTCGGGAAAGAATGAGGCGGGAACCGGTGAACATTTAACAACTTTTAATTTGGAAATAAAATAAATACAAAATAAAAGTATGGACGACTGCCGCCCACAAGAACCTAGACCACAACCAACATAAAGTCCAGGCCTAGTCCTCTCTCGTCCTTCACTGGCGTCGCTCACCCTTTTATGTTTCCGCTCCTCCATGAGATACGAGGCCAGTGTAGTGCGCGGGCGATGCTCATTATCCATCATGCCACCGGCTCTCGTGATGCTTTCAACATCCCTCTGCCCCACCCTGCTCGCCACAATCATCTTTTCACTTTTTTAACGTTAATGTAAATGCCAAATATGACACAAACTGCTTTTGGGGAACATTTATTTGTCCATCTCATTTAAATAATTTCAATTATCATTGAATTGCATTTATGAGCCATAAAAGCCTGATGTATAAAATATGATACTCATTAAAAACACACACACACACACACACACACACACACACACACACACACACAGTATATGTATGTGTGTGTATATATATACATATATATATATATATATATATATATACATACATACATACACACACACAAGTCTACATGTGTTTTTCTTTGACTATTACTATTATATTTCATACACACACACACAGGTGGAAAAACTGTTGCCTGACACATATGCCGTCTGCCATAGAAAGTGTTGACAGAAATTGCCTGAAAAATCCATGTATTGTTGACCTAAAACCTATACATTCAATTCTATTAATGACTAAATGATTGAATATAATTTTTCATTTAAGAGTATTAAGTAGTAAGTACTGATTTTCTAAAAAATGTATAAAGTCTATAGATTGCGTAGATTTCCAACTACAGGTGTCCATGTTGTTTGTAAATGCTGCTTGTGAGCTAAACAAAGAATGTATGAACAAAGTCACCAGATCTAACTATTCGCAATAAATGAGACCTGTATCAACACCTGCCTCTCCCCACAGCACCTCATATGTTTGTATTTGTGCTTTAAGTCTGTATCTGTTTGCTTGCCTTTCAGGTCCATGGTCGCTGTAAGAAAAATAGTATCTCAGGAAGTAAGCATTATCTGACAGTGGCCAGTGGGGTCATGATGTCTGTTTTTGTGTCTCCAGTTATAGCGGCCATTACTGTGGGTAAGAAACTCATCCATCCACTTTGGCTATTACCATATTTAAAAGGTCATTTTATGTTATATGTAGTGTTTTGTATTGTATACATTACGGTTAAAAAGTTTGGGGCCTGTAAACAAAAAAAAATTATAATAATGAATATCTTTATTCAGCAAGGATGTATTAAATTGATCAAAAGTGACAGGACAGACATTTATAATGTAAGATTTCTATTTCACATAAACGGTGTTCTTTTGAACTTTCAACTTTGATAACAATAAGACATTTTTCATCCTATCAGAAGGATTTCTGAAGGATCATGTGACACTGAAGACTAGAAATAAAAACGTAAAATTGAAAACAATTTAAACTGTAATAATGTTTCGCAACATAACTGTTTTTACTGTATTTTGATCAAATAAATGCAGCCTTGGTGAGCATAAGAGACTTCTTTCAAAAATATTAAAAACTCTCTGACCTCCAACCTTTAAACTGTAGTGTTAATCGTTTTTATGGTGTTGAATGTGAATATGAGGAATGGGGGTTTTTAGAAGGAAATGAGCACTTTAGTGGTCATATCGTTGGGTTACGGCAATGTAAAGGTGCTGACAAGCGTGTTATTTATTGGTATTGATTGTTCTGGCATGAGTTCAGACAAATGAGTCTGCCTCTTAGCTGAAACCTTAAAAGAAAAAGGCAGAAAGGAAAACAAGCACGCTTAAAGGCATAGTTCAACTAAAAATCATTTACTCACCCTCATGTCATTCCAAACCTGTACAAATTTCTTCTGTGGAGCACAAAAGGGGAATTGACTAATATTTTGGCCACTCTTTGAAATGCAAAATGCTCCACTCTCAATCATAATTGAATGGAAAACAACAACTGGCACATTATTAAAGATTTCTCGTTTTGTGTTTTTCAAAAGCAAGAATATCATATGGCTTTGGAATTAATTCAGGGCAAAAAAAAAAAAAGGTGAACTAATTCTTTAACGTCCATATTGCACACATTTTAACCACCATTATGCATGCAGCTGTTTCATTCATACGTGCACACACACACACACACACACACACACAGTGACTGCCCCGGTCGTCTCTGATGACTCATCTATCTTCTGCTTTGGCACTCCTGTGAGAGTTGGAGCAGGGAGGGGAAGATTACAGCAGCCGGTTGCAACTAAAATGTCAGAGCGATCTCCATGGCATAGTGTGAAGACCTGAGCACAGCACATTCACTACTCTGCGCCTTCCTCCCAAACCCAAAGCTTGTGTTCCGTCTCATTCTCCCCTCTGAATAGCCCTGTCTGTTCTGCAGCTCTGACCTCTCCTCAGGAGAGCCACAGAGGGGCCTTGTCCCCTACAATGTCCTCATCAACAATGCCACACTGTTCTCAACCAGAACCAGGAGGATCATGGCCTTTTGTCTCCTTTATTACGTGTTGTCCTTGTCTTTGCTGCTAGCATTATGCTTCTGTGTATTTACGCTACCATTATGTGAATTACTGCCCTTTTCCTTCAGATTCGTCTGAAAATAAGTTCACTTTTGAGGTAAATATGTCTGTGATTTGATGTATTCGTTTGCACATACAGTAGGGACTTGTACATATATACAACATTTTCTGTTAATTAATAATAATACTCTTTTGGAATAACTTCGTAATTAATTCTAATTTAGTCAATATTCTGTGTTTCCAGGTGTGGGGGTGCCTCTTATGTTGACGTATGTCTACGGGGTCGTGCCCATGTCGTTGTGCCGTAATGGCTGGTGCAGGCCACAAACCGAACCTCCTGAAGTACGAAACATACAGCTGGAAGATCTGGCCAATTGTAAGTCCAGCTAACAAATTAAAAGTCGAGCCGCTACTAAAGTAAATAATTGCTCAGTAACCTAATAGTAGGTCTGCTGCAGTATAATATATAATATATAATAATACACAATAATTCTGCTTCTACATAACTGCGGTGTAATTTTTGCTTTAGTTAGTTTCCTAACTAAAATGTTTCCGAAAGTTTTATTGCCATAACAATGTTTTTGTGCAAACATTTTGAGAACATTATTAATAACATTGAACGAAAATTCTATTCATGTAAATTGAAAAACCTTTGTTCCCTTTCTAGGGAACTTGAACTGCGTCAAAAACGCTATGTGAACGCCTTAGCGCTTTTTGACGCAGAATCTCGTTCCCTTTTAGGGAACTATGGTTACATACGTAACCTGAGACGTTCCCTTTCTAGGGAACTCGAGCTGCGTCAAAAAGCGCTAAGGTGTTCACATAACGCTTTTTGACGTAGCTCTAGTTCCCTAGAAAGAGAACTATGGTTACATGCGTAACCTGAAATGTTTATAACTTTCGAGAAAAAACTTTTTTATGTTTTGAGAGCATTCTTGTTAGATGGATGGAACTGTAGTTAGCTACTTTTTGTTAGGAACTTTTAATGTGACTAACTAAAGTATCTATTCATTGTTTTTAGCTACTTACGTTTAGATTTATACATTTGACGGACAGTTTTATCAAAAGCGACTTACATTGCATTGAAGATGCATATTGACATTCTAATTAGTTCTTGCTTTCACTGGGAATCAAACCCATTACCTTGGTGTTACAAGCGCCGCTCTCTACTGGTTCATCTACAAGAAAGTTATATTAATTTGTATAGCTAACTACGATTTTAAAAGAGCTTTAGCATAAGATAGTGAATGTTTTATTTTTAAAAATGCTTACTTAGCACAATACTGTACATTATCCAGGACACTGTTTGCTTGAACATTATCCTGCTTTATTATAAATTTATTATCTTTATGTATGAGTTTGCTTTTGATTATGCTAACTTTAGTGCAGAAAGGTTACTTTTGTGAATTTAAGCTGTCAGTTTGGCCTGATCTGATGACATTTTAAACTTCTCTTGAAGATCTTCTATTTTCTCATGTAGTCAGTGATCATTGGACTGGCCTACCCAACCCAGCTCTAACCGACGGAAGCGTACAGGAAACAAGTGTGAATGTGGAGGAAGTGATGCCGCTTCCCAGCACCAGTGTGGTCCAGTCTGGAGCAAAGGACTCCACTGAACTCCCTAATGATGGACATAATGACAGCACTGAGCAGGTCGTTCAGTCAGACGATGCGGATGTAGCTGAGGAGTGTGCCTTCAGCAGCAGACAAACGTTTGTTCTGAGGTTAGCAAATGTTATTATATGGACTGATTATGCAGGCCATCATTTTTTAAATATTAATAAGAAGAAAGCAGGATTGTTCAAACATATACAATACTCTTTCAAATTTGGGGTCAGAAACCAAGACAGCATTTATTGTTATTGAAAATACAGTAAAAACAGTAATATTGTGAAACATTATTACAATTTAAAGACTTAGTTCTCCCAAAATGGAAATTCTGTAAAATAAAGTTCACATTTTGTAAATAAAGTGGTAAATTATGTGTTTTATTTATATATATATATATATATGCTTTATAATATGTCGCTTCATAAAACTGAGGTTAAACCACTGGAGTCACTTGCATTACTTTAATGATGAGGGACAGACAGCTCTTAGATTTTAACTCTAACTCTAATTCTTTAAAATATGTTTTCTACTTTAATATATTTTAAAATGTAATTTATTCCTTTTATGGCAAAATTAATTTTCAGCATCATTACTCCATTTCACCAGAGTCACATGATCCTTCAGAATTCATTCAAATAGGCCATGGTCACACACAAAAATAATAATAAAAGATTTTTCCAAACTACATAGTTTTTAATATATATAATTCTACACTATGATATCAGAACAAGTGTAGTACTCTAGTATTTTCATATTTATATTTTATATACACCCTCAAAAATGTATCAATTCATTTTAATTTAAAATTAAAAACATGATCATCACAAAAGATGTGTATTTAAACCACTGTATGCAAGATTTTACTTTTAAGGTATTTTTGTATAAATGATTGGATATAACATTTTTTTTTTAAATAACCTCATTATATAATGTCACGTTATAGACACTTGTTTCCTAAAATGTTTTGTTTTGTATTACAGGGAAGGGACCAATATTGAGGTCCGTGTGGAGATTGAGGCCCAGCCTCGGGGCGGCCGGAAACCAAGTCTCAGCAGTATTCTGTCTAGCAAGAGCCTTTCGGCAGAATCGCTCAGCCAGCCCTGTGAACCTCTGTGTGCCTCTCAACAGCCAGGGACCGCCATCTTGAACGACCCTGTGCCAGTTCCTGAGATGGACAACGTTTGAGCGACTCCTGGAAAACCACGGCTTCCACGACCCATCTACACTCCCAACAGGTGCTTCCAGCCTCTGCCTGCAAACGCAGAGAGTCAGCAAGCATAAAAGAAAAGTGAGAGATGGAGAAAAGCATCCAGGGCAGCTGCCAAAATGCCACGAAGGGGATTACAGATGATCATATAAACTTAATTGACCAAGCGCATGTTTGTCAACAAGTATTTTATACTGTGTTCTATAGAAAACATTGCCTATTTGGATGCTGGTCTGTTTCATTCATTTAGCTATACCCTTTTATCCAATGATCATATGGTTCATGTCCCCTGACTGATCCGTAGGGAAAAAAAGAAACAGTAAGAAGCTACGGATTAATAGCATGGTTATTTCTGCCAGAGTTCGTAGCCTGACGTGCCCTGTGACTAGCAACATGGTGAAACGCAAGCTAATACTATGGGCTTTTCTCATGTTGTTCTTTCATTTTAGTTATGCAATTTTTTTCTCTTTTTACAAAACTGTTGCATTTTCATGAAGGAGCAACAAAATCTATGTGATTTGGATCTAGAATTAGCCCTCAACATCATGCTGTTTCCATGATGTCCTAAATATGATAATGTGGGTTCAAAACTGGTGATCTTATGTTATACAAACATCATGAGGACTATGAGTGCTGCTTAGAAAACTGACCTTGCTTTTCTCTCTTCACTTTAGATATTTTTTTAAGCAGTTAAAGGCATTTTGGTTTTACTCACCCTGCTGTTATTGATTACCTAACGAATCAAGAGTTTTAATAGCCATTTAACTAAAAAGAGCATCTTGTCTCATGCATCTACATTGACAGTTTTAGCTTGCTAATTAATACATTTTACTGATACACCAGAGCCAACAGTTGCATAATGTCTCGACTTTCTTTACTGGTATTTTTGGACACTTTGTATCAATTAAGGAAATGCTAGATCGGGCATCTAACTCAAACATTTACCCCCTGTCCTATTCAAAAACGAGCAGAGGATAGCACTGTTTAAAGGACTTCCAGGAGTTTCCCAAACTGAACCTTTGTAGCTGCACTGCAGAATGGGAACAATGAATGGAACAATATGTCAGTAAAAAGATTTGTATCGAATGGTGTCGTGTGTTTCTTCTCGTTTTTCTATATTCTTTTCATTTGCGTGAATCAGATGTTATTTTATGTTGTAGGAAGATTCTATTTAAAGTGTTTGTGTCAGCATTTCTACAAGGCACAGACAGAGGGCGCTAAAACTCTAAAAACAGATGGTCATGTCAGTCTTTGACTCTTTAAAAAAAAAAAGTTGTTCTAACAACCTAAACCTAACCCACATTTTGATCCAGTGACACAATATGGACATGCTCTATTTGTTTTTGTAAAGTTATAATATTTCTATTGTCCGTTGATTTTAGCAGAACAGTAGCAACATCCAAAAAAAAAAACGACTAAACTTACTATTAAGTGGCCAAGTTTGTACACTTAAAGTACACTAACTGAATGGATATTGTTAAAGCTAGCTGGGCTTATGTTTCTTGTTAAACACTCTCAAAAATAAATGTTCTTGTGGTTTTAGGAATGACCTTTAACATGCCTGGAACCTCAACAGTTGCGTGCAATGTTCTTTAGTATTAGGTTCTTGTTAACCTATTAAATGTTATTTAGTATTAGGTTCTTGTTACCCTATTAAATGTTCTTTAGTATTGGGTTCTTGTTACCCTATTAGATGTTATTTAAAGTATACAAAAATGTTCATAAGAAGGAATTATGATTGCTGGTTAAAGAATTGACATAACACGAGGACAAAACTTCAAGTACATATTTTTTATTTAGCTATTCTGTGAAATATATACAGGAAGAACAAAAATCAAAATCTTATGTTACTTGATTAAACTGACTAAAATGATTGTCAAAATTTGTAGGAAGATTATTATTGCAACTAATCAATCAATCACAACCAAATCTCATCAATCACAACCAGTCTCCATATACCCAATCTCCAATAGTTAATGTATAGATTCATGTTTACAAGTCTGACTGTTTAAGATCCATAAGATGAAACAAAAGATGAAAAAAGAAACAAAAGATAAATAATATAATGAAATATAATCTGAAAGTAAGAGTTCACATCCTGAAAATATATTACGAGGTGTTTACGGAATCATTTTAATTATGATTGACACATAACATGGGGACACTAAGTTAAAATAGGATTATTTTTTTTAATAAAATATTTTCTATTATGCTAAATTATATTGGTAGGAAGAGCGAATAAAACATTTCAGATTTTATGTAATTTGATTCAACTGATAGCCTATACTGTTCATATAATGCATAGAAAAAGTTGCATTAGGTTTGCGATGTTTAAGTCTTTGTTTGCATTATACGAATGCGCTCCAAGTTCCTCATCGTTGTCCATACAGTCACGAAACGTCAGTGTGTGTGAAGGGAGGCTCGTGGATGTCTGTCAGCCGGGCGGTGAAGGGTTAATGTAACTGTACAGATCCAGGACCGTGTGAGGTGTCTATAGGCTGCTCGTGTCCACTCGCTCCTTTACTCCACTTTCCCCCATTCCCACCAAAGAAGAGCTTTGCACCTGCTCTACAGAAACACCTCCTCCAGCATGGATGCGTTAAAATCCGCCGGGAGAGCAATAATCAAAAGTCCAGGAGTTCCGCGGCACACATGGGGAACGTCCAAGCACGAAAGTGAGTAGCCCGCATGCGTTTACCTCTGTTTACATTGACCGAATACAACTGTTCACGCGATAACACTGTCAACGTACACCAAACTACCTGAATATCTTTTATTTGTCATTTTATTGTTTAAAAAAAGAATAGAGAGAGAGAGAAAAAAAATGTTTTTGGTTATTGCATTGGGATTTGTTTACCTGCCCATATTGCTTTTATTCGTCTCTGCATAGTGTGAGACACTCACCTGTGTATTTATTCACAGATTATTACAGTTATTACAAATATTCCTCCATTGCATATGATCAGATCCTTGCGAGTACTAACCTTATAGATAACAGTCTGGCTATTGTAAAAAAAATCTGTTTCTCGCTTTTTCACATGTGTATCAGAAAATCCAATTAGGTTGAATAGATGTAACCACTGAACTGTTCAAGGTTGACTGGCTTTATGAAATGTGTTGAAACTTCAGGCTCACAGAGATATCTGGCTACACTGTACAGTTCTAACTTCAACACTTTGTCACTGACTCCAAGTCACATTTCACCCATTTATGTTTTTAATGACTGAATCAGTTGGCTGGTCCTGTCAGCTTTTGTTCTGTCAGGAGGAAGACTCGAATGGTCTTGTATGGAAAAGAGGGCAGTGGTTTTATGAGACAGCCCGTGTCACATCAGCAGTGACAGGCAGGAGCCCGAGGCTCGGCATGCTGTCATTCTGACGCGTGAGATGTGAAGTTCATGAGGCACTCTGGGGAGAAAACATCTCCATTCCCACTTGAACTGTGTGCCAGGCATACAGCTGGAGGAAATTTGCCTGTCTCTTGTTGCTGAGAGAATATTTGCAACAAAAAAAACCAAGAAAATTTACATAATGAATTATTAAAGTAAACAACTGTGTCATGGGAATTTAAATGTGCCCTCTCCGGATTAAATTTTAATGATTTGATCTGTAATGGCTGTCTCTGTCTGTCTAGAAATGCATTGTATGTGAGTAGGATCAAGTAGACAAGGCTTAATTGTTGGTTGAGGACTAAAAATGCCTGGCATTATTTCTCACAAAGGACAAGAGATACAAATTTCAGTGTGATTCAAAAAGCCAATTTGATTTTTTTCTTAAAGGAAAAGTTACATTTCCGTTATCAATTTCTCGCCCTCATTATGCCGTTTCAAAAATGCTATGCTTTTTTTCATCGGTCTCACTTGTTTTTGTGCATGTAATGAAAGTCAACGGGGTTCAGAACTAATGAAATAAACGCTAATATTTAGGTAGAATGCATTAAATCGATCAAAAGTGACTATTAATAGCGTTATAATGTTACAAATTATTTAAATGCTGCTCTTTAGAACTTCAATCAAAGAATCCTGAAAAATCATGATTTCCAAGTAATAATAATAATAATTAATCAGCATAACTGTTTTTAACACTGATAATAAAAAAAAAAAAATTCCTGAGCATCAAAATCATCATATTAGAATGATTTCTGAAGGATCATGTGACACTGAAGATTGGAGTAATGATGTTGAAAATACAGCTTTTTGTGCTTCTATACAAAACAACAGTGAAATTAATGAAATATTTCAAACTCAAAGGGGAGCGGATTCTCGTACAGCACACAAAAACATGAATAATGAACTGTTTTTGTACTGGTATGATGAATATTCATTGGAGGGTGGTGATGTCTCTCAAGAGCACATTTGACTTGATGAAGGTCAAAGTTTTCCCTGGCGCTCATTAAAAGGGAAATTTTCATGTTTTACGTTGCCAAAAGTGAAAGTTCAAGATAAAATATCGTGATTGGGCTCCTGTAGATGCTGTTGTTTTCTCCAGAGAGCTGGTTTGTTTAAAGTCAAGACATGCACACAGAGAAGTCACTATCAATTCTCATTGTGTCATCAAAATAACATTGACAGCTCCAAAGGTCACATTAGTTGCTGTAAGTGTTAGACGCCCTTCTCGGTTTTTACACTGCAAACTTGTGCAATTTCCATCGTAAAAACCCCTGTTTGGGAAATAACAGGTTGGATGTTAAGGAACTTCCTTGTCGATCTCATGTAAAGATAATTTTAAAATGATTTTTTTTTTAAATGCACTGGTAGTTAGTACTTTATGGTATAATCATAAATCAATATGTCAGACTGTCTGAGCTGAAAGGTACAGTTGTGTCAATCCATGTTGAAATAAAGCAAACATTTCTTTGGATGAACTGATTACAGGAAGGATGTCAGGAAATTTATCATGCTGTGACCAGGATGGGGAAGTGTATACTGACACCAGTGAACTGGTCTCTGTGTGTCAATGATCAGAAGTGGATGAGGTTAGGTTGGGTGAAGGGATGGAACAAGGACTCAATAGTGCAACGAGAATGGGGATTTTATTGTAGTTAAACAAAAATAAAAACTGAACAAAAACCACCCCGAGGGGGAAAAACAAGACTAGAACACTGACTTGACTTGACTTGACTTGACTTGACTTGACTTGACTTGACTTGACTTGACTTGACTTGACTTGACTTGACTTGACTCTCGAGACAGGATACATACTACGACGAGAAACCAGCACAAGACAGCAAACACAGGGAGAATAAATACACACAGGAGGAACGGTAATTGATTGGGAACAGCTGGGGCAAATCAAAGTTAAGCAGGGAAACAAGGTGGGAGGGTTACACATTGATGAGACATGAACATGCAGCCAACGCGGGCGCGCATCGCTGCATGTTCACAAAATCACACAGACAGCGCTGGTGAAAACCAAACTGCACTCGAGCAGAGCTTGGACCGTGCCCACTCACAAAACATAGAGCGTACGAAAACAAGGAACCACTCGGCTCGCGCGCTAATGACAAGGACGAATACACAGGTCATGAATGTTCAAACCCCGACACAAACCGAACCTAGACAAGACCGTCTGGGGATCAGACACTATAACCCACACACAAGACGTTACACAGACAAGCGTGCACGCGACTCGAACACTCGAAGCCGCGCGCACACAAACAAAACTTGAGACATTATGGTAGTGTCAGAGCTCTGCCGCAACAACAAGAAATTACTAGACCGAATGTGGCAGAACCCTGACACTGGTGACACAGACTGACACACAAGTGATGTGAGACACTAGTGAAATTCTGTCCTAGAAACATTGCAATATACACTACCTTTCAAAAGTTTGTGGTCGGTAATATTTTTTGAAAGAAATGTCTCATGCTCACCAAGGCTGCATTTATTTGATCAAAAATACATATAAATACAAATACCCGATATATTAAAGTGTAATTTATTCCTATAATAGCATCATTACTCCAGTCTTCAGTGTCACATGTAAGTTATGTATAAGCCTACGAAAAAATAAAAATCATGTAGTGTGAAGAAAAGTATTCTATACAGCACTGAATCAAAGAGTGCATGTGAGTTCATTTTAAGGAGTATTCATTTATGTTATTCTTCTCTCTGAAGTTCTGGACTAAGGATTCTTGTTGTGTTGTTTCTTTAACATTCTTTACATTTCATTATTCATATAGGTCTATACGTTTTTCAATCATTCATAAAGTTAGTATAGCATATTCTTTATAGTAATTTTAACTGACATTTATGATCATATTTCACACATATTTATTTTGTCTTGCCACATGCTTGAATGTTGTCGGTGTGAATCTGTGCAAAGTACCTGTATTATTTTCAAGGTTGTCTGTACCATGTGCTATAAAGAGGGTATTTTGTATGCTTTTTGAGGTGGTTGTTAGATTTTTCAGATGGGAGCTCTTGTAAAAAAGAAAGCTTTGTAGCCTTTTTCCACAACAATAAGCACCGGTGTTCATATAAACAGGTTGATAATACACACAAACATTTTTATAGTTCAAGTGTGTGCAGTGCTGTGTATAAAGACTCCATACGGTGTCCCATTTAAAAGAGAGTCCTGCTGCTCATTTCAGAGTGTGTACACCAATAGATAAGACTGGAACTATCTTTCTTGTCCCTTAATCAGGAATCAGTACTGACCTGGAAGGCACACAGGGAAAAAGAGAGAGACGTAAGAATGCTCCCATATTACTTCTGGCCTCAGTGACTCTCAGACATTGTTATTGTGATAACCCTCAGACACCGTGACAGCCGAGTGCAACAGCCTGTCTGCCTTTAGTTCTGTCTCAGCACAGGTTGCTCAGCTTCAACAATAAGGCTTGAATTTCTTACAAAAGACTGTAGACCTTATGCCCTAGGTGACAAAACCAACCTAGCTTGTGAATCAGGACCTGAATAAAGAAACAGATGTTCAAACTGCATTGGTTTAATTCACATAAATGTGCTGCTTGTTCAGTTTACTTAATTCAAATGAACAAAAATGCAAGGCATTCTTGAATCTAATGTAATCATGTACGATCTACTTAAATTTGTTTAACTGAAGTTTCTTTTCCATTTGCATTGGTAATACATATGAATACTTTTTTTTGCTGTTTATGTAGCATTATACACTAGAAGGTGTTTTAGTTCCCAGTATGCTTTGGATAAGGCATTAAGTAAAATTTGTGGTATGTACTTGTTTTGGAGTCACTAAATCAAGTCACTATGAAACCAAAATGTAACTCTGATTTTGTTATAATATAGCAGTAAGTTATTATAAATGATTGTGCATATCATTATTTTTAATTAATGTTCCCTCATGATCTTTAATCAAAATAACCACCCCTCTCACTTGTAACAACTTATCTTCTCTGATGACATGTTTACTGGCGTGAGGGCGAGGTGACCTGTCACTCACATGATATCATAGCATCAGTAAACCAGAACCATCCAAGCAATTCCTGACAGACAAAATCAAGTCCGCCTTACATTTATTTCTTGTTCAAGAGGCCGTTTCACTCGGATATCCATCACAATAGGGAAAGACTATCGCAACTTCCGTTTCACGCCAACTTCTAACCTGTTTTGAGAGTTAAGATCAATAGTATGGCTGGATAGCATTGCCCTGTTGCCTTGCTGGTAAATGTTGCAACTACATCTTCTGGCTTCAGAAAGCGTTTTTCACCAGTGATGGCTGTTAAAAATATCAGTATATTCCCGGGTATATACACAGTATATTTTTGCAGGTTAACAGTTCACAGTGAAATCACAGGATAGTTGCTAATAACATTTAATAGACCGAATGTGGCAGAACCCTGACACTGGTGACACAGCATATGTATATGACATACATGTATATTAGAATATGCTAATATGCTAAATGCTAATATGTTAATATGCACCAGTGATGGGAGAAACAACACAGCTTCAGAACTGAATCAATTGAACCAATTGATGTTAGCACGTTAGCAGCACATGCTTGTCAAAATGGTGTAAATGCAATGAAAACAAAGACAAAATATGCATTAAAACATTTGCAAATTGGTTTGTAAAATATGTTTTTATGTATGTATATGTTTTTTTGAAGCATTATGAAACAGTTATGGTATAGGAAAGCCTTGTTTACTTAAGTTATCGATCTACACGCTCTAATCCACTGGTTTAAAACAGATTTGCAAAGGTTTCCCATTACTAATGTGCAAAATTTCTAATAGCTAGTTAACTGACTTGGGCAGTTTTAACTACTCAATATATTTGAGTAGAGTTTAAAGTTAAATTTAAGTTCAAGAAAAGCCATTTCAATATTTAGAATTTATTCCCACTATTGAATTGAAGTTCAGCCAAACAGTTGTCTAAATGCTCAGAATGTGAATATCTAGATGTCAGTTTGAAAAGCAGTGAGCTGTGCTGTTTTGATATGTTCTAAAGTGAATATTACATTTTGACAGTTTCTTTGATTTTTTTTTTCCTGGATCAAATTTAAATGCATTCAGTTTGAACTGCCAGTTCTCACAACTGTCAGCAAAGAGAAATTTAGCTTCCCATGCCTTCTTTTCATACCAAATAACAGCCAACCTTTCTGTTTTCCCCGTCTTCTTTTGATTTGTTTACTTGTTACTTATCTCTCAAATCACTAGCAAATAAGATAAAAATCCCTTAAGACCTCAGAATAGGTATCTCTCTCTCTCAATCCTTGTGTCTTTGTCATTATTTTTCCTTAGTGTCTGTGCGCATGGAGACTCCCTGTGGTTTGCTCCCTGCAGGTTATGAATAAAAGAACAGAAAGGATTTTGGAGAGAGAAACTGATGCACAATGTGCGTATGGACACAATCCACAAAAACGTTACAAGGAATCAGCCTCACATGTGAATCAACTTCACATTTTATAATTTTATACATTGTTAATTGATAACACATAACTTGAGTAACATGGACACTGTAATTTAAAATGTTTGGACTGTGACGCGTTGGCACTGTGATTTCAAAGTTCTGTTATTTCAGTCTAGTTATTCTTTGTTTTTAGAATAACTAACTCTTGTTTTGAGCGCACGAGATGAGCATTAGCTTGTTTTTGTGTGTCTCTGTCTCGTTGTGTGCATTACGCTCTTCTGTCCACGTTATCCGTTTTGTTGTGTTCATGTTTGTATCGGTCGCATGCTTTCATGTTTTGATTTGTCCTGTACTGTGTAGTGCACTTTCACTGGCTGTGTGCTTTCATGCCGTCATGTTTTGTGTGAACACATGGCTTTTGAGTGTCCTCATTGGCTGTGTTCATGTCTTGTTTTGTTTGAGCACATTGTGATTGTCTTTGCGCCATGTGCTCTCCTGTATCTTCTCTAACCCCACCCATCTTGTTATTTGATTATTGGTTAATTTGCCCCACCTGTCTTCCCTCATCACCCTCTTTTGTTTGCTCCCTATTTATTATCCTTGTATTTGCTGTCCAGAGCAAGATTGTCACAGGTCTACCAATCAAATGTTTCATAAGGCTATTTCAGCCTATTTTGCACACCCCCAATCTTGACAGTATACCAGTGTGTTTGCTCTATTTTTATTTTTATTTAATTGAAATGTGTGCTGCTACTGACCAATCAGATCAAGGACTGTGTGAAAACTGGTGTTTTTATTCTCAGGAGAAATACATTACTTGGGAGGTTCTGGTAATATAGGGGTAAGCTTATTTTATGGTGTATAATTAATTAAATGAATATTTTAGAAACCTTTGCATATCATTATCCAATGACTTTCCCCTCATGACATTAAACAACACATCTCTGCTCTTAAATAATCTAAAAAAGAAAAGAGAATTCTTTGAATTTTCATTAGTCTGATCCTTTTTTATCTCAGTTAGACTGAGAGCAGTCAATAATGCGGTCCTCCCAAATATTGATTTTCTTTGTTCTCCGTATGTTCGGCAAAACTAAACAGCATTATACACCGTCCTCACATCTGCATTAGATTGAACTCAACTGTTGCCAGATTGTGAATGCATATAGAAGCATGAATGTTCTTATTCATACATTATATTTTTGCTAATATAAAAAAAAAAAAAACTAATGCATCATACCTCTCCCAGTTAAGTTAAACTCGCACTGAATGCATGAGAATAAGCCGTCACTTCAGATTCATGACATTCAAACCTTCTTTCCTGTTTGACAACCTGGATATGCGTCAGGAAAATTTGACACTCGTTCTTTCTATCTTCCCGCTTCTCATTCTCTGCGTCTATTTCTCTTTCTGTCTTTTCATCTGACAGCTCTCTTTTCCTCTGTTGGTTTATAAAATATTCCCTTGTTAAAAAAACAGCCTTTTATTCTATTTCAGGCCTTACTTTCTGCCAGCATTACCCCTAGTGAACCTTGTCACTGATAGTCTCTCTTTGTCTTTCTGTCACTCCAGCTACACATGCTCTTGTTGTCTTTTATCTGTGCAGTTGGGCTCACTGGGATTCAAACGGCTCCGCTCAGACTGACGGAACACCTGAAAAAGGAGCTGATCAGATGAGCTGTCTTTTATGAGTTTAAACCAGGGGTGGGCAAACTATATGTCTCGAGGGCCACATTGGTTTCTTAAAATTGACAGAGGGGCCGGGGTGAAGGTCGTACCTGTGCTTTTACTTATAAGAAATCCTAGAAAACCTGTATAAAGTATAGTTTGGTCTTAAATCACTCGACTGGGACACGTGAAATTACAACAAAACAATATTAATACAATTTAATAATTTAAAACCATAATATGCAATGTGACTGAATCATATATTTGCCTCAGCTCTAGATTGACAATCACAGGCGTCCAATCACAACTGACCTCTGGAAAAAAGGGAACTAACCAATGACGTTTTTACTATTACAAGAGCAAGCCCCGCCCCACGACTGACAAAAATAAAAGTGCTCAGCAGTCGAGAGCGGGTGACTGTTCGCGCGCGCGAGTGATTAAAATGAGCTCGCGGGTACCCGTATTTACGTGTAGCTCTGTTTTCCGCTCGCGGATGTAATTTCCAAGTATGTAACATCAGTTTTGCGCTCGTTCCTTTTTAGCACGGAATTAACGCCATAAAGGGGGGTGTAGAGGGGTTTGCGACACACGCCTATTCTCCACCACAGCTTCAGCGCCACTGCCTTGCAGCCGCGACAGAGTGACATTACAGGGAAATGTAAAATGAAGGAGGTTTAATACAGGTTCGGCAAGTGCGGCGGGCCGGATTAAAAAGCCCAACGGGCCGGATTTGCCCACCCCTGGTTTAAACCCTGTTTATGCATGCCTGAAGAACACATTCCATTAATAACTTATTATAGTTCTTATAGGATTGGCATTTGAGCTAAGATATTCTATACAATTTTTTTGTAAATTACATGTCAAAATTAAAGCGAGTATTTAGAAATATGCAATTTAGTGTTCTTTCATTTCAATACATAAATTCTTTTTGCCCTGTCTTATAAAAAATCATATTTAAAATACTTCAGATTGACCTTTCATCTTTCCTTTCATCAAAGAATTTTGAAAAAAAAAAAATTATCTCTGTTTACAAAAAATATTAAGCAGCAAAAGCTGTTTTCAAAATTGATTATAATAATATAAATGTATTTAAGCAGATATATTCAAAGACTTAAAGCAAAACTAAGCACGCAGGTATACAAATCATAAACAAACAGCACTTGCTTACCATTTTCATTATAACTCTGTTATGTATATATTCGCGCAGTGGAATGCTCTGGAAAGATTACATAAAATTAGAACAGCCTTCTGTCTGTGCCATCATGACTTCTTTTGCTTGCTATCATTACTTTTGCTCATATTCTTGTGTGCTGACTCGTTTCCTAAACTGAACAGCCAGTCTCTCTCTCAGCGAAGACCTGATTCTGATTCTTTGAATCGAAGTGGGCAGATGCTCAAAAATGGCCCTACGTGTTCCAACAGATGACTGTCGGCTTGGTACGTCCCTGGCTTAAATATAGTGTAATGCTTCCTCAGTCAGTTAAAAAGGCCTACTGGGAGCAGTGCTCATTTCAGCATGCACTTCATCTATCCTTTGGCAGTAATTTCAGTGTTTTGACCTTTAACCTCAGCCAATACTGAGTGTTCAGAAGGGCTGCTGTGAACCAACCAAAACCCACCAATCAGCAGCACATGGAGGGACTGCATTTGTGCCAAAGCCCCATGGGACACCACTTACACCGCACACACCAGCTGAGGCCTGTGTCTCATCATTAGAGATTATTATATTAAGCCCGTACAGTTTTATTCTATTACTAAACTCTTAGAGGATGCATCTCTGTTGATGGTGTGCCTAAATATTCACTGGACAATTAGATTAAAGTGTTATCTAGACCATTAGATAAATTAATCTAACATTAGCGGTTTAAACCTTTTGTATAAACTTTCAGATTGTGACATACTGCATAAAAACAAATCATCTGTGATATGAAATGTATGGGTCTGACAATATATGGATCTCTCCATGCATTTCCCAGATCATTTTTATCAGAAATAATTATGTGCTTTCACTTAATTTTTTTGTTGCATTTTAAAAAAAAAAGAGTCTCGTTGTGCCATCGCTCTCTTATCTAGCAAAACATCCCTCTGAAAAGCAGACCTTGATTAATGGTTTCAAACATGACCTTTGCATATAGCTGACCAACCTTATCAGGACAAAAAAGTGCTAAGGAAGCACCCATAACTCAAGCTTATGGAGAATGGAATGAATAACATTACACATTTCTACTCTTACCAGAACTTGATGTCCTTTTCCAGTATTCAGAATTTGATCTTACGCCTTTTTAAATAATACGCCTTTTCACATTAAAAATGTCATGCACTGTTGGGTGCATTCAGATTATTTCAGACACAAGACAAATGTGTGTCTGGCTTCAGACACAACTGAGGAGAAACAGTCTCTTTGTGACATACTCAACATGTTTACATTTTCTTAAAACTAAATGTTAATGCTGTTCAGTGTAAACAGAACCTGAGCGCACAAAGTCTGCGCTGCTGTTTTGCTGCTGATAAGACTCAAGGCTTCTGTGATTTTGAGAAAGAACATTTTTGCAATGCCTTTGGATTATTTTGAAATGAAAAAGCAAATAATCCTTATTTTTTGTATTAGGATTTGAGGTGAAAATGTCTGTATGGTAATTGTTTACACTTTGTAGTGAATATTTAATAAATGTTGAAAAGGAAGATTGTTCATTACCTGTAGCAGTAAACGGCACACTCGTGCATAACCAAACGAAAACTAGGAATAACTAGGAAAACTCGGAAACAAGGAGACCCGTACACACTAAGAAGCAACGACATGGAAACAATAACAATCGACAAAGACATGGAGAACATGAGGGTTTGTATATACACACAGGAATAATAGGAAACACCTGACATGACTAACAATGGAAGTGGCAAACGAGACGGAAACACAAAGGATCACACAGGAGGAAACAGGAAGTAACGAAGTGATCTGTTCAATCAGTAAACATAAGTGATTGTGAATCTTGCAGCTCATTACTTAAATTTCTTCAGCTTCAGAAACTTTTTTGAGTGTGTGTGTGTGTGTGTGTGTATACAGTGTGAAGTTGAAGAAATATGTAATGCAAGATTCACAATCACTTATGTTTACTGATTGAACAGATTGATATACCTGATGTTTAAATCGCACACACACACACACACACACACACACACATATACATATATATATATATATATATATATATATATATATATATATATATATATATATATATATATATACTGTATATGTGTGAATATATATACTCTGTTCAAAGAATTACAAAAAATATATATACACTCACCTAAAGGTTTATTAGGAACAGCATTCTAATACTGTGTTTGACCCCCTTTCGCCTTCAGAACTGCTTTAATTCTATGTGGCATTGATTCAACAAGGTGCTGAAAGCATTCTTTAGAAATGTTGGCCCATATTGATAGGATAGTATCTTGCAGTTGATGGAATTTTTTTCAAAGATGATAAAAGATGCTCTATTGGGTTGAGATCTGGTGACTGTGGGGGCCATTTTAGT
The DNA here is from genome assembly GCA_037043235.1 of Rhodeus uyekii. NCBI lineage: Eukaryota > Metazoa > Chordata > Actinopteri > Cypriniformes > Acheilognathidae > Rhodeus > Rhodeus uyekii. Next base: position 878,974 of record JAWRVZ010000121.1, read on the forward strand.
ACAGTGAACTCATTCAAGAAACCAATTTGAAATGATTCGAGCTTTGTATGGGTACATGCTGGCATAAAGGGATGGACATGATCAGAAACAATGCTCAGGTAGGCCGTGGCATTTAAACGATGCCCAATTGGCACTAAGGGGCCTAAAGTGTGCCAAAAAAACATCACAGGACTATAAAATAAAAAGACTTGTTGGACTTCGTGCAGCGTGTGTGTATTAGTTTCCATTGGTTGGCATGGCAAGCATAAAGTCATTTATTCATTCAATTTAGGAAGAAGATTTCCCTTGTTGCCTTGAGGAAGGAGATGTTGTCATTCTTCTTTGTTCATTAATTCCATTTGTGCAGTCTTGCATGATACTACTCGTAACTATAGGCCATCTCTGTGAACAGAGATGAATGAAGATGAATGAAGTAATTGTTTTGTTTTATTCAGCTATTTTAATCATAAGAACCATTTGTATTGAAAAATCACTCTGGCTCTGAATTCATATCACTCTGCAAAAAATCCTGTGATGTAAATACAAAGTTCTGTAATGCAACTCTAGATGGCGAAGGCTGATAGGTCCTTAACACAATCACATTATTCTCCATAGGGAACAGCTGATTGGTTCCTGCTGTATCAGTAGCCAATGAGCTCTTCAAATATTTGGTCAGTATTTGCTATAACGGCTATTGCAGCACACTTTCACCTTCCCTAGCTCCACCTCTATAAATCTGTAACGGGATGATTCATAAATACTATTAGATAAAAAGAAGGAAACCACGCTTTGCTTTTCTGTATCACATCTGAGTGTCTTTAATTTGCCGAAAAGTTTTAGTTTTTTCTTTGTTTTAGTATGTTTTTTTTATTTTTTATTACCGGTACTATATTAGCGATTTCTGAATTGACTTTTTCAGGGTCAACAGTCATCAGTCTTGGCCAAAAAAAGTGACAGGACTGCACAGTGAAATAGGTTTGATTTATTATTACAGAGAAGATAATATTTTTCATTATTGTATTTTCATTATAATGCTTTGAGTTTAGTGTGTGCTATTGTGACTGCTGATGTTTACATGCTAACATCCCCCATTGTAGGACTCTCTTCTGCCCAATGACTTTTGTTGCTAAGCAACGAGGCTTGGTCTGACACCACTGTGGTTGTCCTGAGCAGAACAATTTGATGAAGATATGGCATGTTCAGCACAGCTCAAACAGCTCTGGGGCTGAGAACAGAAATTAAACATTGAGACTTTGAGACCTTCCCGTTATTTCTCCTCAACAATGCACATGTAACCGAAAGTTCTCTTTCACTCTTTGAAATAAAGGTTCTAAACATCTGCAATGTTTGATGCAAGATGAGAACCTCGAAGACTCTACCAATAACTTAATGGAACCCTCTAATCACTCATATGGCCAAATCAAGAACTATACTGCAAAAATGGGATTTAAAAAAAGGTTCTACAAGGTTTTTTGGCTGATATAATTGGTTCTATCCCCTAATTCCTCTCTGCCATATCATGTCTTCTATCTTGTCAAGGTTATGTCCTAGATTCTTACCAACCTCATTATTTAGACACTAAACTGCAGAGTAGATATCATAGGCCTTTATTCAGCTGCTGTCAGCACATATTAAAACCTTTTATTTTTCTTAGATGGTTTATGAAGGGAAAACCATTCAAGTCTGAGGTATTTCACATTCAACCATTTGTACGTGATGCATAAAAATGCTAGTGCAGAATCATTCCAGGAATCTAGGCATTTGATTTACTCGTTGCTATGGGCAACTGTCCTGCCCGTGTGTCCATGTGTGAGATCATGTTTTAATTAATCATCTCATCATGGAAATTCAGTCGTTATGTTCACTGGGATTCAAGCTGCTTGTGTGTTCATGTGACTTTTGAATGTAAATGAGACCATTAAACATGTAGTGTGTATATATATATATATATATATATATATATATATATATATATATATATATATATATATATATATATATATACACACTATATTTAAAATTAGATCTGTGGCTGACCGTCTCACTTGCTTTTCTTCAGTGTCACGGTTTATGGCATCCATGGGCTCAATTATCAAATGTGTCAGTGAAAGCAAAAGGTCTTTATGAATAAGAAAATAATTACCATTAACTGTTAACTGCTCATGATTCTGCCCCGTCTAATCCTGGCATGTATGCATGTTTTTATCTTGAGGCAGTATTTCAGCTATAACATTGAGTAGATACTGTTTTATGGTAATGACAGCAGTTGGGATGTAGTTTATGAATATGAAAAATAAAAAAATATTTAACCATTAGAAAATGTTCTTTTTAAATTCTTAGTTAGTACACAAAAACCTCCTTAAAACATTTCTTGAATGTTAGAAATTGGTTCCCAAAGAATAGGAGCCATATACAGTTACCATACACTCTCACAGTTCACACTTAAGACCTGTTCCAGAGTTTGGCTTACTATAGAGAGATGAGAGGGTCTGTCTCTCTTGCCAACGGCTAACATGGGGCATGTAAGGCACCTCAGTCTATCGTGTCAGTGACATCAGTGGACAGCGTTTAGAGTTTTATGACAGTCAGTTACAGTTGACATGTGGATTCATCTTGTGGATTTGCGCATTTGTCTTGTGAATAATGTTCTGTATTTGGTGTTATATCACTAGTAAACGTACAGTAGGATAGCATTGGTTGTGATATGTGCTTTATTGAGTGGTAAAAAGAGTGCAAATTGCTCTGCTAGCTGCAGATCACTGGTCACTACAGTGCGGATAAAACCCCATTTAAGATAAGATTTGAATCTGTTCATTAAAAAACAGCTATATAGTTCAAACAGCAGTGATACTAGTCACTAAATATGTAATTGCAATTTAATTGTTAATATCCATATAAAGCCCTATAAAGAATACATATATTTATTAAAATTGACATATTTTGTTTACATTCATAAAAGAATGGATCACTTTCAGAATTATTATTTTTAGCTGATGAACAGTTATCTGTTAAACTGTTTACAGCCAATCAGAATCCATCCTGCTTTAAAGAGTTTGAGCATTTAAAGCAACTTTCAGGATTTAGTTTACTTTAGGGGTGCTTCTCAATATTCAAATTGATGCTTCCTCATTTCCTCGCTCCTCCATCCTCCAGCCTATGACCCAGCAACAAATCAAAGTTAGCCATCTTGAAGTACATAAATTCTCTATCGAGGAGTGAGGACTCTTCCAGAGCAGCTATGAGCACGGATGCACAGGTGTATCCTAGTTATCTAGTTGTGAAGACTGACGTACCTGTATGTTCTCTTCCCCCTTCACATCACAATAGGTTTAACGTATGTAAGAGACGTGAGGAAAGGAAACGAGCATGCAAAAATGAAAAAGATTAGAACTGAGAAGCAACGTAGTTGTCTTTTTGTTCTCATGTGTTTGTTTTTGGTGGTTCAGTTTGGTCCTGATTAGCCCCTAGTTATTTCCCTTGTTCACTAATTATGTTCATTTATCAATCATTATGTCTCCCTGTGTATTTAAATGTGATTTCATGTGGTTGTGTGTTAGTTTCCTCCTGCGATCTCCTGCTATGTGTATCTTTGTGGATTAATAAAGTGTTTGTTCAGATTCTCCTGCGTCATGCGGATACTGGAACGTTCTGTGTTTTTGCTGCAAGGTTGTACATCTAAACCCAACTGTTTAAAACGCTTCTGAAAAAAGAACGATATGCTAAACAACCAATTTAAGTTGAATTCTTTTGATTTAAACATCAAAGGCTTAGGCATTGCATCACAGAAACCAGTTTACACCATGGCAAGATCAGTCTGGAGAAATGCCATGCAGCTTTTGTGTAGTGCAGACACAAATGCGGTTACAGTACGTCTCAGCGTCTGTGGTAATCGCATTTTATGTTTGCACAAATCGGATCACTCTATCATGCGAGACACATGCACCAACCCAGACATCAATTTATGTGCCTTTAAAAATGTCACTCTCGCACCCAACACACAATATTGGCTGTTTGTTTTTTTTCCGCATTGCAACCTGCTCTTGGCTAAACCTGTAAGAATCCAATTACCATCAGCCCTAATGGCCTTTTTGCATTATTTGCTTCACTTTATTGTCATAACCTTTGTAAAGTTTTATGATTATAAACATGTCCTACTTCAATTTAATCTTATGAAGGCCCTGGAGCATCAACAAAAAACCTGATCAATTATTCATTCAGCAGCCTGGTGAGCGCATGGTCCATCCCTCAAGTTACAGAACGATAGTAGTTACAGCTTTATTGTGTGAAAAGTTTTGTGTGTGTCAACATTCCCACTTGACAAATGTGCTGCAACAGCTCAAGGAGATTATACATGCCAGCAAGTCACCCTTAGAGCTTTTTGGCTACTTCAGTTATGTTTCCATGCCCTGCGGCTCATCTTAAATAGGCTGTAACGTCATTTCGAGATGGCTGAAGTGCCTAGGGAGCATTGAGTGAGTCCTCCTGCTAACTGCGTGCTGAGATGGATTTTGTGACTTCTTAGGTTAATAATTGCTTACAGTTTAGAAAGCCATGATGGTGGTGTTTTCTTCCTGGACTCAAACAGCTGGTGCTGCTGGGAGAGCCAGATGGCTCAGAGCAGAGCTGTCATAACAGGATACAGGACACTGTCAGATTAAATGTGTTTCTGTCCTCCATAGTTGCCTTTTTATGCAAATAAATATAGAGGTAATCAGTTACTGAGTATTAACTGGTCTGGATGTGTAGTTTCAAAAAGTGGGAAAAGCTATAAGTGTATGTTTGAAATGGACAAACTTTGCCACAACAAATAGAAATTCGATAGAAAGCAGTCATTATTTTACACTCTTCTTGCAGAAGAAGAAAGGGTTTTCTTCCATAAGAAATTTAGGATCTGATTTACTAAACAGGGCAAATTAGTATGAAAGGGCAATCCCATAAGAGCGCCAATGTGAGTGGAAAATTCTATGAGTGATTTATTGACAGTGCGCACATTGAAGAAAACACAGCTGAATCCTTTTGACTGACGCAATTTATCAAGACAAGTAAATGTAAATCACCTTGCATGATTTGTTTGAGTACTTTGTTTGAATTTTACACTGCTTGTCTTTAGTGAATCTGTCACGGCTCTGTCAGTCTAGTTTGGTCTCTTCAAGTGTCTGTTGACAGAGCCCTGACACTGCCCCTTTGTTGTGTCTTGTGATTGTAAACCCCGCCCATCTTGTTCCCTCATTTCCCTTAATTTGATCCCAGCTGTCTCTACTCATTACCTTCCTCATGTGCTCCCTATTTAATCCCGGTGTGTTTGCTGTCCTGTGTCGTGTCGTTGTCATCCTGTTCCTTAAACCGTTTCAGCCGGTTAGTCAGTGTTCCCTGGTTTTGTTTCTTGAATATGTTGTTATTGTTTCGTTGATTAATGTTTTCCCTCTCGTGGGTTTTTCAGTTGGTATGTTTGATTATTTACTTTTTGTTAATAAATATTCTTTTCCTGCATTTGAGTCCTCACCTTAAGTATTCCGTGACAGAATCCTTATAGTAGTATTTTAATGGAAAAAAGGGTTTGTGCTGGCGCAAACTTTTAGAAAATCTGGCTCTTAGTATATAAAGTAATAATAATATGATAATGATAATAATAATATAAATAATATTTTGTTTTGGTACTAGAGGTCACGTAAATAACTTTGTAAAAAGTTTATTGGTATTTGACACAACGAAGTTTGGCTTACCTTTCACAATGAATGATCAATGAGTCACTGTTTTCAATTATTTATTTGTGATTTTTAAAATTATTTAATTGTGATTGCAATGTAAATTAATTCATGCCGCATCTGAGCTGCAATAAACTATACATCTATAAATATACTGTATCTAAGCACCAATTCTGATGCAGCTTCTGAACAAAACGCAGTTGTTGCCTAAATATTTATGTGTAATAAATTTTCTATGTTGAATCAAATAAAATATTTTTTCCTGAAGCTACTTTTTGTAGTGTCCATATGATCATTTTCTCATTTAATACAAAAATGATTTTAAATGATCTTTTGGGGGGTAATGTATCAGACAAACTTGATATGCAATTAATTTGCGATTAATGAATTAATCAGCACACCATGTAGTTAATTAGATAACAAATTGTAATCGCTTAACCAACAGCTCTAGTTGTTATTATTATTATGATTGAGATTGTAAAATTGAATTTTGTATTTAGTTTTCTAATGAGCTACAGCAAATCATAAGAAGACCCTCTTTTTTTTAAAGAGTTTACTAATGTTTGAACTTTGGCTTACCTGTCACAATGAATATAAATGACAAAGGAGGCATTATTTTAAATGCTTTCTTCCAGAACTGTTGGTTTTCCTAACATAAGAAATTTATATAAAGTAAAATAATAATAAAGAATCTTTGTCGTTTTGAAAGCATAATAATCAATAATTCACACTGATACAACCATTGGTTAAGGTCCAGCACTTCAGTGCTTGCTTTATATAGATTTTTCCTTCAGAATTGCACTAGCAGGGCAGTGGATGTCCTGTAGTAAGGTTCATTCTGCATTTCTTTCGATCCAGCCCTACACTCCTACAGGGCTTTGTATTGGACCCAAATGGGACTAGAAAGCTATTTAAAGCTCAGTGTGTGGCACAGTTCTCCTTACATGGGAATGAGCCCCACTTCCTCTAATGGAAAGGTGTGAAACCTGCCACCTATGTTCAATGGATGTATTTTTACATGAAAAACGCATTTTGCCAGTGGACCTTTTGCTTTCAGTTAATCATTATTTATTGCATCAAAGCAGTAATTATTTTAAAATGGATTCCAGGCAACTTTCTTGAGATATCCTGCTGTGCTAATCAATAAATCCACATTCACATTTCAAGCAGTTAGTTTTTTTTTAGCCTTTGATGTTTGAAACCTTGAACATTTAGCTTGTTTCTTAAAGGGATAGTTTACTCATAAATGAAAATGTTTTATTTTGTGTTTTAGAGCTCCCAGAGAACTGGACAGACACCAAGGAGACACTTCTGGAAGGGATGGTGTTCAATGTGAAGTATCTGGGCATGACTCTGGTTGGCCAACCTAAAGGAGAAGACATGGCAGCGGCTGCCATCAGGAGGATTGTAACTACGGTCAGTCATCAGAGTAAAAGCGGGTCAGGGGACTTGAGAATAGTCAGGGAATGATCTTGATCCAAATTTACACAATATCTTTATGCTTTTGCCAATTTGTGGTGGTATAAAATGATGTTGTCACATAATGATAATACACATTTTTATCATTACACATTATTAATCGTGTAAAATCATCTTTTCTTATGGAGGACACTTTGTAAAGAATCTATTGATGGATCCCATTAGTGCCAAACTGATTAACAGAACAAAACAGAAACTAAAAGCTTTTTGATCAATAGTTTAGGGCCTCACAAAGTTGCCTTCTAACCTTCTAGCAGTTACTTTTTGCTGATAAAATCAGCAAAAAAATCAACCTTTCAGTACAGTCTGTTTCCTATTGAAATACACAATATGATTCCTTGTTCTACAGAAAGCAAATTAAAAAGAGAGTTCACAATTGAATCAGAACGTGAAAAGTCACTGTCAGATGGGGAATCCTTGAGAAGAGTTCATTTGTGTTTTAAATCAGTATTTACTGTCTCCTGGGAAGGGAGAAAGACCCTCCAGATATGCTTTGCCTTATTTCCTTTGTCCTTGATGAGTCCCCTCTCTCTCTCCTCTTCTGTATTTCAACCATAATTTCCCCTCGTCCTCATCCATGTTGGCCTCTTTTCTTCCTGCCAGCACACTCATATGACGGGATCACAGTAACACCACTTAAATAAGGCAGAAGGTGAATTTGATAAATTAAGCTTCATTTCTTTTCAGGTCTTGTACCCATAGAGTTGGATTTAATACCCCACACTGATTTCACTGACCTTTTCGGGTTATTGTTTATGGTCAGTGAGTTATGAGTGACATTTCAAAGTTGACTATGACAAAGATGTTTGTCCAGGGTTCACACAAATTGTTTGTCCCTGTCAACCACATGCAGGCTCGGGCCAGTGCAAAGAAGTTTCGGAAAGTGACCCTCAATGTCTCCCCCAAGGGAATCATCATCTCAGACACAGAGACCAATGACCTCATTGAGGACGTTTCCATTTACAGGTAAAAAACTGCACCAAAATAAACCAAAATCACAAAAGCCTGTGCTCTTTTGCATCATAATGTGAATTGTATCATAGTGTGGTACAAACTGAATGGCATCCTTAATATAAATAAAAAAAGAAAAAAATAAGTTACGCGACCATTCAAAAGTTTGGGGTTGTTAAGTGTTTTTTTTTTTTTTTTTTTTTTTTTTGGCTCACTAAGGCTACATTTATTGGTAACAATTTACAAGAAGGTTTAAGTAGTTGACTACATTAGTTAACACAAAATAAAAATTAACAATAATTTTACAGAGTTTATTCATTTTTATTAATGCAAATCTCAACATTTACGAAGACATTTTTTAGATCAAAATGTGCATGTTAACATTAATGCACTGTGAACTAACATGAATATGAGCATTTTCTTAACTAATTGTAATAAAGTTTAAGAATATATTGCTGTATCACTGTTCATGTTAGTTAATGCATTAACTAATGTTAACAAATGAGACCTTATTTTAAAGTTTTACCCATTTATTTGCTAATATTGTGATATAAAAATATTGAGAAATATTATTACAATTTAAAATAAATTTTCTATTGTAATATATTTTAAAATGTGATTTATTCCTATGAAGTCAAAGCTGAATTTTCAGCATCATGACTCCAGTCTTCAGTGTCACATGATCCTTCAGAAATCATTACAATATGATGATTTGCTGCTCAAGAAACATTATCAATATCTTATTATCAATGTTGAAAATAATACTCTTCTTAATGTTTTTATGGAAATGTAATACTCTTTCCGGATCAACCAAGTCTCTATCACTTTAATCAATTTAATTTCTGAATAAAATATTTGAAAAATCTTGATGACCCCAAGCTTTTGAACAGTGTACTTTGCTATATAACTGACTTGTTATTTATAAAATCTGTATACGTTTTATAAACTTTATATTGTTTTTTACAATTATTATTATTTTTGCATTGTATTAATGACGCATTAAGTAATATTTTATCAAACTGATTCAAACCACACGAAGCACCTGATAAAGCATAATTTGTTATGAATGTTCTCAGGAGTTTTAAAAGTCAATTATTGCAATAAGCATACTTCACTCCTTCCAAATCAGTTGTTTAAAGATTTTTAGTTGGTCAAGGTCTGCAAAACAACACGAACTCTGCAGTGATATCACTAACCTGTGAATCATTAACATATTGATGTAAGAGGTGACATGCTTGAATCATATTCATAAATTTGATATTGTGGTACGTCTTGACTGTATTGTACCCCTCTGTGAGAGGGAGGTGATTTATTCAGTGGGCATGAGGGGCGCCCCCATGCAGATTCCTCTTATCAGCAACACCAGAGACACGGTCACGGGAATCACGCATCTCTTTAATCCTCTCCCGTAAAAAAGCAACAAAAAAAGCATAACCCACACCCTTCCTACTGTCTCATTCTTTTCTCTAGCCCTCCTTTCTCACTTTCTCTCATACAGTACACAAACAATAAACCACCGTCTCTCTTTTACAGTTGTTACAATAACTGTTTTCTTGTATTCCAGTAAAAATACAATGCTAAGTAAAGCAACCTAAATATTTGTTTTGTTTAATTAAAATATATAAATATTTTTAAGCGTTATTTATTGATGTTTACACTTACAGTTGATGTCTCACTGACCTTTCATGGCATTTTTGTCCATACAATGGAAGTCAATGGCTACCATCAACTGTTCAAAGTTCAAAAAGATATGCTTTTGTGTTTAGTAGAAGAAAGAAATTCACACAGGTTTGTTTAAGGGTGAGTAAATGATGACAGAATGTTCATTTTTGGGTGAACTATCCCTTTAATTCAAGATATTGTACATTCTACCTAGCCTTTAATATCAATTATTTTAATTTAAAATTGTAATTCAATTAAAGTATATTTGAATTGAGTTAGGGTTAAATTTATTCTTTCTTTAGTTTCTGCTTGTTCTATTTATTGAAGATAACACTACAACAGGGGGAAATATTTCTCTGAGAAGAAAAATCGAATATTACGTGAATAATTCGTGATGTTTTTCAGATTATTTCTTATATGTCTTGTTGTCTAAACACTATTTATTGAGGTTTACACTTACAGCAGGACAAATATCTCATTTCCATGTAGGGGTAAGAAATATGAGCTTAAATCTAGATACTGAATACTGAGTATTAGCATAAATGTATTTTGTTTTAAGGATATTTATATATTTTTTAATAGCAATGGAGACCAAAATACTAATGATTTTTTTTAGCAGCAGAGCATCAGGTCTGACACAAAACACTTTGTCCTTGTACCTGGAACTCGTCCATCCATGGCACTGTCCTGCTCCCTTCAGAGATGCTCTGTGGGCTTCTGGCTATTTAGTGTGATGACATATGGATTCCTGTGTAACACAAGGAATTCTGAGAGCTCACACAGAGGACAAACTGCTCTCCACTGCACAGTCTTTGTCTGTATTATTAGCTAGATCCAGGTAAGGAACAGCTCTGAATAAGAGAAGCTACCCTAGAGCGATGGGTCTTATACAGTGGAATGTAATCAGTGTAGACTTTGATCATACAGCCTCAGTTTGACTTTCAAAGGAGGCTGGAGAATAAACAAAGTGCCAGGGGACCATGAAATCAGAGTTCAGTCGGAATGCTATAATAAATGCTTTTTCAACTCAGACCCTCAGGGGGTCTTGGACAACCATTTGGAGGGTGAAGAACAGAATCATGGGCATTCTCTGCCTTTTCACTGACAGCAAAATAAATGAGAGCATCTTGAATGAAGTGGTAGGGGTTTCAAAAGAAGGAAACATATTAGTGCTGATGACATGAATACTTTTCCTCATCTTTATGCACTCCTTTGAGTCCCATCCCCCTCTCCACAGCTGAATATACAAATAATGACGAAAAAACACAGCCGTTCTATTTTTAGTGAAAAATAGGAGATGATGTTGTTTGTCTAGGCTCAGTAGGAGCTGTCAGCTTTATTACATCAGAAATCATAAAGGTTTGAAGGGCAATCTGGGTCTTTTTTTGTTTCTTTTCATTTTTTTGCTGCAGATTTTGTTTCATTTCCGTCAATGCTCTCTGCAATTTAGGATTATTATGTGTCTTTTTATACAAATACACATCACTTTCACTACTGTCAGCTTGTCTCTTGAAAAGAAAACATCTATATTTGTGTGCACGACTTTATTTTCCTAAGCCACAAATCTTGCACAGTGATTTGTGTAATGAGATTCACTACGGTCCCGCATTAACCGTTTGGGGGTTCATGAAAAGATTAAACCCCACTTTGGCTTTTTTCCCCATTCTCGGAATGTCATATTCCATTATATTGTGTTCGGCAAGAGAGGGGAGCCAGTAGGGCATCACTGAGGGAGCAATCTGTGCCATTGCCAATGCAAACACTGCCACAGCTATAAGAAGAAATGCGTGTTGTTTCTTTTTTCATAAATGCATATATAAAATATGCATATATGCCTTACATTGCCCTTTTTAATCAAATGACCAGCATTTGGAAAGCTCTCAGGGCCACAAGGTCATGTGTGTTATTGTTTACAGCTATTGTTTTTATATTTGTAATATATGTGACCTAACTGAGGCTCTATATGTATTTGTTGAAATTTAACAAGCATGTTTCTCCTTCCCTAAAGTAGAAAGCTTTCATGCTAAGGCCAAACTCACTTTGATGTGCATCGCCACTTTTCTGCAATATCTCTGCTTTTCATTTGGCCTGGATTCAGTTTCTTTGTTTTTTCCCCCCCATTCATTTACAAAACAGTAGGATCTGATAACAGAGAGAACTGAGAATACATTGACAATATAAATAAATAAAATTGCTCAGTAAGCAAAAAGTTAATATTTACTACCTTTCATTTTAGACACAATATTGCCATTTACTGTTGTAAATGTTATATTCACTCCGTCAACAAAAAAAGATGAAAATGCGAAGAAAATACAATAGTTCCACAGAAAAAACAAATGTTGTCAAATTGTGTATCTTCCATCTTCTAAATGAATCAGTGATTTTGATTGAATCAGATTGAATTTTGATTGAATTGACATCACTTGTCCCCACCTACTTGCAGAACAATGTAACCTGCAGAAAGAGTAAAGGAAAGATCCCTGCCTGTAGAACTCAAAGACAAGTGGAGTGGTACAAACACTGTTGTTGAACTGTATATATACTAAAATTGCCCCTCAGACAATTTGAGCACTGAAATTAACTCTTGTATAGAACATAAATGTTTGTTTTGTAATGCATTCAATTTCATGGATTTCCATGGAGTTACAGTACTTTTGAAATGTCCTATTTGATTTCCACAACAGCAAAGATTGAAAGGTTCATGTCGGTGTAGCTGAAGTAGTTTAAGATAAAGTGTCCTCCTCCTCCTCTAATTCTGTTCAAAGGGAGCTGCAACAAGCTAAATTCAGGTCATTTTTTAGTTTCCTTCCCTCTCAGCTTCACACTCTTCAATAATGAAGTTGTGCAATGCACCACAGACTGGAATAAATGATAATTCACCACACCCCCCATGTTCAGAGAGAGAAAGGGGAGGGAGAAAGGGAATAGAGAGTCTTGGGCATTTCTATTTAGGTCGTGCATCAGAAGTAGTCCACTAACAGTTGTAGATGAAGTGAGATCAGAGCTCTGTCTTTCCTAATGTATCTCATTATTTCACACAAGCTCTTTTGGTTTGGTGCCCTAAATTCCGGTCCTTTTCCTAAAATGACATTCATAGGCGTTCTCTGCTACAGTTCTGATGGTATTGTAAATTCATAAAGTGCAAACTGGTCTTTTTCATTGCCACTGAATATGAACGGTGACCATAGCAGACCCACATTTTCAATGGTGAAAAAATAAATATCAGTCTTGATAAATGGCTTTAGAAGATTTAAAATACAGTGCGCAAGCCAACTATTTTTAAAGATATTTTTGCGCGCTTTTTGAAGCATAGCAGGTCTGGTGCCCATCCAATTTCACTGACATTTATGCATTTATTTATTTATTTATTTAGTTAGTTAGTTAGTTAGTTTTTGCATTCCCTGAGAACTGAATCCATGCTATACTGTTTAAGCTACAGGTTTAAGCAACACTGCACTGTGTGGAAGAGAGCAGCGTAAACATTCTTCAAAATGTCTGATTGGTGTTCCACAGAGGAAAATCACACCGGTGTGGAACTACGATGACAATCAAAATGTTTTTGGTGCACTGTTCCTTTAAATGCAGAAATATGTTTTAGTACAGTTAAACCACAGACTTTACCATCTCACTTCTATTTTAGCACTGTATACGTTTTTCATGAGTTTGAAAAAGAAAAAGATTACAAACACACATTACTTTTTAAAAGTACAAATCTGTTCTCAACAAGAATCATCTGGATTGGTTTGCAGTCTTTAAATGGCAGTTTTACTGCAGTTAAAAGTTTGAAATGACTCAATAAATTAAAGTTGTTTTCTGTCTCTGAACTTCAAACAGCTTGATGCATTGTCTTTTTAAAATAAAGCTGATGCTTTTCACACACATGAAGATTTGACACTGCCCGTACATTATTAATTCCTGAAAATGTTATTTAATTACCTTTATGAAAAAATACAATCAATAGTGGAAAGCTTTTATTTCTCACCTCTGCAGAATATCTTACTGCACAACAGACAAGACTCAGGATAAGGTATTTGCCTATGTCTCCCAAAGCCAATTCAACGAAACTCTGGAGTGCCATGCCTTCCTATGCCAAAAAAAGAAAATAGTAAGTGTCTTCAGACGCACCTCATGAACATACAGTATCTGGATGCTCAGTGACAGCACAACACATAGGCCTAATTCCCAAGCACATATATTTTAATGCAGCCTCTGCACATTGTTTGTTAAAACTTTTCCATTTTGATAGTATTGCTTCCTTCATCACCATGTTATGTTTCCATATCAATGATCACCTGTTTTTTCCCCGCTGCAGTTTTATTTAATTGCATTTGCAACCATTTCTCTGGATCCGTTTCTATAACTGGTATCTGTCGCCATCTAGCGGATAAGAGCTCAATTCTTGAAAATCTTCCTTTGAGGTTTAACGGGGTCACGTGTTCTCCACAGGCTCAGGCTGTGACTCTGACGGTTGCGCAAGCTTTTAAAGTAGCTCTAGATATGTGGGAGATCGCACAGGAAGGTGAGGTTTTGTGCCAAGTTTGTTTTTATAGTCTATATGTGGCACATGAACCATGAAACAGCACACATGAGCCTTCCCATGTCTTCATTTTTCCCCATTACAGACAAAAGCAAGAAGGTTCGCACATGCTACTCCAGTTCAGACCCTGAATCCCAGCCTGAATCTGAACCCAACACTGTTTCAGGTGCATTTATTGGTGTAAACACAACGGTTTGCTTGACATATGTCATGATTTTTTTAAATTTACGGGAATACTCTTTATGTTCGTTCTTGTGCCAGAGGAGGAGAAGACTCGGGCACTGATGGAGCACAAATTGAGGAAGCCCTTCTTCCCTTCCTTCCTTTCTCCATCTCCACGCAGCAACACCCGGAGACGGCCAATCAAACATGACTCCTGGGTATGATGTCATTACACTTTATTTTATTTTTATCATACATTAACCTTAAAAAATTGTAGGTCTGTAGGATTTTGTTTTTAATTAAAAAAAATTAATTGTACATTTTAGAAGTCTGTATTTTAAATGTAATCATTACTCCAGTCTTCAGAGTCACGTGATCCTTCAGAATCCACTCATTCTGATTTGATGCTCAATAAACATTTCTTATTATTATCAATGTTGAAAACTTTGAACAATGTTGAATATTTTTGTGGGAACAGCGATAAAATAAAAGTCAGGATACTTTTGCTAAATAAATGTATGTAACATTACAAATGTTATTTTTTTTAAATACATTTAATGCAATAATTTCTCAATAAAATTAATAATTTAGTCCAAGCATTTTAATTGGTATGTATATTTAAGCAATAGTTTGGGTTCCAGCAGCAAATGAACTGAATCTTTATGCTCTGAGGGTTTGTAGTTCATTCATAGAAGGACAGTACTACTTTTCTGGGAGTTGATTTAGAATCATCTCCATATTATGGGATTAAATAATGGCTGAAATGCTACGCAATCCTTTCAGGTATCCTAAATCTAGTTTGCCTTTTGGCCTAACTGATCATCTGAATCCTCACTTTAATTAATTTTCTGAAAGAGTGCCATTATTATGCAGAGCATCAGCTTGTTTTGATACCAAACAAGCCTTGCCAATATAGGTAATTACTATTCCCCCTGGCTGATTGCCATAATGTTGTCAGTCAGCAAAGCCTGTCTTGTAGATAAAGCACATAGTCACCACAAAGTGGCATTCTCTGCTTTAATACCTTATTTATTGATTAAACATATGACCACTAGGCGGTGAGATATCCCTCTGTCTCCACAGTCCACACCATGTTCAGCTGTGCCTTTGTTGATGACTTTTCAGCTGATTGAATACTATTCACTGTTCAGGCAGGTTCTGAAACCCAATTAGAATCGTTAGCCTGCTGGTCTCAGATAATCACTGTCACAGAAGATACAGTATATTAAGTCTTTAGTAATTGCTGGCATAGATACGATCTGTGATTAGTTTGGTTACACGGTTGTCTTATTTTCAGGATGTGGAAGACAGCCTCGACGATGCATTTTCAAGGTAAGTTTGTGTTCCCTTCTGCTCACTTTTAAACACACATAGTGAGCCTCACAGAAAATTGTTCCTCCAAGATAGTGCTTATTGAGCACAGCTTACCCTTTAAAACACTATTATATTCATATAGACAAAAAGAAAATAACTGATTGGTAAAAATATAAAATAAAATTTAAAAAACCTTCAAAAGTTTGGTGAATATATTTTTATATTTTTTAAAGAAGTTTATTTGATCGTAAATACAGTAAACAGTAATATTGTAAAATATTTTTACTCCTTTTTTTAGTTATGTAAATGTGATTTCATATACTTTTGTATTATGTACTTTACTAAATATAATGTATTGCTTTGATGGCAAAGCTGAATTTTCAGCATCGCATGATCCTTCAAAAATCATTCTGATATGATTATTTGATGCTCAATAAATATTTCTTATTATTATCAATGTTGAAAACAGTTGTACTGCTTAATATTTTATTGGAAACTGTGATTCTTTGACAAATAGAAAGTAAAAAAGAATAGTATTTATTTGAAAAATAAATCTTTTGTAACATAAATATCTTTACTGTACATTTTGACCAATTTGATGAATCATTGCAGAGTAAAAGTTCACTTACAAATCTTACTGACCCCAAACATTTGAACGGTGTATATGCACACTTGTCTTTATTCTAAGAGCATTTTAACTGCAATGCAACTCATCAAATGATTTCTAAATACAGAATTAAAAAAATATATAAATTCCTCCGAGGTACATGCAATTTCAGCCAAGATTTCTTTGTTTATTGCCTTTGTTGATTTGCTGCCATAAAGAAAATTTTGAGTTTTGTAACATTTTGTTCATGTGTGGTAGCTTCGAGGCTGTCTGTATGCCGATGCTGAAATATTTGTAAAATATTTTGCCTCATATAACTAGCTAATGTGTTCACGCTCCCTCAGGTATGACATTATGTCTTATAATGTGGAGATGGAGCAAGAGATTTGACACACAGTAGGAGCACTGAAACACATTAGCTATCGCAGCTCTGGTTCAGATTAATGGACATGGTGAATAATTTTATTCTGAGTGTCTCTCCATATACGGTTATTAATATCAATTCAAACAGAACCCTGGAAATGAATGCAATGTTAGTTTGGAGTTATTCATGTTTAGCAGCAGATGGAAAGTAGCCACTTCATTCAAGCATTTCTGTGTACTGTTAAAGCTGGTAGATAAAGAAACAGAAATACTGAAGCAATGAATTTGGTTTTATTATCCAGATTAATGGATGGTTAGTGGTACAGTAGAGGGGGTTTGCTGAACACTAAATCAAACAATCTGTTCTATGAAGGTGAGGATCTATAGTTGCAGCAGTAGAACTTTAATAAAATAATCAAAATACTCAGGATAACAGGCAACCGCTGGAGAAACAGCAACCGCACATTAACACAACCAGAACAGACAAAGCGCAGTTGAAAAAGATCCACACTGTAAATGTAGATCCACACTGTCTGAATGAGGAACCAAACAAGACACAGGTGAACATAACCAATCAGAAACCATAGAAAAAAACTAGCAAAGGATTTTTTTCAATTCTTAAAGTTTAGAATTTGATTGCTTAGTGAGTTACATCCATTCTTATGTATAGGGATGTGCTTTTTAAAAAGGTTGTGTTTAACAATTTTATTTTAATCTGATACATGTTACAAGTCTTTATATGATTGCTCACCACATTCTCGGTCACTATAAAGTTATAACTGGTGGTGATGCCAATGCTCTACTATGACTTCATTGCTGGCATACAGCAGGTCAGAAACAGCACTCTCATCTTCCCAGTAGAATCCATTATTATAAGTAATATAATGGGCCAAAAAGGACCATGATTCTTCTAAATATATCACTTGAGGCGAATCCAAATCAGCTCTTTCCTTTCACTGAGCATGTAGAAAAAAACAATAAAAATGGTAATAATAGAGCTAGATCTCCACTTGCTGACAAAGGCTGGTAAAGTTTGAACAGTAGGACACTGGGGAGGATGTGATGGTTTAATCATGGCTTACTGTCAGCATGTGTCATGCTCTCTCTCGCATGCAATGCAGCAATATGGAGGTGGAGGAGATGGACGCAGGTAAGTGAGGTGAGAGAAACCGTATCGTGTAATGACATGCCTTGGTTTTCATCAGCCATCATTAAACCTTAATAAAAAACTAATATCATTACACTTTAGACTTAGTTTCCTTCATGGTCACTGCCTGACAAGATTTCTGTGTTTCACTTCGACACAATAACATACAAAACAGGGTTCCCAGTGAATTTCCATGACTTTACAAGTCATTTTTGATTAATACTTTTTAAAAATGGTTTTGACTGATTCACTAATGAATCTGGTCTGAGCGATTCACTGAAAAGAACTCGAATAAAATGATTATGTACGTTACTGTTCAAAAGATTTTATTAAAATGAACACTTTAATTCAGTAAAGATGCATTATAAATGACTGTGACTTTTGATCATTTTAATGTTTTTATAAATGCTGTTCTTTTGAGCTTTCTCTTAATTAAAAAAACATTTGATTTGTTGAATATAAGTGACTCCATTCAAAAACTCCACAAACTTTGAACAGTAGTGTATCTGATAAGACGTGTTGAAATTCTAAAAATGTTTTAGATATAATCATTAAAAAAAATCATTTCCATATCTGGAAAAGAAAATTTGTTAAATTCCCTAACATTTTAGGTTTTCGGTAACATATCCATAACATTTTTAGGTTTTTGACTGTGGGAACCCTGATAAAAGCATTGTTGCATGTGCATCTTTTACACCTTTCAGTGTCATTTTAAATTTAGTTTCACAATCCAAATGAATCCCTCAAATAAACTTTTAGGAGTTTTAAAAGGTTTAAAACAAGAAGGAAACATTCTAAGAAATATTAAATATTACTCTTCCCGTTCCTTCAATCAGACTGGCAACGTCCCGCAGCAGAACCGTGTCTGAGGATGCAGCTGTGAGTCCAGTGGAAGAAGATCTCCTGTCCTTCAGCAGTGAGGACTCAGACTGAACACACACAACTCACTCTCACCAGCCTATCAGAAAGTGTCCTGAACACTCAACAACACACCGCACCGCACACGGCGTGCAACTTATCCCTCAGTGATGGACTCACTCACACCACTGCCACTTAACAGCAAACAGCACCACAAAAAGCATCACAGCCATGCATGATTCAGCTATATAACTCTGGAATGCCAATGTACTTGCATTATAATACTGTAAGTTCAGGGTAAGAACTTGACAATACAACATGTGAGAAACGGCATGTTGTTATAATTTTCTCAAGCGTTTGTGTAAGTAGATTTGCTACCTATATAATATAAAGAGTAAACACTTTCAACTCATTGGTGCTATACTGTATATACTTTGGTTATGATATTTAAATATACAACAACTACAAACATGTACTTGAAAAGGAGACCAAATGTACATTCCACAAAGAACTGATGTTTGTCCTTCAGCCAAGCATTCTTCAAGACTCCCACGGCATTCATCTGAAAGTCAGATTACATGGGTCATTTCGGTTGAGTGCATTGTACTGAACATAAGCCACTGCAACACTTTCAGACAAGGGTGATTACGCATTACGCATTAGTGAACTGTAGATGTGCAGTTATACAGTCTAGGTGAACGTTTACAAATATGTATGTAGTGCTGTTCAGGACTAACATTTTGAAACACTGTTGAATTTGAGATACAGATTGTAGATCAGAGGACATTTGCTTAAGCAATCATTACAGAAGTAATTTTCTTTGGATCATGGAATTTTGAAATATTTTAATATGGCCTCTTTTTTTGGATCCAAAATATTGCCCTTTTTAAGCCTCTCACATTGGCCACAAGTGTTAGATTTATTATTATCACCGTTGTTAGTTATGTTCACAGTACTGTTTCGCCCTGATGCTTGTCATCAGAACTTATTTTTTAAAGTTAGTTATTTTAAACATATGCAACTTCTCAATTTAAGGACCTGTACTGTTTATTCTTTTTTATTATTATTCTTTATCAAGTTATGACATAATCCAGTCAGACAACGTCATGTCACACAATTGATGTCAAAATCATCACTTGGTTGAACTCCGGGCAGACAATCGTCATAATTCTTCTTGCAAAAATAAATGTAATATTCTGTCAAATAGATATTGGATAGAAAGACCGAAGTGTATATCTTTTTTCTAAAGGCTCTGACATTGTTTTATAAGTGCTGAACTAAAGAATATTATACTTTGACTCCCAGAAATGAAAAATAATCTTTTCTCCATATGTTCCATCAGTCTCTCGCAACTAGCATTACATGTGATATACTGCAATTATGCCCTTTTTTAGTGACATTAAAATGCACACTCAGAAATCTCTTCATCATTTTCTGAAAATATTAAACGTTCAGTCTCTGTCAGCTTTTTTTCTCTTTTATTCATTTTTGAACATGCAGTATTTCATTGCTAAAGGTCTTAGTTCAGATTAGTGGTGTTCTGGTTATTTTGGCTAATCATATTGAAACTGTCAGTGGTTTAATAAATAATTTTTGATCTGATTTGACTACTTCAAATAATCACTTCAAAAAGTTTTCTGTGGAAGGATTTTAGACACTTTCAGTGTCTTTAAAAATTGCCAAAACCACACACACACATATATATAAGGACTATTAGGAACACCTGTTCAATTTCTCATTAATGCAATTATCTAGTCAACCAATCACATGGCAGTTGCTTAAATGCATTTAGGGGTGTGGTCCTGGTCAAGACAATCTCCTGAACTCCAAACTGAATGTCAGATTGGGAAAGAAAGGTGATTTAAGCAATTTTGAGTGTGGCATGGTTGTTGGTGCCAGAGGTACCGTCTGAGTATTTCACAATCTGCTCAGTTACTGGGATTTTCACGCACAACCAGTTCTAGGGTTTACAAAGAAGGGTGTGAAAAGAGAAAAACATCCAGTATGAAGCAGTCCTGTGGGGGAAAATGCCTTGTTGATGCCAGAGGTCAGAGGAGAATGGGCCGCAACACGCACAAGCTTGAGGCGGATGGGCTACAACAGCAGAAGACCCCACTTGGGTACCACTCATCTTCACTACAAATAGGAAAAAGAGGCTACAGTGTGCACGAGTTCACCAAATTTGGACAGTTGAAGACTGGAAAAATGTTGCCTGGTCTGATGAGTCTCGATTTCTGTTGAGACATTCAGATGGTAGATTCAGAATTTGGCGTAAACAGAATGAGAACATGGATCAATCATGGTGGCATCAGGCCTGTGGTGGATGTTTTCTTGGCACACTTTAAATGTGTCACACTTGGCATTGTTTAAATGCCATGGCCTACCTAAGCATTTTTTTCTGACTGTGTCTATCCTTTGATGACCACTATGTACCCATCCTCTGATGGCTACTTCCAGCAGGATAATGCTCCATGTCACAAAGCTCGAATCATTTCAAATTGGTTTCTTGAACATGACAATGAGCACTGTACTAAAATGGCCCCACAGTCACCAGATCACCAATAGAGCATCTTTGGGATGTGGTGGAACGGGAGCTTCCTGTCCTGGATGTGCATCCCACAAATCTCCATCAACTGCAAGATGCTATCCTATCAATATGGGCCACATTTCTAAAGAATGCTTTCAGCACCTTGTTGAATCAATGCCACGTAGAATTAAGGCAGTTCTGAAGGGCGAAAGGGGGTCAAAAACAGTTTTAGTATGCTGTTCCTAATAATTCTTTAAGTGTGTGTGTGTGTATCACACATATATGTATAACATTGTCACCATATCTGAAATGATTTCTTAAATTGATTTCTCTGTGATCTTCTTTGAACTATTTTGTTTTGTATAGTAAGAATTTGAATCTAGAATCTATGCAACCTGTTTGGCTTTGTACACATACTGATTTTTATTATTTTACCATCATGGCACAGTATTGGAGCTCAAGAGGTCATTTGCATTTGCATATAAACATAAATAATTGGCTGATGTTTAATAATCTATAATAAAACATTTGTTCAAAAACACACCAGTGTCAGTAAATTACAAAAAGCTGTATCTCCATCTTGAAAATATTGTTAATTTGATTAATTCTCTAATGTTTTATCAACATTAATGACTCTTAATGCACTTTTCTTGGTGGTTGAGTGCACCGATAAATTAGTTCCCATTTTAAAAGGATGTTTGTGTTGAAACAAACTACATAGGTTTAGGTTAACTAAAATGTCAATGAGAAAGCAAGAAAAAAACAAGCTTCCATCAAGTCATTCATTATCTTTATTAAAACTAAGGAGAAATAGAAGATAACAAAATCCTCTAATTTAAGAGAATAAACATGAATTGAGATAATAACCCAATCCCTCCCCCCAAAAATAAATAAATAGGCATGCACTTTCTATCGTGACGTTTATGTCATCATCATATTCTTAATAAGGGTTATTTTTTTAGTATGTTTTTACATAACTGTGAAGTTAGCAATTATGTACATTGTTCAGTCTGGCAGGTTTTTAAGATTAGCATGAAGTGGGGAAAAAAATACTACTGGAGGGTGAAGAGATGAAACTATTCACAAGCAGAGAGTTTTTCCATCGGCATGTTCTCTCTAATAAGCAGCTTAGCCACAATTCCACCAGTTTTACAGACTAAAGAAAAGAAGAGCACAAGCTTAATCTAATGACCTGCTTCTGTACACATCCTATCAGACAAGAGATGCATGCACAAACCAAACAAGCTAATAAAGAGTAGAAACCCTGTCATACTTCACCATATCAAAAATACACTCTCCTTCCTTTTCTATACACGAGAAAAAATCCAAGATTTAATTGGACACATTGCAGGAAAGTTTTGGGAATTCTCCATCCATCATACAATAGAGCCATCCAGTCATATACGCAATATATGATATTTACAGTTCCAGTAGATTGCTTTAATATATGTGCGTACATGGGTGTGCTGATACTGTGGTGTAGCTGATGTGCCGCTCCATGAGGATTCTTGTCTGTTATGATGGAATGGCCAATTAGCTGTCATCCTGATACTGCGGGTGGTGCGACGAAGGGAGTAAGTGACATCTACGAAACTCCCATCACACCTCAATGATGTTGATAGATGGCACAGACTGGTGGAACTGCAACAGACAGGAGGACAAAAAAACAGAGTGATTCTTCTCCAAGGGGCCGGTTTCATCAACGCCTACAATGGCTTTCCATAGAACGCCGCTGGATGCATTTGTATCTATATGGCTGTAAGCACTAAGATGTAATGCACACAGAGATGAATGCGCGTCATTTGGCTCTGTTGCAGTGCAATATGTCGAAATGAAGGCCATTAGGGTCTTGGCGCAAGGGATGACATCACGGTCTGATATTGATTTTATCACACGTCTAAAAGGGCTGATTTTTGAAATGTTATAAGGAATAATGGTGGTACAGAGTGGAAGGAGTGAAATGTGAAGCATCTGTCCTTGCTTTATCACCAACACAAAGTACCAAGTGAAGAGCTACAGGAAGATGAAGGCACAAAGGCACATGGTGGTTTTCCTGAGATGGTTTATTTTGGAAGTAGGTCAGTAGCTCTGGTGTTTGATCCAAATTGATCCATCCATATTATGATGGCCATTATTGTTTCATCTTACTACAGTTATAATTGGTATTTGTTTAGTCATGTTTTAGGTGCTGTTGGGTTAATTGCAATCTTAACTTTTAATAAAAACTACATAATTGGTCTGGCTGCATGAAAATGTACTTGTACAGAGCTTCATCTGGGAAGTGTAGTTGACTTTTAAAAAAAAAATATTAGAATCAGGTTTTCTGCATCAATGTTTCCAGCACAGCTTTTACACATTTGTGAATCAATGATACAGTAAAAAAATAAAAAAAATAAAAACTTCAATATTCGTGTAAAATGTGAGTTTGCATTGAATCTCAGTCAGTCAGTTTTAAAATAAATATATTGTACTGAAAAATTATGACAAGAAATTGCCTCCAGTTGGATTGTCTTTGCAAGCTACATATAAAAACAAACAACTAAATCCTACAAGTGTAGTTTGATTCATGAACAAATGACTCAAATGAATCAAAAACAGTACAAAAAGTGTAGTATGATTCTTATGAGCTGGTTCTTTTAATTACTAGTTCAACAGACAAGATTTGAATAAGCAGAGAGGGATTTTACAATATGACTTGAGATACCCCTAAATGAATCAGAATCTTGAAATCTATATCGAAGCTCAGCCTGACTATTATTTTTCCTTTGCAAACAAAAATAATGGTTTTGGGACAGTGATGCACTTTCTCCTCAGCATTACTGATCAGAGCCAAAAACAAGCAAAACAGTGAATTTTAGCATTGCCTGTGCAAATTTACAGTAAAGCTCCATAGGCTTGGTTCACAAAACACGTACAACAGCAACCCTGAAGTCTTCCACACAAGACAGGGAATGCATGACTGGCTTAACGTTGACAGACTGACGCTGTGGGCCATAGTGTTTGGCCTCATCCTTCTTTGCTGGCAGGTTTCATTCGACAAATAACAAAAAGGTTTGATCAATCAGAGGTTTTATCAATCGGCAGTTCCTGGGCAGACAGTCTTTGTGAAAAGTGAGATGGATAGCAATCTAATGCTTTCCTGCTTTCTGTCTTAGTCTTCCTGCAGGTGTTAAAGTGATCAGGTTATTTTTCCCGGTCCTCTTAGCTGAAAATGCTTATGGTACGCTTTTCAATAAGAGCTAATGAAATGTATCGGTTCTGAGTTTACAGGGAAATAGATTTCTCAATTTAATCTGAATCTGTGTTTTGAAAGCAGGGGGATTTGGGGAAATTGTGGGAGACAATTTTGCAAATGCATAGCTGTTTTGCATTGCAATTTACAATTACAAAACTGGCGATCTGATGTTGTTACAGAATATTTGTTAAAATGCTAGTATTGCATTTATTCATATATATGCATCTATTTTTTCAATATATACATTTCTTTTATAAATATTAATAGAGACAATTCGGAAATCCATTGCCACTTGTACATATTTATTATTTTCTTTTTCTTATTTGTACTTATATTCTTTTCCTTTTCTTATTTGAATGATTTGTAAAATGTGATTTATGATCAAGTTAGGGATTTTTTATTAGTTAAAGCCTTTCTTTACTTCTGTATTTTTCCATAGAGTAAGGATGAATATTGTCTACACGTCTCAACAGATAGAACATGTTATCAGAATGTTTTGGGAAGTCTTTCTGTTGATAGTTGAAGCCTGAGCCGAGTTCAGCTTTGGAGAAGCTGTGTATCTGTGTGTGTTAATATGGTCTGCATTGGTGAGGTGATTAACTGGCACCATAAGGAGACGGAATGACTTGTTGTTCGGGACAAAGCCACATGGAAGGGCACTAACCCGTCAACCATGTGATCAACGAAGGGTGCTCTTGGGTGGAAAATTGCTAGTTTTGTTTACCTTTCTTTCTTAGCCAATCAGAATCCTTTAACCGTCATCATTGACGTGGTTAGTAGCCTCTGTTAGAGTATAATTGCTGTAACAATGTTATTGTATTTGGGGCGGCCTACGAACTCCTTGTGAGACTTGAAGCTTCTGCCGATGAAACTACAAACTAAACTTCACTAAAATGTATTCTATCGACTGCACTTCTGACTCCTGGTCTTCATTCAACATATCTGGTCCTCGGGTCTTAACCGTAATTCCCCTACAATATTATATCCTAAAAAGTCATTGTATCTAGAAAGACAGCTCTAGAAAGACATTGTATCTAGATAAGACAGCTCACCAAAAAAATTAAATTCATCCTCATGTTCTTTCTTTTGAGATTTGTTACAAGTGTTACAATGTTAGAAAAAGTTTCCACATAGTGAAAGTGAATGGTGACCAAGGTTCTCTACAAGAAGAACTTAAATTTGACAATTTATAACTTTAGTGAAAACGCTTCATAAGAAGTTATACGGACTGCTTGGGTCCTTTGACAAGGGTTCTTGGTACTTTTTAAAGCTTGACAGCCCATGGTCTCCATTCAACTTAACTGTACATGAAAATATAAACTTGTTTCTGCTAATCTTCTCTCTTTGTGTTCCATATGGGTTTAGAATCACATAATCAAGTGAGGAACAGGATTTTCATCTTTCTTTAAAAAGAATGTGTGGTTTAGACATTGATGTTGAGTTGAGGTGCACAGATTCCCACCTTGCTCCGCAGCAGACCTCCGCTGTGGTGCTCTGGCGTGCTTCTCTCTGAGGATGGTTTTGCTTTTTCTTTGCTGTTGCTGGAATCGTTGTCCTTTATTATGTCATACTGTCGGCAAAACAAGGCAATTACGGCTGTAGAAACAGAAAAGACATGGTGACAGAGAGTTGTCATACTGATGTAACTCAACAAAGCTCTGGAGACACAGGACTGGGTGCTTCAGTGACTCTGAGACCCATCAGTCTAAGACACAAATACTGAAGAAATGCACAGTTGTACCCAATTTACCAGCATTTCACCTCTGTCTCTAACTGTAAGCCGGCCCATTTTCTTAAGTAGTTCAGCACTTAACATGAATACAACCCAACTTTAAATCTTATAGAATCATTAAAGCCATCAATGAAAAATTATAATTAAAATACAGCCATTAAACTTTTCCTTGACCTTTTGAGATTAATTAGCTTGATTACTTGTAAACATAATTTAAATTTTCAAAGTATTCAAAACGTCCTCCTCAGTGAAAAAAAGTGCTTAATGTATCAATATAGATTACCGTTTGGGTCAGTAATTTATATATTGAATTTTTTTTTAAGAAGTAAAAACTTTTATTCCGCAAGGTTGCATTTAATTGCTTGAAAGTGACAGTAAAGACATTTATATTAATGTAGCAATGTAATATTTTCATTCTAAATAAATGCTGCTCTTCTTAACTTGCTATTCTTCAATCCTGAAATGCAACACAGTTTAAACAAAAAAACAATGATACTACAAAATGATTACATGGTAAAACAAAAACAAGCATATTACAATGACTTCCTAAGGATCATGTGACACTGAAGACTGGAGCAATGATGCTGAAATGAATTTATTTACTATTTATTTCTTTTCCACCATGAATATATTACATTTTAAAATACATTAAAATAAAAAATAACTATTTTAAATGATAAGATTTAATATATTTTAATGAATTGGTGATCAAAATAAATGCAGCATTGCTGAATATAAGAGACCTCTTTTAAAAACATTTAAAAAATCTTACCAACCCAAAACTTTTGAATACTTTTCAATGTCACCTGTTAGATGATCAGAAACTTGATCCACCCAGACACAGTGAGGAAATAAGGAGAGAGGAGGACAGCCATTATTAGACCAGAACAACACCAGAACAACAATACTACTGAGGAAAAGTTTAATGAGGCTCTGGTGACATAAAACATTAATTTGACCAATGTCATGGACCATTTCAGTCTGATCTCAAAACAAAAATTGAATTCTCAGGGCCAGATAAAGGGTTTGAATTATCCATGAAAATCAAAAAATCGTAGGTGAACAAACAAACAAAAAACAATGACTCTTTTAATTGTGCAATCAATATTCTCTGAAGTGGAGACATGTTAATTAATTTTAGACGACAAAGGTTGAGTGGTACTTTTTTTCAATTATGTCTGTTTTATATTGATTCAGTTAAATAATTTCTAGCATTTCCGAGTCACTTTTAAACCAGGGTGTGGGGGCTGTCCCTGCTCTTCATGTTGCTCACATTCAGCATCCTCTGAATTGAGAGGGGCAGACAGAATTCCTTTCAGTAGTCAAAGCCCGGCGGTGCGAAGACGTTCCTTGTTTGCTGGAGTGGCAGTTGCAATTGAGCGCATGAATTATTTTGTGACAGTGTGGCAGACTGGCTCAGTGCCTTACGTAAGGAGAGAAGTGCTTCTATTTCCCATGCCCTTCTTAAAATTCACGCAGTACATTTCATATTTTATCAGCTTAATGCATATTATGGTTTCTCAAGGCTTTTTAGTGCTGGCATGAATTTTAAGTACCATTTAATTCCACTGATGTTAAAATTATTCAGGTGAAAAATTAATAACCATTAGCAAATCAAAGACAAGTTATGATCCGCTCTCTTTCTCTCTCAGAGTTCAGTCATGTATGAGGTGATATTTGTAAGCATAGTTTTTCTCCGTAGATGTAAACGGTGTAACAACCCATAAGTTATGTTACTGTGGTGTCATAGTAGTTGGGGTTGTGGTGTCGTAGTAGTTTTAAAATAAGAGTGGACAGTTATAACGGTCAGAACAGACTTCCAGGACTAGGATGTAATGAATAGATTTTTTTTTTTAGCTGACATTAGTGCCTCACCTGCCCACATAAGAAGCACCACCACAATGATGATCATCTCCCCTGTCTGTAGGTGTCGAGCTTTATCCAAGCCTTGGACAGTTGGGTCATCTGTTAGAAGAACAGAGGATCATCTATGAGTGAACGTACTAAGAACTGAATGGTCACTCATAGCTGATTTCATCTAATTGTGAAATTAAAAGTACACAGTTTTCATTCTTGCAGACATGAATCAGAAAATTGAATGAATGAATGTAAATGTTATAATGAATTGAAAGTTTTAAAAACTGCATTTAAAAAAAAAAAACTATTTCCTAAAACAAGCAAATAAAATAATAAAATAAAATAAATTGCATACTCACATTAGCCTAACATCATTATACACAGATTATTAATAGGCACATGCTCATTTATTAGCATGTGCCTATTGTGCCATCAAAATAAGATCAAATTTATGTTCAAAAGCTTGTATTAAAAACATACATACATATCTTGTTTTCTAAAATCTTTATCATTTGTCACACTTTATGTCTGTCTGTCATACTTTATGTCTGTCGGTTTTGCAAATGTCTAATCAATAATAAGTTATAAAAAGAGCTTGTCACTAAACCTTAAATATCCATTGGATCCTCAAACTTTCGGTAAAACCTCATAACTCCACTCTATCGTGAATGAAGTCCCACACGCAGTTTGGAACTTTGGACCATCTTTACTTATTTGCAATGAAAGGGTAAATAAACTGCTGGTTGCTACAGCATTTTCTTTACTGGAGAAAAACTATATAAAGGCTAATGCTTTACAAGGAGCAGAGCAATTTCTCTAAAAAATAGTCTGTGCATTGCACTTCATCTATTAAAGCATGTGATCTTGGCCAAATGGAAGAAAGAATGAGCGCACACAGAGCTACAATAAACTGTATAATCTGTAAGTTCATGAATATGTAATGCAAAGCACTTACTGACTCAGTTGCCTAATGATGGATAAAACACATATGTCCGGATCAGTTCTCAGAAAACCTTGTAGCTCCATCCATTTGAGCTACATTTTGGTAAAATGTTAATAATATAATGAAACATGCTAATGCTATAATGGCACAAGTGTCTGACCACATATAAAGCCACAATATAACTTTGACAGCATTTAAATTGCTTTATAGGTTTTATTCTGATGGTATTTGCAAGATATAAAGCTGTTTCAGTTCATACGTTTCCATAAGAATATCTGAGCAAGCGATCATTTTCTGAGTTAAAGCGATGCTAACTGTCCTTTTCCTCCCACAGCAGCACTAGCACACCATCACGAGACAGGTAGTCACACTAATGAAGACCTTTTTAACAGTACGTGGTTTTAAACTTTTTAAGACATTATGTATTAGTTGTATACTGCTACTAACTAAGTACTTTAACTCTTTAAAGTTAAACTTTTAATTTTACATTTCCAACATTTATTTTCCACTGGTGTTACTGTGATTTTACTGGTATGGCTATGTACTTTGTTCATTGGTGAAATATGGTTAATATGGTGGTAAATCTATTAAAGTTCAGCTATAAAATGAAAAAAATATAATAAAGCTGTTGATGTGAAGCAATAACTTGTGTTATTGATTATATAAAAATAACAGTATAATGCTTTACTTTATTTTACTGTATGCTTAAAACTACTGTAGTTAGTTTTACAGTAATTTTACTGTGGTATAAATTACAGACGCTTACTGGCTATTGGTTTTCAGTAAGTTACTTTTGATTCCATATAAAATATTCCACAGTGTATTTAAGCAAAAAACAAATACTTATTTAAATTAGTCTCTTTTTTAATGTCATGTTTTTTAATGTGTTTTTAAAAGTATAACCTTTAAAAACATACACACACACACACACACACACACACACACACACAAGTATGTATCCGAAATCACCACCACCATCCAACCTCAGCCTGATCTACCCAGCCATCTGTCTTCATTATTATTCCAGTGTTAAAGGGATTGAATTCCGGCCCATTTCCTCCTCCAAGTATCTTTTAACCTGTGTGGAGTTGGTCCAGAGCACCACTCTTCCCAATTGCTCTTCCTTTCTGGATAAAAGCGGCTCTGCCACTGAGACACCTGCTGTCATAAAATGACAGCAGGCGGGGGGGGATTCTGCCCAGCCAATTACTGGAAGGATCACATGCATCATCGTGATTTCCAATAAAGGTCTAACGGCATTGAGATGAGCACACGCTCCCGTTCACATTCTTTGCCACCAAAGACTCAGGATAGAATACAGCGAAACATTCCTTTCATCATCCCCATGAATATTTATAATGATAAGTGTGGAGGTTTTTCACTCATGTGTGGAAATTGAATACTGTGTCTGTGCTTCCACGACATTAAGCAGGTTCAACGTGTCCTTGCCACTTCTCTCAACAGAGATAAGAGCCTCAAGTGGGGCGCAGTGCTGTTTATTTAACTGGTTATGTTCCAAAAGCCCAACAGGGGAGCTCTTTAGAGTAAGTCCTACTTTAAAAGAGAGCTGCTATATGCCAGAAAATATAATGCTTCCTCACCCTAGGAGCCAAAGCAAGACATCTGTTCATTAGTTCCACTAGCCTGACATCAGTTCAAAGATACTGCTGTACATATATGTATCACTGTGACATTAAAATAATGAAGAACACAAAGAGAATCACTCCAGCAGCTGAGAAATATGATGTAGCTTTCAGTAACTTTTACATTTTACACTTTACTAAATTATGTTCAGTTCTATGCTCCTGGATGTTTCTGTATGTGTGCACAATCTCTTATAAATTTTCCATCTCAATAGTGTGAGAACATACCATCTTCTACCATCTGCTTCATAATATGACAATAAACAGCTATCTTTGTGGCTAAACGTGTCGCCCTTGCCTTGGGGAATCAGATAAACATGTTCAGACATAGATCAGATGTCCAGATAGTGGATATGTATCCGATTAAAAACCACATTTCACGGATCTCATGCAGATTTTTGTTTTTAAATGTATGCCACAAATTGCGATCTGTAGCAGTTACTAGTGAAACACTGACACACTACACTGCTCAATAAAAGGAAGGGAACGCTTTATCACAGTATAACACCAAGTCAATTAAACATCAAGGATTTTTTTGTGTTTTGTTAGGGTCCTTATCACTGTTTGTAACATAAGGCACTACCTGCAACCCAATCCTCCAGGATGACACAGCCACACGTTCCCTCACAAAGGACATTTCACAAGTTCACACTTACCAATGATTCAGGAGACGGTCCGAGGAGAGGGCTCCGAGCTCGGTATTTGGCCCGAACCTGGAGCACTCCCCCCGTATTCCTGATTTTGATAGGAACAATTAAGTGTGAGGAGTCAGGGTGGTGAAGGGATGCCATAAACTGTCGAGGGATGTAGGTGAGTCGAACATGGCTATATATACACTCTTCCTCTCATGCTGATAGGATGAGGTGTAATTGCTGATGATGAATTGATTGCTTTCATCCTTGAACATGCTCCTCCCGAACTTTGTTAATCAAACATCATTTGATGTGTCACTTTCAAGAACATGGAGGAGATACCAGTCATCACACGAGGAGAGCTGGACAGAGATGTAGAAGGGCAACAACCCACCAGCAGGACTGGTATCTGCTCCTTTGTGCGAGGAAGAACATTAGGAGCATGGCTGGAGACCTACAAAATGACCTCCATAAGGCTACTAGTGTGTATGTATCTGACTAAACTGTCAGAAACAGACTTCATGAGGGTCCGATATCCACTAGTGGGACCCGTGCTCACAGCTCTTTGCATTTGACAATTCACACTGAGCACACGTGACAGACGTGAAAGCGTTTTTGAGATGCCATGGAGAATGTTCTGGTGCATCAAACATCATCCAGCATGACCAGTTTGGAGGTGGTTCAGTAATGGTCTAGGGAGGAATGTCATTGGAGGGTCTCACAGACCCTTCCTCACAGAAAACCCTTCCCAGAAATGAAATCCTCAGAGCCATTGTCAGTCATGAAGCTGGTGCAGTGGCCCAGGGTTCCTCCTGGTGCATGATAATGCCCAGCCTCATGTGACTTTTACATGATGAAGGCAGTGATGTCACAGACTGGCCCTCATGCTTCTCAGACCTGCATTCAATTGAGAACCTCTGAGACATTGTGCATTAGAGCATCCAAAGTAATAGCACCACATTTTATACAGTTCACTGATGCCATGACCCAGGTCTGGGAGGAGATTCCCCAAGACACCATCCTCCATCTCATCAGGAGCATGTACTACTTACATTGATTTTTGGTATTATTTTGTATCCAGCCCTCAGTGTGTTAATGATTTTGGTTTCCATTCCATCACATAATTTAGTTCTCAACAAATTAAAGAATGTATTTGAATATAGATGTTCAATGTTATATTTATTGAGATCCAATTTTTGATCTAAGTGTTCCTTTATATTTTTTGAGCAGTATATTTACTCACCATTTACCATTTAAACTCATGTTGTTCCATCCCTGACTTACTTCTGTGGAACATAAAATAATATTATATTTTAGAAATGATTTGTTTTTTTATCCATACAATAAAGGTCAATGGTAAACAAACGGGTTTGGTTACCAGCATTCTTAAAATATCTTCTTTTGTGTTCTGCAGAAGAAAGAAAGTCATACAGTACAGGTTTAAAATGACATGAGGGTGAATAATTTCATTTTTGACTGAATTATCGTCGAATAATTAAGTGCCGGCAAAGCTGATCTGTATTGATCATCACAGAGAAAGGATTGTGCATGCAATAAGCTGTAAAGTCTTTCTAGCTGTAATTGTGATGGGTGTTTTCCTCATCAAGATGCACAGGTTTGTTTGTTGGACCTGCAGGGCCTGGTCTTTGATATTGACTCAACTTCTGCAGACGCAGTTCTTTGAAGTATCACAGTAATTGAGTCCAATGGGAGTCATCTTCGGTCTGACAGCACATGAGAAGCATTGGCCAAAAATACCTTAGAGATGCGGATGAAACTGTCTGGAGTCACAAAAAATGATGTATTACTCAATGACTTGGCACACTTTTCCTTACTCTCTCTCTATCTTCTCTATGAAGACGACTTCTTTCCTTTTCAGATTTGTTTAGATATTTGTCAGATTCCTTAGGCGATTATGACAAGTTGACTTTGAAAAGCAGCAGATGGAAAAAAAAAACTCCCTAAGTCTCTTGCTTCTGATTTCAAATTTATGCACTGCAGGATGGAGGGGAGAGGGTTGGAAAATGTATTTAAGTGTTGTTGCATCATTATTATAGGAACAGAGAAAGATGCACTGATGCATTGAGAGAGACTGGACTAATTTAAACTCTGGGTCATGAACTGAGTGCTCAGTTGTTACATGTAAATGTCTGTGTTTGAATAATGCATTGTTTAATTCCTTCTCTGTGAGAAAATGTCATAGTCATTCTGAGGAAATGGAGCCATTTGTAGCAGAAAATGTATTTATATATTTAGACGATTTTGAACTTGTAAAAAATCCTATTCAGAAATGACTTTTTTTCTATGATTGATTATTAAACTATTGCCTAAAAACTATTTAACTTAACTAAACTATTATTATACAATACTGAACAACATATAATAAAATGAAAATATATATAAACAAAACACAAAGCGTAATATTTAATTGAAATGAAAAAAGGGTTCAATATTGTAATATTGTAGCAGTGTTTGTCTTGTTTCTATGTTTTCCATTTAGTCTAATGTTTCTTAACAGTAGCTAAATTAAAATTATAAGAAGTTTCAACTCACAATAATGATGGGATTATAAGCGTTGTAGACAGTTATTAAACAGTTTAATAAGATGAATTAAAATACTGTTCAAGTGTACTACACTAGAAACTATAAAGACAGGGGTCAGAAAAATAAAAGAGAATGAGAAACATTTTTAAAAGTCCTTGAATTTTAGCCACTATAAAAAATTATAAAATATAAGAAGATAGATGCTTGTCAACAAGCATCTAATTTATACTTCTTATGCCTCGTAGAAGTTCTGTCCAGGCAATTCTAATGACAGGCCTTTCCTCTTCAATTGGATGGATTTTAGACTGTGGCCTTATACACTGCTGACAGCCAGGATTCCGCTAAACTTAAATTCCTACAACAGCAACTACATGTAAGAAATATTTTTTTTCCCCCATGCAATCATTAAGAACCTTTAGAAATAATTCTAAACGTTGTTCAAATTGAACTGGAGCTCTATGGAATCATTTGTTTTCAAAGAACTTCAGCAAGAATCAAACAACATGTCCCAAAAGTCTGAATATGCTTTTTCAGTTCAAGGCAGGAGAGTGTTAATGACATATTGAGTATGCTTCTGAACTACGTGCATCTTTCACTGCTCGGATGATTAATTTAAAGCGCTCCATCTGCGTTGGTGTGCACAAGCCTGGATGTTTTGTTGTTCTCAACATGGCTGGCAAAAATAGCTACTCTCATGTTGAAGGCAGCTTGATTTATTTGGTTTCGAGTGCTTTTTTCAGTGCTAGATTTCATATAGAAGAGAAAATCTTTCAAAAACATCTCATATCAATACAACATTGAAATGTCCCCTGAGAGGCAGCAAGCTGATTAGAAATTGGAGTTGAAAATCAGAGGTAGTAACAAGGTCTACCTGCATCCATGTGTGAAGTGTGAACTGTTAGGAAAGGGAACACAATGGCAGAATCCGCAGAGAATGTAAACTGTCACTGCGCGGTTCACATTTGACGCTTCACACAAAATGTCAAGCTATGATGGACTGAATGAATACCAGGGGTAAAGAATGAAATACCAATGTGGTGAAGGAGTGAGGGTGGGCTCTTACCTTGGTTTGAACTGTTTGAGGGGAATCGGTCTGTTTTCTTAAGGGTTCTGAAGTGGATACGTTTGCTGGCCTGACTCTCTCCATACAGGCCAATGGACTGAACCTGGATGATGTAATCTGTCTCCTCCTCTAGGTCCCACAGCACACAGGATCTGCTGGTGGTGTTCACCTCTCTGATAAACCTCTGCATTTTACCATCCATTCTCTGAAAGAGACAGTCCACTTGATTGGTATATATAAGAAGCTGTGATCTATGTTATGATTTATTTATACATATTTATATGTTACATAATAAAGCAAACAGTAAAGTAACATAACCGTAACCCATTAAAGCAGGATGGATTCTGATTGGATGGCAATGGATGTTTTTTTTTTTTTATAAAATAACAAATAATTCTGAAACGGATTCAATTATAGTTGTGGTGTGTTCTTTCACATTCACATTTATGCACTCGGCAGACACTTTTATCCAAAGCAACTTAAATTGCAGTCAAGGAACACATTCATATTCTATTCAGTTCTTGCTTTCCCTGGGGATTGAACCCATGAACTTGGCGTTGTAAACACCAATGCTCTACTGGTTGAGCAACAGGAAAACTCAGTTTGTTGGCTTTTACATATAGAATGACTTTTAAAACTAAAACTTCATCATTATCCTCCTTGATGTAAAAAGGCCTTTAATCTTAACAATTTATATGAACATCAACATGTATGATAATTATTCCAGTTTTGTAACATTTTCGTTGGCTCTTACTTTATGTAGTTTGTATGTTTATATGTCTATTTTTTGTGGATTTGTGAACAGTAAATTTCCTTTGTTCATTATTATTTTGAAGAGAAAAGTAAAAGTGATGTAAGACACACTGCTCAGAATTGAGGCAGAAGGCTCCAAGTGATGTTGTTAACAAGGGAGAAACGAGGGAGCACAGGTTTCCAACAGAAACTCTGTTTATTAGAACAAAACAGCAAAACAAAACAGCACGCTTGTGCAAAAATGCAAAGAATTCACGGAACATGGAAAGCCATCCACATACGGGTGAAACAATGTCAACAACTGAACAAGACAAAGGACCTCATGAGGGTTTAAATACAAGGGGAGATAATGAGGGTATTAGACGCAGCTGACAAGACAAATGAGGTAACTGATGAACAGGTGAGAAAGCACATGGGAGAACACGGAAGGGAACAGGAAGTGCATGAAGGACACAAATGATCTGTAACAGATATGTTTTTACTGGTGTTTTTATTTTTATATTTATTAGTTATCATTTTTTAAATGCTTTATTTATTGTTTTACTAAATGTTTCTTTAAACATCATAATTATTCATAACATTATTCTGAATTCATAGTGTATTGGTTTTATGACAATTCCTATAATTAAATACAGACACAAATAGTTCTGCGAAAATGACCCTTTTCATAATTTATGAAATTTCATGCTGTCTCAAGGTCATCCGTACAGTAACAATATGCACTTTCTATGAGTTCACCTAATAAATATAAATCACACATTAGGGCACTTAATGTTGTTCTCTTAGCCCTGAGAGCAAAATATGAGAGCATTTCATTTCAGCTATAATTCTGCCATGTAACTTAACGTTGCATTTTGTGCTGTCTCGGTTGTTCTTTAAAGTCTGTGAATAGAACCAAAGCACTTTTCTCTGCCCTTGAGCTTGAAGCAGCCTCTAGGTGTGGGGAACTCTGATGGAAGTCCTTGACAAAATTAATAATATATTAATCAATCAGCCATTACAGATGTGCAGACAACCGATTGCATAACATGCCTGAAAAATCTATTTGTAATTACTTGAATGTGAAACAGGTGTGTCGCGATATATCGCTTTCTCGATTCTCTCATCTCACAAGGTGGCCTTTTCGCCATCACAATTGAGGAGCATGCCCGGCAGTTCATGGGAGTCTAGAAGCAGGGTGAGGCAATCAAGAGCCTGTTCCCAAGTGCTAACAGGCCATCGTGAACTACCCCTCAGTCTGCTCTTCATCAAAGGCGTCTATTCCTTTTCAGTAAAAAATAAAAATGACGGTCACAGTCACTACTAAATCCTCCAAGCTGTTGGTGAAATGCCACCCCTGAGATGGCGACCTGGAGATGGAAAGAGCTTCATGCTCTTCCACTGGAGGAGGGTCATGCAGAGAATCTTTTGAGTCAAATTTCTGTTTTGCCACTGGCAACGCAACCAACAGTACCCAATTCTCAGAAAAATGAATACCTTCCTCTATCTCTAGGTCCCAAGAGGGTGCGGACGTGCGGAGTGTGCAACATTGCTAATCTCATCCCCCTCTCCTATCACCAGCAGGTGGCGGTGTGCGGCTTGAAGACGCAATGGCTTCTCATGCACCCTCTGGGCAACCGAGAAGCCAGATAAGTGTTGCACGGAGTACTCAGACACCACTACGGGACGTTATGCCTTCTGGGTTGGGTCCCCTGCGCTCTACCTCTATGCCCCACTGCAGGTATGTCTGTGGTCCCTCTGAGCCCACTGGTACGGTCTCAGGAGGCCTGGCTGGCTCTTTCCGGACCGCCTCACTGATTCATTTGGACCCTCAGACTCAGCTTTGTAATTCAGTTCACCTGGCACCCTCCCAAGTTCAGGATTTAAGTTCACTTCACCTCTGTGCTGGGCAAGGATGCTCCTGTCCTGCAAGCAGTAGTCGCAGTCCTTCTTGCGAAGGATGCAACAGAATCGGTCCCTCCAGCCAATATGAAGACGAGGTCATGGATTGCAGTCAAACTTGGATGTGAATGTTTTGTTGTTTTGGGCAATTTGCTCCCTATTATAGCTATAGAGAAAGCAACAACAATGATGTTGGATTTAGATTATTTCTCATTCTTTGATTATCTACGGTCTACACTAAACATAATGTTCCTGTCAGGGGAAATGAGGTGACAGTTTGTATTAGACCTCATTGGTTAACAAAGGGTTACTGTTTACTGCGTTAACATATGTTGCCTTCAGGTTGCATTAGCCGTAGTTGCGCTCACTGGTAAACCAGAACATCAATCACTACGAGCGGTTATCGTGACAAACATATAATATGCCTATTGTCGCAGAACCGTATTCAACTCTGCTAATTAACCCATTGGTTGACCAGGGTTTATTTTCAGGGTCCATGTTCAGGTCCTATGGATCTTATGGCTGCCCATATCCAATGCTCTGCATGTCTAGGCATTGAACATCTCAGGGAGGCCTTAGCCTCTGTGATCCTTACACACAATGCTATTTGATGCCTTTTTAGACTTGAGTTCTCAATTTTTCAGCACATGCCAGAGCCATGGTTCAGACTGGTATTAACCATTCGGCTAGCAAAACTGAAGGATCTCATAGGAAGAAACAGACCACCTCTACAACACTATCCCACCAAGCTCTGGTGGCAATGTAATTTCCTTTTACCACTCAGAACTAAAATGGAAATGAGGAAATGAGGGGATGTGGATCTTTTTCCTCATTGCCCAGGTTCAAATCAGCAGCTGATTGTTCCTCGGATTTAATCATTTCTCATGAGCCAGAGCATTTTACACTTTTAGAGGAGACTTCATATTTGCATTCTCAGTCTCTCAAAATGACAAAGACTAATGTCTTCAAGGTGCTGGATCTTCAGTAGTGTTCATGCTGCAGGACATAAACAAAGATGGCCCTTGCTAGGTTGAATATGGATATATTCCTCTTGTGTTGGGCCCAACAAACCTCTTGAAGTTTAAACAATTTCAGACTCCTAGCGGTACCAACTTTACCGAAGTGGTCTTTTCCGCTTTTCATTCGGCTCCATCATCCAGACCGTATCAAGCACACTGGCGGCAATGGCTGAAATACAGGATAAGGTGGAGGTCCAAAACCTGTTGGATAAGGTTGCAATAGAGCCAGTAGAACCTCACATGCACTCTCGTAAATTCATATTTTCTTTTCCAGAAGAAATTTTCCAAATTTTCTTTTCTAGAAGAAAGATGGCCAATCGTGGACCTCAGACTCTAAAATAAGAGTTACTTTCTGTTTGATATTATAGATGTCCGACATATGATTGAACCAGGAATGTGGTTTTCCCATTGTACCACACCACAGAAGGTTCTTTCAGTTCATGTTTCAGGGCAGGATTTATCAGTTCAGAATCCTTCCATTCACTCTCCCTCTTTCTCCCTGTGACTTCACAAAGTTTGTTGATGACAGATGACACTAGAACTTCTTCAGTGAGAAGGAATGCTGTATCTGTTGCATCATGTTGCTACCTTGAACACCTTCCGAAAAGCTACCTAAAACCACACCAGTCAGTGTTTTTTCTGGGCATGCACTTGGACTCAAGGTCAATGAGAGCCACACTCACAAACGGCAGAAAAAGGACATTCATAAGGATCCAGGTTCATTGTTCTTTGTCAGCTTTCTATGACTGGCAGACCTTTTCACAGCAATCTCATTTTGCATCTTTGTCCGTTCCAATGCTGGTTGGTAGCCAGATGTCTTTCACCGATTCACAATCGACACATGCTGATTTGGATGCCCATAGTTTGGGGCATCTCCCATCAGCATCTTGGAGTTTTGGGCAGTACTCTTCACCTTGAGACATTTCAGGCAAAAACTCTCAGGGAGACACATTCTGGCATGATATCCCAACCTTGTCTCCAGTTGATAAGAGTGCAATGGCCACATCAACTCATCATACTGGAAACAATTTGTGTCATGATGCGCAGATCAGACTCTCAGCTAAACTGATGGCCCTTTCAGCAAACTGTTGGACTTTATGTAGTACTTATAGGATTCTGGACGTTCTTCAGACAATGTTGAGGTGTTTATGGCAACCCTGTCAGCCCACTGGAATCCTATGGGGTAGATGTCAATCAGCAAAAATAGGCTAGTGGTGGCTTTTCTTAAAAGGAACTATGCGGCTTAAGCCACCCACAGTTAGTCTGGGTTTATTGTTTTTTTTAGATTTTAGATTTTAGATTTTAGATTTCAGTCAGACAAAAGAGTTATACGGTTTTGAATATTTTGAAATAAATTATATCTTTAGTTTTTATTATGGGAAGAGTACAACAAGGCATTCTGTACCCTGAAAATCCTATGATTAGAAATTTGAGTTATTGAATAAACATAGCTTTAACAAGCTACTAAGATAAGACAGAGAAACACATATATACAGTATTCATGCAAAAACATACACAGATAAAGCACAATTACTGTTTTTATATATATAAAAATGAAAAAATATATTATAAAAAAATAAAACATTTATGAAGGGGGAAAGGTGGGATACCATAAAAAATATTGCTTGATGAATAATTTAGCATTCAGGATTAA
This sequence comes from Rhodeus uyekii, assembly GCA_037043235.1. Classification (NCBI taxonomy): domain Eukaryota; kingdom Metazoa; phylum Chordata; class Actinopteri; order Cypriniformes; family Acheilognathidae; genus Rhodeus; species Rhodeus uyekii. Next base: position 919,221 of record JAWRVZ010000121.1, read on the forward strand.
TTATAATAAAAAAAAACTAGTTTAGGCTAAAAGATTGTGTTTTAATGTTCAAAATTAAATATATAAGAGCTAAGGTCAGATCAAAATTGTTTGAATATTGGGCAATCAAAAACAAATGTGCAAATGTCTCTTCTGCTTGTTTACAAAAAGAACACACACTACCTCTACATAGCCTACTTAAACATATTAGAATAGAATGTGTATATTTTGTTTAAAAGTTTGAAATTCCTTGAAAAGTGATTTACCTGTTGGGAAATGGAAAAGCCAATGATGATGTCACCTTCAGGCACCTCCCAGGACACGGTTGCTGAATCAGCTCTCAGGTGCATGACCGACACATTAACCGGAGCGGGTGGACGGTCTAGAAACACAAGATAGATATCAAAATTAACTTTGAATTTTTGAGCCCTAATAATTGATATAACATGTTAAGCTTTTTTGCCCACTTATTCTATAAATGCAGCGGAAAAATTTAATTAATAAATAAATTGCTGCCTTCTGAGCTTTCCAAGGTAGCAAAGCATCAAGGTTCTTCTGAATGCAATGTTAGGTTCATTTCCCGTCTCCTGGGATACCTTCATCTGATCGATTTTAAAAGGCAGCATAAATGTATCCTTCATTGCCTCAATCTAGATGAGCTAAAAAATAAAGAAGGGGGGCTTCTGGAAGTTGCAGTTGGTAGTCAGTTTGTGTGAATGTGTTATTAGTTTTATCACTTTTGATGTAATTTCTAGCATGAAATAAGAATTGCAGAAATTAAATATTTGCTTCGGCATTACCAAAGCTCTCTCCATTTGTTGTAGATCATTAAACCGTTAGTTCCTTTGTGTGCATTCGCTGCCTGCAAAGTCAATGCCTGATAAGGCAGTGAGGCAATAACTCAGCTGCCTAAGCTTTCGGACAGAGCCTATGCTATTAATTGTGAGAGTAATAATGATAGATATCATTGGCTGCCATACTGATTCATTGTTATAACATTTCCACTCTAATCTTAGTACTAGTACACCAAAACATATTGTCAAGAAAACATATCTACTGTCAAAATATGAGTCATGGACATGCTATTTATAGCTTTCCATGAAAACACAACAATAATCCACAGGTTTGATATATGTTGCTGTGCTTTGTTTTTATAGACTATCTGAGGCGCTTGCCAAGAAAGCTTTCCAATCTGACCAATCAGATTTGGGAAGAGACAAACTCTACGACTCTTTTCTTACCATATTGCTCTCTGTGGGTCTACAGCTCTCTCTAAAAGCAAACCTGGTACCCAAAGATATTTTATGCAAAGCTACAGTACATTCCTTTTTCCTTAATGCTAGTATAACGCTCCTGGGCAACATGTTTAAATTGGGATCTTGAAAAGTTGTTTGGGTCCATTATCACTTCATTTGTGATTAAATGAGTCAGCGTTCATGGGAGGCGACAAAATGACTGAATCAAAATCAGATTGACAATGGCAGAAATCACGAGGTTTAATCAAAGAATCAGCCTTAGATTTTATAAAGCCTACAGGTTTCATAAAAACACAAAGAAATGGAAAGGGTTCTCTTCATGACAATATTTTTGATTGAAATTGCTTTCTGAAATTGATTGAATCCAGCACACTCTGTCCTATTGTCCATGGGACTTTTAAACAGGACCTTTTTTTAATTCAGCTCAACTGTAAGGTGCTCGATCATGATTTAGGAAGCAATAGACAAGCTAATTAGTCTCACAAAAAGCAGAGAACAGTGACAGATCCAATACTCCAGCACATGCCTCTGTCGCTGTGGAGAAAATAGAAAGGCGGTGAACTAGGCTGAACTGCGAGAGCATTTTCTAGCATCTCTTCTGAGCTTCTGCTCTAATGCACTTTATGTGTTTGTGTGGGCGACTGCAAAAAGGGGAAGGGGTGTTTTTTTGTTCTTTCTCCCACACCCATTCAATAGCACCAGCAATAAAAAATACAGACTCTTAGCTAAGTTACATAACAGTTGTTTTGAAATAATTTGAAACAACGATTCTGTTCCAGATCTGTATGATGTATCTTTTCCAAAGAGTTACAAAATTATCAGGCACTTTCAAAGAGTAGTATAGTACAAAATACTACTGTAAAATCATACAAACATACTAATTTCTTCTAATCAATAATACATTAGCATAAATATAAATATTTTATAAAATATATTTATTTTAAAAATATACCAAATTTGGTACCATTTCTTCTTCTAATAGATATTAAATTAGAATACGTACTTAATATTTTTTATTTATTAATGTATTTAAAAAATATGCCAGATTGGGTAACACTATTATATTTTTCGTAATTTAGTTAAGGTGGTAAGTTATTTTTTTTGTGAAATTGTTCATTAACTGAATATCAATTCAACAGATTATGCCAAATTCTAATGATGATATTTGACCACAGTACATGTTTTTGAACTTCTAAAGCTAAGTGAATTTACTGTTAGATTAGTTGATCTAAATCTTACATAGTACAAGTTCTCACAAAAAAACTAAGACACATGGTATTTGTACCTTTAATGCTTTAAAAACACCATGGAACACCGACCTATAATGTAAAATTATTGCTTTATAGAAAGTACCAAAAAAAGCAACAATTTAGGATACGATATCTAAGGCAAGCAGAGGAGCTTGGATCTACGTTCGTCTTTCATCGGCTTTTCTCCAGAGCTAACCATTGGCAACGAAACCCATAATGAAGCTTGATGCTGGATGATCATATTCAGTATCAGACTGATAATCAATGTCCTGTGTTGACGCCTTAGGAGGTCACTAGTATGGCAGCACTCCTTTCCGTGCAGGTATGATCATCAAACACAATGGGGGTAAGGGCTGATTATGCTGGTCTTACTTGCTCTCAGCAATGCCTTTTTAAATTGGATGGAAAGAGGTCTGACTCCAGCTCTGCGCCAGGGATAATCATTTTGAGGAAGGAGAGGGCCACCTCGATGAAGGCCAACTTGCACATCAAAGCGTCTATGGGCCTTCCATTTTAATGAGTATCCAGATATGCAGCTACATCATTGTTTTGTGTAATTCTGTGTGCAAGGGGTTATTGTGAAGTTCTACATCTACACTGACAGAGGATGTATGTGTCATAAGATATTTCTACAATATCACATGCAGAGGTTACGGTAAAAACGGCACAATTGTGAGAATTAACAAGCAAATTCTGAGTCTTACATTTTAGACAATATTGTCAGCTACTTTGTTTTGCTTCATGAATGCAACTAATTCAAACAAACCTATAGCTGTCTTACAACTCAGTATAGCGGTCTTTTGTTCCTGAATTAACCAGCTGCGTAGAATGAACCGCTTGATTGAATAATTCAGTCACTGACTCAAAGTAACTGAATAATAATATTGTTGTTGTCCATTGGTGTAAGAAGAAATCACTGTTATAGTGTGTTGTTACAGGAACTAAATGCAGATTTAGTTTCATTCCATCTGTCTAGCAGATGCTCAGTGAAGTGAAAACTGAACGACTTTCATAAACTGATATCATGGGAGAACATCTGCACGGGTCATTTCTGCCTCATCAACAATTGTATTTGCACCTCAGAGCCTGTTAAATTGCGTCACATGATGACTAGTCATTTGTCACAGAAAGGTTTTTGTACATTCAACAAAATGTTTTGTCAAAACACATCAAAGTCCCACTGACTAATAATACATTCTAGTAACAGTTTTATGCCAAATTAATGTACAGAATGTACTAATGACATAATGAATGGCTTCTTTTAAAGTATATTAACTTCATTCATTTTTATGAAATTCATTCATCAGGTTTTTGTCATTTTTGTCATTCGCAATTTACCTCACTCTTTCCACGCAAGAGCTCATTGTCCTTGAAGTACTAGGGGTTGAAAATAGATTCAAATAAATTGTGATACATGGGCAGACATAAGCTCTTTAATGATGTGGAAAATAATTGTTTAGATAAAGGAAGACATGAGTCATGGTGGAACTGTCAGCATTTGTAATGTATTATCTCACTGCCTGAATAAATGTTAAAATATAAACATTTTAATTGTCATTATTTACCCACCCCATCTCATTCCAGTCTCAAATAATATATATATATAATATTTCTTCAATAAATCACTTCCACTTTTGTCATAAAGAAAACGAATGCTTAAAAATTAATTTTGCATTTAGAAAATAATAAATAAATAAAATGGGAGCGGAAAGACTGTAAGAAAACAAAATCATAATTTTTGAGTGGATTATTACTGTAAAGTCATATGACACAATATTAAAGGTACCAATCTTTAGTAACAACTTTTGTCTATACATGTTAGTATAAAGTTGATGAATATACTGATGCAAGCTTTGCTTACTTCCATTAGTACCTAACAAGAAGTGATTTATACTTTTATAGAGCTAATAATGTCAAAACCCAGTATGCATTTTATGCAAAAAGACTGCAGATTTTAGTCTGTCGTTATCTCTGTCAAGTCTCAACCACTCAAGCACAAGTCAGATGCACTCAAATATGTTACATAACAGAAAGAAAAGCACAGGACTTGGGTAATACACTGAGCACACATTTAAAAAGCAAGAGGCCACATGAGACAGACATCTTGTCAGAGTAAACCACATGATAGAGGGACTTCAACTGGTCTTCATGACTGAGAGCAGACACGGGCAGTTTCAAAATCTCCTTCAAAAAGGAGGTCCACAAGCAAGTTCAACTACAATCCACCAGAATATGCAGGATAAATATGTTCACAAAATCAGCAGCATTTAATAGCATCAAGAGAGACTTTTACATGGCTTTTATCCTGCTAGCTAAAAATACACATTTAGACTGCAAAACAAATCTAGATGGCTCTTTCCCACTTTTTACTTTAAATGTTAAGTAATGCAAGTCTTCCCAACAGTTCAAATTGCAAATGTGTATATTGATTCCTTATCCAAATTGAGGATTTAAAAGAATCCTCTTGCTGCATCAGAGGTCTGTTTGGTGAATGCAAGAAAGAGAACACAACACTAAGTCATTTGTCTCCGCAACCTAAATGTGGCATATCTCTAACACATCTCTGTCCATCACTATGTTATCTCATGCTCCAATGACCTCCAGGCATGCATTGGATTCTGGTGAGAGGTTAGTGCTTCATGATAGATTTTGTGAAATGCTGTGCTGTCTGATCTTTTCAGGATAGACAATGCACTCACAGATGGAGTTGCAGGGTGTTCTGTCAGTATAAAACTGCAGAGGGAGAACATCTCAGCCTCAGGGGAGCACTGGACTTTCCCGGCATGTCACCAGAGCACCCAACACTTTAACAGTCATTGGGTTTTCCAAGGACAAGATGGAGAACTTAAGTAAGAGCAACATAGCTGTAAGTGCGATGTTTACACATACAGGTATATCCACCTTATTTTTAAAGTAAGAGCCATTGCAACTTGAGTGTGTGAGGGTTCTGGTGTCATCCGCCTCCAGTTATTTTAGCTGTATAGGCACACGACAGTCTGTTAACACACAATAGAGACATTTTATTCCAGAATCAGTGACTGAATCAGTGGGTTTGAAAGATTTGGTTAAATGAATGATTCAATGACTCATAAGAAGTTATAACAGAAATTATACTGAGTAACTAACATTTTGGATGCAGTATATAGCCAGTTACTATGTCTGTCACTATGCTGATGAAGATTCCTCAATCGGCCACCGGAGTTCTAGAATTTAGTATTGACGATATTTCCAAAAAGCTCAGATAACTGGATTCATTACTGGACACCTGCTTCTCATCACTCAAATTTATTCATCTCCTTGTTACAAAGTCTTGTTTGTCCTAGCAACATTTCTGAGTGTTACTATTCTCTCTTTTTGTTCTGCTGATATTTGACTCTGCTGTGACATTGACATTACATTTTTTGCTGCTTGCCAAACGCTTTTGTCTTTGTCTGGATTAATTCTCTTGCTGTTGATCATGCCTGCCTCTGATAATGTTGTTTGCCCTGGTGTTTTGACCCACGCCTGCCTGTACGCTGAACTTTGCTTTGTTTTAATAAACCGCACATGGATCCCATTCATCCTGAGTCGTCGGTAAAGTTTGATTTGCTTCATCAATGAAAATACATCCAAACAAACCCAGACTGACGCGTCTCCAAGCAACACGCAGTAGTGATGTTTCAGCTTTGCGCTCACTCATAAAGATGAACCGTGCACACTTCAAAAAGAATGACTGAATAATCCTCACCACAAAACATCAGGGTTGGATTCATCATTGAGGGTACAAGCCATCTTTTGACGATGGGCGATTTGCAATTAAATTATACTATTACTTTTGGCCTTGTATTGTATTATGTTGTTTTTTAACAGATCTGAAACTAGTATCATATATTTGATGTTTCTTTTTAGTTACATTGTCCTGTTCTTTTTTCAAGGCAAGCACTTTTCAAAAGACATATTTCACAGGCAAAAACATTTGAAAAGCATTTTTAAAACACATTTTTGCTTTTCTTTGTTCAAAACTAGATGTCCTCAATAACCAGCACATCCAATCTCTTATTGTTATGAGTTTGAAATATGAGTGGTTTCACAGTGTTACTAAAATATTTAATTGATTGATTTTTGTATTTGTGCTATCAAAAAATGAACAATTAAAATCAATAAAACTCAATAAAATCAATTGATTAATTTCCGAATACATTGATGAATAGATCATAAATGTTTTTTAAACATTTTTACATCGCCCATTAGTTATTATTGCATGTTTGGTGTTAAAATATCAAAATGTACATGGACAAATACCTACAAATACTAATGCATGCGTGCAATGTCACCTGTGCACTAGTGAAACCTCATTTCTTGCGTTCAATGACGTCCCTAGCTATGCAAACTCATTTGATTGGTTTGCTGGCTCTAGCAGTGATCCATGAAGACTTCCCTTCCCTGGGTCCGCAAGAAATGGAATTGGACAGTGTGGCAGTTTAAGGTTAATGTAATTGGTGACCACGGTCCATCAGGTCTGGCCTGCCGATGCAATTCTCTTGTCACCTCGACACAGGCCAGATGAAGTGCTGGGAGTCTTACCATTTTTAACAGGTAGCCAATTTCAGCAGAAATGCTCTGGATTTACACCACATGGCCAGAAGTATTAGAACACATGAACACCATACACACATCTGTGTTTGTTGAACATGTAACATCTGACACAGTTGCAATTTCAGTTCGTTCTAATGGTAGTCATTGCGTTTCAGGTCTGTCCTTCACATACCTTTTATCAAATCGTGTACATGTTTCTATTTTACCAGCATCAAACCTAGCCTTGATCTAACGTGAGTTTAACAGAAAGGGAATTTGCTGTGGTATTTTGAGCAGTGCTGTGGATGACACTAACTAGCTCATTTTAGATGTCTGTTGTCAAGGTACACACACCGAGAAGAATTTAAATTATTCTCCTGTCCTAAATCTCCGCAAAGAAGCTGCTCTGGATCATAAACTAGGACAGATTTCAGGCTGCAAGAATCAATTTCTCACATATACCTCTCTTTAAATTGAATCAATTACATCTATTGTCCCATACTTGTACTGTACACGACTCCTTACAGTTTGCATGAATTTGTGTTGAGACTCTGCGTTATGTTAAATGCATGAGTATAAAGGTTATTTAGTGTTACATGCACTAGTAAATTATTACTTTTAATATGGAGTCGCTGAGAATGAATATTGCACTATTTGGTTATGTTTTCTCTGACAGGTATAATCTATTTTGCAAAAGAAGAGGCGTCCTGGTTTCTGAGGAGCAACTTTCAGCACTGGAAGTGCTCATATTTCAGACAGAAACCGTGCGCTTGTGAGAACACAAGCGCCAACTGCTGCCTTATCAAAGCTATACCACAAAATCCCAGATGACTCAATCAGTAAAAAAGGGGGAAACAAAATTCTGATATGCCAGGCCTTCAATTACATGCATGAAAATTCACAAACGTACCAAAAAAATAAAAAATTCCAGAGGCGTACAAATAAATATGGAGGGATTTTACTATATTTAAGCTTTCGTGTAGCTCAAACAGTAAACGTGCTTGCAATGCCAAAGTCATGGGTTTGATTCCAAGGGAATACATTAACTTCTAAAATGTATATTGACTGCAATGGCATTAAAAGCATTACCCAAAATGCTTACATGTTAACAGCAGCTTCTTAAAATAACTCCACTCAATGCAAATACAGGCAGGCTTTAGTTAATTTTCTGCAATACACAATAAACCACTTGTTTACTTTTAATTCATCTTTAATTTAATCAATGCTATAGTGTCACAGAACACAACTGGAGCTCAGTGGTTGATTTCTATATTTATCCTGACCAGAATTATATGGGGCAATTTTCCGATAAGAGTGGCACTTGCAACGCCAAGGTCATGGGTTTGATTCCCAGGGGAAGCAAGAACTGATCAGAATGTCAATGTGTATCTTGAATCAATGTAAGTCGCTTTGGATAAAAGCATATTCCAAATGTATACATGTAAATCACATAATCAAACTAATCTTTTATATTTAGTTTTAATGAGCACAACCACTCATATTACTGTGAAAGCACAACACCTACTTGGCAGGAATATGTTGAGAATTCATACTATTTTTATGATGAAAAGTCGTTTAGTCCTGCTTAGTCTTCCTAACATCTTAATCAAAGCACAGTTTTGTCAGCATGTGAATATCTGTATTGCCATATTAAAAGCATGCAAGATGAATGAAGGTACATTTCGTTTTCACTAACAATCACAATATTTATGTAACCTATTTCATAGCATGATTTTCATAACAAACAAATGTTCAGTTAATCTTATTTGAAGAGGCACACGTGTGTCAGTTCAACACAAGACAGTATTCATAATTGAATACTGTCAGACAAATGTTTCATAGTAAGAATAAACTTACTTGCTCCAACCAGAAACATTTCACTACCGAAGAGCAACAGTCCGACCGAGTTAACAAGGACAAGAGCGCGAGCCATATCTCCACAAATGTCAAAGAATCCAAATGGATGTAGTGAGAAGTCTTCTTTTGCTTCAAAACAGCTTTGTTTATAGCAACATTATAAATGATTATATATTCAACCAAATAAACACATCTTAAATAAAGTACAGTACAAATCTCACGATGGATATCATTTTCGCAAATCCTATGAAAACACGTGCCGGAACGTCCATGTTAGCTGCAGGTTTAATATGGAGTTTCCATCGACTTCAGATTCATGCTCGATTCCTCCGAAACTGCAGATTGCGAGGGAGCGTTAAGTTCAATCGCAGTGTCGGAGGTGTTCAGATCCTACCGCTCGTGCATGTCAGTGTTGATCTTGAGCGAGCGTGAGGCGATCAGCACCACGGTCAGCTCCAGCGCTGATGCGCGCGAACGCCAGCCGGAGAGACGGCAGATATATTCGTTTTTGAATGCGCGCGCATCAAGACAAAGTGGAGATCCCAGTGTAGCTTCTCAATGGCCAAGACTCAATGAGTTCCCTCATTCATTAGAGCCGTGAATTCACATGGATGAGTTATTTTGCTCTTCCTCTATGAAAAGGTTTTAATAATAATAATAAAAAAAAATGTTTTTGAGAGAATATGCCAATTGGATATAAAGGCTTCATGGTAGGTGTCGATCATATGCATTTTACACATATAGATTTCAATGCAGGCTAATAAGAAAGAGAGATATGATTCATTATTTTATCCCCATTTACAAGTGAAAATGTCACAATTCCGGCCTTACTTAGCAATGGTGCCAACTATAGCTTTAGTATCCATTTTTTTCACTCACTAAAATTAGCTTTACTGAAGCAAGAAGTAAAGGAGGACATGTAAGGGCCCATATTTACATTTGAAAGAGAAATCATAAAATATACAGTGATCCCTCGTTTATCATGGTTAATGTGGACAAGAACCCCCCGCGATAGGTGAAAATCCGCGAAGTAGGATTGGCCCCCCTAGGAATTTCCGTATATGTGTGCGTAGGTACCAGAATGTTTAAAATATGTTTTGAATTTGTATTTTTCAATGAATATTTTTGAAAAATCTGCGATGCACTGAGGCCGCGAAACTTTAACCGCAAAGTGGTGAGGGATTACTGTACTCTAAAAACAGACTTCAGTCACAGGAATTAAAAACAGTGAGTAAAGAAATTTATTAAAGTAAAGAAACTTTACTGTTGCTCAACTAGTAGCGCATTGGTACAATGCCAAGGTCAGTGTTCAATTCCCAAGGAAAGCAAGAACTGATTAGAATATCAGTGTGTATCCTTGAATGCAGTGTAAATCACTTTGGATAAAAGCTTCTGCCAAATACATGCATGTAAATTTAACTATGTGTATTTATTCAGATTTGTCAGTTACATTTACTAAAGTAAAAATATCTGCACCACAAGTGCCCAAAATACAGGTAAAACAGCAGTGAAAATCCTTTATATCAATGAGTACCTTATTGTCACAATCGTGTCGTGTCTATTCACTTCCTGTTCCCTTCCTTGTACTTCCTGTGTCATTTCCTGCACCTAATGTCAGTCACTCCCTTTGTTAGTCGTCAGCTGTTCCCCATTATCCCGTGTATATAAACCCTCATGTGTTCCCGTGTCTTGGTCGATTGTGTGTGGATGTTCAGCTCCATGCTCCCACGTTTTTGCACAAGAGTCCTTCTTTTGTTTATATTTAAAGTATTTTGTTTTTGTTTCTAGTAAAGAGAGTTTCTGTTGAAACCTGCATCTCCTTGTCTCTCCACATCACACACTATTGCACAGTGTAAGACTTATAAGGCAATAGGGCCCTATTTTTACACAATTTTCTTTGTGCGCACTTCATTGCACACCTGTAAAATGTCTGAAAATGCTAATTAAAAGGCCTCCAGTGCTTTGACCTTCACACAAAAATATTCGTAATAATGTTTAATATGGTAAATCACATCTGACATCAACTTTAGAGAGTGGCATGGTTGCTCAGCAATGATTTTTAAGCCTTCTATCTCAGTAGGAAGTTTTTGAAAGGTCAGTGCAGCTCTGTGGCCTCTTAATATGCATTTCAGGTACTTTACACTCTTAGGGTGTCAATGGTAGGGATATCCTAGAATTATAAAATTAGCTCAAGTTAAAAATCATTTGCTGTTTGTCTATGATTTACTGAAGATGCTCCACTGCTATAAAATCACAAAGGACAATGTAAAGTAAAGCCCATTGTTGCTTTTTTTCTATACGTTTTTGAGGGATGTAATCTTTATACTATATCACACTTTAGACGTTTACTCTTAAATGTGATACAAATGACTCAATTTGGTCCAAAGGTGTAAGGACTGGTGTCAGTAAGCTGTTACTGTATGCATCTTTTCAAAGCTGATATGTGTGCTTCCCTTTTTAGTAAAAATAAAATGTCTTATTTAATTGAATTCAGAAAGTGTATTCTTTTACTACAGAGGGGCTTAATTCCTCTTTCCTTCTCCTTTATAAGGAGATGAATTGCCAGCAACAGACATAATTATTCATCCATACACGTTCTCTATAAATGTTAAGGCATATATCATTCATGTGAAATATGCATTTAAACTGTATGAAGGTTAAAAATCCCAGACAGAGCCAGAGACTCTTTTATGGCTGACTATAGGTGTGATTATAGAATCGATCGAAGTGTCTTCAGTTGAATGCAATATTCTTTCTTTGTGGTTATCTGCCTTATACATTATTGTTATGCTCTCGTAAACAGCTCTCCTAGCTCATATAGCTAATTTTTAGATCTGCAGTATTATGATGCTGTCAAAAAATAAAATAAGTCACGAAAAATGTATTTGGAAAAATGATTCAGTCACAAGGTGGTGCTATTCAGTAGGCTGCAATTGCAATTGAATATTTTCTCCAATTTTAATGCACAACCCACACATAAAGTAAGCTTAGATCTTATTTTGCAAGACTGCTTTGAGGTTATTTTAAGTATATTTTAGAATTTTATGCTGTGCGTTTAAAGATAGACTGCAGATCCTTAAAAGGAATGAAGGTTTTTAATATCCTTTAGACACCTGAAGCAGAAAAAGACTGTAATCATAGCATAGGTCATTTGTCTCTTTTCAAAGGCACAGCAGGGGATTTATTTCAAACTGTCTATATTTGAGTGAAGAACTGTATTTATTTTCCACAATCATATTCTACAGGCTCTTAAAAATATGATTTATCTGTACCTGAAAAGTATATGAATTGATTTGAATGATTTGAATGATAGGGGTAATAATAAGAATAAGAAGCTGGTTTTCTCTGCAGTTGTGAAATTGTGAAGTAACATTTGGAACAGCATATTTCATCTTGCATCATCTGCATTTGAAATGGACTCACCTAAAAGTCAGATTGGATGTGTTCGCAAGCCTTCACATTACAAATTTCATTTTGCATACACAATAAACCTAATACATCAACAAGGACAAAAGATGGCTATTCTTTAGCTGTACATTAGTAATTATTTAGTTGTGGACAATTCTTAGTGGAGAGAATAATAAAGCTACATTGTTTACTTGGATTAATTTGAGCTGCATATTATAGTGAATAAACAATAGTTTTTTCAATAATATGATAAAGTAAGATAAGACTCCAATCAGGTTTGTCTTCAAACTTTTATTCCACTCTATGACAAATAATTCATTATCTTTGTTCTTCAAACCAAAGGGAACAGCAAAGGCAGTGTCTGCGTCATCGTTCTAAATTATTGTTATACTAGCCGCGCATTAAGATCTGATTTGCTTTAAGGCTTTTGGATGCAGAATTAAAGGTAAATGTGCGTGCATTCAATAAAAAGCTGTTGAAATTCTTCCATTCAAGTTGGTTTTAGTTAAAATTAAATTGTTTCCAAAATCAATGGAATAGTGGGTGAAATAGCCAAGTAAGTAAATTCTCTCCGTGAAAGAAAGACTTCACAACAGTCTTCCCTATTTGTTTGGTAAAACATAAAAGAATAAGCACGTACAGCTATTGATTTTTTGCTGCAACAGGCTCTCTAGAGCTTTCTAATTGTTTCTGCGAGAGGGAAAGTGAGAGTCCATGGTCAATTCCATTATCAGAGAGGACAGTATACTAGGTCACAGAAACATTAATATTTATGCCGAGGATCTTTCTCCTATAGATTGATATTAATCACCCACTGTCCTGACTCTGCAATAGTTTATTCTTCAGGGATGTATTAAAAGTCTCCCATCTTAATTGAATTTGAAATCGGAAACTTGTCTGTAATATTAGCACTTGACCAAAATTAATTTATTAGAAAGGAATACATTTATTTAGGAAACCACAAACAGAAATGGGGAATCGGACACAACTAGTACCATTCATGTCCGAGTGTCTTGTGAAGTCAACATAAAAGGCTGGTCCCAAAATGGAGGACAAAATAATGAAGCGACTTTGCCAGATTTGTTATTCAAAAAATAACAAGCTACTTTTAAAATAGATACTTTGGCAAGGGACCATATTAATTATGAAACAAAGGCAGCATTTTGTTAGTTTATAGTCAGGTTTCTATAGGTAAGGGGAAAATGCCTACCTGGAGCTATCTTTAGACTGATACAATGAGTCAAATGAGTTCATTCTTTATTTCCTTACTGTTTGGTATTCATATCACTCTCTTTCCACAGATGGTGAGTATAGGAGGGAGGGATGGAGTGACTGTGAGGAGAATATTTTGGTCTTCGATCGGGGTGGTAAATGAAATGAAGCACAGCAAAGTCAGCCTAAGGACAGAGGTTACATCAACTGCATCTAACAACAAGACCCTATTGCTCCAGTCCCTGTTCACTTGTGTGAAACACGATTGTCTGAATATTTTTGTATTGTTGATATCAATTTTCTCGACTCCACTGCATGTTAGTAATTTAGACAATGTTAGAATGACACAAGAGTATTTCTGTTTTGAAGGCAGAATGACTGCAGGGAAGTCAGAGACCCCTGAAGTGATCTTTATCAGAACTGTCAAAGAATTGTGGAGCAAAATGTTGTCTCAAGTTTATAAGCCTTGAGGTGCATGCGTTTGATTCAAAGATAATTAAGGAATAGTTCACCTAATTGTTTTACTCAGTAGTAGCAAAATTGTATGACATTCTGAATAACGAGACATTATTGTTGTTTCAATACAGCTTTCAAGGTTAAAAAAATATATATAAATGTTCCATAAAACTTGACATTGGTCCATGATGCATTGTACATAAGTCTTCTAAAGAAAGATACATCTGACAAACAAAAGATCCTGACCCTTCCTGCCACTTTGTTCAAAGTAACAATGTTTGAATCATTTCAATGAATCGGTTCATCCATTTCACAAAACCATTCATCCATAAATCGGACTGATGCTAAGTTCAAGTCCTGTTGAAAACATTTTATTTATGAGTTGAACGCCACCATGAAATTGTAAATACAAGCAGGAAGATTGGGATTTTCTTTAAGCCCAGAGGTTTAAGAGTTGAGGGCGTGTCGGTGAGAAACAGGAGGAATGTCAAGTCAAGTCACATTTATTTGTATAGCGCTTTTTAAAATACAGACTGTGACAAAGTAGCTTTACAGTGGTCACAGGAAAACAATAAAAACAAAGTTTGTTTTGGCTGCACAGTAGCTCTAAAACAGCAGGTGAATCAATAAAATTGAAGAATATTAAGTGTTAAGTGTCCCCAACTAAGCAAGCCAGAGGCGACAGTGGCAAGGAACCAAAAATCCAGCAGGATTGTATACGTATTTAGGAGTGACATCATCCTGATTTTTTTATTTACAACAAATATAAGCTAAATCCCTACATATAATACTACAATATAATACAATAAAGTTTAAAAGTACTTAATAAATTAATTAAAAACAGTAAAACACATGCCTGATGCACATTCTTTGTTCGTCCTTTTCTGGAGGTAGAACTTTTGAGTACTTAATTTAGAGAAGGTACACTGCCATCTTGTTCCAACGAAAGTTACTTCACACCTGACATCGTAAACACAACTTCCCAACTTGTAAACTTCCTAGGAGGACTTGAATGCACCATGACTTTCAGGTTCAACTCAATAATTCAATAATCAGTTGTTAAGATTATCAGTGAATAACAGTTCATAAATTCTTTAAACAAAACTAAGGTATGGCTTAGAAGACTTTTTGGCTACTGATTCTCTTTATCTTTTCTTTTTGAAAAGCTTGGAACCTTCATTCTCAAATCATTGAAATTAAAAGCAGTGCCTTCATCTAATATAATTATTCTACAGAAGAAATAATATTACATGGATTTGGAATGATATTGAGGTGAATAAATAGCAGCATGCATGCTTACCACATTACTTTGGGTGGAATGTTGGTAACATGTTTCCTTTGAGGCTGAGGCCTGCAGTACGCACAAGGATACCTTGCAGAAAGGTACCAATCCTGGCTCCTTGTGAGCCTATATAGTTATAGCCTATATATATAGCCTATATAGAGTTTCCAGTCAGAATTTGACTCTCAAGCGTCGTTCCTCCTTGCTTTTACAGTGTTGGAGTGCAGAGTGTTGGAGATCAGCAACCCCTATCGGTGGTCCTTTGTGTTTGTATCTTGCACCTGGCAGGGGGAGGCTTCTTCTATCCTAGCCCAGGTCACATCACCATTAATGTGGTTAGATCCATATTACTGCAGGCCTTCTGTGATCTGTCTTTCAAATTCAGGAAAAGAGCTATCTGCTTTGTCCAGTGTTAGATGTTTTTGTCCAGACAGAGTCATAATCTATCAGTGGCTGTGGGGCCTCTAGTAGGTTCCCCAGCGACTAACAGAGGATGAGCAAATGGATAGTTGAGGCTATTTCACTCTCTCCTAGTCGGCTGGGAAGCCTACCCCTTTGGCAACTTGAGCTCACTCAACTCCCTTCAAGACGTTTGTGGTGTGGCGGACTGGTCCTTACTTGGACTTTACACCAAGGGCACAGGTGTTATCATCCTAGTGTGATTCACACTAGACATTTACTTGTTGTAACAGTCGTGTCATGTGGTTCACTTCCTGTTACCTTCCTTGTACTTCTCGGGTCATTCCTGTTTTGTCAATCACTCCCCCTCGTTAGTCTTGTCAGGTGTTCCCCATCTCCTCGTGTATAAAAACCCTCTTGTGTTTCCATGTCTTGGTCAATCGTTGATGTTGTTTGTTGTTGTCATTGTCTCCAAGTGTGTGTATATCTTTTTGTTCTCCATGGTTCCCAAGTGTTTGCACCAAGAGTGCCGTTTTGTTTTTTTATTCAAAAGTCTTTTGTTTTACAGTGTTTTTTGAAATAAAGGGTATTGCATTGAACTCCGCATCACACACTGTCTCCTTGTATGACACTTGTCACATTGTTGCATTGGCTTCCCATAGCATCAATCAACACAGTGCAAGCTTGGATCTTGGAAGCTGCCGCTGATTTGTTTGGCATGCCACTTATAGTGTCCTGGTTTATGACGTCACTCGTCTCTGACGTCCTTTCACACCATAGGTTGAATTTCACATGTGCTTCACGACACAATCCCACAGATGGTTCCCATAGCATCAATCGAAACAGCATCTTGTTCCCTCTTCAGGGAACCTAGGTTACATACTTAACCAAGATATTATGTTTGCCAGTGTGTGTCAGTATCCACTTAAAAGATATTAAGGCTCACTGTCTGGCAGATGATTTATCAATCTAGTTTCAAAAGAAAAGTGCAGCGTTTGACCAGAGATATGATTTATTATGTCAAATCATTTTACCTGGTACATTCTCAGAGACCACAGATGTTCAATGCTGTAAGCTAACTCTAAATCACTCTTGTGCTTGACTACCCCCTGGTGGAATTGTCTGACAGAAACTGAAAGAGGAAACATGTATGTGCAAGTTATTCAGACTTAAAACCCAATAAAACTCCAATGGCAATGCTTTCTGCAAAAGCTTTCAAACTGACACTAAAATTATCACAGTTCTTCAGGATACCAGTGTAAAAGGTCTATAGAGCTTTTAACTATTATGGATCTTTTTTTTCTTCATGTTTTGAATTAATTATGACTTTAATTTTGTTACATTTAAATTAAACCCTTCACAATAGATAATGCTTTACAATGAAGATGTAGACTATTTCATATCTGTCACATGTGGTCAGTGAGAACCTGCAGAGAGAACTGGGAGCCAATGGCAGAATTTAATTCTGGTGTTTCTGGCAAATGCCAATTGAGCTACACGGTGCTGAGCTGTGAGCACAGGTCTCACTAGAGGACATCGGGCTCTCATGCCATCCTTAATAAAGTTTGTTTCTGACAGTTTGGTCAGAAACATGCACACCAGTATCCTGCTGGAGGTAGATTTGTGGGGCTCTGACAGTGCTCCTCCTGTTTCTCCTGGCATAAAGGAACAGATGCCGGTCAGGCTGCTGAGTTGTTCTATGTCTGTCCAGCGCGTCTCCCAGTATCTCCTCCATGCTCTTAAAACTTCTTGTGATGGAATATATGGATGTGCCATCGTGGGTGAGCAGGACTACCTGTGTAACCTAATTGTGTTGCAGTTACTTCCTCACATTACAGACAGTGACAAGGACAAACACAATATAAAACTAAAGACAAATCAGTCCCTTTTTGGGGGTTGTCTTGCTGTTGTCTCTCCAGTGCACCTGTTGTCACTTCCATTTGCAACAAAGCAGGTGAAACTGATTCACAATCACTTATGCTTCTTAACTGGAAAGATTGAAATTCCTGATGTTTAATTGACTTGGTGTTATACTGTGATTATGTCACAGTCATGTCGTGTCTCTACACTTCCTGTTTCTGTCAGGGTACGGGAAGGATGCGAGGACCCAATCGCAAGGGGGAAGATAATTTATTGACAGAAATGAATAACAGAAAACAAAACTCAAACAAAACCACCCCAAGGGGGAAAAACAGACAAGGACTAGACTAGGATTCACTAGAAGGCGACTAGGATTCAACAAGGACTCAACTAGACTACAACTAGGACTCAACTAGACTAAAACTAAGACTTGACAAGACACATGACAGAAGACAATGAAGCAGCACAGGACAGCAAACATGATGGGATTATAAAGAGAGCACATGGGGAAGTTAATGAGGGAAGGCAGCTGGGGCAAATCAAACTAATGACAATGAAACGAGACGGGCAGGGTAACAGACAAGACATGAACGCAGCCAATATACATCGCTGCATGTTAACATTAAACAAAGACGACGCGCAGCTGGTGACTGGCCAAACTGCGCGTGACAAGAACACACAACATGAAAGCATGCGGTTGATCAAAACACGAACCGCATGCTTACAACACTGCACACAGACACGACTCACAACATTGCGGTAGTGCCAGAGGTCCGCCACAACAACAAGAGATTACTAGACCGAATGTGGCAGAACCCTGACAGTTTCCTCCTGTGTGATCCTTTGTGTTTCCGTCTCGTTTGCCACTCCCACTGTTAATCGTGTTTCCCATTACTCCAGTGTATTTAAGCCCTCTTGTGCTCACTTGTATTTGTCGATTGTTAACATGTTCATGCCGATGCGTCCATGTGTGTTTGTTTCTCCACATTTCCTAGTTTTCCAAGTTTCCGAGTTTTTGTTTGTTTATTTTACAAGCGTGCCATTTTCAGTTCATATTTAAAGTGTTATTGTTTAATAAATAGAGTTTTCCGTTAATCCCTTGATTCAGTGCTTTCGTCATTCACAACTCACCTCTCCGTTAAAGATTAACTTGATTTTATTAATTAATTTTTTTAAGCAGTGTATAAAGAATTTAAATAGATTTTTTTTTAATTGTCAAGACATTTTTTAATGACTATTTTAATACATTATCAAAACATTCAAAGGAGGGTGATTGGTTCAGCACACAAAAAAGCTGTGTTGCAAATTAATTAATCATTGCTAAAAGCACATATGAGACAGAGGAAATTTTTTATGGGGACTTTAAGATCCAATATCAGACAGTTCACATCTGCCAGGACACAATGCTAGAGTAAATGGAACTATAAAGAGATTTTGCTATATGATGGAACGTGGCCAAACTGGATGTTTAATTCAAATAGGTGTTCATTGTATATTTTTTAGAGAATTCCTTCCTCTGTAATCTTTATAATGGGTTGAAATTTTTGCAGATAAGCAATTTGTGATGATGCATTAGAATAATTGGCCTTCCATTTATAAATCACACTGCTTAGGGAGCCGGCCAACACCGAGAGCTTGCTGACTCCAAGTCTAAACCTCTTATTTGTCTTATTTAAAAAATAAAATAAAATAAACACTCATATATTCATATCCATTTCACAAATCTAATGATGCATCCATCTAATATCTCAGTGAAAAACTCGATAGTTAAGAATCAACATACCCTTAACGTAACTGAAGCGGCAGTTAATTTATTAGCTTCTGTTAAATATGACCATTCTATTAAAGCAATACTACTTGTTGCAAAAGTTTGTCCTGCACCTTTAACACAGCTTGAGAGGATCAATATGACTCAAAAGATTTCGGCATGTACTTCCCAGAAACATTTTACTTTACTTGCCAACTTTGATTTTACATGAATGTCGAGAAAAACTTCAGCAGCATGTTTGGAATTCCAAGCTATAGAGGGCTTATCGTGAGACGAATGCTGACTCACTGCTTCCTGTTTCAGCTGCAGACTGGCAAGCAGGAAATCACAGGAGGAGCTCTTGGGTGTTGGTTGCATTCTCACTCAGTTATCTCCAAACATAGAAAAGCCCCAGGGGTGAGTTTAAGGCAAGGAGCAGTGCTGTATGAATGCTAGACATTTCTCATATTCATCTGAGCAACCAGAACCAGATATTTGTAATGTGAAAAAGGAGAACCATGCCCCAAACCATTTTAAATGAACAGCATTTGATTTAAAGTGTCAGTTAAGTTTATAATTACACCTTCTTTCAAGTGAACAATTTGAAAATATGGATTCTTAATTGCTTTCCAGTATTTTGATATAAGAAATTGCAGTACACATTTCATTTTATGAAGATCATACTAATTCTATGCACTGTTCAAACATTTGGAATGAGAAGAAAACAAATATTTTATGCTTTAAGAATGCATTAAAATGAGTAAACATATGTATAATGCATAATGTGTCCAAAACATATTAAGCAGCACAATAAGAAATGTTTCTTGAGCATCATATCATCATATTGCAATGATTTCTGAAAGCTCATGTGACACTGAAGAATGGAATTATGATGCTGAATGTAGCTTCATAAATAAATGTTCATGTAAAATATATTAGAATAGAAAAAAATTATTTGAAATTGTATTTCTGCTATACAGTATATATATATCTATATTTTTTTTTATCAAATAAATACTGAACATAAGAGAGTTTTTCAAAATTGTTAGAAACATTTGTCAACCCCAAACATTTGAAGAGCAGGGTATATGATCAGATAATCACAAACTACGTCACTGTATCTAACTTTTTAATCTATTCTTGATTAACGGAACATTCACAGTCTGTTATCTTAGGAGGAAGTCTTACTAATGACTACATTCATTTTATGGTTTCCTGTATTCAGTCTATTTAAAACACGTTCAGTTAAGAGTTCATAGGTAACGCGCAATAATAATGTGCATGGCTTGACTGAAACTACAGAATAAGATGGAAGAAGATCTTGTTTAGTGGTAGTTAAAAACAAAAGTGTCATAATTCAGATTTTTCGAAGAGCTTTATCAGCTGAAGTTTGTCATTTCTGAGAGGCTAGCATCACCAAATTGAATTGCAAAATAACGCGTAAAAAAAAAAACTCACCCCGTCTCCCAGCAGACTGGATAAACAGATAGCTTCACCTCAATCTCATGCCATTGGTTTTGTCAGGGATGCTGTGTTGGGCTCAAACAAACCGCAGAGCCACACTTTTCAAATTTTTCGGTGAAATCAAACAAATGGCTTTCTTACAGTTGTTTATATATCAAGTTGTGAAAAGAGAAAGCATTTTTTATTGAAAAAAGTATATACCTCCTTTAAAGTCGGCATGAAATGGAAGTTGCGATAGTCTTTTTTTCCCTATTGTGATGTATGTCCAAGTGAAAAAGCTTCTCGAAAAAGAAGAAATGTAGGGAGGGACATGGTTTTGTTTGTAGGATTGTAGGATGGTTGTGGTTTGTATATGAATTAAAGAAAAAAAGATAAATCATCTGTAATAAATACTGCAATTTTACACACACAAAAAAAAAGATTAGTCAATTTTGATTTCATGTTAACTTAGAAATGCACTAAACCTTGACAACAGTGACATAAGTGTAAATAAACATATGTACAGCTATATAAGGACACAATCTTGCGGTTGCTCAAGTATATTCTCCATAATCCATCTTTTGGTCCAAGGTTAAGTCCATCCTTTCATTCCAATGTGACTTTTGTACATTCCCTTTTCAGTTCATCAATTCCTTCATATTTCTGAACCGAGGCTATGGGTGCATCTCGTACTGACCCTCAGTTGCAATGAAAAAGTCATTGAGTGTGTCCTGTAGGTGGTCAAAGGTGGGCCGTTCCTCTGGCCTTTCCTTCCAGCACATCAGCATGATGTCATAAAGCTCTCCAGGGCATCCATCTGGACAAGGCATTCTGTAGCTGCTGTCAAGGTTACGGATCACCTCTGGATTCGTCATGCCTGAAATTGTGAAGAAAGCACAGCCAGGTTGTTAAAGATCTACCCATCTATCCTACACAGTTCTGAATGGAAAGTGAAACCCAAGAGAGAAAAATCCATTACCAGGATATGGTACTCTGCCATACGTGACAATCTCTGTCAAAAGAACTCCAAAAGACCAGACGTCTGATTTGATGGTGAAAGTACCAAAGTTGATGGCCTCAGGGGCTGTCCATTTAATAGGGAACTTTGCACCTGATTGGTAAAATAAAAGACACGATGACAGGGGACAATAATCTTTTCATAAACGTGATGTGGAACAGAGCTGCATGCATGGAAAACCAATTCATAATTTGATGGTATCAGTTACCGAAATTACTATAAATAAATCCACAGGAACAGAAAACTACCTTAAAGTGGTAAAAGTGGCAAATTTCAAGACGGAAATAAGTTATTTTTGAATGTCAGTAGCTCGTATCCAACCTTAAAGGGCAGAAATGTCAATGCACCGTTTTAGAAACCAAATGTCAACACTGACTGGTGCCAATGAATTTGTGGTAGTGGAAAAAGCACTGCATTGTGGGAATAAATTAGTGCGCTCACCTTCTTGTGCAGTGTATTCAGTTTCTATGATCCTGGCAAGGCCAAAGTCTGCTATTTTACAGTGCAGGGTCTCAGAGACGAGAATATTTGCGGCACGCAGATCTCTGTGGATATAATTTTTCCTCTCTATGTAAGCCATGCCTTCTGCAACCTGTTACATGGAGAGAGTTTAGAGTGTTGTGAAGTGGTCAGACAGTGAATGGATAACAATATTTACTGTTACAATCATCATTTACCATTAAAAAATATTTTAATTAGGTAGAATACAATATAGGCTTTGCTTTTTGTGGGATTGTGGTTCATTCATGAGATTAAAATACAACTTACAACTTACTTATTAGATACTAATTCAATAACTACTTTTTTTCTATCTACAACAGTTTTATTGGTGACAATATTATTAAATTTGATTTATTAATTTATTTCATGGTAAGGTAGAACGACTGGAAAACAACTAAAACATACAAATTTGGGTTACACTTTAAATATACTTTTTAAAGTAAAGTATATTTATCCTATGTTAACAGAGTAATTACACAAATAAGCACGAGTAATATTAATTTACAACATGTACTTACTATATTACAACTATGTTTAACTATGTACTTAAATATACTTTGTACTTAGGGTTTAGATTAAGTTTAATTGATTATAATTATGTATGATATAATGTTATTACTAGTAAGTATATGTACGATGAGTAACAGGGACAACGTAAAATAAACAAATAACTACATATGATTCTTAGGTCTAATTCAGATGAAAACTTTATCAAAGTAACCTTAATGAGGCTTTGCGTTTGAAGCATATACATAAAGCATTTGCTTTTATATATTATTGTATTTATATTTGGAAAGCAGACCATGAAAAACAGAGAGCATCGACAAAGTGGTCTTTAACAGGAAGTTGTTTTTGCATAGAGACCAAGATCACAGTCATGCATGGTAGGGGCTTCAGGTCGATGGAAACATTTACGTAATATCCTGCCTAGAAGATATTAATCTAAATTTCTTGCAGTTGTTAGAAGTGTTCAGATCTAAAAATCAAACCATGGCCCTATAAAACCAAAGACCATTTCCTCTAAATGTATCTGAGAGTGCAAAACATTTCTCAAAATAGTTACAGAAGTGAGATCCACGCAGAGCTTTACAACGCATCCTGTTCACTAAAGTTTCAGATCTACAGTAGTGGCAAAAAGTGATGTCTGGACGGGGCATTTGTTTTTAATGACCCTAAAAGTTTGATAAAACAATCAAAATTTGAGGAAAAATATATGTCTGACATATATGTGTATACATATACAGTAATACCTCAGTTTACGAGTTTAATTCGTTGCAATAGCGATCATTACTGTTAACAACACGAGGTAAAACCGCTGTAAAACTTATAAAAGTATCACTGTGGTGAATGATGCAACCAAACCAAGCGACGCTGAGAGAATGAACGAGTTAAATGGTTAGAAAGGGGTTGGAACCTTTATGAGAGACTGTCATTAGGATATTTCCAGTAAAAATGCGCATGACGATGCTGAGCGTTAGGACTTATCCACACAAAAATGCGCGTGGGTGAGGGAAAAAAATTCTCGCACACTGATACAATGTTCATACACCAATTCGACCCTCCGTACACCGATTTGCTCATATACTAAGTCGCTTACACATATATGTATTACAGTTTTTTACGATTGCTAAGCAGCAGTGAGCACAACTGGAGTCACATGTGCAAAACTCTAACTACAGTGTGCAATACCAACATTCACCTGAGCTGAACAGTTCACATCACCTGCAAAACCCATTCCAGGCAACACAACTCTGAACACATGCCTCAAAACAGGCTCATGCAGCCAAACACTGTTCACAACCCTCACTGAGATAACACACACTGTCACTCAGAACACACTGAGAGTAAAAACACTAGCGTCAAACACCAATACAGAAAATACTAACTTTTCTTTACAGTTTGAACAATTTCAGTGACTTCTTACAAAGTAATATTTTCTTCAAAGAACAGAGTGACATTCTTTCACATGATTTACAGTATTTACATTTTTAGAACATAACAATTCTTTAAGGTAAATGAAAATCAGCAGTTTGCTTCAATAGTCTGTAGTAATTTACGGATTTACAGTAATGAGAAAAAAGGTAGAAACTAAAAGTGCATACTGTAATTCAAACAAATAATTGAAGGGCTAATCCTGCCTCTCTGTAGCATCAGCCACAGGTTTTCATCAACATCACATCTAATGTTCTCTCTCATGCACCTGGGGAAGGACCAGGTCTGTAACATTTCCAAATATATCATTATCAGCCAGCTCTCTATCTTGATTATCCTACAGTTTAACAGTATTGCATTGGTGACCATAACCATCCATCAACAATAGCATTTTCCTGCATCTGAAAATAATTTTTCTCTTCCTCCTGTTGGGGGCCGACTTTGGGTCCTGTTATAAAAATATATTTTACAGTCAAACTTATTGTAATCTATATAAGTGTAAATATTCTATAATTGCAATACAAAATAAATTCCTGTAATGTTTTCATTTACTGTAAGGATGTAACTCTCACCTGTTTGAAAGCAGGAAAATTATCATGGCAGATGCCACTGTGGATCTTTGCAGATTGGGTTGCACCCTCAACCCTTCCTCTCTCAATGAGAGACCATCATTCATGACATGTCTATAAGTTTAGCACTTATTTCATCTGAAATAACAGCTCTTTGTCTTCTTTGTCTTCCTCCACGCATCCACCCTCTCCCTTCACAAACCTGTCTTCCGTGTTTCATTTCCAATTTTAGTTTTTCTGAGCTCTACCTATATATATGTGTGTGTGTGTGTGTGTGTGTGTGTGTGTGTGTGTTTCACCTACAAGTCTAAAACACCTGCATAGCCTTTCAGCTGAAATTGCAATCAGCAGTGTTTGAAAGGCACAAGGCTGAAATCTATTTTTTGATTGAAATGTTATATAAATAATTATTATATAATATTATATATAATGAAATATGATATATTTTTTTTGAATGATAATAGTTTTGATTGTGTGGTTCACAGTTTTGACAGCAGTGTGTTAGCATTTGAAAAAAAATGCTGTAAATCTGTAGTGTTGTGCAGGTTGTGGTTAAAGTCATGGGATAAGTGTGTAGAGTTTTGAAAACTGTGTACTAGCAATGAAAATTAGCTAGAGTTTGGTCCACATGAACTGCTGCTGTGCACACTGTAGTTAGAGTTTTGCACATGTGACTACAGATCTGCCCACTACTGCTTAGCAATCGAAAAAAACTGTAAAATATGAAACAAAATGTCACGGAAGAAGCATGCATTGACTACAACATCATCAGTTGTTACTATTTAATTTGTTCTCTCATGCTTTTGCATACATTTATTTTCCTTTGTATGACAACCTGGACAATAATTATGTCTGCAGAAAAATGTTGTTTTTATTGCGTTATCATAAATTAAAAACATTTATAAAAAAGGACAACCACGCAATATCTTTAACTAATTTTTTTTATAAGATTTATAAAGATGTCAGTTTTGTCCACTACTGTAAATTACTAAATAAATAATTAATTGATACCAAGTAATGAAGACAATCAAGAGAAATCATAAAAATGTAATTGTTCTTACTTGAGCAGCCATATCAATCAGCTTGGGGAGTTTTAATTTATGGCCATCATCTGTCTTCAGAAAGTCTAACAAGCTTCCTTGAATAAAAAAAAGTAGCAGCACGATTACATTTTTTATGGTTTAGGACTCTCATTAATAATGTTGTGGGAATACTAACCATTAGCCATGTATTCTGTGACAATGAAAATGGGCTCCTTCGTGACTACGGCGTGCAATTTCACCAGTCTCTCATGCTGGAGCTGCTTCATCAGATTAGCCTCCTGTAGGAAGGCCTCTGGCTCCATGGTGCCTTCCTTCAAAGTCTTGATGGCAACTTTCTGGTTGTTTTTGTAATACCCTACAATTAAGAGCCACAGGCAAACATAGGTTAATTATATAAACTTGTGAAGAAAAAGACATCGATCTTAGGCAGCTCAATGAAACACAATTTTCATGACAGATACTATACTCAAGATATATGGTTAGATTCTTGAGAAAGGGCCTAGAATCAATAATTCATTAGTAGATATGCTGTAAAAAATAAGAATCAGTATGTAAACATGCCTAAAACAAGACACATTTACTATAGCAACTTAATTATTGAAGATATTAAGGCTTGTTTTCATAGAATATATTATGCATTTAGAAACAGTTTGCTCTTGTTTTAAGCAAAAAACATCACAAAATGATATTATATAAAACTAATACAAATACAAATATAAATTTTGATTGATTAAAAACACACAAAAATAAATATACAAAGCCCTGTCTGTGAAACCGTGGGTTAAAGAATTAGAGAAAGATTAAAAGCGCATACAATAGATGAAATTGGGCTAGAGGTTTTTGAGTCTTCTGATTAATGTTGACCCTGGTGGTCAAAATCAAAGCCCCAGTGAGGAACAAATTATTTATCATTCGTGTGGCTAAAATATGACAGTTTCACGCAAAGCCACATGACACACTGGCACGTGCCCTTGAACAAACAAATTCAAGGCCAGTATATTTTATTATTACTGTATTATTATTTAATTTAACTGATTAATTATTATTTTTAAAAAGGGTCCTTTTAAGATATGGAGAAATATACTGCAACATTCAGTTGCACAAAGACTTTGCTAAATACTAAAAA
The DNA here is from genome assembly GCA_037043235.1 of Rhodeus uyekii. Taxonomy (NCBI): domain Eukaryota; kingdom Metazoa; phylum Chordata; class Actinopteri; order Cypriniformes; family Acheilognathidae; genus Rhodeus; species Rhodeus uyekii. The sequence continues at coordinate 946,113 of JAWRVZ010000121.1, forward strand.
CAGATTTTAGATTCCATTTTAATTAACCTTTAAATAAATAAAAAATACAAGAAAAAGAAAATTTAATTTAAGAAAATACATGACCTTCAGATGTTGTGCCATGCCATAAAAAGATTTTAAAACGATCACCAGAGTGTAGTGTGACAAAATTTGTATTGGTATAATCAAGGCTATCCCTTCATAATCACACATTGTTGTCTTTTATGAACCATGTGCTTGCAAAGGGAAAAATAAGTTGTTGTTGTTTTCTCCCCAAAGGCAACATTGCGCAACTGAGCTTTCTTACCCATCCAAACTTCTCCAAACTGGCCTGCACCAAGTTTATTCACCATCTTCAGAGTCTCTCTGGGAATCTCCCACTCATCCTGAGCCCAGGGTCTCTGAGGGGCGGCAGTTTTACAGGGACTCCCCAGCTTCAGGCACAAGCCATCCGCTGTCCCTTTAGGGTATAGTGAAGAAGTTTGGGAAAAGAACAATTTGGTTTAGAAGAGAGTAAAAATGCAGAGTCACAAACTATCAATTTATAATTAAGACAAGCATCTACCCAGCTGACAGAAATTAAACTATGGTTACTGGTTTTGTATGGAGAAATGCACAAGATGTGCTCAAACCAAAATGTAAAAAAAAAAAAAAAAAAAAACGTTCTATAAAAAGACACAACAAACCAAAATGGGGCAAGAGTGTGGAATGCGAACTGAGATGGAAACTGACCTATTTATCTAGTGGTTAAAGCAACTGTTTGTCACACACTCACAGCTACAACCACAGAAAGCATACAGTGGAAGAAACAGAAAGCAACAGTCTTGGCTCAGAGAACTTACTGGAGTAATACTTCACTAGTTCTTGAAGAGAAGAGAAGGTTGTGGAGGGAGAGATGTAATAACCGCCATTATCAAGGGCTCGGATCTTATAGTGCTTGACCACATCATTTTGCTCTGGGGTGGAGTCTCGTATAGACAGAGAGAATGCACCTGAGGGAGATCATTCAAGAAACAGCAGTCATCACCATCAAAGCCAGCTCAAATCTATTAAAAAAATGTGATTTTAAGGCATTGAAATAATCTGTATAAAATGTCCCCATGATCTGATAAGGTGAATGTGATTTCACCAAGTGATTACATGTTCTTGGATCAATATCTTTCCAAACAACCAAGAGATTTGAGAGACAAGTTTACAGTTTCTGTCAAGTTTAGGCTTACAACCAGGGGTCGTTGAAAATCTCTTATTTTAGGGATAACTTAAGGGTAGATTTGGATTTAGGGGTAGGGATAGAGCTACATTTTCAGACAGGAATGTTTTCAACAAAATATGATCCAGAAACATATCTTGGCAAAATCATGTCTTGACCTGATCTGACAGGTAGAAATAAGTGAATAGTCATTGAATTATCACTGAAACAAGTGTCCCAAGAACTCCCACCTGTCATCACAAAGCTAAAAAAAAAATCAGAGAAGCGCTTCATGTCTTTGAGTGAACTCTAAGAAACTGTTGAAATCAATCTGAAGGTTCAGAATTTCTCATATCAGGTTTTCAAAAATGTATTTGGATGGTTAAAGAAAGTAAAATGACTGACATTTGCTTAAAGCACCTTAAAAAACAACTTAAAGAATTAATAAATAAATTGACAGATATTTTTATGTATTTTCTGTTTGTCTTCCTGTGCAGTGCAAAGGTTTTTTTGTGAAATGTGAATTGATCATAAGTTGACAGTAAATACTTTTGTAAAGTTAAAATAAGTTTTTCATTTCAAATAAATGCTTTTCTTTTGAAAAAACCATCAGAGTTTCCATAAAAATATTGAGCACTAAAAAAATTAAATCATCATATTAGAATGATTTGTGGAGGATCATGTAACACTGAAGACTGGAGTAATGATGCTGAAAATTCAGCTTTGACATCATAGGATTAAATTACGTTTTAAAAAATATTAAAACTGAAAATTTGAACAATATTTCACAATATTACTGTTAATTAATTTACATTTGTTTTAGTTTTATTTTACTGTCCTTTTAAAAATGCAGTCTTGGTGAGCTTCTTTCCGAAACATAAAAAAAATCCTACCAAAAAAGATTTACCCAAACTTTTTATATACAGTATATTTAAGCACAAACTTAACTTAATTGTTAATGCTTATGGTCCACACCAAATTTTGCATTGCAAAGTTTAACCAGAAAAGTTTTAAAATCGAACTGTATCTGCATACAAAAGACTAGTTTCTGCACTTCCCCTTGATCCACAAGTACACAAATAAAATGAGGAAAAAAAGGCTATAAATATCTCCCCTAATGCTCTAAGAAAAACCACATGCAGATCTCAGATGATATAACATTCATTTGCTCTTTCAGCTCTCTGAATGATCTCAACTTGAAAAAAGCAGCAGATTTAACTTTGAAAAATTCAGCCATGCACACTTTATCAGCGAAACATTTGATCACGTTGAGATCAGTGCTCCTTCAAATGTTAATTTAGTTAGACTTTCCAGTGGTAAAACAAAAAGCTTGACAATTGAAAATATAGTAATAGTATAATACACCAACAACTTAAAGCCTTTTCTTTAGTGTTTCTCTTTTTTGGTAGAAATGTAACTAATGCTATTCGCAATTCATGTTGCTTCAGTACATTGTGGCTAGAAAAGTTAACAGTGGTGAAATGATGTAGCAATGGAATTATTTGAAATGTTGTGCAATTTTGTTGTAGGTTCTAAGTTGTGAAGTGGTGATGTAATATGTGATTATGAAAACATATCAAAGGGACACTGAAGCTTATTAGCAAGTATCTGACCTTTGGTTGTTTCACTTTCTCGCACAAGAAATGAGCCAGGTTTGTTTCCTGGCGCCAACAGAAGACGCTCTGTGTCTCTGCGACTCATGTCCTTGAAAAACCATCTGGAACAGAAAACAGAGCCTTTGCATATTATACAATAGTAAAGTTTACAATTTATACAGTTAGTTCCAAGTGAGTAATATTGCAAGAATCCTGATATTTTTACGACCAATATAACTGCAGTGGAATGGATTTGCTGCCTCCCAGGCAACACAAATATATTCTAAGAACATTTTGCCATTTTGTGAATCTATGATTTCAATTTTAGGAAGACTCAGCCCCCAATGAGGGTCTGATTGAATTGTATGTATATGGCACGACATATACATACAGGTTCTTCATACATACATGTTTGTTCATAACTTTGTGAGAACCTTGCCAGAACGTTATCCAAAGTTATGCGAACAGTCTGTTAGTTGGGCTACAGCCAAAACACAGCAGCACTTATATTCACAGAAACAGACAACACTCATGTAACATTACATAATTACATGCATAATGTTATTTTCATACCTCTCCACCTCCAATGTTTGTGCTCTTGCCACATATGAACTTGGAATATATCCCTCATAACCTGTGACCAAGGACTTGGCCAACCACCATTCACCAGTCCTGAGAAAGAATGGGACAAGCTAGTTTCTTGTAATAATTTGGTTCTATAACCTTTTCTTGTGTGTTATTTGTGTGTGTCTGTGTGTGTGTGTGCACACACATGTACATGTGTGTGGTGTGTTTGTGTGTGTGTGTGTGTGTGTGTGTGCACGCAGATATGCGTGTGGTGTGTTTGTGTGTGGTGTGTTTGTGTGCACGGATGTGCGTGTATGTGGTGTGTTTGTGTGTGTGGAGTGCGGTGTGTTTGTGTGTGTGTGCGCGCGCCCGCACATGTGTTTATATATTATTTTAGCTGATGTTTAGCATTTATCAATCTAAACTGTGATAAAAAATCTAAATCTAAAATATGATCCACCTAGAACATCATGACTTAAAATGTGAGCTAAACAATTTGATGGATTTGCTCACTGTGCCATCCGCACTTCATTAGGTTCACAAAGTTCTAACCGATTTTAGGATTTATGTACAATATTGTATTTTAACAATAACTGAACTTAAACTTTATAGTTTAACAAAAAAGTCTCCAAATTGTTTACTCACTCCTTAATAATCTTGAGTTTGTCCCCTTTTTTGAATTGAAGATCATTTTCGCTAGCAGGCTGGAAGTCATATTGAGCAATAACAATGTCTTCATCTGAAAATAAAAATTAAATCTGTTAAAATATGCAATTCAAATAAACACAATCTCTTCCATCCCTCCATGGCATTACATTAGAACCATAACGTTAAAGTTATGACAGTTTATGGCCTTTTATTACTTTTAGTGTGAACTCCTAGTTTGAATTTTGCCCAACAGCATTATGACTATGATTTATTCAAAAAGATTTCTGGTCAATGAAATTAGTGTTCAAAGTAAAATCCTCCCCTGATGCCAAAAGTCCACAAGAACATGATATGTATTAAATGATATGCATGATATGTATAAAATGATATGTATTACCTTGATTGTTGCTTTGCTTCCTGTGATCTCTTGACAACTGTAAATAAAATGTTTCATTTTCTTATTGACTAAAATACAACATGTAATAGAAATGTCCAAATTTGAAGATAATATAATATTCAAGCAGAATAGCACAGATATACAGAATCAGCACTCGCAAAGAGTAAAAGATTGAATCCAGATTTTTATAAGATACCAATACTTACATGAGACGCATTAGAGTTTGATGAATGATTATGTTCATGCCCTTTCGTCTTTGAGTCTTTACGATGTTTCTGGTCACTACAAGCACAACCCATCCTTAAAAATAAAATGTAATAATCTTCTTAATCTTTATTTTATTAAAACTAATCTATTTGTTACTTGCAATCACACCTATATTCACTGCTTTCAGTCTTCGCAGTTCTCTACTCGAAGTTCAGTAATAGTCCAGAAGAAATCCAGAAAGGTCCAGGAAGGCATCATACTGGGTGCTGAATAAAAGAAGAAAACATTTTCATAATGACCACAGTTTGGTGGTTTACACTTTAGATTTTAAAAACCAAATGTTACTACTATATGGTCAAAGTAACATCTAAATATAACATAAAATTAAAGTAACATACAAGTTTGTACTTACATTTTGTGTGGCCTATGATTTATTTAATAATCCAACTTCGTATCAGACACGTACAAATACATACTCACACATACACACACACAATCTGCATTTGAGGCCTGTTCTGTGCCCTGAGAGACGACATTAGTTGAAAGAGATAAATAGAGATCGGTAGCTGTGTTTATTTAGTTTACTCCTCCCTCCCTTTCCTCTGTCAGTGGTAATTCACACACACTGCAAACGCCTTAGCATGGATATGATGAGCATGTGATGTCAGGCATCGAAGCCATTATTTAACATCCTCATTTTTAGTAACTGTTTTCGCTCAGAAAGGCATTAGACAAATTAATGTTCATTACGCTATGCTATTTGGAAACAAGGAAGCCAGAGCATTTCTTAGAAATGCAGAAATAACTGTTCCAAATATGCAAATGTGTTTCAAAACACGAGACATTCTTTGAAAATCACTTGAAATGAATTGGGAAAGCTGCGTTTTCTGTTTTAAAGTTTCCCTCATTAACATATGCATGGATTATGAGATTCAAAATCTTGATGAACCATATTTAACTGTAAGAGGGCAACTATGTGAAGTGCTCTGAAGATATACGTGAGATTCAGCTCACTGCAGAAGCTTTGATACAGGATGTTGACTGACTAGCCCCAATATAGACAGTGTCTTCCTTTTTGGGCACTGTGGTTTTCTTCAGTTAAACTTCAGTTATTCTGATCTCTAACTTTTGCATGTTAACTTACTCTGCAGTTCTAATGTAATTCAAACTTTGGATTGTATGTGTTAACAAATCATACATGTTTTCGTAGTTCTAAATTTGTTAGACCTTCAAGACACAAACCAAAATTAGAGGATAATCCTCTCGAACATTGATCAAATTCACTTGAAGAAGATGTTTACTACACATATTTTGGCCCAATCACAGGCTTCCTAGAGAATGTATAATACCAAACAACAAAATTATTTAAATTGCTTGAAACTTTTGGAAACCAGAGAATGTCTTAATGGAAATTAGGTGTGAAAAATAATGTGTGCAAAATGTGTGCAAAATAATAATGATGCAGTATCTTAATTTGACTTTGGATTGAGACATCTGGAACAGGCAAGAGAAGCTCATGTCTTCTCATAATCTCTATAACTCTAAATTACTTTGAAATGTAACAAAATACTTACATATTGAGTAGAATTTAGTGATTATTTTCTCCTATGTTGTATATAATTTCTGTATGATATATTGGATTAACAGTAATATTTATACCATCACAAATTTATATTTTAACCGAAAAATCATGTTTTGTATAAAACTAGAGTATGAAATTGAAATGGACATAGTATAAGATTCGGGTCAGTGGAAAAAGTTGTCAGGGCAAGTAAAAATTTGAACTATGTAAGAGCACTTGGAAGGGATGATGGTAATGCTCAAACTCTCCCCAAAGTGACTGACAATGCTATAGATTTGAATGTGTAAAAGTAAACGAGATTTGAGAACTAATGGAGTTTTCCCCACCCCTTAGGTTAAAATAAAAAAACCTTTTCAAAATCTTATTAGAACTTATTATTGTGGGTTGTTTTTTACCGCATGGAGAAAATTAATGAAATTACTTCCAGATCCAAGCCTGCTGAAAACATGGGAAAAGTGAATTGTAGGATTCAGAACCTATTCGGTTCGGAATTTTTTCACAGTGAAATATTTCAATGTTTCAAATAGTATTGGCAATACACACACACACACACACACACACACACACACACACATACATATATATATATATATATATGTAGGTAGATAGATAGATAGATAGATAGATAGATAGATAGATAGATAGATAGATAGATAGATAGATAGATAGATAGATAGATAGATAGATAGATAGATAGATAGATAGATAGATAGATAAATATATATATATATACACATATCACACATATATATATATATATATATATATGTGTGTGTGTGTGTATCTCTCTTTCTCTCTCTCTCTATATATATATATATATATGTGTGTGTGTGTGTGTGTGTGTGTGTGTGAGAGAGAGAGAGAGAGAGAGAGAGAGAGAGTGTGCGTGTGTGTGTGTGTGTGTGTGTGTGTGTGTGTGTGTTCAAGTTATAAATGTATTAAAGTATTTCATACAGGCTAGTTACACTACTGTACTCTTCTCTGTGTCTGTCACTTGGCCAGCTCCAATACAGGCCGACTGTGAATGTCCATATTTCACTGTACTTCTACAGAAAGCAGATACATGAGTAGGCCTACAGTCCATACTATTGGAAACATTGTGTCTATTAAAAATCGTCCACTAGAGAGCAGCAAATCTTCTTTTTTAAACGATATAATGCTTTAAGAATATTGGACTGGAGCGACAATGTGCAGTTAAGAGCTATTGAGCTGTGAGAATGAGTGTTCCCTGAGACCCCAGTGAATTATTATATACCTATAATTAGATTATTATATATTTAGAGTATATATTTAAAATTATTTTAAAAAAATCTATTCAGTTAATCATGACCGCTGCATACAAGCATCATCTTAATAAATGATCTAATTAAACATACTACTTGAGTATTAAAACCCAACCTAATTTAAAATTTTCAGTTTCCTTTTAAGTAAGCAGAAAGGTTTAACATTTATTGTTGTCTTTTTAATTTTCACTCCACCAGTCTTTTTCATCTTACTTACTTTAATGATCTTAATTATGATTGTTGTTGTGGTCATTTTAATTCTGCTATAACATTGATTTGAATGAATTTGTAACGCATGTCAAAGACGTCAAAATCCCTTTCTAAACTATATATGTCACTATGTGTTAAATTCTCTGTTATATGACAAAGCAGGGTATATGAGACTTAAAATCCACTTCATCATTTGAAGAATTTTGAGTAACAAAGGAAATGAACGATCATAAACATCAAACAATAGGTTGTTGATTAATCACTTTATCCTAAGTAAACTCTGGTTTTCCCATATAATCAGGAAGACATTTATCATATTAATACGAGAACTACATAAACAATGATAAACCCGGAAGTAGAGTAAACTTTTTTTAATCACTTCAAAGTTGTTTCCTCTAAGTTCCTGTTTTCCTGTCAGAATCACTTTTTGATTGCACATAAATGGAGTGTAACAATGTTACTCTCTGGCCAGTTTTTTTGCAGACCACCTGTATATGTGATGTGGAGTCTAAGGCGCCCCTCTGACATGCAGTGCAGGTGTGTGATGGGAGTTTGTTGAGGGTGTCCTGGTAGCACATTCATCTTTTTCCCACTCTGGTTTTCCCAGAGATTGCGGATACTGTGTCCCCACAACCCAGGTCCCCAGACACTGCATCCTGTCCAGCAGTATAACCTGAATAACAGTGGAAAAGAAAGGAGCAGAGCGTGTGAGAGAGAGAGAGAGAGAGAGAGAGAGAGAGAGAGATTGTGGCTCGAGAGAACGTCCGTGCCCTGCCCGTATTGGTGACAATGTGCTAACCCTGCAAAATTTCTCTTGCACCATCTTATTGTGCTATGTGTTTGTAAATATACATATATGCGAAAACGAGTCTAGTTGACACACTTTCAGTCAATTTTCAAGTCACTTTTTGTATAAGCACATAGGTCAACTGTAGAAAAAAAAAGTATTTGGAACAAAAACGAATAAATAAAATATATTAGAGTAGGGTTTATCTCGCTATGAGTTTTTTTTATTTCACGATAAGGATATATTGAATAACACTATATGCATATATGAAATGATATAGTTATTTTTGCTTTAAATTAAAAACAAAAGTTTTACCTTTTTTAAACCATTGAAATTTCACAAATTAAATAGATCTTGGAAAAAAAAAACACTACGCTAAATAAACAGTTTTTTAGTAAAACGGCTAATCTCATGAATCGACCGCCTCTCAGCTAATCTTCAACATGTTTGCAATTAAACATTAATTTTAGATCGATTGAAATTCTGTTGTATGAAATGAGTCAAAAACTATTTTGCTTCAAGCATGATTTGGTTTGCATCACTTCTTCTTAATTTCTATCTGCAAACACTGATTGACTGTCAATGAAATGTAAAGGCTGTAATGTGAATGACTGTCAAGGCATACATTGTCCAAGTTACATAACGGACCCTCGTATCTCCCTCCAAAATCTGTAGCAGTTGACAAACTTCTTGTTAATCGTGACTACCGGTAAATCATCAACCACCCACTCTTGGGCAATTTTTCAGACCCCATAGCTGTCCTAAATACACTGTAAGCCATGGCGTCCTGGGCTTGCATCTGATTGGTGTGAAGTTATTTGTAGGGAAATGCACAGCTAAAGTGTTTCCAGGCAGATCTTGATCAATTAAATGTCTATATCACTTCGCCAAACTATTTTAGTTTTCAAAGGTCCTTACAGACAAATCAACAAAAGAACCCAAACCCACAATGACACTGACCAAAGAAATAGATATATATATATAATAAACAATAGGATAAGACAATTATTTCAATGTTTTTAAAACAAAATCTCTCTCCCACTGAAACGTAGTAACGGAGGGGACTCACAGGCAGAAATCCAATAGTGTGTAATAAGAATGGTCGTACAGGCAGATAGTCACGACAGGCAGAGAGCATACATAAACGATAATCCAGGCAAGGGTCGAAAAGGTAGGCGGACAGAATCAGAGTCATAGTACAAACGATAACAGGAGATCAGGCACAGGAATAGTAGCTATTGCAAAAACAAGACTTCACCCTGACTGTTTGTGTGTGTGAGTCTTTTATAGTTCATGTAATTGTTCGCACCTGGTGCAATAATCAGTCCCCTGAACGGCATCATGGGAAATTCAGTGTATGTGGGTCAGTGTACATGTGAGAGCTCCCTCCGGTGGCCAGAGAGGGAGGCGCAGAGCTCGTATTCATAACAAACGTGTTGTCAGCGCTGCACTGACAACTTTATAAGTAAAATAGTTTATTAACATAAAAGTTAAAGGGCATTTCTCGCTAGTAAGGTAATATCGACGCTGTTCTTGAAGCAGGTAAACATACAGTTTGGTTATTAGTAGAGATGCTGTTGCCGAACACTTTTGAGAGACGCACCGACTCAGATAATTCACACATGCTTAACCCAACCCTAATTTAAGAGGGCTTTGAGTTGTTTTAAATCAAAGTCGCTGCTAGAGAAAGACACATTTGTCTCATTGGACATTTTATTCAGAACCTAATTATAGACCAAAAGTCACTGTTTGAAAACTACAGTCTTCATACATATCCAAAACTGCAAGTGTATGTTTAACTCAGACTGCATCTTGACTATGAACTCTTGTGCTTAAAACAACAGGTAGGCCTCTAGTAGATTGATGTGAGAGTCGGCTCTCTGTTTGCGTGCACCCTAAGCAGTCCTAACTGTGCCAATCAAGCAGCACCTGAGGACAAAAGAGAGAGAAGCCCCTATTCACAGCCTTGTAGGGTGCTTCCTCAGTGGAAGAGGGGAAAGCAGCCTACTGTGAGAACATTTTCTCTCTTCCTCTCACCGTGTGGGAAAACTCCTCTGCCCTTCTCACACATCAAGCCGGACAGGGACTCACTCATTTATTCGTCCTTTATTAAATGAGACCATGGACACATCAGTCACAATAACAATGCTCTCAAGGGCCTGTTGTTTAGCCCTGGCTTCCAGGACTGCTTTATACATGGTACTTCCTCTGTGGAATCGGTTTTTGTCAGGAGTTGGTGGTCTGAAAAGACATGTCCTTGGCACTAGAGCCATATCCTACAGTAAAAAGACATGGCAGGACTGATACAATGATCAATGATTGGCCCATTCTCCTGGATTTGTGTCCTGTTTGTGTTCCCAAGAATTACCTGTAATTCATAGACAATTACATACTTATTTTGTATGTATTTTACATTACTTATTTTGTTTTTAATTGGGCAATATGCATATACAATTTTTATAGGCTTTCCTATACAAAAATAGGAAAAATTGTTGGATAATATTTTTTAATTCTGGCATTACAGTATGCATTATAATTTGTATATACTGCAGTGAATACTATAATGCACAATGTATACTGTACACTATATAAAAAAAATTTAATAAGTTAAGTAGAATCAAATTGGCTGTACAATTCAACTTAAATGATAAAAAACTGACTTTAAAATGGAGTTGAATCTTGTATAACTTGCAAAATAATTTAAACAATTTCAACTTGTGAGTTATACATTCCAAAAATACTGCTAGTCTGTAGCAACATTTGGATATTTACAGAATCAGTCATTAAAATGTATATTTTTTAATAATATATTAAAAGATATGAAGAGAAAGATCTTATTTTCTAAAAACAAAAAAACTAAACAAAAAACACCATTGCTTGGTGCTCAATACAGTACTGAAAAAGACAAGTGTTGCACTTGTAATTGACATCCACCTGCATATATGTGAGGCAGGAAGTCCTGGCACACAGCTTAAAATGTCTCTTCTCCTGACCGACAGGCTGGCACACTTGTTTTTCCTGGAACATCTGGAAGCATGAGAGTGTGGAGTCTTTGCAGCTGGCTACAGGCATAACACTCAAAGGTAAACAGGGAAAAACAGGGAAAAACCCCTTGCATTATCCTCCGGAATACATGTCTGAATATCCCAGTGCTGAGGGTGGAAATAGCCCCCCTGTCAGGGAGCAGGTGCTTCCTCCAGCAAGTCTTCTTATTTATCCACATTTACAGCCATGTTTGGGCAAGCATGAACTCCAATTCAAGTTTAGGCCCCAAAGTTTCTTTAACAGCCAAAATGTGTTTTCATGATTCAGAATACAGGTGGATGATGTTTTCTGAATCATGAAAAGGGGAATCAAAAAGTAACTCCAGCTATTCATCATTTGGCTTTCGGGAATTATTAGCTGGTAATTTTTAGGTAATATGGCAGATGTGATCCCTGCAAGAATCAGTGAGCTTCAGTATCACTGTTTGCTTGACCTACAGAGGGAATACACTGGTCTGTCATTACTTTTTGACTATGATGCTGTAGCGAGCAGGGGGCCGTGAGAATGGCGCGAGGCAGGTGTTGTGATTGAGAATGAGTGTCACCTGCATGCCACACCGGCTTCGTATCTCACAGAAGAGCGGAAGCATAAAAGGAGGAGCGACGCCAGTGAAGTACAAGAGAGGATATTTTAGATATGTTTTGTGTTTGTGTGTGGGCGGTCTGCTGCCATTACTTTCATTTTTCCGTTATTTATTGGATTACTAAAAGTGTTAAATGATCACCGGTCCCAGCCTTCTTCTTTCCTGAACTTTGCAGATGCATTAGTATTTTGATCATATTTCTCATATATAGGCTACCTGTTTGAGACCTTATTGATTGAAGTGTAAGTTTAAATAGTTTTAGACTGCAGAAATAGGGGGGGGGGGGTCAAGTTCTCAGAAATGTGCTTCTTGAAATCCTGTTGGTTTTTATATGGTTGTATAGAACATTTTCCACAAAAGGTTACATTTTCTTTTGTATTTAACCTAATATTTACAACCTGAATGCACCTTTCCTTATAAAGGTCAAATTAAATGATATTTTAATAGACTTATTGACCTTCAGACATAGTCAAGAGAGTCTGCAGGGGTCCTATATATGATTCCATTTCCTGATTTATGTTTTTCTCAGTGTGTTGGTTGCATCCTTTTACAAATGAAAGCAAATTAAACATTTCTCTTTCACCCTGTTACTAGTTTTCAAATGATCACAGTATTATTACAAATCAATTTAAAAGGGAAAAAAACCTGCATTCCCTTCGTACTGGCATGCAAACATAATTACGTATAGTCTTTACATGATGCTAAAATGCAAACCGTCTCATCATCTCTCCCTCTGTAAAGAGATGGAAGACATTCTAGGATATTGTGAGAACTTATGAGATTAGACAGCTGTGTTTTGTCGGCTGTTTCAGCCCCGCCTTCGAGTGTGGCACTCGGTCGATGGGAGTGACACCAATTATTTATGTCACATTCCCTCCGGAAGCAGAGGATGGAAACTCAACAAGAGAGAACCATCCATCAGACTTGTCCAATGGGGCTGTATACCTATGACTCCAGCACTGCAAAGGCAGGGAATGAAGTCTCTTAGGACGGTTTCAAATAACCAGCCACACACTTACCCTGTCAGGAAGAGACAGTAATTAAAAGTCCCAGAATATACATACCATTTAGACTTCAAATATCAATTTTAAACGAATGGACTGGAAAGGTGATGCCATTTTAGGCGGTGTTAACTTGAGTAATTAGAGTTGTCCGTGGAATCCTTGGGCTCTGCCCCTGTTCGGTGAACTGGCCAGCCTGTTAAAAGCATAGCAAAGTTAGGGAGGAAAAACAAAATGCAGGTTGTTTCAGATGTCTCACTGGTTGGGAATTGACTCTTAACTAGGAGGCTGATGGATGAGGTGGGTCAGGTTATTAATAGTTTGCTGATTTTCACCTTCAATATTTTCAGGGGGCATTTTTTATTGTGTCATGAATGTCATGGTATGATCTATTGAAGGTTCAGAGACAAAGTCAGCTCCCTTGAAATATTTTCCCTCTTATTCAAAACTTCTGAAAGGCACAGTGGCCAAAGCAAGAGCATTACATGAGAGTAATAGAGTGGCAGGTGTCTGTCATATCACATGCATTTTACCCAAAAAATTATTTTAAGTGACTATACTTATACAAAGAGAGCGATTAGAATACTAATGAAAACGTCTCTTTCACCATCTTACAGAATCTTTCAGGCTAGGTAGGTCAAATGTGCCGGTGTGCGTATGGCTGACATCTCTACAGGGTGTCATTAGTGCTTAATGCTTTATCCACACATTCACTTAAATAACAACGAACCCATAATCCAATTCAATTAAGCAACTTCCCTCTGGAAGGATTCTATAAGTAGACCTGAAAAGTACATCCTAGAGATTTAGACTTACTAAAACTGGAAAATGTTCTTTTTTTAGAAATCAACCTTTTTCTTTGACAAATAGCCACTCGTCTACTCGTTGTCATTTGAACGGTAAACAAAAATAAATAATTATACAACAGACATCTGAATTTTAATTAGAATAAATAATGTGCTCTTTACACAGAAAGTAACATGCAGAAGATACATCAGAGAATACAACTTGCAAAGCAAAGAGATTAACTTCTCAAGCCAAATGAATAAAGAAAATACAAAATAAAACCATTTTAAATTTTTTTTTTTATTTCAGGCAGGAATTTAGTACATTCAAGTCACAAGCAACTGATCATATTTAAGCTGGCCGTTACCCTTTGCCCAGCAGAAAAGTAATTGCAATGAAAGAACCACATTTGCATGTGCGTCACTTCACTTTTATGTGAACAAAACTTAAACATGTAATATTTTAGATGTACAATCTTTTGTGCACTGTGGCAAAACATCTAAGGCATGTCTTAATGTGTGCACCTCAATCCTTATAATACACAACTCGCTGTAATGTGGGTGATTTTTTTGTGATGTCCATCCGTACAGGATCCGTACAGGATTTTTTGTGATGTCCATCCGTAACTGAATTTAGTGCACTCACATTAAAAGTAAGCTTTACTGTATATATTCTGATTAAACCTGATGGTGAACTTCTGTTTTGTGATTCAGCAGGGATACAAATGTTTTCTTTTACCTTTTATAATGATCTCCCTCAAGTAACCTACAAGTAAATGAGATAATTAATCCACATTGCTAAAATGAAAAAAAAAAACATTCAGAATCATATATGAAGCAACTTTAAACACTTTGTCAATTCAATACACATTCATTTTCATGCACTCATTCGCACGTTATGTCCCTTATATGTCACCATCATATGTGATTTTCCATTTACAGTGTACAGGGACATTTTAGTGCATTCATATAGCAGCACACACATATTTGTGATATATTTTAATCCTTTATCAGCAGTCCCTTACTCCCCATGACTAAGGCTTACAAACAAGTGTTTTAAATAAATAACTGCAATTAAATATGTCGTTTTAACATCCATTAAACACAATTCTAAAAAAAAAAAGCTAGAAGAGCTTCTTGTATTGTTCAAGTTTTAGCAAGTTTTCCCTTTGTACAGTACCTGAGCAGTAATGCTGTGCATTTGCATTTATAATCTGCATAATGTATATAATGGAATTATAAGTAAAGTGCATAATTGTTTTATAAATAAAATGATACTTTATGTTGTATTATTAAATAAAATAAGAAATCCAAAGGGCTATGAAGATTTATAAGGTCTAAGCAGAAATAACCTCTCTGAAACCATTTTTACATGCTCAAAAGCACCTTTGGTTTTTTCCTCTGATGCTGAGGAATGATTCTATGAGTTAGCTTGCAGATGATTTGAGCCTTTCTTATTCTTTGTCAGTTCCTCGTGAACTTCTTCAAAGGAACCTGGCTGAGACTCCAGGGATGACTTTGTCATCTGCTTCTGCAAGGCATTTTCAGATGATTCCCATTCACCGTCTTTCGAATTATCATGAGTCTCATTTGTCTGGTCATCCTCTTCTTCTGCTGTATCCTCTGTAATATCTGAGAGTTTGCCCTCTTCCTTTCCATTCAACTCTTCAACCTCGTCTTTTCCCAGACAAGAACGCTCTTCTGCATCATCACTACCATGCTCTGGAGTTTCTTTGTCTTCAGCTTCATGTTCATTATCCTCTTCCCTCCTCTCTGGTTGTGTAGCAGCTGAGAGTTTGAGGAACTTCAGAGTGTGAACAAGCACCTTGAAGGTTTTATGTGCATTTTTTTTCTGTAATTTGCCCTCTGATTCAGAACTCAGTTCTACAACTTGGTTGTGTTCCTCTGTTTCTGAATCTTCTCCATCAGCATCAGCCCCATCCTCAGACTCTGAGTTGAGCTTTACCAAATCATTAAATGAAGTTGCCCCGTCTAGGTGGTCATTGATTTGTTTTGACTGTAACACAGTGTGTAAAGCTGGAGCATTGCCATTATGTTGCTCTTCATCTGTCTCCATATCTGGCTCTGTATCATCCTCAGCTTCATCACCAGCCTCAGCTGATTCACCGTTGTTGGCCACAAGACCACATTTGTTTGCAATTACCTTCACATCACTATAATTTTCTTCTTTCTCACTTTCTTCCCCTTTATCCTCTACACTATCTAGAACAACATCACCCTTGTTCATAAGAGGTGTTTCGTCTTCAACCACCTCAACATTGGTCAAAACATCAAGACACTTGGTTTCCTCAAGGTTAGAAAGAACGTCTCCCTCCTCTGCTGCTTCAAAACTGACAGATTCCTTGTCTTTCTCAGTATCTGATTGACTTTTGTCTGTCTCTTCTCCATTCATCGCATGATCAGGTGTTTGCTTTTGGTCTGCCAGTTCTAGCTGAGCATTCTTGTCTTCTGCTGTGGTGCCATGTTCAAAAATAGCTTTCTCTTTAGATATCTCTGTTTCAGCTTCACTGGTTCCTTCATTTGCTGTGTTCTCGTCACTTGCATCAGTTTCTCCCGCAGTTTCAGCTTCAGTAGATTCATTTTCACCCATCTCATGCTCTTCTACTGTCTCATCATTAGCTGTCTCACTCTTTTCTGCAGTTTGACCATCACCTGTATTGCCATCTTCCACAGTTTGACCTTCAGCATCTTCTAGAGATTCATTATTAGCAGATTTCTTACTGTCCTCTGCAGTGTCATCTTCGGTTATTTCATCCTCTCCAGTAGTTTGTTCATCTTGTACAGATTCATTTTCAGCAGCTGTCTCACCGTATTCTGCAGTTTCATCTCCAGTTATTTCATCCTCTCCACCTGTTTGTCCATCTTCTATAGACTCATTATTAGCAGATGTCTCACCCTCCTCTACACTTTCATCTTCAGCAGTTTGTTCATCTTCTACAGATTCATCTTTAGAAGCTGTCTCACCATCTTCTGCAATTTCATCTTCAGCAGTTTGTCCATCTTCTACAGACTCATTATTAACAGATGTCTCACCCTCCTCTACACTTTCATCTTCAGCAGTTTGTTCATTTTCTGCAGATTCATCTTTAGAAGCTGTCTCACCATCTTCTGCAATTTCATCTTCAGCTATTTCATCCTCTCCAGTAGTTTCTTCATCTTCTACAGATTCATTTTCAGCAGCTGTCTCGCCGTATTCTGCAGTTTCATCTCCAGTTATTTCATCCTCTTCAGCAGTTCGATCATCTTCTACAGAGTCATTATTAGCAGATGTCTCACCCTCCTCTGCAGTTTCATCTTCAGCTATTTCATCCTCTCCGGTAGTTTGTTCCTCTTCTGCGGATTCATCTTTAGAAGCTGTCTCACCCTCCTCTGCAATTTCATCTTTAGCAGTTTGTCCATCCTTTACAGATTCATTTTTAGCAACTGTCTCACCATCTTCTGCAGTTTCACCTTCAGTTATTTCATCCTCTTCTGCAGTTTGTTCCTCTTCTAGAGATTCATTATTGGCAGATATCTCACCGTCCTCTGCACCTTCAGTAATTTCATCCTCTCCAGCAGATTGTTCCTCTTCTACAGATTCATTATTAGCAGATATCTCACCCTCCTCTGCAGTTTCATCTTCAGTTATTTCATCCTCTCCAGCTGTTTGTCCATTTTCTACAGATTCATTATAATCAGATTTTTCACCATCTTCTGCAGTTTCATCTTCAGTTATTTCTTCCCCTCCAGCAGTTTCATCTTCAGCAGTTTGTCCATCTTTTGAAGTTTTATCTTCAGCCTTTTCAACCTCTTCTACTGTTTCACCCTCACTTTCCACGCCTTCTTCTGCAGTTGTATCATCACTCTTGTCTGTAGTTACAGCTTCAGCAAACTGTCCATCTTCTGCAGTTTCATTAGCAGCTATATCATCCTCTTCAGCTGCTAGCGCTTCAGCAGTCTGCTCTACAGTCTCTTCACCAGTAGTCTCACCGTCTTCAATAGATTCTGTTTTTGCATTTTTCCCTTTTTTAGCGGTTTCATTGTAAGCCGTTTCATCGTGCTCTTCTGGTTCTTCCTCAGTGTGCTCTTCAGTTGCTTCAGCTTGCATAATATCATCAAATTCACTAATGTCATCATTTTCCACATCTTTATCTAATTCATCATTAAACTTAGAACTGCTTACACTCTCTTTGACAGACATTAAATCAGAATCAGTCTCATCATTCTTCTTTTGCTCTTCATCTTGTTCAGCTGCCTTATGTTGTGCTGTTATTGTGTTATCAGACATCTCAGCAATTTCCACAACTTCATCCAAATCTTTCCTTAAATGTTCAAATGTAATTGATTGAACATAACTATCCTCTATATAAGTGCTGGAGGCATTGTCTTCGTCTCCACCCTTCTCACTTTCTTGTTTTTCATATTCTTCCTTCACCTCTTGGGCACTGGAAGCAGGAATTTTTATATCTGCCACCTCTTCTTTACATGCCCCTTCATCCTCCTCTTTCACGGCCTGAAGCCCCAAATTTTCTCCCTCAATCTTACTGGCCATAGATTCACTTGCAATCCCCCCAATATTTTCATTGGTGGGAGACAATTTCTTTATTTGGAGAATTCTTCTCAAATCGAAGTCCATCATCACAGGGGCGGAATTCAGCATTTCCACAGGTAACACATGTTTGGATGCCATTTTCTTTTTCAAGCATGTGTCACAAGGGCAATATTCATCATCGCTACGTTGATCACTGAAATCAGTCCCTGTCATTGTGTAATCATCATCACTTTTAGCAGGTTGTGGATCAATTGATTGGTTACGCATCACTTTCAGGCGCCTCCGCCTTTGCTCGGTTTGAATGGTAGATTCACGTGAAATTGTCTCTTTCGGGGGTCTTGGTCTTCCAGCCCTGCCTTGTATTTTTCTTAGTTCCCGGTTTATACTCAATTGTATCCGTCTGCTGACTTCATCTTGCAATTCACCTATCATGGTGTCAAGCTGCTCGTTGTCATCCAGATTCCAACGGACTTTGAACTCAGCCATTGCATCAACATAATTTGTCATAAATTGTTTTTCCAATTTGTTCAATAAATTCAGAACCCACAGAGGATCAGGGTCTTGAGACAGTCTTTTGGATAATTGAACTCTATGTTGTGTTGTTGCACTGCCTGAACTTGTGTCCTCTTGATGGTCTGATTCAGCTTCCTTGTTATTATTCCCAGAACTCTTGTTTGATGACAGAGGTGTTTCAATGAGTTCCCTTGGACTATCATTATTCCTGATAGTTTCGTTAGAGCCTTGGATGTCATCTTTTAGCTTCTCTTGAACTGTGTCCGTTGTCTCTGGGGTACATTGAGCTTGACTGGCTAAATCTGGAGTGGCTGAATTATATTTTGAAACTGATGTTTCTGAAGCTTCCTCTTCTACGGATTCATCAACTTCCTGTACCTTTGTCAGGATATCCAGGCCTTCACATTCTGTATTGGTTTGAACTTGTATGGCATCGTTGACACTACTTTTTCCAGAACCTGTTGAGCCACTGTTCACATCTACACCTGAGGATGACCTGGCTTTGAATTCCTTGTCCAAACGATTGTTTCTATCTTCAGATGTCTTCTCGCTGTCTTTTGGATCACATAGCCAAAGGGATTTAAGCATGCTCATGAGCTCCTGATATTTTTCTTTTTTAACATCTTCATCACTAGAACCAAAGTCTAACAGCTGAAGATTTGCCAAACAATCCAGAAGACCTTGCGCTGATGTACTGAGCTTACGCCCATATACAGGAGACACCTCTGGTAAGCTATTGCATCTGTCGAGTTTGGGGCTCAGCAAGACTTTCATCACCAGAACTGAGGAATCAAACATTTTCAGTTTATCTCCCCTCTGAGAGTGATCACCCTCAGCAACTTCAGGAGATTTTTTGTCAATAGCTGCCTCTGCATTCACCCCGTGAGCATCTTCCATCTCACGTTGTGTTTCAAGCTTGGTTACGTCACATCGCAAAGTTTCACGCTCCCTTTCATCTCCTGAAGGCACATGTGATGTACAGAGTGGCTCTATCGAATCAAAGTTGTCATGGAATTCATCGTCTAAATCACACAAGACAGTATCTAATGGGATTTTCCTCAGCCATTCATTTACCACCTCTGTTGGAGAAGCATTTGGCAAGCAAGCAGGACTCAGCTCAGACATGTCTTCATCCATCTTCTTGTGGCAAGAAGAGTCACTCCCAATCCTTTTCCTACATTTGCTACTTTTTTCACTTTTAACATCGCTGACATTTGTATCAGATCTACAAGATTTACTTTTTTCTGCTGCTGCATTCAAATGGTCAGTATGCTCTTCTCTTGGGTTTGGAGCAGGAACTTTTTGTGATAATATGCTATCATTGGAGATGCCAAGCAAAATAACAGGTTTTTTGGATTTTCTGGGAGATTTTGGAGGAATAGGACTGAGTTGGTTTCCTGAAGTAACAGATAAAGTCGCTGAATGACACCTGGGCGTATTGTCCTCAATTTTCTGTGTTGACTTGGTGCTTAATTTATCGTTTCTTCCATTGACAACTCTAGTTTTAACATCCTTCTTTTGACCATGTACTTTCAAATGAGATGATGAACTGGATATATTACTCTTTGGTCTGTCTGTATTTCCTTCTTTAGTTTTAGATTTCTCAGAGTCTGAGATTGCTGAGGCACTTGAAATGTGTCTTCTCTCCTGTGAAGAACTACATTTTGAACAGACACTTTGAGATTCATGGGTAACATCTGGACTTTCAGTTTTCTCTTGACCTGTGATTTCAGTGTGTGTAGTCATAGCAGAAGCTTTGCTCGATGGACGTATCTCTTCGGTTAGTGAACTCACTGGGCCATTGTCAGATGGTTTACCCTCAGATGAAGTATTTAAATTCTTTGTTTTGGAGGATTTATTGCTTGCTACATCATCTATATCATGGTTTGTGTCTCTAGGAAATGTAGAGCCGCAATGAGAGCATTTGGTTTTCGATTTACTAGAGACACTTGATTTAGCCGATGCAAAACTTTGAGGTCTTTCCTCTGGGATCTGTGTTATTTTACTTGTTATTCGCAATGGAGATTCTGATGTTGCCAAGGTCATTGAAACCGTGCCTTCATCTATTTCCTCAACAACATCATGGTCTTCAACTATTCCAATAGACACTGAGGTGCTTGTGGGTGTTAAAACTCTTTCAGAGGCGGAACTAACTGAGCTGATTTTTGACTTTGCTGACTTTTTAGAGAAAGGACTTTCTGGTACTTCTTCATGTTCAGAGTCTTTTTCAGGTGATGCCATTTGATTTGATGAATTGTTTATAGCGCCACAAACATATTTATTTGAGACCTCCGATTGAGATACTTTTGATTGATCAGACACTTCTCCATCATCCTCAGCTGTTCTTTCTGAATATTTTGATTTCTCAGATGCACAAGACTTTGCAGACATTGCACTTGATGATCTAATGTCTCCTCTGTCTGTGTTTCCAGTTTCTTTAAGAGCAAGTCCTGAAATATTTGACCTCTTAGATCTTGCAGATGTTTTAGATGGAACTGATGCTGTACTTGGTGCTCTCTGTTGTAAATTGCTGATTAGCTCAGAATCTTCTGACTTATTTGATCTTGCAGACACATAAGAAATAGAGGACAAAGCACTTTCTGTTCTCGCTTCCTTTTGTTTATCTTCATTGACAGGGTCTTCTGAACCAGACCTTTCAGAGGCATCAGATTTTAATGACCTCGAACTTTGTGCCCTTTCCACTTCTTGTTCATCTGGTTCATCTATGATTATTTCTGAAACTTCTGATGTTCTGGATCTTGGAGCCCTTTCTTGGATTTCTCCCTCATTTGAGACCTCATTTTCATCAGGTGTGGCGTCAGACATTATTGAAATGGCACTTGAAGGTCTATCTGGGTTCTGAACCTCTTCTTTCTCTGAATGCTTTGACTTATTGGATCTTACTGAAATTCTGGATTTAGAAACACTTGGTGCTTTTTCTTTATTTTCATTATCGTCATCAGGCTCTTCTGCCTGTACTTCCGAAACCTTTGATGCTTTGGATTTTCTAGAGATACTGCTTCTGGTAGAAATCTCTGATCTTCCTGACATAGCACTTGGCACTCTGTCCCTTTTTTCCTTGTTATAGTTGTTGACATCTGTCGCAGAAGCATTTGACATTTTTGATTTTGCAGAAATGTTTGACTTTGCAGACAAAGCACTTGAAACTCTCTCTTCTTCTTGGTCTTTTGAATCAGGTTCTTCTGCCTCTCCTTCCAAAACTTTTGATGCTGAGGATTTTGCAGAAATACTGGTTTTGTTAGAAATATCTGATCTTCCAGACAAAGCACTTGGCACTCTGTCCCCTTTTTCATTGTTATCAGTGTTGACATCGGTTGCAGAAGCATTTGACATTTTTGATTTTGCAGAAACGTTTGACTTTGCAGACAAAACACTTGAAGCTCTTTCTCCTTCTTGGTCATTTGCATCAACAACCTCAGTTAAAACATCTGAAATTCTGGACTTATTGGATCTTGTTGAAAAGTTTGATCTTGCTGACAAAGCACTTGAAGCTCTGTCTTCTTCTTCTTGGTCTTTTGAGTTAGGCTCTTCTGCCTGTACTTCCGAAACTTTTGATGCTGTGGATTTTGCAGAGATACTGGTTTTAGTTGAAATCTCTGATCTTCCTGACGTAGCACTTGGCACTCGGTTCCCTTTTTCCTTTTTAACAGTGTTGACATCTGTTTCAGAAGCATTTGACATTTTTGATTTTGCAGAAATGTTTGACTTTGCAGACAAAGCACTTGAAGCTCGCTCTTCTTCTTGGTCTTTTGGATCAACAAGCTCAGTTAAAACATCTGAAATTCTGGACTTATGGAATCTTGTTGAAACGTTTGATCTTGCTGACAAAGCACTTGAAGCTCTGTCTTCTTCTTCTTGGTCTTTTGAGTCAGGCTCTTCTGCCTGTACTTCCGAAACTTTTGATGCTGTGGATTTTGCAGAGATACTGGTTTTGGTAGAAATGTCTGATCTTCCTGACATAGCACTTGATACCCTCTCCCCTTTTTCTTTGTTATCAGTTTTGACATTGATTGAAGAAGCACTTGACTTTTTTGATTTTGTAGACATGTTTGAGTTTGCAGACAAAGCTCTCTCTTCTTCTTGGTCTTTTGTATCAACAAGCTCAGTTAAAACATCTGAAATTCTGGACTTATTGGATCTTGTTGAAAAGTTTGATCTTGCTGACAAAGCACTTGAAGCTCTCTCTTCTTCTTGGTCTTTTGAATTAGGCTCTTCTGCCTGTACTTCCGAAACTTTTGATGCTGTGGATTTTGCAGAGATACTGGTTTTAGTTGAAATATCTGATCTTCCTGACATAGCACTTGATACTCGGTTGCCTTTTTCTTTGTTATCAGTTTTGACATTGATTGAAGAAGCACTTGACTTTTTTGATTTTGTAGACATGTTTGAGTTTGCAGACAAAGCTCTCTCTTCTTCTTGGTCTTTTGTATCAACATGCTCAGTTAAAACGACTGAAATTTTGGACTTATTGGATCTTGTTGAAACGTTTGATCTTGCTGACAAAGCACTCTGAGCTCGCTCCTCTGTTTGGGGTTCTGATCCTCGAGGCAAAGCAGATTTTAAATTATTAGATTCCAATCTTTCAGAAGCATTGGATTTAAATGACATGGCACTCAGAGCTCGTTCCTCTGCAACTTCAACTCCATCACTTATAGTGACTCCTGACTGACTGGATTGTGCTGAGAATGCACTCCGAGGTCGTTCATCTGTTTGGTCTTTTTCTGAGACAACTGTTTTCACAGATTTTGCAGATATGTTAGATTTAGCAGACAGTACACTTGCAGATCTCAAATCATCTCTATTTTCAGCCATAATATCTGCTGCCATATCAGATACTTTGGATTTCTTGGATTTAGAAGAGTTATTGGATTTTGTTGACAATGTACTTGGTGCTCTTTCCTCGTTGTCTGGTGATTTTTCTGTGCGTTTGCTGGATTTTTTAGGTGATGTTCTGCATTCATTCGATGTTTCAGAGGTATGTGACTCTGCATACACTGCAGATGATCGATCATCGTCTCCTGCCACCTCTGACATTTTGGATCTTACAGAAACATTTGTTTTAGCTGATATTGCACTTGTTGCTCTTTCCTCTAGTTGCTCTCTGTCTGACAGATTCGATTTTTTTGACAACATGGAAACTTCAGATTGGACAGACAAAGCACTGGAGGCTCTGTTTTCTGTTTCCTCCTCTTCCATCTTGGACCTATTTGATTTCAATGAAACATTTGATTTGATTGGCATACCACTAGGCACTCGTTCCTTCATTTCTTCACCTGATCTTGGTGTTGGTGTTTTCTTGGATTTCCTTGATCTTGCAGATGCAGTAGACTTTACAGAAATGGTACTTGATGCTCTTTCCTGAACATCCTCTTTTTCCTGTGCTTCATCTTGGTCTGCTTCTGAAATTTTGGATGTCCTGGATCTTTTAGAGATATTTGATATTGATGACACACAGCTTGGCGATCTCTCCCCTGGTAACTCTACTTGAGTACCTGCTTCAGGTGCGTTTAGTTTCACTGAAGTATTCAGTAAATTTAAACCTTCCCCTCCTTCATGGAGAGAAGCTGCTTCTGAAATGTCAGACATAGACATTTGTGAGACAAATGATTTAATAGACACGCTGCTGGGAGCTCTGCCTTGCTCATCATCTTCAAACTCGCTCAGCTCAATTGACATTTTAGATCTTGCAGAAATATTAGATTTTATCGAGATGGAGCTGTGAACCCTCTCCTCTGTTTGATCATCACTTGTCAGGTCTTCAATTCCCGACTTGTTTAATGTACCAGATTCAACACTTGATGCTTTCTCTTCTATTCTCTCCTCAGATGTCCAAACAGGTGCAGGCTGTGGCTCTTTAGACTGGCTAGACTTGACAGAAATATTTGATTTAGATGACACAGCACTTACAGCCCTCTCCTCAACATTGACCTGTGATTTAGCAAGCTCATCAAAACTATTTTCTGACAGTTTAGATCTCACAGATGTATTTGATTCAACAGACATGGCACTTGATGTTCTTGCTTCAAAGGTTTGTTCCTCAGACACATTGCCTGAGATTTCAGTATTTCTTGATTTATCAAATCTATAAGTCTTTATTGACACTGCACTGTGTGCTCTTCCATCGTGTACTTCTGAAACATTTGTTTTATTTGATTTTCCAGAGATGGCACTTGAGGATCGCTCCTCTATTATTTCATCATTTACTTCAGTATTCTCTGGAGCATTTCCATTTTCATAAGGGGCAGATAACTCGAACATAGACTTTGTAGAATTGTTCAATTTGGCTGACATTGCACTTAGAGCCCTTTCTTCTGTTTCAGGATCTTGTAGAGCAACATCTTCTAGTTGCTCATTTGATTCAGAAGCCCCTAGAGTCGCTATGTCATTTGAGACTACACATTTACTAATTTTTTGTCCAGGCAAAGCTTTGGGTGAAGCACATGCTTCAGTCCTGACCTCTTCATCACCTACTTGTGGACTGGCAAACTTTCTGGATATTTTAGACTGCCCTGAAGATGAAGCTTTGCTTGGTGGTCTTGGTGATAAATGTGCCAGAGATGCAGGAGATTTACAGGACGTACAGGATGAGTTTGGTTCAGCATCTTTTCTCTCCTCATCTTCCTGTTGGCCACAGGATGCTCTTGAAATACTCAGAGGGAGGTCGGCATCTTCATCATCATGATCCTCCTTCAGTGATGCTAAAATTTGAGAAGAGCAGCTCACAACAGATACAGACCTCTCGTCTTCCTCTACTGGATGAGTGATCCTAACATTTAATTGATCTTTGGGGAGGTTAGAGGATATGACATCTGGCCTGTTCTCGTCATTATCAGATGCATGAGTGTTCTCTCTCTTGTCTTCTATAGCGCTTGTGCTCTTCGTTTTAGGGGACATTGAGCGCACTTCACTTCGACTGCAGCAATGGTTGATGGTACATTGTTCAATCGTGGTGTCGCCCTGCTGCCCAATGGTCTGTTGAATGCGAGTTGCCTTTTCCACAATATGCTCTGTGTACTCTTCACTGGACATTGTGCGCATGCTGTCAGTAGATGCCTTTTTGCACACTATTCTCCGCGAGGATGCGCTTGAGCTTGAGGATCTGATGCGTCTTACAGATCTTTGACTGGGAGGTTTAGGATTCTTCCAGATGTCATATTCGTTACAGTGAGCACAGCAGTGCTGGCAATGTGGTTGTTCAAAATGTTTTTGGTAATATTTGGTGCTGTATGTCTCATCTGCTTCACCAGCAGAGAGAGAGTCCGCTTCTGAGCAGCTCTCTGCACTGCCATGAGAGAGGAAACAAGCATCATCAGGTACAACATGGGATTCGTTAAAAGAACTCTTTGACTTCTTGACTTCTGTAGACCAATGCAATGTCTCATTGTGTAATAGTCGAAAGCGCACTTTCATCTCCATTGACAGGCTTCCATCTTGGTTGACCAGAACTCGCTTTTCGATATCATCATCCATATTTTCTCCAGTGTGAGGGCAATCGCCTCTTTGCCCTGGAGGTAAGGAGTTAAGTCGATTTGGAAACAATTTTTCAAATCCTGATCTGTTGCTTGAATCACTCCTTGGATGGATGGCGCTTCTCTTTGTTTCTAGTCCAAAGTTGACTACAAGAAATTATCCACAGAAATTAAGTATTACAATAAATATTAAATAATATGAAGTTATAATGTATGAATGAACGTAAAAAAGTGCCTCAAAAAAATAATCTGAACTTTTTTCTTCATTATTAAGTGTTTTTTTTCAATCTTTTTCATAGTAGTTTTTATAAATAATAATCAATATAGCCGATATTTAGCTGTTGTTGTTTTACCTTATAGAATATTTACGTTATAGAAATATAAAAAATTTGAAAAACTATATATATATAAATATATTCTATAAAAACAAGTATTATGTTAACACAATTTTGTTGTTTTAAGGATATTTAGATTTTTTTATAGTGAAGTAATAGGAAATGTATGATTAATGGTAAAGAAAATTACTTTTTGCAGTGACTTACCATTTTTCTTGGCTCCCTTTTCATCACTGCAGACACTAGAGCATGACTTTATGTTCAACCTCGGAAGTTTGTCATAAGAGTTCTTCCTGAAGCTGTCCAACAGGAGTGGGTGGAAAGGCTCACGTCCCACACAAACCAAAATGTTCGGGCACTGGAGCAGACTGTGCACACTGTCAATCTGAAAAACATGCAAATCGCTCTCAACATTAGAGAAGCTGTGCTACTGGTTGATTACAGCATGACACAATGAAGATCAGATTGAGATCAGCATTATCTGTCTGAAATTAAACCAGCAGGGATTATCACAACTGCCAAGTTCTGATGAGGAAATGTGTTATGATGGATTGAAGCCATACCAATTAAAGGTTAATGGCCATAGGAAGTCAAACCATCTGGTGTATGCATTTTCCCACACTAATTTTTAATCATGAAAACAGTGATCTGAAAATGTGTGTGAACCATTATGCAGGGTGTTTTCATTGCACGAGTCAGTACACATAGGTCAGCACAAAAATACAAGTGTACAAACAAATAGGTCATAGGTCAATCAAAAAAGCATCATCCCTAATTAAAAAACTATTATGACTGCTTCAATGTTTATTTTTATTTTTATCCGCATTCTGTTTGCAAATCAGATCGCATCAGAGTCCATCTGAGGTCAATTGACTAGAGCGGTGTTAACCTGTTATATACCTATAAATATTGAGGACATTAAAAAAGAAAAATGATAATTGTTATGAGACAATTTATTTAATTTATTTGAAAAAGTGATCAACAACATCTCAAGTTAAACTAAATAATGAAATCAGAATATACCCGTGTATAATTTGAGAAAGAGTAAAAGTACACAGATCAACATCGTCTTTAGCAAAATACTAACTTTATGCTAAATCTGCATGCTCTGCAGTTTTAGATTTTCAAAACTTTTCAATTTTGTAGCAGATATGAAGATAATTAATTGGAACTGTAGAAGATGCGAGTATTTCAAACTGTATGTTTTCATGGCATTGACCTGCTTCTGCTGGTTCAAAATAGCTCTGATTTGAGCAAGATTAATAGTTATTCTCTGGATGCTGGTGCATCACTGCTGTGCAAAAATAAGTAAAGGAATATCCTGATCATATCCAACAAGAACAGCAAGAAATATTTATTCACAGATCTTTAGAAAGGATGGAATGCAATCTCTTATTGAAATGCAATCTTAAATGGTACACACACAAAAATGAATCATACAGTCTGTATGCAGTATGCAAATGTGCATATCCAGTTCAACAAAGGTTATCATAAAGTTAAATTCAAACCTCTGTTTTATCAATGTCTTGACTGACACATTAAAAGAGTCATTTGTTTATGAATCGGACTGTTTTCTGGTAAATGCATGTCCTGAACTCTAAAGATGTAACTAATGCCACTCAAAAAGATATACTGTATCTAATTAAACTACATGTTGACGCACACATCCTTTTCATTAAAAGAGGCAAGACATTAAATTGTATTCAAATTAAATATAATTATGAAAAATGTTTGTGATCATTTTATTTGCAACCAAACAATACACTAAAACCGGCCGCTGCACTGATGTTTTTTGCATTTGTCTTGCCCAACAACTTAAGGTCAAAACTTTATATCTTCACAGACGCAGAAGGGTCCAGATGGATTCTGTGCTTGTTCTCTTACATGTTCAACTTTCAGCCAGTGACAAATAAACCTCTTCTTTACTGCTTGTCGAGCTATTTCTGGCATTGTCTCAGTGCCATTCGTAATGTTATCCATGGATCAGTGCGGCCCCTGTGGAGGGGTGTGTGCCAGTTTACAGCATGTTTTCTATGGGAAGTACATGCCTGTGGCAGTGCTAATAGGATGTGCCTGCTCTAGACCCACAGAGGACCAGCAGCGCTGACCAGAGTCAGCAGCGACCAGTGAGTCCAGCTCTGATGAAGGGAAATGCCTGGATCGACTCCAGACATTCTGTGGACTTCATGCCAAGAAGTGTTCCCCTTTTAAAGAAACAGCACTTTCTCTGCAAAGGGCATGATGCCACCATTAGCACTGGGGCATAGCGTGGCGTACCATTGCGTGCAAACACATAGAGACAGGTCTTGATTTGGTGGGACAGCCTCTGGTTGGCCTCAGGGCTGTATGAACTCCTAGTCCCTCACCTTTTATCAGGGTTGCCATAGCTCAGTCCCAGAGGGGCTATTTCTTACAGCGCTCGGGCCACCCTGTCCACCTCTTATCTACCCAAACCACCTGCAGACTGTAATTCTTTATTTTTTCCTCTTCCGTGGTCTGTGGCATTTGCCCTTAAGCGCAAGTGGGAGTGATAGGGACTAAAATGAACTTTACGCTGACTGATCTGCTCAACTAATCTTGTTCTCAGCATTATGAGCACTTCATATATCAAACAACTCAATCTGTGGAGACTGTCACTTTCTTTAGTTGACTTGAATAACTAATGCACAAAAATCAAATGAAAGAACTCAAACTCAAAAGGTCCGTCAGCTTTGGGACTTTCCAGTTGTCAGATGTGGCATCGCTTACATTGACTTAGCTTCCTGTAAACATGTGTTAACTAAAAATGGAGCTATGATTACAAAGAAAGGAATTAAAGATTGATTAAACATTGGCTAGCTTATCTGTTCCAGAACCTGTTGAATATTTGTTCTTGATAAAAATGTTTCGAGTTTCAGCCACTAGAGGCCTCTGTGTCCTTAGTACATGTACTTCTCCTCCAAACTAGCAGCTGGTCTTACATAATTCAGGTCAATTTACAAAAAAAAATCTAAATAAATACATGTACTTTATATACAATATAAGATATTTTATCATAATGACATAATTGTATGCAATTATTAATGCTAATAACATTTCATAACGCATCCAGATCCAAATCCCCTCAGACCCATAAATACCCATACTCTTTTACTCGATATGATTAGATAGATATAAATTATATAACTGAAATAAGAATACATTTTAACTATCAAGAAAAAATAAAAAGTTCAACATAGTTTAAAAAAGTTTGCTGTTTTTGAGAAAACTCTTGAAAAGTCTTGATGTTTGAAGATTTTAAACATTATAATTTTGTAACATCATTTTCATATTTGTTTCCTGAAATCTACAGTATAGTAGTATAGAATACTATGAAAAGTAAGGGATAGGAGTAAACCACCTCTTCAGGATTCTTTGATTAACAGAAGGTTCAAAAGAGCAGTTTCAATTTTCATTGAAATACAAATCTTTCATAAGATTATAAATCTCTTGCTGACCCCAAACTTTTGAACGTTTGTATATATTTCCAGAATGGACTCACCTTGTGGCCTTGCAGTGTGTAGAGCTTCCTGATGAGACAGTGCATGAGTTCTGAGACCTCGTCCATGAAGAGCGCCATACTGCGCAGGCTCCTGCGGTGCAGCACGATGGTCCTCCGGACAGAGGGGTCACTGTTTTTCACAAGCACAATCTTCCTGGAGTGTCTATGATGGTGATGGTGGTGGTGGTGGTGGTCTTTACTCTGTCCAGGAGCTTCCTCAGGTCTAACGGGCCTTCTGTTTGTATTTTGCTGAGCATGTGGATGTGTCTGGAAAGTACACCAAGGGTTCGAGCAAGCTCCCGAGGCCTCCGAGGCCATCATCTTGGCCTGCTCGTGATCGTCACACAGATAACATCCACGATCCTCCAGTGGCTCCAGTCTAGTCGAGCCGGAGGAGCCTCTGAATGATCTTGCAGAGCAGTGCCCATGGTGGAAAGGGGGTTTTAGAGGTGGGTCATCCATGGTGGTGTCAAAGCATTGAAAGCTTTGCTTGCGGGAGGCCATTTTAACTTCATCCAATGGCCTGTGACAGATGTCAGTTGACTGTAGTTTGAATCAGAGGATAAAGAGATCACAGGAGAACATAGCAGTGCTTTACTCTCTGGCCCAGCAGATCACACTCACTCATCCTCTCCTTCCACTCTGTGGAAGACAAAACACATACACAGGTTAACGTCACCAACAGAGCATTTCAAGTAATTTTGTGTCAAGTCCACTAGGACAACATTTGATATTGGACAACTTTTTAACACTTATACAAATTGGGCATAAATGCAAATTGGTTAGGCCTATATAACAATGTGTGAAACAGCATACGTAAAAACATGGGCAGAATCTGGATTTCAAAATGTAATTTAAACCTGGAAATAAACAGTTTAATATTTAAATTAAAAAAAGTTTAAATATAAATTAAAACAATTAGAATGTAAAATTAATACAAATGGATACAATTCTGCCCTATTTTTAGGTGATTTCATTAACGGTTATATATAATTGTCAAAAGTCAGATATTCTTGCCTCCAGTAAAATATGCACTTTGGATCTCATTATCATCAGGTTTGACACAAACTTGTGGAGTTCATGCAGCTCCAGTGCTGCTGTCATTAAAGATAATAAAATCATGATAATTTTCAAGATAAACACTCACTCAGCCAAATTTTAGGCCAATAAAATAATTTGTAATGGAAAAAAAATGAAGTGCATTAAACATGTATACACTTAGTTCATTACACTAAGAAAAGTATCATAATGTAGTCTTCAATTGCATAATAATTATATATATTATGAGAATTTTCTTTGTGTAAAGACAGTCCTGATAAACTTGGGCATAAGCTAACAAGCTTAAATGAAAAGACTGAATGCTTTCAACTCAATCCTTTTCTTAATGGGATTTAAAATTCCAAGTGACCCAAGTACAACACTTACAAATTTACATTGTCATTAAATTAAGTGTTTTTAGATTACTGATTAATTTTGAATCATTTGTACTTGAACCCACCTTTTATCCCAGAATCAAATTAAAGTCTTTTCTCAATCACTTTCTTGTAGAATCAAGCTACTTTACATAAGACCCAGTAACTTTATAAGTCTTTTTGCCCATTGCTACTATTGAAACAAAGTATCTGTGGTGTTGATGTTGAACCAAAAAAAAAAAAAAAAAATCCAGATTTAACATGTGACCCTAAACAGGTACATCTGCAGGAATCCCACTGGCACATCATGACAGCACATTTGTGCCTGGCACACTCTACAGCTGAGGGAGCATTACTGAGCTCAAGACACAGAAATGATGGACAGATATCAGAGACTAAGCAGGGATAAAAAGAGCAGACTTCGCCTGAATTAGCCTAAAGAGCTTATCTACAAGTGCAGAGGAAAAAGTGGAAGCAACATGTGACAGGATGAAGTTGCAGTAGAAGCCTATTGTTATTTTTGAATCATGCACAAATGTGAAAATTAAATATTACCAAGTCATGTGATTTAAGATAGCAAAGACAGAAATGTTCAATGAAAAGGTATAACTCTAAATCACAAACTATACAACAATTCAGATCATCTCAGATTAGTGTATACACTACCTTATATTCTAATCCACATTTGCGTTTTGTTTTTGTGGAAATAATAGAAAAAAAAGGATATTTCAAAGCTCTCTTTGAAAAAAGAAAAAAAAGGACCACGAATCTACAGTTACAGCTTTCTTTTTCCACTCATGCTATCAGAACAACAACAGGGAGATGATACAGCCTGAGAGTCCTATTGCATAACAGGACCAGACCAGACTCTTAAAGTCTTGCAGAAGCTCTTAATAATCTGTGAAACACATTGCTGTTAAAAAGATGGAAATCAGTAATTTAATTCAATACATTCAATTGATCAAAACTAACAAAGATAATATGAAATTTTCCTTTAGCAGAAAATTTGCATATTATAATGATTATATACTGATATATCGTGATGCAGAATTCAGCTTTGCTATCGCAGGGATAAATTAGTTAAAAATGTGTATTAAAATAGAAAGCAGTTATTTATAATTTGAATAATATTTGTATTTTGGTAGAAGCTACAGCTTTCTTGTAGATCAAACAGTAAAGCATGGCGCTTGCATCGCCAAGGTCATGGGTTCGATTTCCAGGGAAAGCAAGAATTGATTAAAATGTCGAGTACCCTGAATGCAATATGAGTCGCTCTTGATAAAAGTGTCTGCCAAATGCGTTTAAAAAATGAAGACTTAAAAATAAAAAATAAAGAATGACCCCAAACTTTTGAACAATAGTTGAGTCTACCCAACTAGTCTAAAGAATAGGACATAATAGGAGGGACAGATTGCATGTGTGTATATAGTAGGAAATTGCCTTTAATCATAATGTCCAATCAGAATATAGCAAAATATTTAATTTAAATAAATTACTTTAATTCTGACACTTCAGATTTCACCTCAAGGCTTAATCACTCAAACTGTGGAATCAGGAAAACAGAATCTACATCCTTCTTTGAGGAAAAAAGAATGTTCTAAAAATTACCCAGAGGCCTTTTCCAATATCTGCATTTGATGAGAACATTTGAAGAAAAGAGAATGTAAACAAATAATATAAAACATATGATATCAATTATTTTATCCAACACAAATAGATTCCAGTGATGCAGATGATATATGAGCTCAAAACACCATATGAAAAAGATGTTGAGAACATTTTAAGCATTAAGTTACTGACAGATCTTTGTAAATGCGGGTAGAGGTTTTGAATTCCGACTGGCAGAATCCTATAATGCATCCCAGATAACCGCACGTTATCTGTTCCTCACGTTCCTCGTTATTATAAAGGGTTTAGCATGCACCCGTTTTGATTTTTGTGTAATCACTTAATTCTGATGAACACCGAGTCCATCAAAAAGGCACAGGCTGAAGCACAAGAATAGTAGAGATTCTGTCATTTTCCCATATACATTTTTTAAACCAATGAGGTTAAGCCATGGTCAAGGTTAAGACTTTGAAAACGCCCGACAGTCTTAATTACATGTTCAAAAAACTGCGATCCAAATGAACCGGGAAAGTCTTCAATGTAAGCACAAACTGTCCCTTACAAAGCACTGTAAAATACTCACCATCATAAGACCCATGATCACAATCTTGAGAAACCAATATTTCAGCAAAGCATCCTCTGAGTTTCCACACAAGAGCTGAGAAGGAGCAGGAGCTGCTATGAACTGCCAGCTGAGAAGCGTTTGTCCCACCGGGGGCCTTTCTGCTAATCGGTCCTTGGGAAGCTAAGGATAGAACGGAAAGCCTTCTTAATCACCCTGAGAGTGCATCCAAATCTGCTGAGGCTTTGGACACATGACTAGAACTTGGATATTGCGTAAAACAGCAGACAAACTTAGTACATTATCAATAAAACACTCTTGAGTACACTGATGGTACCGATATCGTAAACAATAAAATATTTGCTGGATCCACAGAACACAGAAGTGTTTTTCAAGTAACTACTGCTTTCTTAAAACTTAACCATATATAGATATAAATCTGAAGATTGTAGGACTGATCCCTAAACCAAGCTGATGTAGATTTGGATGCACGGTGGTGTGAAAAAGAGTTTGCCCCCTTAACAATATTTAAATTTGTTTGATGATCTCAAACCTTTAAGTGTGACAAACATGCAAAAAAACTAAGAAATCAGGAAGGGGGCAAACTCTTTTTCACACTACTTTGGGATGACTGTCCTGTAGGAAAGTCCACCTAAAGATTTCCACTTCATGCAACAGCAAAGACCCTCCATCGTAAGACCATATTTGAGCATGGAGATGTTGTTCTTCTACTCATAAGCTTTGCCTTTCTTTTACCAGACACACCGTTGATCCATGGGTCCAAAAAGTTCCAGTTTGGTCACATCATTCCACAGGCCTATCCAAATTAATTTTAAAGTCTGCGTTTATGTTCTTCTTGGTCATGAGTGGCATTTGGGAAGATGTCCCCACATGAAGGCCATGCTTGTCTAGTGCTCGTCGTATACCCTGTACTGAAATGGTTGTCTTGCAAGTCTTTGGCAGGAAACTCTCACCAAACATTTTATTCTCCTGAATGATATTATGCTAAATGCTAAATGTATAAGACTGCCAGCTGTGCCTCTAGGAACTTTTAGTGGTTTGGAAATCTTCTTGAAACCAGGGAATTTCTAATGTAATAAAAAAATATCTCTATAGCTTTTGTGAGAACTCGTTTGACTTTTTTGCTACAACTTTAGCACACGTATGGGCTAAATGTATCCATGTGTAACAGCACAAGCTAATTCAGTTCTACTATAGATTTTCCAAAGTCTCAATTGTGTTTTAACACAATTTTATACCATAGCAAATAAGTGACTAAAAACAGCAGCATTGAATAGGGGTTGAATAATTGAGACAAAGCTGTATTACAAAGCAAGTCCTATAACTCAAAAGCATTACATTAAATATTGACATTATCGCTTTTAATTTGCCACTAAACTGTTATAGATGGATTTTTTTGTTTACAATCTTTAGAAAAGCTTACATTTTTAAATGATTACAGTCTCCAAGGGGTTGCATAATACAGTTCCAGTACTGTATAATGACTGGATAGTATTGCATTACTCCAGTACCAATAATAGTTTATTATCATTAACAATGTGGAAAATAGGGCTGCTCAATATTATTATTATTATTATTTAGTTTTTTGTATACCATGATATATTTTTTGTAATTAGTATACAGAGAAAATAACAGAATTTATTTGAAGTAGAATTTATCTTGATGAATACAAGATTGCAAACGTTTGAAAGCTAACGTCAATAAGTTTCAATTCGGTTTTGATGGACTCTTAGTTTGTATTTCATTATTTTCTCTCTGTGACAGTAATAGTGTCTATAAACTCTGGCACATATTGCATCTCGCTACTGTCAGTAATCTATTGGCAATAATCTAAACAATTACAGTAAGATGGAGGTATAGCAGTAATTGTTAAGGATCTGGACTGCCAAAAATAGCTGTGGAATCCCATGAAATGTCTCAATTATATTATTAGGCAAGGCTCTTAATTATATCAGATATTAACTAAATCAGATATTGTACAGTAAGTAATTGATAAAAGTGATTGTAAAGGCAGTCTGACATTTACAATACCTCATCACTAATAACAGATCTCAGGAGGGTATCGGGGATGATCCAGTTAACTTGATGGGTGGCCTAGATGGAAATGGATTAATGCCTCTTATTCAGCAGTAATTAGAACAATGCAAGGCAACAGTTCTGTTCCAAACCAGCATTATTTTCATTGAGACTCTGCCAGCAATGACAAATTCAATTGATAATCTACAAACAGTAAAGAATCTGATTCAAACAGTGCTGAGTCAAGTCAACTTGCAACAACTCAACGATCAAAAGAGCATATTTGTGTACTTTTTTATTTTTTATGTGTGACTCAAATTTCCTCTAAGTAAGAATACTTTGATGTTTGCTTATATGTTAACATATCCTGAACACAGGGTGTAAGACTTTTTGGAATCGATATATCCAAAGCAGTAGGAAACAGCTTGTTGCTGAATAATTGAATAAACACAAGAAGTTAACTACTAGTCACCTGCCTAATGTCACTCTTATCAGCAAGTG